>CM071926.1:95256761-95955206 GCA_016081115.2 Rehmannia glutinosa | reverse complement strand
TTATGAGAGCTATAGAATTGTTGAGTTGATCACCTTTGAAAAAAAGGAGAAAAAGAAGGCCAAGGGAAAGTTTGCTGCTGGCGGGAGCTCGAGCACCTTGGCTCGGAGTGATGGTGAGAGAGGGTCATGCCCTCACTAGTCGGAGGGTGACCGGTGCCCCAGCTCTCATTTTGGGGATCGTGTTAATGTTGTTCCCGCTCCCGTCCTCCTTCTAGCTCTTACGGTGGGAAGAGGTGAGGATGTAATGCAGTGATGTTGTTTTTAAGGACTATTGGTCCCCCAGTTCTTTTCTGGCGGAGTGAACCACCGTGAGAGGATTCATTCTCATTGGGACTTCACAGATTCTAGCATGGGATATGCCAACACTAGAGGAACAGAGTCGGCAGATGATCAACCCCACCTTGGATCTCTATCCTTCAAGGACATCGAGACACATCTCCGTGGAGACATAGTCGGGGTGAGCTTCGTAGTTACTTTACACTTCATTATTCATTCTTTTCAAGGCGGGTGTAATGTCCCAATTTTAATAAACTAAATTAATCACAAAGATCTCGATTAATGAATAACATACTCCGAATGTTTAAAGACTTAAGCTCCACAAGCATATTTGTCCAAAAGTACGAAAATTTAAACATAAAATACTACAGGATCTAAGTCTACAAAAAACAATTACAGAGTAAACCCAATCACATAAACTAAGTATATTACACAATTTTACAATGGAAGTCTTAACTTACAAAAACTTATAATGACAAATAATACATAAAAAAATAGAAACAAAAATTAGTACAATTACTCTTCAAAATAGGCGAAAAATCAAAGAAATGACACAACACGATTCAGATTCTACGTTACTCTTGTATTTGGGTCTAAACTCAAGTTCGTTGATCTCTAAAATTTTTAGAAAAACGTGGGGTGAGCTAAACGAGCTCAGTGGGCAGGGGAATGGGAATGCAAGAATTATTAATGAAAACTTGAAAGAAATTATTTAAGTTAATCACTTATTGTACAAAACAGTTTCATGCGTGCAAATGAATGCGAGAATTAACAAGACTAATATTACTTACAACACATACAAAATAAATATCGCTACACAAGTAAGCAATATCGCGAATAAGTAACTTATACAGAAATAATATTATAACAATATCGAAACGAAATATAAATTATACCCACCTCACGATTTTCAGGTTGCTGCATCAAATACAGTGTTAGCACAAATATGGTAAAACGAATTTACGAGATTCAAATGGAATTTAAAATGGACATTGTTCTATGCCCCATTTTAAAGACCAACAAAAATTGAATTTAAAACGGACATGGTTTCTATGCCCCATTTAAAAGACCAACAAAAATCGAATTAAAAAGGGACATGGTTCTATGTCCCATTTTAAAAACCAACGGAATACACAAAATAAAATAAACGCAGGATCGATGTTGATCAAACACCTAACCCTATTGCGTTCGAATGAAAACAATTTCATAAATCAACTTATCAACAAAATTTAAATTTTATCATGCATAAACAAAATAAACAAACCAACCCTAATTCTCAAAATTTTAAGAATTACCAATTAGTTCAAAAAGAAAAATCAGGCCCGAGAGATTAGTCCATTGTATCCTTTGAAATCTATAATTTTACTAAATTCACCTCCGGACTCTTGGTAAATTAAAAATTAACCCCTACTAATCAAAGTAATAAATAAAAATCCACAAATTTAATAAAATCTCAAATAACTCTAAAATATTCTCGGCCACATCTAATTTATCTATAGTGATTGTCACGCCCCAAACGGGACGCGACGAACGATTCACAACTTAAATACAAATGGACTAACAGTCCGAGACAATACCAATGAGAACCCAATAAGCGAGTCTAAATAGCAAATGAAATAAATAAATGGATACAAGTTATCACTTAAAGTCTACATTCCATCACCAAATTACAATCCGAAATTCAACAAGGTAGTAACTTAACGTCAAAGGGTCATACGCCCCTCAATTACAAACCGAATTGATTAGGATACAAAAGTCCAACAACAACATAATAAGAAAAGAGTCCGATCAACAACAAGATGCGATAAATCCAACAAAGCGTAGTACAAGTCTCAATCCGAGGCGGTTCGCATCCCGGAAATCCTCATCTAAGGTTAGAAAACAAAGGATGAGACAAAAATCTCGATGGATGGGGTAATCGGTAATGCGAGTGTGGCGTAATATAGTTAATGTGAGAAAGCGATTATCAAAACGCGTGAGTATGATGCATGGTTTCACACGCGATTCTAAGCGTCATGATAAATTATTTAAGTAATATAATTATACGATTTAAGAAAAGCGATTCATGGTCACACAGGCACTATGTGATACGATCAAGACAGTAGGATTGCGTGCGGAAGTGTAACGCCAATCCTATGCAAGGCAATTAATGGTTGCGTGCGGACTTGTAGCGCCAACCAATGCAAAATGGTAGCGGTTGCGTGCGGAATGTAACGCCAGACAAAAAACGGGACGATAACTCCCGAATCGTGTGGATCGGACAGCGATTCCTTCGTTCTACCTTGTAACTCCCGGTCGGTATGGTCCAAGACGGCACCTTATCGCTCCCAGTGGCAAAGACAAAATCCGAGTAGAGTGGCGAGGCTTCCGGTTGTCATAATCATGATTATACCTCGATCTACGACCCGCTTCCCTTGGACAAACTCCGTCCCTCGATTGCGGGATTAGGGCGATGGGGCGGAAGAGTGGAATAGCGGCCCAGCTGCCGGTTCCATCCCGGCGTATCCATTCCGATTGTGAGCTCGACACACCAAGTTGACTCGGGCGGAAAGTAATTACAATTACTGGTGATCAACCAAGGCGATCAGTATTATTGATTGAGGGAAGCGATTTAGGAAAATTTTGGAAAACGCGAGTGGCAATTATGGCGTTGGTGGAGTTTTGGATGAAGATGATTATCGGAAGGATAAGCAACCTTCGATATCTTGAAAGATTGGGTGGAACATAAGTCCGTTATAGAATCAATTAGCAAGGCGAGGAGGTCGCTCATGATCGGGTTAATGTCGGTCAAATTGATCCGATAAGTTAGGGGTTTTTGGGAAGGTAAAATATTTAAATTAAATCTCAATTTCAGAGAGTCCAGGGCTATTTTAGTAAAAGAGAAAATAATTTGAGTTAGGTCCTTTATAAAAGAAAAATTGTAATTTAGCCCCGTTTTGTAAAAACCAACACTTTTGGGGTTAAAAATTGAATAATTAAATATCCCGACCTTGAAAAATTATGAGGTCAGTTCCTAAATTCTCCAAATTGTCCAGAGATTCAGGTTTTAAAGTTTTATGGTCGAGTTTTTATAAAAATCTCATATTGGCCCCAAATTTGTAAAAATTGTCAATTCGGACCTTAAGTTTTAAAAATTCGAACTCACAAACCGGAAGGGCTTTTAATGTGATTCCAGTTGTAAAATGTCACTAAGGTTGGTAGGATATTGGGACAAAAGCAGTTTTTAAAAGCAATATGTGTAGGTCCTTCAACTTTAGAAAATATCGTTTTTGTCCCATTTTAAAATAATTGCCTTTAAGGCTTTTAGGGGTCAATTGTTATGAAATTTGAACCTTGGGTCCAAAATATAATTAAGTTATAGTTAAGTTAGTATTTCCAGGTGCATGGGTTGCATAAGTCCTGGAAATTTCATTTGGGTCCTCAAGTTTAATATTTTCACATTAGTCCCTCATTTTTAGTAAAATTGTTTTCCAAGCCCTAACCACTTGGATTTTTGGAATACTTTTAAAATATGGGATTCCCAGTAACTTAAAAGTAAAAATTTCAATTTATAAAGTTTAGGTCTGGTACAGTTTTTAAAATTGCAAAGTAGCCCTTAAACTTTCAAAATCTTACAATCTAGTCCTTGGGCTTTTAAAGGTTGATTTTATTTATCTTAAAACTATTAAAACATTATTAAAATGTCCAAAAGTCATTTTTGAACCTGAGTACAGTCCCAAATTTCAGAAATTTGCAGAGGGTCCTTTAACTTTTATTTTCTTGCAATTTAGTCCACCAACTTTCCATTTTTGCATTTTTAAGTCCAAAATTGAAATTTAATCAATTATGCTCGACTTTTCCAGGTTATAAGTCATCCAAAACATAGATTTTAAAGATCATACACATGCATGTCCAATACATACAAGAATTCATCAATTAAAGCATTAAAGTGTACATGCATGCACCTAAAATTCAATAAATAGTAATTTTGAGCAACTCTTGAGAATTTTCATGATTTGATATATAAAATTGACATGCAATACATAGATTATACATCTCAAGGCTCATGATCAAAATTTCTACATGCATTTTAATAAAAACACCTAATAGTTGGAAAGTATTTTTCCACCCACCTTAATTTTGGAAATTGTGAAATAAAGGATAATTTCACAATTTTTTTTTTTTTTTGGATGAGGCTTCTTAGGTCAGCCCCTAAGTCAAGAAAATATCAAAATTTGGAGTTAGAAAAATGAGAGAAAAAATTAAGGAGAAAAGAAGGAAATAAGGAAATGAAAAGGACTACACTTTACCTTGTGTAGTAGATGTTTGGAGACTAGTTGAAGCTCAAAAATTTGGAAATTTGGTTCAACTCCAAAAATCTCTAAGGTCAGCCCCTATTTCTCAAAAATGAAAAGGGGTGTTAAAATTTGAAAAAAATAGGAAGAGTAGGAAAGAAGGGGTCTAGTACACAATTCTTACCTTGTAGTCAAATTTTCTCTACTATTTTCTTCTTCAAGCTTGAGGTCCTTCTTCAAAATATTGTCAAGCTCTAACCTTCAAGTCTTCTAAATGTACCTCCAAAACCAAATTTAAACTTAAGTTAAGAAGGTGGAAGAGATGAACAATGTGATATCCAAAAATGGATTGAAGCTAAAATTTCTTACCTTTTAGTAGTGGTTCGATTTTTTTTGATGTATGAGGAGGAAAATGTTGAATTTTTCTAAGTATGGAAGAAGAAAGTAAGAAGAAGAGTAGAGAGATGTTGGGAGTTTTTAGAGAGAAGGAGGAGGATTTTTGCAAGACTTAGAACATGAGTTGGTGAAATGAAGAGAAATTTTGTGTAGGAAATGGCCATATGGCCGTCCACTTCAAGAGAGAGGGAGATGATTTTGATCAAATTGTGTCTTGTAATTTGTCTCTTGCATGGAGACAAAAATGCAAGTCAAAGTGTGGGTCAATTTGAATTTGAGAGGAATAAGAAGAATGTTTGTTAAGTGGGAATAAGTTGGGAAAATAGTAATAAAGAATTGGTGTATAAGATGATGTGTATAATGTTTGAATTAATGACATAATTATACACAAGATGACTAATATATGGTGTATGTGTACAAGAGTTGGATGATATTTTTATCCCAAAATATCCATCATGGCCGTCCACTATGAGGTAAAATGGTAATTCCATATATTTTTTTCCCAATTTTGATGATAATAGATGAAATATATCAATCTCCAAAATAATTAGTGATTCCCTTGATCACTTGTAAGTCTCATGATTACTTAAACTAAATTAAAGTCTTAATTCTATAAGGTAAAAGTCTCTAAAATAAATAGTCTCTTAAAATTCTAAGGTGACTAATAAATACAAAAATAGTAATAGTGATCAATCAAGTGATCATAATTGAGAATGGAATTAATGATGATCACGATCACAAGTAATTAAACAAAATGAAATAAAGTACAAAATGTATATATTATCAATACTTACTCGTCAAAATGACGCGTAAAATAGTCGATCAAAAGTATAAACAACAATAAGGATCAATTATAAGCTCGGAAAAATCGGGGCTTCACATCCTCCCCTCCTTAAAAGAATTTGGTCCCCAAATTCTCTTGAAATAGTTCGGGATATTGATTCCTTATGTCATCTTCCATTTCCCACGTCGCGTCTTCGTCTCGGTTGTGGTTTTGCCACACCACTTTAACCATCGGAATTTCTCTCTTACGCAATTGTCGTATCTGGATCGATGATCCCGATTGGCCTCTCGGTGTAGGATAGATTTTCCATTAGAGGAGGAGTATCTCGGTGATGATATGCTCGGAATCTGGTTGATACTTCTTGATCTCGACACGTGGAATACATCGTGCATTCCCGCATATGGTGCTTTGTAACTCGAGTCCGTAGGCTAACTTCCCGATCCTCTGTAAAATCTTGTAAGGTCCAACATATCTCGGACTCAATTTGCCTCCTTTCTTCTGGATTGATCAATCCTTTCCGTGGTGAGAGTCTAAGAAATACTTCATCACCGACTTCAAATTCCAAATCCTTTCTTCTCTTGTCCGCGTAACTCTTTTGGCGACTACGAGGCATGTGCGAATCCGCTCCTTGATCGCTTGACCTTCTCCATGGCCTCTGAACTAAGTCGACCTTTGGAATCGAGGCGACTTTTCGTTTCTCTTTCGGAGTCCATTGGTCATCAATCTCCCAATGTAGTGGGGATCTACATTTTCGCCCATATAATGCCTCATAGGGTGCCATCCCAATCGTGGCTTGATAACCTGTTATTGTGGCGAACTCGGCTAATGGTAAGTGCGAATCCCAACTTCCTTGAAAGTCCAGGTGCGGGCTCGCAACATATCTTCAAGGGTTTGAATTGTTCGCTCGATCGTCCATCGGTTTGTGGATGTCTTCTTTGTCTTTGAAACTTAGTGAGTACCCAATTCCTCGTGTAAGCACTTCCAAAATCTGGAGACAAACCTCGGGTCTCTGTCGGATACTATATCGACCGGTACTCCATGCGGTCGAATGATTTCTGGATATAAATGCATGCAAGTTTACGCAAGCTATCGGTTTTCTTGATGGGTAAAAAGTGTGCGATTTCGTGAGTCGGTCTATAACTACCCGGATAGCGTCCTGGCCTCTTACGGTCCTTGGTAGATCCGTCACGAAGTACATTGTTATATGTTCCCATTTCCACTCGGGAATTCTCAATCGGTTGTAGTAAACCGGATGGTCGTTGGTGTTACTCGCTTTTACTCGTTGACAAGTCAAACATCTCGCAACGAACTCCGCTACCTGGTTCTTGAGGTTTACCCACCAATAACCGTTTCAAATCTTTATACATCTTGTTTCCTCCAGGATGTATAGTGTATTTTGAACGGTGTGCCTCTGTTAGGATTTTATTCCTAATCTGCTTCGTCATTTGGTACACACACTCGATTCCGGAACCGATAACTCCATCTTGGTCACGAGAATTCTCGATCTTTCTCCTTTAAGTATCTTCTCCTTGTTTTTGAAGATGTGTATCTTTTTCTTGTGCTTCTTTGATCTCACTCAAGTAGATTGGGTGTAATCAAATGTTAGCACATGAAATCGAGTATTGGTTCTCGTCGATTCCAATTGCTTAGCTCCTTTAATGATTCCCACTCTCGAATCATAAGTCCGCTAAGCTCGCCTTTACGCTTAGAGCGTGCTACGACGTTAGCTTTTCCGGGATGGTATTGAATATCAAAGTGATAGTCCTCAATCAACTCCATCCATCTCCGTTGCCTCGGGTTGAGATCTTTCGGGAGAATAGATACTTCAAGCTCTTATGATCCGTGAAAACCGTAAATGTTGCTCCGTAGAGATAGTGTCTCCATTTCTTCAATGCGAAAACTATCGCCGCCAATTCCAGTCATGCGTTGGGTAATTGGCCTCATACGGCTTGAGCTTTCGTGATGCATAAGCGATAACCTTTCCTTCCCCGCATGAGTCTTTTGCTCCTAGTCCTTCTTTTGATGCATCACTTTGTAGACGACAAAGTTTTCTGTCCCTTTGGAAGGGCTAAGACCGAGCCGTAGTAAGTCGTTTCTTCACTCTTGGAAACTCGTCTCGCACTTGTCGTTCCACTCAAACTTGACTTGCTTCCTCGGGTTAGTCGAGTGAGTGGTCCGGCTATCTTAGAGAAGTCCTGGATAAATCTTCGATAATATCCAAATAGTCTAGAAACTTCGATTTCCGTTCTGAGACTCGGGTTGTTTCCATTCAACCACCGTCTGTACCTTCGAAGGATCTACCGCAATCCCGGTCGGATACTATATGTCCCAAGAATGCGACTTCACTAAGCCAAAATTCGCACTTCTTTAATTTAGCATACGACTTATGCTCTCGTAGTGTCTCTAAAACGATTTTCGGTGATGTTCGTGCTCTTCTCTAGACTTAGAGTATACAAGTATGTCATCAATGAATATCACTACGAATTGATCCAAATAAGGTTGGAAGACTCGATGCATCGGTCCATAAATGCTTTCTTTGGTGCATTCGTCGGACGAAGGCATTACTACAAACTCGTAGTGTCCATATCGGGTTTGAAATGCGCTTTGGAAATGTCTCCTTCATGGGATTTTCAGTTGGTAATATCCTTGTTGTAAATCAAACTTGAGTACACCGTTGCTCCCCTGAAGTTGATCAAATAGTTCGTCTATCCTCGGGAGGGGATATTTGTTCTTGATGGTCACACTATTAAGTCCACGATAATCTATACATAGTCTTAATGTGCCATCCTTCTTTTGACGAACAAAGACAGTGCTCCCCACGAGACGTACTCGGTCGGATAAATCCCACATCCATCGCTTTTTGTAATTGCGTTTTCAACTCTTGTAACTCAAGAGAGCCATTCTATACGGTGTTACGGCAATCGGGGCGGTCCCGGCAACACCTCGATGGTGAACTCGACTTCCCTATCCGGGAGGGACAAAGGTGGTGAGTTCTTGTGGAAATACGTCCGTATATCTTTGATACTATAGGTACTTGGTTGATTTGTATCTCAACCTTGGGTTTGTTAATTACAAACGCCAAATACCCCGAGCCCCTCTAGTGATCGCCTTCTCGCTTTCATTCTTTGAAATGATTGGGGCAATCTTAACTCGTGCCCTTCCCGAAATCTCCACTTCGGGTTTTCCGGTTCACATAGCTTAATGGACTTGTTATGGCAATCCATTTGTGCATGGTGTGCGAGATAACTTGATTCATTCCCAATATTACGTCGTATTCGGATATAGGTAATAAGATCAAATCGGCGGAAAGTTTATCTCAAAGAATCTTAACTTCGCATGCATTATATATAATATCCATTATCGACTCGCACCCATAGGAGTTGACACTTCTAAGCATATAGGCATATGTTCCATGCATGCATGCGGTTTGTGTACAAAATGCGGTGCAACAAATGAATGCGTTGATCCAGGGTCGAACAATATTTTAGCATAGTGGTTAGATACTTTAGAAGCGTACCTTCCACCACGTCTGTTGCCTCCCGAGCCTCTGTCCGGCTAGTGCAAATGCTCGAGCGGGCATCCTTTCCCGATTACCCTGGCCGTTTCCCGGCCTTCGTGGTTGCGTTGGTTTGGATCGGTCATTGTACCGGGTAATCTTGCGGTGTCGACATCGCCACAACGCAAACACCTTCCTTGTTTACGCCAGCAGATTGTCGCAGTATGTCCCGGTTTACGCAATGCGTACATTCCCGACCCGGCTTTCCTTGTCTTGGTCTCTTTCCTTTGTCTCATCTGTTAACCCGGTCCCTTCAAACTTAGCGGGCGGTTTAGATGGTTGTCCCACACCGCCCTCTTAAAACTGTTCGATGGCCTACTCTGCTGAATCATCCAATACGGTTGATCCCGGCTCAATGCGGAGCGCCTTTACCGCGGCCGAGTAGGTTGCCAGTTCAACATCAAGAATCAAGCTCAAGTTCCAATTTCAATCCTCGAGTGAACTTGTAAAGCTTATCCTCTTGATCGATTGTCCCCAGCATACTTGGACAATCGGTGAAATTCAGACTCATCTTGAGCCACGATCAGGTTCCTTGCCTCAATCTATGAAATTCATCCCGGCGTGCTTCCTTCACGACCTGGGAATATCTTGTTCATTGAACTCGGCCAAGAAATTTCCCCATGTTCGATTACTCGGTCTGTTCCCATCTCCTTTCAACTCGCCCTCCACCGATCTCTAGCGGCCGATTCCGCATTTAAATACGGCAAGTGTGACTCTACTCTGCTCGTCGGAGTATTGAAGAGCATTGAAGATATTTTCCAACTTCTCTATCCATTCTTCCGCTTTCACATCGTCCGGCTCTCCCGGGGAAGGTTGGTGGGTCGAACCGCGAGAATCGCTCCAATGTGCAATCGTTCGCCTCTCGGGCGGGTTCGGGAGCACGGGGTTGAGGCTCGCACTGTTGCCTCATAAACACCGAGATTTGCTTTGTAATGCTTGTGCGGTCAGTTGTCTCCTGCAGCAGTGGAGGAGGTGGTGGTAATTCCGGGAGGGGTACCCGGTCCCTGGTACATCGTCGTCTCCTCGTGGAACGCGACGAGTCTCCCCGTCCTCGATGTTACGCCATTCTCAGTATCTTGGAGCGTTAGTTGCGATTTGCGAGTAAATGAATACAATAATTATTCGCGTAAAGTAAAAGATATCGCAGGAAAGTAACATCAACACAAGACATCAATAAATGGCAAAAGGCATATCCATTAATATAAAATTGAATACACCCAAAGTACATCAATGAGAATACTAAGTCGGATACATGGAATCAAAATACATCCGAATCTAGTACAATAATGAAAGGTACAACACTGGATTACACACTACAACAACAAAAGTACAATAGAAAATCGCTAGCTAATCGGTGAGATCGCCATCATCATCGCTCGCACTATGTGCAGGATCGGGGTGGGTCGGGTTGAGCGGCGCCTCGACCTGCCAATCCACAAAGTCCAACCACCGCTCAAATCCTGAGCCTCATCGAGTGGAGCGACCTCCGGCTCTCGAATGTCGATCGGATCCTCCTCCTCGATCCTCCCGGGATCGGGTGCGGAGTTCCTCCTCGGGCGGTGGCAATGGGCGAGCATTAGCTGCTAAAGCGACCTCTAGTGCGGCGTCCCTCCGAGATAGGGCCTGTGTAAGGTCCTCAATGACTGTCATCTGCTTGATGAGGCCTCCTCAAGCGATCGCGAAGATTCACGGGATAGACGGGCATCAATCTCCCATTTACGCGACCGTCGCTCGTCCTCTTCATTTTCTCCCTCATGTTATCCAGGCGCTCCAGATACTCAGTATTTGGTCCTCCCGCGCTCTTATGGTGTTATCGCGGTCCTTGATGACAATGGTCGATTCGTTCTTCTCATCTTGGCTTATCGCCAGCGGCCGAGTCGTCTCTGCATTGCGTTAGCTCTCACGGCTAGTTACGTGGTCGTGCGTTCGCTTTCCCGGTGCCAATGAATCATCGTGCCGGTAATATTCCCGCTCAAAGACGGGCATGGAATACATCCCACCACGTGGCGGCGTCGGCTCCATCCCGATAAAACAAACTAAGGCGGATCGACACGGGTAGAGGAGAGATAAGAAAGAATAAGGAAGAAACGAGTAAGGGGAAATCGACCAAAATCAACTAAGTCAAGACAAGTATGATTATGAATCTCAAAGTATGCATTCTAACTTAGTTCAAATATCAATAAGACGGTTATATGCCAATTTGAAATCGATTTCACACTCAATTGGTCGTGTCGCGGTACTACCCAAAACACGATCGAGGTCCTATCCTGGGTCAGCTCGGTGTAAGTTTCCATCCTACTAGCCGAGCTCGATACCACTCTTCTTTGTCACGCCCCAAACGGGACGCGACGAACGATTCACAACTTAAATACAAATGGACTAACACCCGGACAATACCAATGAGAACCCAATAAAGCGAGTCTAAATAGCAAATAAATAAATAACAGATACAAGTTATCACTTAAAGTCTACATTCCATCACCAAATTACAATCCGAAATTCAACAAGGTAGTAACTTAACGTCAAAGGGTCATACGCCCCTCAATTACAAACCCGAATTGATTAGGATACAAAAGTCCAACAACAACATAATAAGAAAAGAGTCCGATCAACAACAAGATGCGATGAAATCCAACAAGCGTAGTACAAGGTCTCAATCCAGAGCGGTTCGGCATCCCCAAATCCTCATCTAAGGTTAGAAAACAAAGGGGATGAGACAAAAATCTCGATGGATGGGGTAATCGTAATGCGAGTGTGGCGTAATATAGTTAATGTGAGAAAGCGATTATACGAAAACGCGTGAGTATGATGCATGGTTTCACACACACAATTCTAAGCGTCATGATAAATTATTTAAGTAATATAATTATACGATTTAAGAAAACATTCATGGTCACACAGTGCACTATGTGATACGGTCAAATGACAGTAGGATTGCGTGAAGTGTAACGCCAATCCTATGCAAGGCAATTAATGGTTGCGTGCGGACTTGTAGCGCCAACCAATGCAAAAGCAGGTGCGGTTGCGTGCGGGAATGTAACGCCAACCAAAAGCGGGGCGATAACTCCAGAATCGTGTGGATCGACAGCGATTCCTTCGTTCTACCTTGTAACTCCCGGTCGGTATGGTCCAAGACCGCACCTTATCGCTCCGTGAGGCAAAGACAAAATCCGAGTAGAGTGGCGGCTCGGATTTGTCATAATCATGATTATACCTCGATTACTACGACCCGCTTCCCTTGGACAAACTCCGTCCCTCGCCATTGCGGGATTAGGGCGATGGGGCGAAGAGTGGAATAGCAGCCGAGCTGCCGGTTCCATCCCCGACGTATCCATTCCGGGATCATGTGAGCTCGACACACCAAGTTGACTCGAGCAGAAAGTAATTACAATTACAGGCGATCAACCAGCAATCAGTATTATTGATTCAGGGAAGCGATTTAGGAAAATTTTTGGAAAACGCGAGTGGCAATTATGGCGTTGGTGGAGTTTTGGATGAAGATGATTATCGGAAGGATAAGCAACCTTCGATATCTTGAAAGATTGGGTGGAACATAAGTCCCGTTATAGAATCAATTAGCAAGGCGAGGAGGTCGCTCCGCGATCGGGTATTAATCGGTCAAATTGATCCGATAAGTTAGGGGTTTTTGGGAAGGTAAAATATTTAAATTAAATCTCAATTTCAGAGAGTCCAGGGCTATTTTAGTAAAAGAGAAAATAATTTGAGTTAGGTCCTTTATAAAAGAAAAATTGTAATTTAGCCCCGTTTTGTAAAAACTAACACTTTTGGGGTTAAAAATTGAATAATTAAATATCCCGACCTTGAAAAATTATGAGGTCAGTTCCTAAATTCTCCAAATTGTCCAGAGATTCAGGTTTTTAAAGTTTTATGGTCGAGGTTTTATAAAAATCTCATATTGGCCCCAAATTTGTAAAAATTGTCAATTCGGACCTTAAGTTTTAAAAATTCGGAACTCACAAACCGGAAGGGCTTTTAATGTGATTCCAGTTGGAAAATGTCACTAAGGTTGGTATGATATTGGGACAAAAGCAGTTTTAAAAGCAATATGTGTAGGTCCTTCAACTTTAGAAAATATCGTTTTTGTCCCATTTTAAAATAATTGCCTTTAAGGCTTTTAGGGGTCCAATTGTTATGAAATTTGAACCTTGGGTCCAAAATATAATTAAGTTATAGTTAAGTTAGTATTTCCAGGTGCATGGGTTGCATAAGTCCTGGAAATTTCATTTGGGTCCTCAAGTTTAATATTTTCACATTAGTCCCTCATTTTTAGTAAAATTGTTTTCCAAGCCCTAACCACTTGGATTTTTGGAATACTTTTAAAATATGGGATTCCCAGTAACTTAAAAGTAAAAATTTCAATTTATAAAGTTTAGGTCTGGTACAGTTTTTAAAATTGCAAAGTAGCCCTTAAACTTTCAAAATCTTACAATCTAGTCCTTGGGCTTTTAAAGGTTGATTTTATTTATCATAAAACTATTAAAACATTATTAAAATGTCCAAAAGTCATTTTTGAACCTGAGTACAGTCCCAAATTTCGAAATTTGCAGAGGGGTCCTTTAACTTTTATTTTCTTGCAATTTAGTCCACCAACTTTCCATTTTTGCATTTTTAAGTCTAAAATTGAAATTTAATCAATTATGCTCGACTTTTCCAGGTTATAAGTCATCCAAAACATAGATTTTAAAGATCATACACATGCATGTCCAATACATACAAGAATTCATCAATTAAAGCATTAAAGTGTACATGCATGCACCTAAAATTCAATAAATAGTAATTTTGAGCAACTCTTGAGAATTTTCATGATTTGATATATAAAATTGACATGCAATACATAGATTATACATCTCAAGGCTCATGATCAAAATTTCTACATGCATTTTAATAAAAACACCTAATAGTTGGAAAGTATTTTTCCACCCACCTTAATTTTGGAAATTGTGAAATAAAAGGATAATTTCACAATTTTTTTTTTGATGAGGCTTCTTAGGTCAGCCCCTAAGTCAAGAAAATATCAAAATTTGGAGTTAGAAAAATGAGAGAAAAATTAAGGAGAAAAGAAGGAAATAAGGAAATGAAAAGGACTACACTTTACCTTGTGTAGTAGATGTTTGGAGACTAGTTGAAGCTCAAAAATTTGGAAATTTGGTTCAACTCCAAAAATCTCCTAAGGTCAGCCCCTATTTCTCAAAAATGAAAAGGGGTGTTAAAATTTGAAAAAAAATAGGAAGAGTAGGAAAGAAGGGGTCTAGTACACAATTCTTACCTTGTAGTCAAATTTTCTCTACTATTTTCTTCTTCAAGCTTGAGGTCCTTCTTCAAAATATTGTCAAGCTCTAACCTTCAAAGTCTTCTAAATGTACCTCCAAAACCAAATTTAAACTTAAGTTAAGAAGGTGGAAGAGATGAACAATGTGATATCCAAAAATGGATTGAAGCTAAAATTTCTTACCTTTTAGTATAGTGGTTCGATTTTTATGATGTATGAGGAGGAAAATGTTGAATTTTTTTCTAAGTATGGAAGAAGAAAGTAAGAAGAAGAGTAGAGAGATGTTGGGAGTTTTTAGAGAGAAGGAGGAGGATTTTTGCAAGACTTAGAACATGAGTTGGTGAAATGAAGAGAAATTTTGTGTAGGAAATGGCCATATGGCCGTCCACTTCAAGAGAGAGGGAGATGATTTTGATCAAATTGTGTCTTGTAATTTGTCTCTTGCATGGAGACAAAAATGCAAGTCAAAGTGTGGGTCAATTTGAATTTGAGAGGAATAAGAAGAATGTTTGTTAAGTGGGAATAAGTTGGGGAAAATAGTAATAAAGAATTGGTGTATAAGATGATGTGTATAATGTTTGAATTAATGACATAATTATACACAAGATGACTAATATATGGTGTATGTGTACAAGAGTTGGATGATATTTTTATCCCAAAATATCCATCATGGCCGTCCACTATGAGGGTAAAATGGTAATTCCATATATTTTTTTTTTCCCAATTTTGATGATAATAGATGAAATATATCAATCTCCAAAATAATTAGTGATTCCCTTGATCACTTGTAAGTCTCATGATTACTTAAACTAAATTAAAATCTTAATTCTATAAGGTAAAAGTCTCTAAAATAAATAGTCTCTTAAAATTCTAAGGTGACTAATAAATACAAAAATAGTAATAGTGATCAATCAAGTGATCATAATTAAGAAATGGAATTAATGATGATCACGATCACAAGTAATTAAACAAAATGAAATAAAGTACAAAATGTATATATTATCAATACTTACCCGTCAAAATGACGCGGTAAAATAGTCGATCAAAAGTATAAACAACAATAAGGATCAATTATAAGCTCGGAAAAATCGGGGCTTCACGGTGATTTATAAATGTATAAAACAAAGCCCTCGACCATTAGATCACTTTAAAATTCACCATTAATATCATATTGAAATTACAAAATGACCATGCAACTCTATGTCTTCTTCAATTCATCAACAAAGTTTAGTAAAATAATAAAATTTTCTTAAAACTCACGGATTATTCAGATGTGAACCACAAAAGTTTAATAAAATTATAATTTGGTCCCTTATCTTCTAATCATTCACTACAATGCATCCATATGATAAAGAAAGAAAATCTAATTAAACTTCCAACTTGAACCACTTAATCAATTAGTTCATCAAAAGAGGATTCACACATAATCATGTAATTTAAACAACCATTTAACATCAATTTATACAATTTCAAGCAATATAAACAAACACATTTGGAATTTTAAAAATCGTGTTGATCCATATTATTAAGTGGTAGTGAGCTTCAAGAGGTTTTTCTGTAATTTTATAAAATAGTATTGGATTAGTAGATTTTGGGTAACTTTGTAAAAGACCGAAAATTTGCGGGATCAAATTGTAAAGTACAAGAAATTCAAGTTCAATCTATGTTCAGTGAAAGTGGGCATATATGGTACGATCATAAAAGTATAAATCAAGTCATGAAATTATTTACCTTATGTTTTGTAAATTTAATTATAAGTCTACAATAATGTGTGACCTTGGTGCAGGAATTTTGGAAAATACTTTGGGAGCATAGTTATTTCATCAAATGGATCATAAAAATGTGGGTAAAAATTATTTGAAAGTTACATTTTTTTGGGTAAAGATACATCATTTCATAATGCATGCATCAATTATGTTTATGTTTGATTCTATTGATTGCATGATGAACCTTTAAATGGTATTGTTATTGTGTGATTGTTGATTCTTGGGTATTGAAATCCCATAGCATATGAGTTTCATTAAATTCTTTTAAATGAACTCTATGCATTTCTCATTTTGTTGTAAAATGTACTATTGTTTTATGTCATGAGTGTTTACCATCATAACTACCATGTTCTAAATCTTGTCACCGTTTATGAATTGTCATAAATTATACCCTCCTTATTTATTTACCGTTCTTGTTTACTTATCATTGGTTTACCGATAATTAGTCATTTATCACTAATGTTTCTCGTTACCGTTTACTGAGTTGTGTCGGCGTGTGTAGATCGGACAATCAATCGAACATGTCGCATGTTGATGTTTGCTCAACTACACATGTGTCTATTCCCATTTGTCTGGTCCGACCGGTGACAATGGCAGAACTTGGGTCATAGTATTGGTATATTCCGGAATATGATGATATCTGGGTTTAAACCCATAGCTAAAGAGTCGTCGAACCACCTGTGAGGAATAAGGTGCATGTGAGGCTTCAGCTTGGTGCATTGGAGAAAGCAATGGGGTATGGTGTTTATTCCACATCAGCCTCGCGTTTACTGTTATGTTGTCCCGATCGTTGGATTTTAAAATGGGACATAAAACCTTGTCCATTTTAAAATCGGCTTGAATTGGAACGTTAGGGTGCGGTGTTTATTCCACATTAGCCCTACGTTTACCCTTTTGTCATCCCGACTATTGGATTTTAAAATGGGGCATAGAATCTTATCCAGTTTAAAACCGGCTTGAATTGGAACATAGGGTACGGTGTTATTCCACTTCGGCCCTGCGTTATACTGTGTCCCCCGACCATTGGATTTTAAAATGGGGTATAGAACCTTGTCTGTTTTAAAATCGTCTTGAATCATCGAAATTCATTTTATCGTATTTGTGTTAATACTGTATTTGATGCAGGACCCTGGTAACCATGAGGTTAGTACAATTTATATCTCGTTTCGATATTATTGCAATATTATTTTTCATAAAGATTGCTTATTCGTGAATTGCTTACTTATGGGGCGTGATTTCTTTTGTATGTTTTGAAGTTACATGTTAGTCCCGATAATTTTGCATTCATTAAAGACGCTTGAAACCGTTTTATACACTAAATAATTAGTTCAAAGAATCATTCTAAGTTCTCATTAATAACTTTTGCATTCCCACCCCTACCCACTGAGCTCTTTAGCTTACCCCATGTTTTCTAAAATTTTCAGAGCTTGATAAAACTGACATTGAGTCAATTATGCCAGAGAAAGAGGACACTGGAATTGTGTTGTTTTGAATTATTTAGATTTTGTTTTTAAGTATTTCAATTAGAAATTTGTCATTAATATATTGTATGGAATTTGTTCTTATACTAGTTGTAAGTTAAGAATTCCGTTGTAATAATTGTAATATACTTAGTTTATATACTTGAGTTTACTCTGTATTTTGTGGAGCCTAAGTTAGTATATATTCGGATTAGTACCCTGATAATTGGTGTCCTCGTGATTATTTTGGTTTATCAAATTTAGGGCGTTACAGATATGTAAAGAATTTGATCCCCAAATTCCCTTTCATCTTAAAGTAAATGAAATCTTATATTTTCAACCTTAAATCCCAAATAGTTATTTTCTTCCTTTCAAGCCTAACGTCTAATTGTCATATAGACCGATTATATATCGTATATATACCTAGGTATCTAACATATAAACAATATTGATGCTAAAGTCTCAAAAGATAAATTCTAGATTACATCATCGATCTAAAAATTGTCGAAATCGCTAATAACCTCCTTTGTGTTCCTACAAGATCCATTAAAATCCGATTGAAGGGCAAGTAAATCCAATTCCACTCGATAATCAAATCTAATCATCAATTCAACATTAACGAAACTTAATCTATAAGAATTCTAAATCACACAAGTATCAAATGTAAAACTCAAACTCAAAAATCAATATCATCAAAAAGTTGTAATCTAATTCACAAGCAAATGATATTATCCTGGTTTTGTTCGATTTCTCAATCTTTAGATCGATCTATAGTCACCAAATTTTATGAATCATAATTTTGTCTTCTTTAGTATACCCAAACTCAAACATCTCTGCGATGCCATTCTAAATCACCAAATCTCTTCACAAAATATGTTACCTTATCATAGACTCCTTGTTAAATTGATGTGAATAATGCCTATCAAATAAGTTCTCTATTGAGAACTACGAAAATAACTAAAACCAATAAGATGTGTTTCCATAAAAGTCAATCGTAATGTTAATTGACCTTATAATTCATATGATCTAGTGATTGAATTAAACTTATATATAAATCGATTACTAATCAATTTCCACGTCTAACTTAGAGTGAATACTACAATATATCCTAACAACCTAAATGTACAATTCAGTATAATGCTCAACCCAATATGCCAGTAGTAAAACTAAACCTTTAAATACAGACATAATGGAATCCACAAAACAATTCTGCAAAAAAGAGAGCTTATAATATCTAGCCATTGTATATAGATAACATCCATAGCCATCCATCTACAATCCACAATGTGGTATTCAATTACCATAGCCAAAAGACAAGTTGCTTATATAGATCAGTAATCATAGTGTTATTATGCAGACATCAACATAATATGATTCTCCTACGAATTACCTAATCCCATTCTTAGCCGTAAGGTAAGGTTCCATTTTATCACAAAACAAAATTAAATAGTAATAATCTAGTTATCAAAGTTAATATGTAATCGTGAAGAGATTAAAACCCAAATTGTCACGCACCTTATTTTTGTCAATAACTCTTCTTCTTCTTCGTAAATTATTTCCTATCACCTTTTAAATCCATTTCCCATGTCACTCCTAAATTACAAGCGACATTTTTGTCCGTATAACATTAAGGTGATCAATCAAAATGATATACCCTACACACTCTACTAATCTTTATAAGAATGTTATCTCAAGTTAGTATTCCTTAAATAATGATCGATCCAAACCTAAACATTGATACTATTTCCATAACTCATTGATAACCCAAGTTGGCGGTTAAGTAATGCATCCACTTAGGTGTATCCCAAAGAGTTATTAACTATTTATCAAACTTATAACCTAGGCACCTCGGATATCAATCATAAACATTAACGATAGAAAAGTAACAAAACTCTACAAGAAAAGAAAACATCACGATCGTAACAAGAGTAATGTCTACCTAGATCAACATCTATCTGTCATATAGAATGGTTATATATAAGATCCATACTTAGGTATCTAACTTATTAACAATATCGGTGTTATAACCTCAAAAGATAAACTTATTGATCCACTTACATCCTAAGAATCATCAATTTAATACTAGAGCCCTCATCAAGTTCCTATGAAATCCAATAGTGATTCAATTCAAATCCAAGTAATTTTTGTTTTATTCGATAATCAAACCTTAATTATTAAATCAATTCACACAATATTATCATCCCAAAAGTAACTTAAGATTCAATTTTAATATCGTCCACTAGTGATAATCTAATCCACATGCGGATAATCTAGTCTTGGATTAGCTCGGTGTAGTTCCGTTTACACCTAAACTCGACACCATATCTCAGAACGCCCCAATTTTAATATACCAAAATAATCACAAAGATCTCGATTAATGAATAACATATTCCGAATATTTAAAGACTTAAGCTCCACAAGCATATTTGTTCAAAAGTATGATAATTTAAACTTATAATACTACAGGATTTAAGTCACAAAAAAAAAAAAAAAAATAGAGTAAACCCAATCACATAAACTAAGTATATTACAAAATTAAAAACGAAAGTCTTAACTTACAAAAACTTTATAATGACAAATAATACATAAAAAATAGAAACAAAAATTAGTACAATTACATTTCAAAATACTTAGGGCAAAAAATCAAAGAAATGACACAACACGATTCGAATTCTGCGTTACTCTTGTATTAGTGTCCGGACTCAATTTCGTTGATCTCTGAAATTTTTAGGATTACATGGGGTGAGCTAAACGAGCTTAGTGGGTAGGAGAATCGAATACAAGAGTTTTTAATAAAAAATGAAAGAAATTATTTAAGCTAAGAACTTAGTGTACAAAAAACAGGTTTCATGCGTGCAAATAAATGCGAGAATTGACAAGACTAATATTACTTACAACACATACAAAATAAATACCGGTACACAAGTAAGCAATATCGCGAATAAGCAACTTATACGAAATAATATTATAACAATAACGAAACGAAATATAAATTGTACTAACCTCACGATTTTCAGGTTGTTGCATCAAATACAGTGTTAGCACAAATACGGTAAAACAAATTTACGGGATTCAAACAAAATTTAAAACGGACATTGTTCTATGCCCCATTTTAAAGACCAACAAAAACCGAATTTAAAACGAACATGGTTCTATGTCCCATTTTAAAAACCAACGGAATACACAAAATAAAATAAACGCAGGGTCGATGTTGATCAAACACCAAACTCTATTGCGTTCTCCCACGCACTAGGCCAAAGCCTAACACCTTATTCCTCCATGGTGGCTTGACAACTCTTTAGCTGTGGGTTTATACCTAGATATAATCATATTCTGGAATACACCTATACTACGACCCAAATTTTGCCGTCGTCTTTGGCTGATCAGAAAAGTGGAAATAGTCACATGTGTATTCGACAAAACACCAACATGCAACCTATTTGATTGATTGTCCAAACTACACATGCCAAATAGGACACGGGAAATGGGAAATGAGTCATTAACAATAAATCAATTTCGATGGCAAGTAAGCGAGAACGGTAATGATAAAATATCAATGAAATTCAAGACAGAGAAACGATATCATCATTGATTGCAAATGAAACGGGTATAGAGTAATTAAAATACTCGCACACATGACATTGCAAGACAAGAATATAAATTCTCAATTTTAAAGATTACTAATGGAATTTGCCTTCTCGCATTTGAGAAGTTCTTTAATTTTGTAAAAGTGATGATGCTACGTGGGTAATTCATCTTATCACGACTAAGGTTAATTCTTGATTTTGAGAGAAATACAATATTATCCAGTTTATCAAAAATACAGTTTAGTCCAATATTGTGTCAATTCTTCAAAGAACTTTAAAGTTAAAATTAAAGACACATTGTATGTATATATATTCTTTCAAATTAATTAACATAAGTTCTAACAAATTGCGTACTTTATGAATATTAACACAAAACTCTATTTAAAATATTCACGACTCTAGTTCCAAAATTAGTCAAATACTAATGTAATTATTTGATCAATTGTATTGAGTAGATGAGATATTTTCAACTAGTGGAGATAATTCTTGTAATTTTATAAATTAGATAAAGTACATGTAAATTTTAGGCGTATCCTAGATTTGAAATTTAAAGTCTTTCGAAAAAAACTTGTGATGTTTGGGCAATACAAGTGAGTCCAATCAAGGTTCAATCCTAAGTTATTATCTAATCTAAATTGGTTATCAAACAACAATATATCCTATAACACAATTTATAATTTCAAAAATATATCAAATCTCACACGATTAACTAATTCAAGCATAAATAAAATTAATGGATGCAACATGTCGTGATTCATCTTTTCCCATTAAAACTGACCTTCACTTAAAAAAATTACCCACGATGAAATAGTTTATTCTCCGAAATAGCTTCTCGGTATTACTACATGAGGAGAAACCTTGTTTCAGGCTACTAATTTAATTTACAACACCGAAAAAGCTTTAACAAAAAATTTAGATATATTTATTCGTATATAAGTTATATAATATAACCATCCACTTTGTACCACTTTTATTCAAAATGGATTATTACCGAGTTAACTTTATAAGTAATATAGTAGCTCTGATTTACTAGATATAAACCATTCTAATAATTAGATTGAATAATTAGATATAAACCCTTCTAATAATTAGATTGACAGTCTAAGTACCAGCCTCTAACAATATGTTTTATGGTGGTAATAGTCTTGGTATATATAAAAATTATCCTCAAACTTTTAAAGATTTATCAATTAATCCTTGATTTTTTTAAAAGTACATTATGAACATCTTTTACTCCTTAACTATTTCAAATCTTGATAGATTTAATAACTAAAGCTTTGTGACCCATTTAGTCCATTCATAATTATAACTAAATACAATGTTAAACCAAACTTTCATATTTTTATCAATTTTCCCCGAAATAATCCTTAAAATAATTATAAACCTAACTCCAAACATTAGGAGACTATTCAAACAGTCTATAATAGTTTCAAAATTCCAGAATAGCACAATAGTTTTAAAATTTTAAATTTGACCCCAAAAATATAATTTTTCATGAAATTACCCCAAAAATAAATTTTCAAGACCCTAAACTCCACTCCAAATTCTTGAAAATTACAAAGTCACTCAAAATCAATTTATCAACTATCATAATTAGCACATAATCATAAATTTATAGCACATAATCATAAATTTAACACCACCAGTTTCATGATTTAACAATATTTCAAATAACCCCATTTGAGTAAAAATTCAAAAGTTCACCCACTTTTAGCTTAGGTCCGTTAGAAGTAGGATCATCAAGAGCACCCAAAAAGCTTGTCTCGGAAGTTATTGATGGTAGTGGCGGCGGATGGCTGTGATGTACGGTGACTAGAAAATTGAGAAGGGAGGAGAGAGTGGTGGCCGAAAAAACAGAGAGAAAAGAGGAGGGAGGGAGAGGGAGAAGAAAAGAAGAAGAGAAAAGAAAAAGAAAAAAATAACATAAAATCGAGTGATTTGCGCGGCGGGCGGTCAAGGGTGGTGGTGGCGGCAAAGAGGAGAGAGAAGAGAAAAGAGGAAAAGAAAATCAATATATATATATATATAACACTATATATATTGCCGACAACCGACGATGGTGGTGGTGGCGGCGCGAGGGGGGAGTGGGAGGAGAAAATAGAAATAAAAGGAGAAAAAAAGAAGAAAGAAAAAAAATATAAAAACTCGGTTGCTTGCAACGCCGCCCGACAGAAAAAGGGATGAGAGAGAGAGGGATGCACCCTTGAGTGTGTGTTAGTGTGTGAAAATGTGAAAATAAAATGAGAGTTAGGGTTTTAGGGTATTTAAAAGGGTTGGCAAATAGGTGGGTGTTTAGGATTGGCTTGGGTATGGGCTTTAGTGAAAATTATTTTAAAACAATAGGAAATTGGGCTTGTATTATATAGAGTGCTGAAATAATTTTGTGGGGATTGGGCCTTAGCTTTTAGGGTAAAATAATTGTTGAAAATGGTTTGGGCTAGGATATTTGGTTAATGTGGAAATATAAAGTTAAAATAATACTAATTCTAATACTATACCCCAAATAATTATATATTATAATTACTCACGTAACCAAATGAAAGAATTCTAACCCTACAAATATAATCCTAAGGTCACATAAATACTAAAATATATGCTAAATAAATAAATATTACTAGAGTATATGAAATAAAATGCTAAAACAAAATTTAAAATTGATCCCAAAGTAAATTCTAAATTAATCAATTGTGGAGTATCACAGCGGGTGCTAGTCGGCATGAGGGCCAAATATTTATTTATCTAAGTAGTATGAACGGGTGAAGGCTCAACTTGCGCACGAGGCAAAGACGGGCGAGGTGTTATTTCAGTCTTCTGATGGCGTCGAGTTATTGGCTAAGGAGAGATCCAGCTCGGTGGAGGCCTGTAAGGCCTCCTTATATTATCGTTTGGATTTGATAAGAGAGTCTTTCTCCTATTTTGATAAGGCGGTGCATCATTATTGGAAGGCTGCTACGAGAGAGTGAGAAGGCTTCCGTGAGGTGATAGGTATCCTGGATCGTGGGAGTTTTGGATAAGGAGGAGAAGGGAGAGATTGAGGCTTTACGAGATTCATCGGAGGGAGCCGACGATGTGGCGGCGGCGATGGCGAGGAGATTTGCGGTGCCAATGCTACAGCGGAGGGTGGAGGCCCCCATGCCTGAGTAGTGACAGTTTATTTCGGCCTAGACGACCCTTGCTTTCAGCCCACCTGTTCAGGGCTTGCTTTCTATGCTTGGATATTTTTCTTGCTTATTCCCCTGAGATGTTTATTTTCCCCCGAGGGGTCGAATGATGTCCTGTTTCTCCAATGTTACATTCACACTCGTGTTTTTCTTTATGCATATTCGTCTTTTGATGTTTTTCTCGTTCTATTTACATATGATTTTTTGTTGGTGGGGACTTGTTCATATTTGGTGTGGAGATGGATCCTGCGCTCTTGGGAAGAAGCCTTAGTTCTTCTAGGGTAGCCGTAGTCGCTTATATAGAGATGAGGAGGGCTCCGTGGGGCGCCCTTCAGGAGCTCATAGGGGGGCTCTTCAGGAGCTCTCCCCGGAGCTCTTGTTCCATTTACTGCTTTAATAGTGTATTGATCCCTTCCGCGCATGTGTTAGTATTTTTGCCTTCTTTTTCATTGTATATCCGTGCTCTATGTTGGTGAGAAAGAAAAATTTACAAGGACCCCCATGAGGAGGCCCCCTCGCTCTGGGTTTTAGCCGAAGGAGGGGAAATTTATGATGACCCCCAGGAGGAGGCCTCTCCCCTTCGAGGTCTTAGCCGGAGAAGGGAGAATTTACAAGGACCCTCGTGAGGAGGCCCCTCCCATCCGGGGTCTTAGCCGAATGAGGTTTATTTACGAGGACCCCATTCCCTCTAGAGTCTTAGCCGGAGGAGAGAATTTACGAGGTCCCGTGTGAGGAGGCCCCTCCCATCCAAGGTCTTAGCCGGATGAGGTTTATTTATGAAGACGCCCGAAAGAGGACCCTCCCCTCTAGGGTCTTAGCCGGAGGAGGAAAAATTTACGAGGACCCCCGTGAGGAGGCCCCTCCCATCTAGGATCTTAATCGAATGAGGTTTATTTACGAGGACCCCCATGAGGAAGTCCCTCCCCTCCGGGTCTTAGCCGGAGAGGGAAAATTTACAATGACCCCCGTGAGGAGGTCCCTCCCATCCGGGGTCTTACCGGATGAGGTTTGTTGAGGAGAGCGGTTGAATGGTCATTGAGTGCAACCATATTTGGCAAGTAACTGCATGCAAGAAATCATAACAAAACGTGAAAGTAATTTATTCATTATTCAAAGAAGATAAAGTTTTACGCCCGTGGGCGAAAATAGATCAAATAGAAATAAAAATATTTAACGCCTCAAGTGCAGAAATACACTGAAAGCATATAAAAATACTAAGTAATCCGGAAGGTAATGGAGAACTGGTATAAGCGGAAACTAGGGAGATCCACAGCTCCTATGATGGTGTGGCGCTCATGCTATCTGGTCGGGGGAGTTCATTTTCTCCTCAGTGTTATCGCGTAGTGTTATCGGGTATCCCCAACGGTTTCGCTGATTTCGCGTTCCGTGGTGAGCTTGAGCTAGAGGTGAATTGTGGAGGAGGTGGCCCGGAACTAGTTCAGGAGGTGCTGTCCGAAGTCTATGTTGCGGGGGTAAGGAATTCTCAGGGTAATGAATCGCACTGTCTTCAAGGTGCGATCAGGGGTGTCCCATGCTGCTTTTTCCCCAGGTTTGATCATGATCTTGGTGCACATCGTGGTGATCCATGTACTCTTGTAGGTGACCTTTCTGAATTAGCCTTTCAATTTCCTTCTTAGGTGAATGCATGTTCCATTAGTGTGTCCCCTATCATGGTGGAAGTAGCAATAGAGGTTGGACTGACGTCGTGCGAAATTCTCTCATCTTTTGAGGAGGCTTTAGGATTTTCTGTCTTCGAGCGGCATCTAGTATCTCAGCCAGTGGTGCACTTAAGGGGATTACTGCTTGCCCACCATTCTTTCTGTGTTTTCGAGGTTGACTCTTGTCACCCTCTCTAGTCTTGCATTTGTTTCTTTGTGGGGACTTCATGACTTCATCTGCCCGAACGGGTGCTTTGTTACAAATTGTAAGTCTCTCAGGGTCGGTGAGAAATTCTTCTTCCAATGGTTCCACAAAATGTTCTCGGGGAGTGACACGTTGTTCAATCATAGTTAAGGTATCTCACTGGATGTTGGTAACTTCATTTACGACGTCCACGAGTTATCCAATAAAATCGCGTAGAGGTTCTCCCACCTTACGCCGAAATAAGTGTGCGATGGTCTCGTGGTTTGCCTTGCTGATGGAAAATTGTTGCACAAAAGCCTCAACAAATTTGTGCATCATGGTGATGGAGCCCTCCAGGAGTTGATTAAACCAAGCCAGGGCTTGCTTGGTTAGGGTAGCTAGGAACGATTTACAGTAGGCAACGTCCATCATCTCGTAGAGATCTACTTCAACATAGAATTTATCCAAATACTCCTGGAGATCTCCAGTTCTATCATACTCCGGGAGATTGGAGGTATTGATTCCCGAAGGTAGTGGCTCAGTCTGGATGACAGGGGCCAGTGGACTCATCTTCCTTGATGCGGTAGCTTGTGAGTGGGTATGCATGGTTTGTGTTGCTTGGGACTCTTCTGCTGGTGGCGGTTCCATGCGATTCTCGTCACGTCCTTCCTTCCTTACTCCCTGACCTCCCAAGTCAAGGCCATTAACAACTGGTGGAGGTCAAGGCATGCATATTGTTATTATGTATATTGTTATTATTTTGCATGTCTTTGTGTATGTTTTCCTCAAAATATTATAAGTATGTTATGTAATTTATGTAATTATGTTATTCCTTTTTGTATGTTGTGAATTGTGACATTTTTTATTGATTGAATATGTGTCATAGTGATTGATTTTAAAAAAAAAAGATTATTCGGTTGAAACTATTAAATGTATATTAAAATATTTTTATTGAATGGGTTAAACATGTCGGGTCCAGATTACCTGTGAAATAAATTGATCGGGTTCGGGTTCAAGATTCTGACACGAATAATTAAACAGGTGGGGTCCAGGTGGACTAATTCTGACCCGCAAACCCCGAACCAATCCAAATTGACATCCTTGCTTTTCTTGTTCGTAATTTTGCAGACAGATACGAAATTCGTGTTATAAAGATATGTCCACAAAAAAATCAACTATTCACAAAATTATGTTATATTTCTAGTAGGATTCCTCCCTCAATCCTCATATGCAGGAGCAGAACCAGGATTTTACACTGAGGAGGGCCGATTTTTGCAGCCTAGGCCCGATCTTTGGACGCATATGCAAGCGACTAGGCTAGATTGTTTCCACCTAGGCCAAAATACTTTTTTGCACCGATTTCGACAAAAACCAGTTCGGCCTAAGGACGATTAGGCGGCCGCCTAGGCCCATTTTTACAAGACTGATTTGTATCAAATACAATGTCAATATTTATCATTAACTATCCCAAAATACATAATTACAACACAAAATTGACATACTTTTTTTTCACAAAAAACTGGGCGGCAAATATAATTAATCCCAAAATTTAAATATAAAATAAGAATATAAAAATATTGGGGGGGGGCTCCCGACCCAAGTAGGTCCGCCCCTGCTCATATGAAAAGCTTTCCATCAAAATAATTTTTACGAGGCCACATAGGAATTATGAATGCAAAAGGATGTAATTGATGCATTTTCAAGTTCATTTTCTAATTTCCAATGTTGGAAAAACGAAATTTGAAAATTTATTGAGATTTTTCGGCAAAATGAAAATATATTTGATTTATTGTCTGAATTTTTGTTATGTATATGTTTGGAAATGAAATTATATTTGATTGTAATTTTTGAACTATATTTCTAACTTAAATTTACGTGATTCTAGTGAAAAAATTATTTGATTATAGTTTTTGAAGTGTGATTTCACATAAGTTTGCGTGATTGTGGTGAAAAATTGTTTGGTTGTTTTTTCAAAATCATATTTTCACGATGAAAATTGAAAATGATTTTATTTCCACTGGACACTTTCCTAAACAAATATAAACTCATTTTTAAAAATATTTGGAAAATGGAAAAGTAATACTTAAAACAAAACCATATATAAAATTCTGAAAGATTAAAAACACCAGGACAACCTAGTTTAAATACGACATGAAAACCTAATCTTTACCCTAACATTAATTTAATAAAGAGGTAGTGTTTGACACATATTTTTATCTTAATTTTGATGATTTTATTTTTACACCAAAACAATGTTTTTAATTGTTTTCCAAATACTCCTAAATGATTTAAAATGGTTTTAATATTTTCCGGAGTATTTCTTCAAGTTTTATTGGACAACACTTTTAATGATTTTATGTTATAAGTTTTTACTTCAAAACAAGGTTCCTAAATGTTGTTTAAATACTCCCGATTGGTTTAAAATGTTTTTACTAAATTTTTGGAGTATTTCTTGAGTTTTATTTTCGACAAAAATTGGACAACATTTCTGCCTTCGAGGTCAACCTCGCCATAGAGGGCAACCCGTGCCAAGATGAATTTTAGAACAAAAATGAGATGGAAGGAAAATAGGCCAGGTCGACCGGTACACTGGGAGCAAAATATTGAAACAGAACATTGCTCTTCAAAAAATCATTGAGGGGACCGTCGCCGGGGTCTAGGTCGACCGATCAAGTCCCCCACGACCGCTTGTTCTGTGTGTTCTGTGTTATTTTTCCTGTGTTCCTCAAACGCCTATTTATGTGCGGCCGTTGCCCTATCTTTTGACAACAAATTTCTGACCGTTTGACAACAGACATCTTTTCCTTAAATTGTGGGATTGATTTCTAACAGCTATATTCTTGATTTTAATTGTATTTTTCTGTAGATTTTCAATCCCCAAGAGGAGCCTATGTTTGATCAATCATCTCCTATAAATAGAGGAATTTTTGGAGCAACCATAACAACAATTGAGATACAACATAACAAGATACACTTCAAGCAAACACTTGTTCTTCATAGTTATTATTCTTGTTGTAATTTTGTCTAGCTTATCACTTTTTCACATCCTTGAGGTCTAGGCTATTCTTGATTACACTTTGCACTCATATTGTAATATTCATTATTGAGTTGTAATCTTGATTTTTGGTCATCGCTCAACACAAGACATCCTTGTGAGTATTCTTGTGGTAAGAATACACTTGGGTGATCTAGGTGATAGGTGTTTCAAGAGTGTGGTGCTCTTGAGGTGTTGAAGAATTTGGTATTCTTCAAGATTGAAGATTGTGGTGATCTTCAAAGGTGCCGTTGAAGGAAGATTGTGGTAATCTTCAAAGGGAGATTGTGGTAATCTCCAAAGGTGGTGTTGAAGAAGAGTGTGGTGCTCTTCAAGGTGTTGTAAGTTGAGTTTGTATTAATTTTGGTAATTAATAAAATTCTTTTTCTTTTTGAAATCCATCCCGGATATACTGGGGTGGTAGAGGATTAGGCCCTAGGTGGGTTGAACCTCTATAAATCGACGTGTGTTGTTTACATTCCGCACCTTTATTATTGTCTTGGCTTGTTTTGTTCGAAAAAGAGGGTAAAATTGAAAAGATGGAGATAATCTATTCACCCCCTCTAGATTATCGTAGCCGTTTGGACTTACAAGTGGTATCAGAGCCAAACTCTTTGGCAAGCTCGTTTCACATCGCGAGTGAAGAGGAACGATCGTCGGCTACGAACGAAGCTCATCTTACCGGCACCTCCACCACCAAGCCACCACTATTTGATTCCAAAAATTTATATTTTGGAAAGAAAGAATGGAATGTTATCTACAAGGTTGCGGGTTCGATATTTGGAACATCGTCATAAATGGAGAATCAATTCCAATGAAAGACACACCACACACCTCCAAAGGCCTCAAAGAGATAAATGATGAAGAGAATAAAATCATCTCCTTAAATGGTAAAGCTCTCAATATTTTATATTGTTCACTTACTAATTTGGAATTTGATCATATCATAGGAATTCGATCGGCTCATGAAGTATGGCAAAAATTAGAAGCCATTCATGAAGTATATGCAAATGATAGGAGCAACTCAAAAGCATCTACTTCTCAAAGGGATACAATGTCAAATCTAAGGAACAAGCCTCTTACAACTTCCAACTATGAAGAAGTTGAACATTGTCTTATGGGCATCGTAGAAGAAAACGAGGTATGTCTTAAACCCTCTACTTCTTATGATATTCAAAATGATTATAGTGATTTGCAAAATGATTTTGATGATCTTCAAAATGAATTCCAAAATTTACTTGTTAAGTACAAAAATTTGAAAAAGGAATTCATTGTTTTGAAAAATGAAAAGGATAGTTTATTTACTTCCTATGAATCACTATCATGTGCTCACACCACCACACTTGACAAGGTTAGAAACCTTGAAAAACAAAATAGTACTCTTGTTGAGGATATGAATTGCATGAAAAATGATTTATCAAAATCAAACTTGAGTACCAATAAATTGCCCAATATTGTGAATGTTAATGGTTGTGATAATTTGAATAGTGAACTTGATCATGAGCCTAATATTGTCAAGCATATGAAAAAGAATCGAGTTCCTATGCATGTTAGTAATGTTACTTGCTTTTATTGCGGTAAGAAGGGACACGCCGTAAATACTTGTCGGGCTAGAAATAGCTCAAATTATTATTGGAGACCTAAAAGTCTCAAAGCTAATCCCAAAGGACCCAAGCACTTGAGGGTACCACAAAACAATGTTATATTAGGTACCCTGAGAATAAAAATCAAGGAAAATTCATACCGCCTAGAAGACATCAAATGAGTGTCTCATTTGATCAAAGGAGAAGATATCCCCACAATGAATTTCCAAGAGAAAGACACTATCAACAAAGGGAAGGATATAATCCTTGGAGATGGAGTAATTGGAGAAACCACCATCAACATGAAGATTTTCAAACGGGAAGATATCATCAACAATGGGAACGACACAACCCATGGAAATGGCGTAATTGGTAAACCGTATCTCCCTACTTACATATGCATTTTAACTTAGTATGCATGTTTTTATTTGTGTCTAAATTGCAAGATGAGTTTTCATTATTTTAAAAATTAAGGTCCTCAATATATATTTGTGTTTTTAAAAATTCTTTGAAAATGAGACCTTACATGTTGTTTTTAAACTCTTATGGATTTCTATAGCATAAGCATTTTATTGTGATATCTATTATTGTTTGACCTACACTTGTGCTTTGTCATATCTTGTGGAAAATTTGTTTAAAGAATTGTGTAGGTTATATATCTCATATTCATTGGCTATCGTCTATTTCTTCATCAAGAGATTCTTAAACCATCGAGGTATGTTCACTCGTATTTTTCTTAGTACTCGATATTGTGTTCATGTCATGTTTATGCACTTATCTTTCAAAATATTTCATTTCAATCCCTTAAGTGCCTCTAAATGATTTTATGAATTTTTCTCAAAAGGGCACTACTCGTAAAATCTCGATTTTCTCAAGTATACATTTTTTCTCGAAACTCGTAATTGTCGGATTTAGTCCTCGATTACATTTTTTTTGCAAAATTTTAAAACTTTTGGGGTGTAAAATCGAATTCTGGGAAATGAAAATTGCACCAAACCGGTACCAGTAGGCGGTACCGGTCGACGACTGCGGGTCGACCACACCGGCCGGCACCCAGCTTGACCGGCCGATCGGGTTATTTCAGACCAGGCGGTTGTTTTAAATTGAAACAGGGGATGCTGGTTTTTATTTCTTCTTCTCAAAACTATGAACCCTAACTCATTCTCACTCCAAAATTCTCACAAAATATCCCAATACTTCACAAATTGTTTCAACATTGAGCTCATATCTCTCAAATTCATCTTGTTTTTCATGGCACCCCGTCAATTCACACCTGGACAAAATCCTCAAAAGAGAAGAAGGAAGCAAAGGGGAGAATCTTCCTCCAACCCCCAATAAGATGATATTCCACAAGGAGATAATCAAAACCGCTCACGGAAGAAGAGATTGATGATTTGAGAGTCAGGGGTTTTAAAATCAAACATTCATTGGGATTCAAGTAAGTTATCACTTCTTTACGAGCCTCCTCTCTAGAGCCAATATATTTCGATTTCTAAATAAACTTGCGGAGGAGCATTATGAGAATATTGGATTGAACGACAAGAAAATTGCTTGCACTCGTATGGTTCGATTTTGGCTTTTCATGTTGAATATCCGAAATTAGGGCTTATTTTGAAATTCAAGGTTGGGTTTCATTATGGGATAATCCATGTTTGCATTATGATGACGAGCTTATAAAACTTTTTATGCAAATATGTGGATTGTTGATGCTACGGAAGATAATCCGTTGGAACTTCATACATTTGTAAATGGTAGGCACTTTTCGTGGACATTGGCGATATTTGTAATCATTTTAATGTCTTTGAATGATGGTGTTGAAAATGTGGATTGTGCTCGTTGGGATGATGATCTTTTTGGTGTCTCACTCTATGAGGTAAAAACGTTTTTAGGAGTTTTTCCTAAGTAAGCTTCTCGGCAATGCCGCCAAATTATCGGATTGTATCAATTATTTGCTCATATTGTGTTTGTGGTAAAGAAGTAAAACTTCCGAGTAATCTTGAACTCTTTCTTACCTATAAGATTATCCGAGGAGAAAGAGAGTAAATTATGGGCTATTTTTGTATATTGTTTGTCGGAATCAAGAAGGCTTACTAAGAAAAAAATATACGTTGGGAAATTTGATTTGTTGACTACTATACCTTTCGGGCTATCCGGAAAGTGAGATGAATACCAAATTCGCACAATGACTATGATAATGCCAACATTCTACAAATGGTGAGAATGCGACAACATTTACCACGAGTTCCCACCAAAGCCGCTAGGGGACGTGCTCAAAATCCACAACAACCTCGAGATGATTTCTTTAATGACAATGAGGTTGAAAATATTGGTAGAGGAAATGTTGAGGAACAAGAAGATGAAGAAGAAGTGAATGTGGGGAATGAACAAGAAATTGGGGAGGAAGAAAATGAAGGAAATGAGGAAGAACACTTCAATGAAGGAAATGAGGAAAAAGATGAAAACGAGCCGGATGTTGAAGATTTAAGTCTCAAAAAGAGAATGGACAAAGTGGAAAGAGATACATTTAGGGATGTAGCCTCTCTTAGAAAAGAGCTCCGGGTTGTGAAGGAAGAAAATTCTAGATTGAAAAAGTCTATGGGAAAATTGAAGAAATTTATCAAAGAGCTTATCCTAACTTGCTTCTCTTCGGATGAGGATTGATGTCCCCACCCCGTGTTTATCTTTTTATCTTAGCATTTTTACTTTGTCCTTGTTGTTTTATGAACTATCTTGTAAAACTCTAAATTGCACTAATGAGATTTGCTTGTTTTCTTAAAAGGGTTAAAATAACAAGTTGGAAATGGCCTTTTGGTTGAACTTGGTATTAATGGAGTATTTGATGGTAAAAATACTCTATTTGCATTGTTTGATAGATGGTATGAAGTACTTAATGGTAAAAGTGCTTCTTTTAATTTTTGCTTAAATGCATTTGAGATGCCTTAATCATTTTGTTTAGATGGGTAATTTGGGACATTTGTAATGTCTTATTTGTATGCACTACTTGATGACTCTTTAATTTTTGCTTGATGGCATTCGTAATGCCTTGATCTCTTATTTGGCTAAAATTATCTCAATTGGGTTGAACCCTTGAGAGTTTACTTTGTTAGGCCTATTATTGCATATATGTTGAAAATTGCTTTTGGTGATGATATGAAAAACTTGGCTAAATTTCTTTTCCAAAGGCTATATACATTTTCTTCAAATTTTGACGCCCGCCAAGTGTTCGATAAAATGTTTCAATGAAAGATTCATCACCTACATGATTCTCTTAATTTCAAATGTCTTAAATTCTTATTGAGATCATGTTTTTGCTAACAAAATGAGCTTATGGACTTCTTATGATACATCTCTCCAAATTTTCTTTGGATTCTAAACTTAATTCTTTCAATGGTTGATAAATCGTATTGTTGGCTCACTTTGACAAACTTGTATAATGTTTTTATCATCCTAACATTCTTTTTGATGATTCCAAAGGGGAGAAACAGGATATTGGCTCGTTAGCTCAAAGAAGCTAATAAAAGTTTGTTATAAAAGCTATAAGTTATGGCATCTTAAAAGCCATAAGTTGTGAATTATATTTAGTCCAATTGTTGCTTGATGGACGTATATACTTGTCTAATGACATTTTGTTGACAGGGGAGCTTATAAGCTCTTGAACAAAATGTAAAAGCTAAGCTTTTAGCTTATGGTTAATTGCTTTTACATTATTCTTGATGTGCTTGTTGATAGGGGGAGCTTGTGCTTTTTCTTGCATAATATTTACTCCCTTATCTTGGTTGCTTATGTATTTTGAAAAATTTGGTTGCTTCTAAACGGTTAGATGTTTTTTACCGGAAAATTATTTTTAAAAATTGTCCTCCTAATATTTCTAAAAATTGTTTTGGTTTGTAATCATCAAAAAGGGGGAGATTGTTTGATACATGTTTTTATCTTAATTTTGATGATTTTATTTTTACACCAAAACAATGTTTTTAATTGTTGTCCAAATACTCCTAAATGATTTAAAATGGTTTTAATATTTTCCGGAGTATTTCTTCAAGTTTTATTGGACAACACTTTTAATGATTTTATGTTTATAAGTTTTTACTTCAAAACAAGGTTCCTAAATGTTGTCTAAATACTCCCGATTGGTTTAAAATGTTTTTACTAAATTTTTGGAGTATTTCTTGAGTTTTATTTTCGACAAAAATTGGACAACATTTCTGTCTCGAGGTCAACTGGTCGCCGTAGAGGGCAACCCGTACCTGAAGATGAATTTTAGAACAAAAAATGAGACGAAAGGGAAATAGGCCAGGTCGACCGGTCGACCAGGGCGTCGACCGGTCGACACCCTATCGACCGGTACCTGGGAGCAAAATATTGAAACAGAACATTGCTCTTTGAAAAATCATTGAGGGGGACCGGTCAGGGTCTAGGTCGACCGGTCGAAGTCCCCCCTGACTGGTCGCCCTGTGTTATTTTTTTGTGTGTTCTTCAAACATCCATTTCTGTGCGACCGGTCGCCCTATGTTTTGACAACAAATTTCTGACCGTTTGACAGCAGACATCTTTTCCTTAAATTGTGGGATTGATTTCTAACAGCTATATTCTTGATTTTAATTGTATTTTTCTGTAGATTTTCAATCCCCAAGAGGAGCCTATGTTTGATCAATCATCTCCTATAAATAGAGGAAGTTTTGGAGCAACCATAACAACAATTGAGATACAACACAACAAGATACACTTCAAGCAAACACTTGTTCTTCATAGTTATTATTCTTGTTGTAATTTTGCCTAGCTTATCACTTTCACATCCTTGAGGTCTAGGCTATTCTTGATTACACTTTGCACTCATATTGTAATATTCATTATTGAGTTATAATCTTGATTTTTGGTCATCACTCAACACAAGACATCCTTGTGAGTAATCTTATGGTAAGAATACACTTGGGTGATCTAGGTGATAGGTGTTTCAAGAGTGTGGTGCTCTTGAGGTGTTGAAGAATTTGATATTCTTCAAGATTGAAGATTGTGGTGATCTTCAAAGGTGCCGTTGAAGGAAGATTGTGGTAATCTTCAAAGGGAGATTGTGGTAATCTCCAAAGGTGGTGTTGAAGAAGAGTGTGGTGCTCTTCAAGGTGTTGTAAGTTGAGTTTGTATTAATTTTGGTAATTAATAAAATTCTTTTTCTTTTTGAAATCCATCCCTGATATACTTTGGGTGCTAGTCCAAGTGGCTACGATAATCTAGAGGGGGTGAATAGATTATCTCGGTTTTTCAGATTTTGCCCTCTTTTTCGAATAATCAAACAAAGACGAGAATGAAAATGCGGAAATAAAACAACACTCGTCGATTTAAAGAGGTTCAACCCACCTAGGGCCTAATCCTCTACCACCCCAAGATATCCTGGGATGGATTTCAAAAGAAAAAGATTTTATTAATTTACCAAAAATTAATACAACACCTTGAGGATTACCACAACCCTCTTACACCACCTCGGGATTACCACAATCCTTTTACAACACCTTTGAAGATTACCACAACCTTCAAACACCTATCACCTAGATCACCCAAGTGTATTCTTACCACAAGAATACTCACAAGGATGTCTTGTGTTGAATGATGACCAAAATCAAGATTACAACTCAATAATGATTGATACAATATGAGTACAAGTGTAATCAAGAATTGAAAGCCTAGACCTCAAATATGTGCAAGTGAAAGTGCTTAGGCTTAATACAACAAGATATATGAAAGTGTTTGCTCAATTGCTCTTTGCTTGTATATTGTATATTGTATCTTGTTGCTTGAATGAAGCCTCTATTTATAGGAGAGGTCTTGGCTTTGATTTCCGACATTGGCTCCTCCTTGGGGAGTGATTTGCTTTGCAAAAGAAACCATTTAAAATCATCAATATAGTGTTAGAAATCAATCCCACAAAATAGGGAAAAGTCAGTCAAAACGCAACGGATAGTTTGTTTGATGAACAGGGGTTCGACCGGTCACAGCAGAGATAAGATTGAAATTGAATTCTGCGAATTTTTACACAGGGGACCGGTCGAAGGGGGGTGCGACGGCCGCCTTAGTCATGACCGGTTGCCCTTGACGTTTTTACGAAAAGAGAAGTCGGAACAAAATCCAACTTGCAGTGCAATGTCGCCCGCCGGCCGACCGGCCGACCACACCGGCCGCCCACCTGGTCGACCGGCCGCCCGCCTATTTTTCTTACGTCCCATTTTCTTTCTTTCTTAGCTCAACTCAGTGCGGGTTGCCCTATAGGGCGACCGGTCGAGCTTGAAACAAATGTGTTGTCCAATGTTTTATTGAAAATAAACTTCAAGAAATACTCAAAAAATAGTAAAAACATTTTAAGTTGATCGAAAATATTTAGACAACATTTAGGGACATAGTTTTGGTTTGAAAACATATTTGAACAAAGTCGAACATAATCATCAAAATCATGATAAAAACATTTATCTAACAAACTCCCCTTTTTGATGATTACAAACCAAAACAATTTTCTTGAGGACGATTTTAAAACCAAATAAAATTTTCGGTTTTACAAGTAAACTATCCGTTAGAGGTATTTCATACAAAGCTCCCCTATTTATGAGCATATCAACAAACGATAATTATAAGTAAGAAGCACAAGCTATAACAAGCTTATATAGATTGCATCATGAGCTAAGAAGTTCCCCTATCACAAGACTTATAATCAATGTCATGCGAGTCCAAGGTTCAAGCCATGGACTAGGTATTAGAGTCCACAATACTTATTACGAGCTTTTATTAGCTTCTCTTGAGCTAGCGAGCCAATATCCTGTTTCTCCCCTTTGGAATCATCAAAAGAATGTTAGAATGGTGAAAACACCATACAATAATATCAAAGTGCGCCAAAGGGACGGTTTATGAACCGTTGATCAATTAAAGCATCATAATCCAAGAAAAATGGGAGAAATGTAATATAATTAAGTTATACACTTGTTTTGATTGGCAAAACGTGATCCCAATAAGTATAGAAAACTTTTGAAAGCAAGAGAATCATGTATAAGTTGAAATTTTCATTGTGACATTTCATCGAACACAATGTGGGCGTGAAAAATAAAAAGAGTTGTATATAGCCCTTGTAAATGATCCAAGCCAAAAAATTTCATCACCAATTCACATCAAACATCATACAATACAACAATATAATTAAGCTCATCAAGATTATAAGCAAGAAAATATCAAGAAATATACACGAAAGCCATAAACTCAAGGGTTCAACCCATTTGAGCAAAGTAAGGAAAAATCTTACCATTTTGATCGGAAAAGATGAGCAATGATGATGATAAACATGCTATATAAGGTCCAAGATATGAATTGAATGCATGAAAATCAATTTTGAGTGACAATTGTGTGCATTTGGCAAAGGGGACGAAAAATGGCAAAAAGAAGTGAAATCACAAATGTCAAGACAGAAATCGAACTTAAACCAAAATTTAGCCTAGGCGACCGGTCGTGGTTGAGGGCGACGGTCGACGTTGAGGGCGACCGGTTGCCCTCAACCTCTTCAAATTTCACCTGTTTTGTCAAATTTTTCAAAAACCAAATTTTCAACCAAAAACCGATTTTTGCGCTCCTAAGTTTTAAAACATGCAAAATGCAAACGTAGACCTCATTCAATATGCATTATGCCTAACCGAGCTCGTATTGACGCAAAAGTCTCGGAAGTTAGCGGTTTTGTAAAAATGTCCGCTAATTGATCTTGAGATGGCACAAACGATATCTCAATTTTTCGTTTTGAAACACAATCCCTTAGAAAATGATGTCGAATCTCAATATGTTTAGTACGGTTATGATGAACTGGTTTTGAGCAATATTTATAGCGGATATATTATCGCAAAAGATAGGTACGTTTTCAAAAGAGCATTTGTAATCCGCTAAGGTTTGTTTCATCCAAAGAAGTTGAGTACAACAAAATGCGGCGGAAATATATTCGGCTTCGGCCGTTGAAAGAGAAACACGCTTTTGCTTCTTTGAAAACCATGAAACTAGGCAATCGCTTAAAATTGACATGATCCTAAGTGCTTTTCCGATCATCAATATTACCCGCATAGTCCGAATCACTATAACCTTTAAGAGAAAAATTTTCATTCTTTGGATAAAATAAACCATATTGAATAGTGCCTTTCAAATATCGAAAAATCCGTTTAACGGCACTCATATGAGATTCTTTTGGATTGCTTTGAAAACGAGCACATAGGCATACGGCATGAAGAATGTCCGGTCTACTAGCGGTTAAATAAAGTAAACTACCAATCATACCTCGATACTTGGATTCATCAACCGTCTTGCCTTTTTCATCTTTGTCAATTTTGACATTGGTTGCCATAGAGTCGAGACGGTTCTTCTTCTTCTTCAATGCCGAACTTCTTCAAAAGTTCTTTTGTATACTTTGATTGCGAAATATAAATACCTTCTTGGCATTGCTTAATTTGAAGTCCAAGGAAGAAGTTAAGCTCCCCATCATACTCATCTCGAATTCTCCTTGCATTAACTTAGAAAATTTCTTGCACAAAGAATCATTAGTAGCACCAAAGATAATATCATCAACATATATTTGCACAAGTAAACAATCTTGCCCTTTTTCAAAAACAAATAGAGTTGTATCAACTTTACTTCTTATAAAACCATTTTGTAAAAGAAACGAACTAAGTCTATCATACCATGCACGGGTGCTTGTTTTAAACCATACAAGGCCTTTTTAAGTTTATAAACATCATTAGGCCTAGAAAATTTTCAAACCCCTGAGGTTGTTTTACATAGACTTCTTCTTGAATAATACCATTTAAGAAGGCGGATTTAACATCCATTTGGTAAAGTTTGAAATTTTTAAAGCAAGAATAGGCAAGCAAAATACGAATAGCTTCTAAACGTGCTACGGTGCAAAAGTTTCATCATAGTCAATACCTTCTTCTTGACAATACCCTTGAGCTACTAACCTTGCCTTATTTCTAACAATGTTGCCTTGATCATCAAGTTTGTTCCTAATACCCATTTTGTACCAATAATTGTTTGAGATGGAGGACAAGGTACTAATTCCCATACATCATTTCTTTCAAATTGATTCAACTCCTCTTGCATTTCCAAAAACCAATCTTCATCCTCAATAGCTTCCTTAGCATTTTCAGGCTCTTTTTGAGATATAAGAGCTTTCTCGGCAAAATTCCTTCGAGTCATTACTTTATCAAGGGGATCACCAATAATAAGATCTTTTGGGTGATCTCCTTAAATTTCAATGCTACGGGAAGATTCAAGTATCACCCCTATCTTCTTGAGGAACATTTGAACTTGAAGGTTGATCATATGAAATAGAAGATTTATCATTATGAGCATCACTTTGAACAATAGGTTCAACAATATCCTCTTCATCACTATCGTCATTGGGTATTCTTTCAACACCCGAGGCTTCATTAAATTTGACATGAATATCTTCTTCAACAACCATGCTAGTCTTGTTGTAAACCCGATATGCTTTGCTCTTGATTGAATACCCCATAAATATTCCTTCATCGGCCTTAGGATCAAGTTTGTCCAATTGATCCTTAGTATTCAAAATAAAGCACTTACATCCAAATATTTTGAAATAACTAATATTTGGAGTTCTTCCTTTCCAAAGCTCATATGGAGTTTTATTCATTTTAGACGAATATAAACTCGATTAATGACATAGCAAGCGGTACTTACGGCTTGACGCCCAAAAATATTTTGGAAGAGAAAATTCATTGAGCATGGACCGACTCATTTCTTGTAGCGTCCGATTCTTCCTTTCGGCTACACCATTTTGTTGAGGTGTCCTTGGAGCCGAAAAATTGTGTGTATATCCCTTGGTTTCACAAAAGACTCTAAACTCACCGTCAAATTCTCCGCCTCGATCACTTGAATAGTTTTAATAGTATCTTCCTTTTCATTCTCAATGCGTCTACACAACTTAACAAACTCATTAACGGCATCGCTTTTATTTGCAAGAAAAAGAGCCCAAGTGTATCTAGAAAAATCATCGACAATAACGAAAGTGTAATGTTTTCCACTTAGACTAGCCGTACCAATATCCCCATACAAATCAAGGTGAAGCAATTGTAGGGGTTTGGTAGTGGAAATTTCATTTTTGGGCTTAAAACTACTCTTAACTAATGCTCTTTTGACAAGTGTCACATAAGCCAAGATTTTCAAAATTCAATTTGGGTAGTCCTTTTACATGTTGGTTTTTGTAAATATTTTTCAAATTCTTGTATCCAACATGTCCAAGTCGCCTATGCCATAAACTCGTTAAATCATTATTGGCGACAAGACAAGAAACATTTTGACTAACCAAATCACTAGTACAAATTTTGTAAAGATTGCCTTTTCTATTTGCTTCACAAATAATATTACCATTTTTAAGAATAAGGCATTTTTCTTTATTAAAAGAAACATCATAATTTGAATCACAAAGTTGGCTAACACTTATCAAATTAAACTTAAGCCCTTCTACTAAAAGAACATTACAAAGAGAGAAAGAAGAGTTACCAATTTCTCCATTTCCAAGAATTTTTCCTTTGCCATTGCCGAACATGACCATACCCTCTTCTTGGAACTTGATGTTGGTAAAAAGCTCTCTCCTCCCGGTCATATGGCGTGAACATCCGCTGTCCACGAGCCATTTCGAATCCTCCATGGTTGTTATAGCCCCTATTACCTACAAAAGCATTTCTTTTAGGTACCCTATAATTTTGGGGTCCATGGGGTTAGTTTTGAGACCTTTGGGTCTCCAAACATAGCTAGAGCTATTTCTCAATTTGCAATTATTAGCATAATGTCCAATTTTGCCACAATAAAAGCAAGTAGGAGTATGAGAGCTACTAGCACGTATGAAAGTTGGACCTTGGTTATTTTTCTTAAAGACTTTTGAAATGGTTTGTAACCAAGTCCTTGTTTTGAATGCTCACCTCTTTGTGCATCTAAAATTTTAGTAACCTTATCCGTGCTTAAATTAAAACGATGCACATCCTTTTTCAAATTATCAATATCATTAGTGAGCATTTGTTTCTCGGTTTCAAGAGTTTGAATTTGAGTAAGGGTAATAGCATGAACATGATCAAGAGTCTCATAAGATGTAAATAATTTATCCTTTTCTATTTTAAGCTCTTTATGCTCCTTCTTTAAACTCTTGTATTTAACAATCAATTTTTGAAATTCATTTTGCAACTCATCAAAATCACATTGCAATTCATCAACTAAGGAAGAGGTAGAGGAGTTAGAGCGTACCTCATTATTTTCATCGTCTATAGCCATAAGACCATGTTCGGTTTCACCTTCCTCGTCGGATGTCTCGAGTAGCTCATCCCAAGTTTTGACATCCGCATTTAGAGCCTTCTTTTTCGGAAAAGGCTTCTTTTTCTTTTGTTCCTCCTCATTGAGTTTTGGGCAATCGGGCTATGAAGTGCCCGGTTTTCCGCACTTAAAGCAAGCATTATCTCTTGGTTTTCTTGCTTTATTTTTATTCACAAATTTTGCAAATTTTTCGAACAAGTGCGGCCGTCTCCTCATCATCATCATCATTATCATAGTATGCATTATTAGAAGAAGAAGCAAGACCTTTAGGAATATTTTGCATACCCGATTGATTGATGGTTGGTTTGGTATTTTTCCTCTCCTTGAGATAGACTTCATAGATGAGGAGGTTCCCGATGAGCTCACAAACTTGAGTGTCTCAAGATTTTGTGCTTCCGTGATTGCCGTCACCTTTTTCGGACCATGAGCCGGAAGAGCATTCAATACTTTAGTCACTTTGTCTTCTTCGGAGATGACTTTACCGAGGGCCACAAGAGGATTGACAATGTTGTCAAGCCTTTCCACCATCTTGGAGATGCTTTCACCATCATACATGTTAAAGTTTTCAAAGTCTTTAACAAGCATGGTCTTTCTAGCTTGCTTGACCTTCTTTGTCCCTTCATATATAGTCTCCAATTTTTCCCAAACCTCATGTGCCGACCTTATGCCTCGTATGCGATTGTACTCGGTGGCGGTAAGTGAGCAATGCAAAATATTTAAGGCCTTACCGTTTAGAGAGAAAGCCTTCTTATCATTTTCATCGAACTCCTTGAAAGGTTTAGGAGCCGAGGTGCCATCCTCCATTTTTTTGTTGGTTGATCAACTCCTTCAATAACCACATTCCATATGTCAAACCCGCACCCTTGTAGAAAGCACTCCATACGGTCTTTCCAAAATGCGTAGTTGTTGGCGTCGAACAATGGTGGCTTGTTGGTGGAGGCGCCTGGTGAGATAAGCGTCATTCGTAGCCATGGATCTTTCCTCTTTACTCGAACGAGCTAGCCAAAGAGTTTGGCTCGATACCACTTGTTAGTCCAAGTGGCTACGATAATCTAGAGGGGGTGAATAGATTATCTCGGTTTTTCAGATTTTGCCCTCTTTTTTCGAATAATCAAACAAAGACGAGAATGAAAATGCGGAAATAAAACAACACTCGTCGATTTAAAGAGGTTCAACCCACCTAGGGCCTAATCCTCTACCACCCCAAGATATCCTGGATGGATTTCAAAAGAAAAAGATTTTATTAATTTACCAAAAATTAATACAACACCTTGAGGATTACCACAACCCTCTTACACCACCTTGAGGATTGCCACAATCCTTTTACAACACCTTTGAAGATTACCACAACCTTCAAACACCTATCACCTAGATCACCCAAGTGTATTCTTACCACAAGAATACTCACAAGGATGTCTTGTGTTGAATGATGACCAAAATCAAGATTACAACTCAATAATGATTGATACAATATGAGTACAAGTGTAATCAAGAATTGAAAGCCTAGACCTCAAATATGTGCAAGTGAAAGTGCTTGAGCTTAATACAACAAGATATATGAAAGTGTTTGCTCAATCGCTGCTCTTTGCTTGTATATTGTATATTGTATCTTGTTGCTTGAATGAAGCCTCTATTTATAGGAGAGGTCTTGGCTTTGATTTCCGACATTGCTCCTCCTCGGGGAGTGATTTGCTCGCAAAAGAAACCATTTAAAATCATCAATATAGTCATTAGAAATCAATCCCACAAAATAGGGAAAAGTCATTCAAAACGCAACGGATAGTTTGCTGATGAACAGGGGTTCGACCGGTCGCAGAGATAAGATTGAAATTGAATTCTGCGAATTTTTACACAGGGGGGACCGGTCGAAGGGGTGCGACCGGTCGCCTTTAGCCAGTGACCGGTTGCCGCCTTGACGCGTTTTTACGAAACAGAGAAGTCGGAACAAAAATCAACTTGCGTGCAGGTCGCCACGGTCGACCGGCCGACCACACCGGTCGCCCACCTGGTCGACCGTCGCCGCCGCTTTTTTCTTACGTCCCATTTTCTCGTTTCTTAGCTCAACTCAGTACGGGTTGCCCTATAGGGCGACCGGTCGAGCTTGAAACAAATGTGTTGTCCAATGTTTTATTGAAAATAAACTTCAAGAAATACTCCAAAAAATAGTAAAAACATTTTAAGTTGATCGGAAATATTTAGACAACATTTAGGGACATAGTTTTGGTTTGAAAACATATTTGAACAAAGTCGAACATAATCATCAAAATCATGATAAAAACATTTATCTAACACCGGGGTGGTAGAGGATTAGGCCCTAGGTGGGTTGAACCTCTATAAATCGACGTGTGTTGTTTATATTCCGTACCTTTATTATTGTCTTGCTTGTTTTGTTCGAAAAAGAGGGTAAAATCGAAAAGATGGAGATAATCTATTCACCCCCTCTAGATTATCGTAGCGCTTGACTTACAGTAGTCTCTGTTAGACGCCTAATGGTTAGACGGATTCACTTTAATGTATATACCCGACCCGGACCCAACAACCCAACAAAATATTAATACTTTATAGAGGTCCTACTGATATTTTTCAGGTGGGACTATTAATACTTTTAAGGATAATTACAAAAACATTCCGAGGTTTGGGTTAATTACAAAAAAAACCCCGAAATGCTTCAAAATTACAAAAACCCCTTCAAGTTTCGTTTAGTCTTAAAATGAAGGAGGGTAATCGTAATATTTTTGCAAAGTTAGGGGGTTTTTTGATATATTTTCGAAAATCACCGGAAAAATGTAAGACTAATCAAACCTCAAGGATTTTTGTAATTTTCAAAGAACTCGATTTTTTTAATTAGCCCAAACCTTAGGGGTGTTTTTGTAATTATCCCTACTTTTTATTAGAAAAAATAAAACTTTTCAGGGGAATTACTGAAAATCTTTTAGGAGAAAACTAATATTTTTTCAAGGGAACTACTAATACGTTTCAGGAGGACTACTAATACCTTTGATGAAAAAACTAATACTTTTTAGGGGGTTATTAAATATTTTCAAGTGAAATACGTAATAATACTTTTGAGAGGAACTACTAACACTTTTCAAATGAAAATCTAATATTTTTTGGCGCTCTCGTGATATTATATCACTGTTCAATATTACAAAAACTAACACTTTCAAGTTTAATACGTACTAATACTTTTAAGAGCGACTGCTAATACTTTTTAGAGGGACTATTAATACCGGTTCCTACTCATAAAATAAAAACATCACTGACTTGATTTTTGGATCTGTCTAACAGATTTTGACTCGTTAGGCCAACTGACCGGAATTTTTCTTTAATAAATAGGAATATGTGAACATTCAACCTATTTAGTACACTATTTGAAAGACATTTGAGAACCAACTCTCTTTTGTCTTTGTAAATGGATACAAACAACAAATAAACCCGGATCCACTATGGCTCCATACAAATAGGGATGTCAATGGGTAGGGTATCCACCAATTTAAGGTTATCCATACACAAACCCTATAATATTTATACTATCCTTACCCGTCCCAAACCCAATTAAGAAATTACATATATTATCCATACCCATCCCAAATCCATTTCACGATACCCGCGTACTACCCGTGCCCGCCTAAAACCCGTTTATTTTATATAAAAGCTTATAATTATATGAATATTTAGATAGCTATTAAACGGACACCTACCAAAAACTAATTATTATATAAGAAAATGCTAATATTTTAAATTCTTAATAAATATAACAATTAACCATTTTTGTAAGTCACTACAGACTATCATCATTCATAAACTAAATCAAAAACATCACATAAATACAAATGTAACCAATACATTGCTTAAAACTGTAGAATGAACATTAGTACATCATTTAATTTATAAAACTACACCATCAGACATATAGTTTTATCAAGCTTGACAAAGATAAAACAGAGTTGATATGATCATATATTCAATATAAATAACAACTTTATATCTTCTTTGTATAAAATAAAAATTTATGTTGGGCTTCTATGAAGAAATGTATAATGTCAGATGAAAAAAATAAATGGAAGTTATTAAGGGCTAAACGGGTTCGGGTAGTGGTAGATATCCGAGGGGTAAAGTCATACCCTACCGTATATAAATGGGTAATAATTTCTCATCTCATACCGGTCCTGAATTCGAAAAAGACTACCCATACCCGTTCCATTAGGGTCTGGGCAGGTGAGTACCCATGTCTACCCATCCCGCTGCCATCCCTACATACAAATGCCCAGACCCATCATCTGACCCGACCCTCCTTTTCATATTTACGCCACGCCTGAAAAAATTGTATATTTCAATTTGCAAATCCAAAACCCCTTCCTTCTCTCTCGCTAAACATACTGTTGAGCACATTTAATACAGAAATATCTCAAAAAAGAAATATCTCAAATTTCTAAGGTTTTTGTCTCTCTGCAATCGTGTACCCACCGCGGCTGGTAATTCTTCTTCTCTTGTTTTTCTCCAATGAATGCTTCAATTCGTGTTGCGTTTATTTTTTTCATTTTTTAAAATGTGTTTGATACGATTTAGATTTGATTTTTGACGAATACACATGAATACATGTATATATTTTTGTGTATATTTATTTTACCTGAATTTAACCATCGTCTTCTGGCCTACTGCCGCAGTAGGTTTAGATTATTCCCTGATTTTAGAGTACCTCATTTCTCCTTGAATGGTGTATTATGGTCAATATTTAGAGCTTAGTTTCTAGTACTTTGTTTTGGTGTTCAGTTATTGTTATGGTTCTTCTTGTGTGTGTCTGTGTGTGTTTTGGTTATTGCTTGCTTTGCAGAGCTGGAACACCCCTTTTCCCCTCAACTTATTATGATAGTAAAAGAGAAATTATCATTAGAACTGGTAACTGTGCTGTATGTTTTATTGGCTACATATTACATATGTCAGCTGCAACCGACAAGACCAAGAGAAGAGAACAGCAATGACGAGTATAACTCTAGATGAACACAAGCTAATAGCACTTCATATGACTGATAGTTTGTTATGCATGACTAAAAGACTAAAACTTGCATGAAATTATTCATATATTGTTTGATAAAGATGAGTATTGACTGCCTTTTTCTGCAGTCACATGTTCAGAGGGATTTTCTGTGAACTCCATAACAGACTACTAGTTCTCTTGGATTGCTGATGGATCGGCAGCCTCATGAGTATGGTGCTCCAATGACATATGGGCAGCAGCAGCAGCAACAGCAACAGCAAGCGACTAATATGCAACCACAACAACAGTATGGTTTCCATCCACAACATCAACAATTTCCTCCATCTGTCCATGGTCCTCCTTTTTACCCCCTCATCCTTCTCTTCAACAGTTTCCCTATCCTCGTCCAATGCAACAAACCCAAATGTATCATTTACCACCCCATCCTCACCTTCATCAACAGACACCACCTTCTTTCCCCCCCACATGTGCCTCCGCATCTTGTACCATCTCCTTTTCATGGACAATATGAGTCTGCGCCACCCCTGCTCCACCACCATCTGATCCTGAACTTCAAAAGCGTATTGACAAATTGGTTGAATATGCTGTCAAGAATGGCCCGGAGTTTGAAGCTGTGGTCCGTGAAAGAGAGCAAGATAATCCTGCTTATAGTTTCCTTTTTGGTGGTGAAGGCCATAATTACTACCGCTATAAGCTTTGGATGGCAACAAGACCGCTCATGGGTCCTTACAATCCTCCTTTCCCATCTTCTATGCCAGTTATGCATCCTCCCAACCCCATGATGAGTCCGCGCCTATTAATGCTCCAAATGCTGCTGCTGGGGTTCCTCCTTCAGTAATTGGTTCTGCTCACCTACAACAACCTCCATTTCCGCCATTCTATGAGCAGCAGCACCTCATCACTCTCAGCCGTTGGTTGGCCATGGCCGTCCTGAATTTGATCAACCTTACAGGCCGTTCAAAGGTCTATCTAGACCACTTCCTTCTGATGTTGAGATGGAGCTGAATGGAGTCCTTAATAATCTAACTGGTACGAAGGAGTCAATTAAAGGTGCAAAGACTTGGTTTATGCAGAGGTCTCCGTTTGTGCCTGCTCTGGCCGAGGCACTACGAGATCGGGTGTTTTCCCTGGATGATTCTGAGAGACAGCTGCATATTGTTTACCTTGCCAATGATATTCTATTTGACAGGTAGGATTTCATTGCTTTAATTCTTTTATTTTCACTACTTTTTTGTCAATTCAAATTTGAAAATTCAAACTCTTGTGGACGTATCTCCTTATTGTATGTTTCTAACTTCTTATCATCATAGTTGTTAAAGGCGCGCCTCGGGCGCCGGCGCGCAGATGATGAGCCCATCGCCTTAAGGACCCAAAGGCGGGCGCCGATCGAAGGCGATGCTCAGCGCGCTGTGGCTGGCTGAGGCGCAGGCGGCCAAAAGCGCGCCTCAGCCATTTTCTCTTTAAAACCTGAAGTATTACATATTTATTTTTCCTTTTTTAAAAGTCCTGAAAGTGGTGGACACTTTTATTAAAAAGTGTCCCCCTTTTTTAAAGTGTCCCCCTTTTTTAAAGTGTTTCACTTTTGTTAAAGTGTAAGACTAAAGAAGAGTTAGAGTTTTTAATTATTTTCCAATAGAGAGAGCCAAAAGAGACGACAGAAATAGAGAAAAGAAGAACAAAGCTCAAACAGGGAGAAAAAAAAAATCTGCAGACTTGAAAGAAGTCTGCTCAAACAGAAAGAAGACTTGAAAGATGAACTGCAAAAAATATTTGCTTTGATGGTTATTTGGTTCTATGAATTTCCCGTGTTTTATGAAATACTTGCTTGTGTGTAGCCTAAAAACTGCATATATATATATATTATATATTTTAAATATTTTTATTATTTTGGCGCCTCATGTACAAAAGGCGTGCGCCTCGCCTTGCGCCTTGCGCCTCAGGCTCCAAGAGGCATTTCGCCTTGGTGCGCCTTTCGCCTTTAACAACTATGCTTATCATTGCATCTTCTCTATATGAATATATGTTATCCTGCTGCTATGCATTTTCAATAATGTGTGTGTGTGTCTCGGTGGAGAAATGTTGAGAATGATTAGACTATGTGAAATGAAATTAGATGTAAAATGTTTCTAGGAAAACAGTCTTTTATTGCTGTATTTTTTTATTTTTTTTGGATAGGGGCACTGGGCACCCTTCATATGCCTTACTTTAAAGAGAGGAAATATTTAATAGGTTGTGAATTAATTGGAGTTGGTTTGAGTACAGTGTCACTTTGAATTCCACAACCTCCATTGCTAAACAAAACAAACATGTAGCAGATATATGCCCAGAGAATTCTTAGCATGGTGACTTGTAATGAAGGAATTTTGTGGGATATGTAAAATATAAAGATAATCACAGAAGAAAGGAATAGAGAAAAAAATAAAATATTTATTTTTATGATTATGAAGCTTGACATATTCACTCTTCTGTGACAACTTAACAACCTGTCTGTACAAACTGACTTCCTTGGCATCAGTAAATTTACAAATTAGCTTTCTCGTGGTTCATTATATTTGAGGAGATGTCTTTTTTCTTTTCTTCTTTTGCCCCCAGTCAAAATCTTGACTAATTAGCTGAGTTCTAGAAGCATATACATGGAGCGCTGCAAAGAGTATTATGGCTTCAATCCACTGGTTATTGAACAATCAGTTGGATTGTAGTAGTATGACTATATGTGGCTAGGGGTGATCATAAATTTTGAAAAACCGCCCGAACCGCACCAAACTGCACCGTTCATAATAATTTATGTCTAAAACCGCTTTAAAATATTTAATAGAAACCGCACTTTGCTTGTTGCCGCAGTTATATTTTAGATTTTAAAAAACCGCCCAAACCGCACTGCACCGCACCTCTCCTCTACAATTTAAGGTAAAATAAAAGATTTATTCTTTATTCTTTAGTTAAATAGTTAGACAATAAATATAGGGATAATTACAAAAACACCCCAGGATTTGGGTTAATTACAAAAAAATCCAGATATGCTTCAAAATTACAGAAAGCTCCCCCATGTTTGTTTCTATCTTAAATTTAAGGGAGTAAACTGGAATATTTCTTCAAATATTAGGGAGATTTTTGAAATATTTTTTGCTTATGAAATGGGGAAGATATAAACGAAATCAAGCCTTAAGGTTTTTTTTTGGCAATTTTCAAAAATCTCTGGGTTTTATTGTAATTAGCCCGAACATCAGGGGTTTTTATGTAATTATCCCATAAATATATTAAGAACTAATTTTGTGAATGATATATTTAGATTCGCACTTTGCATGCTACATACAATATTGCTAAATGGCATTGTGTTTTGCATCAAAATAAAACAACATTACAATGCATTACATTTTGAATATAAGTGAAATAAAAGAGAATGCACATTGCATTTTATTTGCAAAATACATCTTGTTTTTTAAAACAACATTTTTCATTGTTAAATATTTTCTGGCTTTTTATAAAACTATCATAAAAATTATATTATTTTACCAATTATATAATATGTTTGTTTATTAAAACTGCCAAACCGCCTGCCGCCGCTTAAAACCGCATCTTCGGTTTTACAAAATAAAACCGCAATTTGAAAATAATATTTCATAAAAACCGTATGTAGCAATTCGGTTTGAAATTAACTCAAAAAACCGCAAAACTGCATCGCGATCACCCCTATATGGAGCTGGGTGAAAAGATTAATTTAAGTTCATTGTACTATTTTGTGCACGCTAGCAACTGGAAGTACTTGACATTATAACTGTGTATCATCCATTAGATATACTTCTGATATGTTTTTTTAAGTTCTTAAACTGGAATGTGGTTTTGTGGAACATGTCTTTTCTGGTATACCAATCTCATGCAAGTAGGTAGGACTATCCCTTCTAGTTGTATCTAGGCAGTGGTTTCTCTTAAGATAGCAAATATTTGAACCTACCGAAACTTACACTCTCTTTGGTCTTGGCTTTGAGTGAGCGAAACACTCGAGAAAACAATTTTCTTGCTTCAAATGATAATATATTTTCTGAAATATACAGCTTGCAGAGGCGGGTCAATCCTCAAGAACTTGACAATGAGGCACATGCATTTAAGCCGGTTTTGGGTTCTATGTTGGCAAGGATATACAACAACCCACAGAACAAGGAGGAAAACCAGTCACGTCTGCAGAAAATCTTGCAATTCTGGGCCTCCAAGGAGGTGTATGATCAGGATACTATCTTTAGGCTTGAAAATGAGATGATCAGTGGGTTGCCACCAAATCCATTTCCAGGTCCTCACACAGACGTATCTGCTGGTGCAGGAGATCGTTCTGCTGCCCCAGGTAGCTTCAATGAGCCTACATTTTACTTTTATGGATAATTATCAATAAGAATCTGATAAATGTTGTGGGTCTTTAACATGCATATTAATGTTGCCTCAAATTTGCGCTTGTAAATGTTTGGACATACTGCACCTTTTTTTTGGGTTAATTAATTACAAAAACTACCCTTGAGATTTAGTCTAATTACAAAAAAAAAACTCGGTTATCATTTAAAATTACAGATAGACCCTTGACAGTTGTTTCTCTTTTTACAAATTGCACCCTCAAGAGGATGATATTTGTTTGGTAAATACGAACGCCAAGTGGGTGTTTGTAACACTTTAAGGGGATTTGTAATTTTGTAATTTTGAAAGATAACTGAAGTTTTTTTGTAATTAGGCGAAATCTCGGTACTTTTTCTAATTATATTTTTTATTTGTTTTTCTAACTTCCCTCTTTGTAACAGGAATGCACCAGGTGGCAAACCATAATTCATTACAGTGGCAGCCTGATAAGTACAGCTCCATATCAAATATACCGAATCAAGAATATGCCGATAAACAAGTTCCTCCTATTCCACCTTTGCCGACTCAGCAATTTCATCCCACAATTCCTTCCGGTGGGTTTACCATCCCATCTTCTATACCACCGTCAAATCTCCAAACAGCACCTACTCCAGTCAAAATCGGCGAAAAACTACCCCCATATCCTTTATTTCCGCCCGGTCTTATTCCAGGTATGGTCAGAAAAATGCAGATAGGTAGTGGTGTGCCTTATTCTCCCATGAGCCCTCTCGATATCCCAACCGTAATTCCACCCTCAAACGTATCACCATCGGAAGTTCTTGAGAGAGTGTCGAAATTCTTTAGAGAGATTGGCGAGGTTAACCCGTCCGAAGGACCCATGAAGTCATCAGAATCGAGGGATGATGACGATTACGAGTACGAGAGGGAGCTTCCTGTCCGAAAAGGAGGAGCTTGTATTCCTCCGCCTCCGAGCCTAAATATTGACCCGGATAGTGGGACCCTCGCTGATGGAAGTGTAGAACGAAAGCCCGGATCGAGTGGTTCTGGGAGGTTGGGACTCGGGGCGACAGCCGATCCGAATGAGGCGAGCCAATATGACGATGTCTACTCTTCTTATAGGAAACAGAGAAGCACCAATTACCATACGTCGATGAGTGCAAGAGCTTCAGCAAGGTGAAAACGTTCATGAATTTTTGGTTGATGCTTGATAAAGTTTGTTGATTTGTGTGATCCCAGCTCACCCGCCCCCCCTCCCCCCTCGTTTCGAGGTTGTAACTTTGATTAATGAATTACGTGAAAATCAGAAATCTGTAGTCGTGCTGACATTTTCCTTTTGTTTTTTTCGCTCTTTTAGCTAATGAAATTTTTATTTTCCATATTTATGAGCTAATTTGTACTTGTAATCATCAGAAATATTATCAGGAGGCCAAAGTCTTGTTATGTACCGTATGAAACCTATTCGGCTAATCTTTACCCAGATTGGCTTGATCAGTCCAACTATATTAGTTTTTTTCTTTCTTTCCTTTTTTTTTTTTTTTCGTGTTTGATAAATTGTGTTGGAGGATACACTTAATAAGTATAATTCATCTGTCAAGTTATTTATTTTCGTTCGATAAGATGTGATGTTTGGCTCGAGTATGATTCGGGTAGTGTAAGTTAATGCTTCAATTGATGGGTTTGAAGCTAAAGATTTTAAATCCATAATAACAAATCCATTGAGCTTGTTTGGATAAAGTCATTGTACAAGAGATTTCAAATCCTTAGCTTCTATTTTGAGTTATTTTCGAGTAATCGTGGTGGATTTCAAATTTATTTATGGAGTCTTTTGAAATCTTTTCCACAAATTCTCCCCTCAAATCCAAATCGTTCCATCCAAATGCAACTTTAGTGTAAACTTCAAAAATTTTGTTTTGGAAATTTGACAAAAAATTGAGCGAACTTGAATTATATTAGTTTGAAATCTCCGAGAATTATACTGTGCTAAGATCTATATTGCCCGTGAAAAATACATTTAATATTGATTGCGACTTGAGAAAAAATTCACTTAATAGAAAAAGCAAAAATTAATTCAATATTAAAATTGATTATAGAGTGGGAAAAATGAAAATCTACCACAAAATATTTGTTTGCTTTTTAAGGAGGATTACGTGTAACATTTTTTTTTTTAAAAAGTTGATAAAAAGGGGATAATAAGAGCATAAAAAAATCAGAGAAAAACACTAAACCCTAAACTATATGTATTTTTATATTTTACCATATGAACTAATTTTTTTTTACACTTTACCATACAGACTGCACAAGCCCTCTAGCGGCATCACCGGTGGAATCTCTCTGAATATTCCAGCATGTGTCTCCACATGAGGACAAAATTGTCTTTACTTAAAATTCAAACAAAAGTTGTTACACTTTATTATCCGAACTTTTAAGAATTTCACTTTGCCATCCGAACTTTCCGCATTTCACTTTGCCATATCGATATAAAAATAAAATAAAATAAATTATATATATATACGTTTATTTATCTTATATAATACATAAAAATCACAAAAATATAAGTTTAAACCATATAGTGAGTCGAATCGTAATAGAAAATTCATACTTTATTTTTATATTTTATATATATATATACATTCTTGTATATATTACTTATTTTTGTATTATAATTATTATTTGCATACTAAAATGAGGAAAAATAGTAAATAAATATTATAATTATAATTACAATATTTATTTTTTCTATTACTATGGTTCTTGAAATTATGACAGCAAGCGTACAGTGTCAAATTTTAGTACAGAACGTGAATAAGGATCGTCTCCACATGGATTGATATCAAACTAATGCTAAGTAGTAAGTACTATAATTTTAATAGCCTAATTTTATCTAGATGATCGAATAATAACGAGATTTACTACAAGAAAATCCTAAAATCAAGATAATAAACTCGTTTAGACAATTTATCAAACACTTAATGAATATAAATTGTAGATGTTTGATTCGCATAGTTTTCCCCTATGTTATCAATCTAGTTTATTAATCACAAATCACCGAATTATAAGCCAAAGATTCTTACAATGGTCAATCCCTTTCTCAGGTGCCGAGTGATTCTAGGTTCTAATCCTGATTTCAATATCTCTATAAAAATCACAAATTAAACTCTAATATGCTCAATGAATTCTCTTAGAATAGCTTCGAAAGGTTCATAAACTTCTCAGTTCTATGAAGCCCTAAGCTATGTTGTTCTATGGCCGTGTATTTAATTATCTCTCCCGAGCATGAAATCAAATACACCAAACAATCTAAACTATTGATCAGATAATTTAGACGCAAACAATCCAAATAGCATAAATAAATTGGATCAAAAATGAATCAATAACTGGAATATCAAAACATTGATCCAAACATAGGTTACATCAACCCCTAGAAAAGTAGGTTTAGCTCATAGTGGATGTACAAAAACCCATAGAGAAGTAATTATACAACTCAAAATATAGACAAAGATAGCAAAGATTGAATCCAAAAGATAAAAGAAAGAATCCTCTCTGTTTTCATAAGATACATGTCTTTGAATGTCGTCCCGAACTCTTTCTTTGCCTTCCTTGCCGTTCGTTGTGCTCGAAAATATGTTCGATCCTATTTATGGTCCAAATTCGTCGAAAACCCAACCAAAATAATTCCTTGTGCAACACCTCTAGCGGCGCTGCAACGCCACACTATAAAATATCCTGCCCGGATTTTCGCTCCCGCGCCGCAATGCAATCCAAGTGGCACCGCATCGCCAGTTTTCCCCAGGCTAAGGATGCGCTTTGTTCTCCAAAGTGCGATTTATTCCCACCAAACGCATTTGTTATTGATCTAACCTACTCCTGGCTATCATCACATGTACCGACTCGCTAACGACACCGAATGCTATGAAATGAATTTAAAATGACTCAAATTACCCAAAAATCATGCAATATCCTAGTCGAGAACACCCCATTCTTTGGTATAAATCCAATTTAACAAATACCCCCAAACTTAGAACATTTCTTGTCCTCAAGCAAACCGACTACTCAAAAAATGAAAGACTCGACTTTGAGTTTACAGACATATTATGCACAAATCTCACAGACCGACTTCAAAACTTTACAATCAAGTTAATTCACATCATACGTTACTTTACTATCAATCAAGAATGTAAAATCACCTCCTCCATGTAATCTTGAGTGTGTATATAGTGAATTTCTCAACTCCATTTTCATTATTTAGATAAGTTCACGCAATCAAATACTTTCCAAACGATCTACTTATAGAACACATTTGTGAAATATTTCCCAGGACTCTGTAGACTTGTCTTTCACACTAATCTCTAGTAATGCGAGTGAATATAACACATGAATTAATATAGCTTTCAAGGCTTTTAATGTGGACTTAGGGCCAAGCATGAAAATATGAGATTAAGTAGCTCAAATCACCCAAAACACACAATTATCTAGAATTATCGACAAAATAGCAACGCCCAACAATCAATGTTAATGTATATTGTAGGCAATCCCCTTCCATAAACTTTATGAGCTTCTCTTTATATATCTTTTTATTTTTATTTTTTTATTTTTCATCAAATCCCCAAACTCAATCTTTTGCATATATAACGGGGGAGTTGGCATCCTTGAGACTTAGACAACTTTTCAAATTTTAACATCATGCACTCATTTGTATCTTACCAATCCTCAACTCCCAAAATATAATCCCGCACAATTATGTGTATGAGTGAGAGGTATTTTCTTTCTTCGATTATTATTCATGCCTTTGCTCGGTATTGTATTAGGTGTCAAAGAAAATAATTTCAATAGGATCAAAACTAGGGATGGCAATGGGGCGGTCAAAACCCGCCCCGCATTAAACCCGCCGGTGGGCGGGTCTGGTCTAGATCCGGACAAATGGGCCGGGGGCGGGTTTCGGTCCAAGGTTACAAAACCCGCCCGGGTCCGGGAGGGTCCCGGTCTATAGGACCCGCCGCCGGACCCCCCGCATGTTAATTTTTATTAAATTTTTAAATATATATTAAAATATTTTTGCATAATTTACTTTAAAATTTGAGTATTATATGTTTAAAAATATTAGTTGAGTACTAATATAATATTATTTACTTTTAAAGTTTAATTTACTAATATAATATCTTGTAATATTCTACTTTGAATATTTATTTTAAGTATTAGTTGAGTACTATGTAGTATAATAGTATTTGTTTTTTAAAATAAATCTTGATAGTAGCCAATTCTTAAAAAATAGTTATAATAAGTTGCATAATTATATTTATTTATTTTTTAACCTATTGGCATTTGATTACTTTTGAAAAATTGGCCATAAATAGAAAAATATAAATTATTATAAATTAAAAAATATATTTGGCGGGTCTGCGGTCTAGACCCCCCCGCTGAGATTTTGAGGCGGGCGGGCGGGCGGGTCTTGAGGCGGGCGGGGCGGGTCCCGAGTCTTACTTCTCCTTGGCGGGCGGGTCCCGGTTTGGCCAAACCCGCCCCAAACCCGCCTTGCCATCCCTAATCAAAACATGGATGTTAGTTGAGTCAATGGGAAGACGCGTTAACATAGATATCCCGAACCACGGTGGCGGATATGGATCGAGGTGAGCGACTAACTTCATCAACACTATTGCGGATCATGTGTGTGAGCGACCGTCTTGTGGGCCCACTTAAGCCCTGGTTCGGCGGTGATACTATAAGTGCACAACTTCTCGTAAAAGAGTTGTTGTGCCGCCAAGCATATGAAGTAGTGGCGATCGAATTCACCCGAACTAGTGGAATTTTCCTTGTCTTTTGCCGATGCCCTTGCTCGACTTAGGCGACATTGTACCAACCTATCAAAAGAACCGAGAAGACAATATGTGAAAACAATCAAATGGGTTACGTGCAAAAAGTCTGTGTAAAGAGAAAAACAACATCAATGCAACACAATTACGACCAACATATGATATTCGAGTAATGATATCAAGGTGGGAATGCAAATATGTAGCATTTCTCATTGAGGGCATTTTAGCAAACACTTGGCATGCATAGATGAGGAAGAAAATTTAGTATAAAGCTTGTATATCAATTCCTGCCCAGAATTCAATACGAATCATAGTAATAACATGCACATATCAACAATTGAAGCCATTCCCATCAACGTATGTTTAACAAATTCGAAATTCCAAGGGGCAATATTTATCCAAGGGTCGAAGCCATGTGGGAGAATATGAGTTGAGCCAAACTTACCAAGGAGATGTGGAAGAGGATAAGAAGGTGTAGAATGCTTGGAGAAGCCTTTAATATAGAAGAGACAAGGGTGATATAGTGATGTAGTGGTGTGTGAGTTCGCCAGACAAGAGAGTAGATGATGGGAGAGAGGGAATGAAATTTTGTGTCTTAAAACTAAGGCAGGGCTATGGTTTATTTTAAATAGTAATACTTGTTGTCTAGGGAGATATTCACACAGTAGGATCATTTTTTCATAACACTTCTTGGTTTTGTCATTGTATATCTTGGCATTCTCATAAGCCTCATTGCAAAATTCCTCCATCCCATCTAGCTGAAGGAGCATCTTCTCACCGACTGCCTTTAAGCTAAAATTCAGTTTTCTCACGGCCCAATAAGCACGATATTCCAACTCCACCGGTAAATGATAGGCCTTTCCAAACACCAATGATATGGTGACATACCAATAGGTATTCTGAAGGTCCTGCGATATGCCCATAGTGCATCATCAAGTTTCTGAGCCCAGTCCTTGTGATTGCAACTTACGGTTTCCTCAAGAATTTGTTTCACCTCTCGATTTGAAATTCCAGGTTGACCATTGGATTGTGGGTGATCACCCACATAGAGCAACCTTCTGTATTACATCAAACTTAGAGAAAAGTTTATTGGCCAATTTTATTACAAAAATGAGTACCTTCATCACTAACGATAGCCCTAGGAGTGCCAAAACGAGTGAATATGTGCTTGTGTAAAAATTTCAAACACTACCTTTGCATCATTGGTTGGTGTAGCAATCACCTCCACCAATTTGGAGACGTAATCTACAACAAGAATGATATATGCATGTCCAAATGAAGGGGGAAACAGACCCATGAAGTCAAACCCCCAAAAATCAAATAATTTTACTTCCATCATATTAGTCAAAGGAAGCTCATGACGCTGAGAGATATTGACAACCCGCTAGAATCAGTCACAAGACTGCACAAAAGTGTATTATTTCTTTAAATAGAGAGGGGCAATAGAATCCGGATTGCAATACCTTAGCATTAGTGCAGGTCATCCCGAAGTGGCCTCCATATGGAGAGGAATGACAACGTTGTAGAATCTCCTCAACTTCCTCTCGAGGCACACAATGACAAATAACATAATCTGCACATCTTTTGAACAACATTGGATCATCCCATAAATATGACTTAATATCGTGCAACAATTTTTTCTTTTGGTGAGAGGTCAAATCCAGAGGTAGGACTCCACCCGAGGGTAGGTCCAACTAAGATATGTTCATCCGGGAAAAACTATTGGATATGAGCTTCATTTAATTCATTTGGTTATTCTAATCGCGATAGGTGGTCAGCCACCACATTCTCACTGCCTTTCTTATCTCGGATCTCAAAATCAAACTCTTAGAGAAGGGGAATCCATCGTTGGGTTTTGGGTCCTTCTTCACGAAAAGGTACCGGATATCAGCATGGTCGCTATACACAATAACTTTAGTACTGACTAGATAAGCATAAAACTTGTCGAAGGCAAAAACCACTGCAAACATCTCCTTTTCTGTAGCAGTGTAATTCTGTTGAGCATCGCCCAACGTCCGACTTGCATAGTAAATGACCTTGAAAATTTTGTCTCTTCTTTGTCCCTAAACAACTCCTACCGCATAATCACTAGGATCGCACATGAGCCCAAAGGGTTGTGTCTAGTCTGGCACCACCATAATGTGAGTAGAAATAAGTGCCTTCTTGATATGCTCGAAAGCCTAGCAACCAAAGATCATCAAAGAAAAAATACACATATTTCTCTAAAATATCACATAAAGGATTTGCTATTTTTTGAAAATCTCGAATGAACTTTCGGTAAAAACCGGCATGTCCTAAGAAACTTCAAATCCCCTTCACATTCGATTGCGGTGGAAATTTTTCAATGGCTACTATTTTCGCTCGATCCACCTCTAAACCAATATTTGACTCCTAGTGACCTAGTACAATGCCCTTTTTCACCATTAAATGACATTTTTCCCAATTAAGAACCAAATTGGTGTCTTCACATCATTGTAAGACCAGAGATAAATTATCAAGACACTGATCGAAAGAATTACCAAACACGGAAAAATCATCCATGAACACTTCCATAATACCATCTAACATGCCATGAAATATGGACATCATGCACCTCTGAAATGTGGTCGGTGCATTACATAGTCCGAAAGACATTCTGCGAAATGCAAAAGTGCCATAAAGACATGTGAATGTGGTTTTCTCTTGGTCCTCCAGAGCAATGGTAATCTGATTATACCCAAATAGCCGTCAAGTAAGTAGTAATACTCATATTGGACTAACCTATCCAATATCTGATCAATAAAGGGTAAAGGAAAGTGATCTTTACAAATGGCTTTGTTCAATTTTCTATATTCAATACATACTCGCCACCCAATCACCGTTCATGAAGAGATCAATTCATTATCGAAATTATTTTCCACCATCATACCCTATTTCTTCGGAACAACTTGAACTAGGCTAACCCATGAACTATCAGTTATGGCATAAATGATGCCGATTTTAAGCCATTTAAAAACTTCAGACCTGACTACCTCCTTTATTGCAGGATTCAACCATCTCTGGTGCTCAATGGAGGGCTTATAGAAGTTCTCCAATAAAATTTGTGCATCCCAATGGAGGGACTCATGCCTTTAAAATTGGCTAGAGATGAACCCAATGCAGATCTATGCTCCTTCAAAATATGTAGTAACTTCTCTAATTCCAAAGGATATAGAGAAGCTAAAACTATGACTGGATGTGTATTATTCTCTCCCTAAAAGGCATACTGGAGGTGAGTATGAAGTTTTTTAAATTTTGGTACAATGTTCGGGATTTCTTCAGTAATTGCATGTCCTAAATTCTCCTTAGACCCTTTTCTCGTGTCAACCTACGTGGCATTAAGAGAAAGCATATAATTTAATAGGTTTATATCATCAAAAATTGAATCTATTCCACCAGATATTGGGCGAGATATCTTTCCAAAGGGTCACAAGTAGTATGTCTGGCAACTTCTATGCGAGACATTGCTCTACAACATCTATCAAATGACATGTGTGGGGTTCCTCTTGAAACTTCATCGCATGATAGATGTTGAACATCACTTCTTCCTCATTAACCCACAGAGTTAGTTCTCCACGTTGGACATCAATAAAGGCTCGGCCAGTCGCTCTCCCCAAAATCAATGGGACCTCACGATCCTCTTCTATATCAAGTACTACGAAGTCTTCTAGAAATATGAATTTTTCCACCTTATGAAAACAACTTCGATTACCCTTAACGGATATATATCGTGATTTGTCCACCATATGCAAGGGAATGGTGGATGATTTCACCTCGCCAAGACCTAATTTCCAGAAAATAGGCAAAGGCATAAAATTAATGCTAGCACCAAGATCACAAAGAGCTTTATTGAAAATAGAATTACAATGGTACAAGGAATAGTGAAACTCCATAGATCTTTGAATTTATGCGGTAGCTTTCTTTGTAAAATGGCATTGCAATCCTCTATGGGCTTCACTGTCTCAAACTCGCCCAAAACTTTCTCTTCCTCGACATCACATCCTTCATGAATTTGGTGTACTTAGGTATTTACTCAAGTGCATCAACAAATGGGATGTTGATGTGGATCGCAAAATGAGAATCAATCTTCTTTTTCTGAAATCTTTGAGGGAATGGAGTAAATTAGGCACTTTGACTGTAGAATCAGTAGTAGGAATAGATTTAGGCTTTTCAGCCATCGTCTACTTATCATTATGCTGCTCTTCTTCTTCTCAGAAGTGGCATGAGAGGGAAGATTAGGACCTTCATATTCATTGCAACTCCTCAATTGTATGGATTTACAATGCTCCATCAGATTTACCTCGGTGTTACTCGGAAAATTTTCTTTCGTCTGCTGAGAGCTTAGTGTTGTTGCTAACTATTACATTTGTGTCTCCAATGATCTAAGGTGCGTCTCCATAGTAGTCATCTTCATACCCAAATCATCTATTTGAGCTTCACTTCTAGTCAATTGAATCCTAATCTCCCCGATATATGTGCAAAGTATCTCTTATGGTGATTGCTTCTTTCCCCCGCTGGTGAATTAGAACTTGATGGATTGGAGTAACCCTGCGGTGAATTCAACACGTTTCTATTGTTGCTACAGGAAAGGTTCTCATGATTGCAAAGACCCATGTGATATAGAGTTGGTAATGGGCTACCCCTGTTATTGAAACCACAATTATTCACATATCGATGTCGTGCGTGGCGGTCTCTTGACTAGTAGTGGGTGGGATCTTGGATTGTTGCGGTGTTCCATTAGAGTTGATGATAGCTAATTGCTTAGATATAGGTGAGATTTGAGCCGCTAAAGCTTACATAGTATCCAGCTCAAGAACGCCAGTGACTTTCCTCGGCACTGACCTCTCGGAGGGCCATTGATAGTTGTATGTGGCCATTTTATCAAGTAGAACTAATGCCTCTGTTGGGAAATTTATGTAATATATTTTGATAATACCATGTAAAACATAGATTAGGAAGTTGGCACTTCAATTCTACTGTAAATCAAATTGTAATAGATAAGGTTCTATAAGCTGAGTAGAAGCAACCAAGTTGAAGAATGCAGGACTCGACTGAAGATCGAAGAGAAGAATCAGCTGTGTAGCAACTGAGTGAAGTAAAGGCAAGTCTTAGTCAAGTGATAGAAAAGATGTCTCAGTCAGCAGACTGACAGCTGAGTCACTCCAAGATAAGTGGAGTTGACTGGTAAAGGGGTTATGCAACAGAAAGGATCAAAGCAAGCTGAAGAGATCCGTTGTCAAAGCAAGTTAATTGTTTGCTGAAAATAGGCATGTGTCAGACTGCCATCTTTAAAGTTGTTTTGCTAAAAGAGTGCAAAAATCAAGGAGCCAATGAGATGTACCTGAAAACCTGCAGAGTTTAAGGAAAGGCTGCAGAGCATTAAATTTAAGGATCAGTCTACACCAAAGCTGCAAGACAAGACAAGCCAACAACCTCAAAGTGTAGTTTGAAAAATACATCTATCTCTTCAACGGATATATTTTTAAAATAGGCACACTAAAAGGCTGAGGAATATACAGAGAGAAGGTTACGAATGCAAGCAAAGCAATAGACACTAACCTGCAAAGCAAGAGCAAATATTTCTCAAGCATTCTATTCAAATCCTCAAGCCTAAATTCGAAGGAAATCAATCCAACACACTCAGTGAAGGAAAGACAACTTCAAACTGTTGAAGAGAAAAAGCTTGTTGAAAAGAAATAGGGGTCTACACTCCAAGGTTAAATGAGGTGTGGTGAGGTTCCAGTTCGAACCAGAAGCTTTAGACTCGTTGGTGGGATGTGTGAACAAATCTAAGAGTTTGAAGGATCTAAAGTAGCAAGACAATCTTTTGTGAATAAGCCGAGTCCCCGAGGTGAGCCGACTCGTGATCAAGGCCAAGCTTGGTCAAGTCACCATTTTGTAACAAAGTCACAATTACATTAGTGGATTCGTCCGGGGTTGGAGAAGAGTGGATTAGAGGAATTATCCTATCCTTGAACCACTATAAATTGCTTGTGTCATTTACATTCAAAGACACTTACATTTTTGCATACTTATACCGTTTGTTTAAATTGCTAAGTCAATGATAATAACTAAGCTTAAAATAAGTGTTGAAAAACATATTTCAAACAAGGGTGAAAGTCTTCCGTCGTAAAACCAAGTCTCTTGAACATTTAAAGAGTTAATCAATCGGTGAGTTATACTATCAACAAATTCGATCGAGTCGTTGAGTGGCTAACTCATTTGTGCAAGTAAACTAAGTCGTCCTCCAAGAACCCAGTTGACTTGTGATTAAAACTCGACTTTAAAGAGGACTAAATCAAAAAGTTGGTAAAGTCTATTCAACCCTCCCCCTTCTAGACTTTACTTTATCACCCCTCAGGGACCTACAAGTGCTATCGGTGCGGTTGGTTCATTGAGCATTCCGCACTGGTTATTGAACTAGATCTCATTATTTTTCAAAAGAATAAAACATTTTCTGTTTTAAAGCTTTTTCTTGCAAATTAAGTTATTATCATGGAAGCAAATCTAACTCGCATTCCTATGTTTATTGTTGAGGAAGTTGATGATTGGAAAATACGCATGCATGAACATCTTTCACCTTACACTATGAGATGTGGTTTGTCATTGAGGATGGACCACTACAAATATTGAAAGCCAATACATCTATAAGAGGTGTTGCTCTGCTTTGAAGGAGAAGATGATGTACCTACTGCACCAAGAATATACACAAAAGAAAATGTGTATGAAGATACTCAGGTCGCTCCCAACTGAGTGGAAAATGAAGGTGATGGCCTTGAGACATTCAATGGACCTTACAAGCACATCCAACCATGAGCTGTTCTCAGACTTGAAAGCTTATGAATTCGAGCTCAGAAGAAAAGAGCAAGAAGAGATAGTTGTACCAAAGACATTGCACTCATGGCTGGAGAATCTAAAAGAGTTGAATCCACACCCTTATGGTGAAGAGATTCAACAAGTTCTTCAATAAGAACTATAAAAGGAACAAGGGTGAATCATCCATGAGACACTCAACACCCTCTAAAGCAAGGAAAGATAGACCACCCAAAAGAGCTGACCATCAGAGGACTGATAATCAGAGAGCTGATAATCAAAGATCTGAAAAAGCTGACTTCCAGAAAGCTGAAAACTTGTGCTGGAACTGCAGACAACCATGACATTTTGTTGTTGATTGTACCTATCCACCAGTCAACAAATACAGAAATAAGGAGGAAAGAAAAGTCTTCAAGGAAAGGAGACAAGAAAAGAAAAAAGCCATGTTAGCTCCTGAAGCTGACACGGCCAAGTGCAAAGAACCAAATTGACTCGGACAAAGAAAGGCGATTACTCCTCGGAGACACGAAAGAAGAGGCTTTGATATGCCTCATGGCCAAAGAACAGGAAGATGAGGTACATTCTAACTCATCTCATTCTAATTCTGATGATAGTGATAGTTACACAAAGACTTTATCACCCACTGACCTTTATGATTCATTAGACAAAATGATGAAAGATTTTGAGCACGTGAAAACCTCGCACACACTTTTAAATGAGGAAAAAAGTTAGCTCAAAAGCCAAAACTCACAGCTGACTAAGGAGCTGAGTACTCTAAGTTACGTAGGCTGCTTTGAGAACACCGAGTCAAGGAAAGGTGAGATAACTAAGATCCAAGCTGACTTAGCTGAAACAGAAAAGAAGGAAAAAGATTTAAAAAATGTGATTGCATCATTTACCCAGGCATCTAAATCATTGGATGAATTGATAATGATACAAAAAAGAAAGTGGAGATAAAACATGCATAGTATTCAATTACTTTGTGCATGCTCAAACTCCAAGAGTAGTTATGGAAAAAGGATCCTCAAATAATGAGGGAGTCCAAAAATCCAAAGCGCCATATGTTGTACCCACACCCACTCACAAACATAATCACAACCATGTTGGCCTAGGATATAAATGCAAAGGCAAAAAGCCAACTGAGTATGCTGAAAGGACAACTGAAACAAAATTCAGAAGAGTTCATCAGCAGACTCCAAACAAAAAATATTCTGTGAAATCAAAACAGAACTACCAAAAGCCCCGCAGAGGTTTCAAAGAGATAAAGCCATATGATGGGAATGGTAGAAATTATCCTAACCAAGCTGATTGGAATAATCAAATGAGACATTAGCCAAGTCCTAAGGGATACAAGCCCAAGTGGCAAAGACCTCAAACTCAAAATAGGTCATTCCCAAGGTAAAGAAACCATTATCAGCACACTTGTGCACCCAAACACAATGCCCAATGTGCACGAAAATTTCATTACTATCTTAAGAAAGAAAATGCACAAGCTCACACACAGGCATACAGACAAAAGAGACAGATGTATGAGCCTAAAGCTCCTAAGCAATTTGCAAATGTTCATTATGATTACGGAACTAATAGGTGGCAATCTCTTAGAGTCAACCCATTTGGCTATAGGTTGGTTGGATCACCTTATAGTGCTAACCCCTCAGGACTCAGACAAGTTTGGGTACCTAAAAACGATTTGTTGATGCGAGGTTCAAGGAACAACTGAGTGCCAAGGAACCTGGTACATGGATAGTGGTTGTTCCAGACACATGACAGGGAATAAAAAGAATTTATCAAACTTCAACGAAGCAAAAGGAGCCAAAGTCATATTTGGAGGAAATGAAGCTCCAGTGGAGATCAAAAGCACATGATCCATAAGGAAAAATGGACTAGAAATCACAGATGTAGCCTATGTTGAAGGGCTACAATGTAGGATTCAACATGAGAATATTCCAGATCAAGGATACTAAATCTAATGAAGTTGCGCTATTAGGATCAAGATAGAAAAACATGTATATAGCGGATTGGTCAAATGCTACACCAAGTACATGTCTGTTAGCCAAGAGTATAGCCGAATCAAGTTGGCTATGGTACAAGAAGCTGAGTCACCTGAATTTCAAGACAATAAACAAGCTTGCAAGGAGTCATCTTGTGAAAAGATTTCCAGACTCAGTATACAAGAAGGAAAGCATTTGTGATGTATGCCAGATGGAAAAGCAAATCAAGTCTTCATTCAAGGACAAGCCAAGTCCTTCTTCAACCAGGATACTACACTTATTACATATGGATTTATTTGGTCCTATTGAACCACCCAACATTAGTGAAAACAAATACACCTTAGTGGTGGTAGATGATTATTCAATATACACATGGACCATTTTTGTGTGTAAAAAGAAGGAAACTTTGCAAAAGCTTCCTCAGCTGATGAGAAGAGTTCAAAATGAGAAGAGTCAAACCATTATCAAGATAAGGTCTGATAGAGGAACTGAGTTTGTCAATGGGATTACAACTCAGTATTGCATAGAAAATGGTACTTCTCATGAGTTGTCAGCTGCAAGAACTCCACAGCAGAATGGAGTGGCTAAAAGAAGGAACAAAACTCTCAAGGAAGCTGTAAGGACCATGTTAGCTGAAGCTGGATTGCCTGAGAGATTTTGGGGTGAAGCCATCAATACTGCCTGCTACACTTAGAAAAGGTGTATTCATTCACAACAGTGGCAAGGACAACTTGAAAGCTTTTGATGCTAAAGCTGATGAATGTATCTTTTTGGGATACTCAACTAAGAGTAAAGCTTTTAGAGTGTTGAACAAGAGGACTATGTCACATAAGAGTCTATCCATGAGGTTTTTGATGAACCTAATGTTAATGGAGAAGATACTGATGAGTTAGCTGACAAGATGAATCAGCCAACTGTTCAGAAGAGTTCATATGTTGAGGAAGATTTCAAAAGACTCAACCTAGATGAAGAAGAGATAGTTGAATCTCAAAGACAACCTAGTTGACTCAACCTAGAGTTCATATGTTGGGCTGCAAGAAGACTGCATCCAACAGACTTACTCCAACCAGGTGTGAGATGGCTGAGAGACCATCCTCTAGAGCTTATCATTGGAGATGTTAGAGAAGGAGTAAGAACCAGATCCAGAACTCAACATGAAGCCATGTTCACTTGTTTCATTTCCCAGATTGAGCCTAAAGATGTGTCACAAGCATTAGATGACACACATTTGATTCTAGCTATGTAGGAGGAGCTAAATCAATTTGAGAGAAATAAGGTTTGGGAATTAGTTCAAAGGCCTACCCACCAAAATGTTATTGGTACTAAGTGGGTATTTAGAAACAAGATGAATGAAGAGGGATCTATAGTAAGAAACAAAGCAAGATTGATAGCCAAAGGGTACTGCTAAGAAGAGGGCATAGATTTTGATGAAACTTTTGCACATGTTGCTAGATTGGAAGCAATTAGGATGTTTCTTGCTTATGCAGCACACAATAACTTTACTATCTATCAAATGGATGTGAAAAGTGCATTTTTGAATGGACTTTTGGACGAAGAAGTCTATGTGGAGCAACCTTTAGGTTTTGAGAAGAAAACTATTGGATATAAAGTCTACAAGCTCAAGAAGGCATTATATGGTTTGAAACAAGCACCAAGATCCTGGTATGATACATTGTCTCAGGTTTTTTATTGACAATGGATTCAACAAAGGCAAGGTTGATAGGACACTCTTCAGAATTCGAGATGGAGAGAGTATATTGCTTGTTCAAATATATGTGAATGTCATCATCTTTGGATCCACAAACAAAGAGCTGTGTGATAAATTCTCAAATCTCATGCAAGGAAAATTTGAAATGAGCATGATGGGAGAGCTGACTTTCTTTCTAGGTCTCCAAGTCAAGCAAATAAAGGATGGAACCTTCATAAGTCAAACCAAATATATCAGAGATTTAATGAAGAAATTGGTATGGAAGAGAAGTCATCAGTGAATATTCCCATGAATAGTTCAGTCAAGATGGATATGGATGCATTAGGCAAAGATGTTGATCAAATAAGATATAGGGCTCTCATTGGATCTTTGCTCTATTTGACAATAAGTAGGCCATATATCACATTTGTTGTAGTTGTATATGCTAGATTTCAATCTGCTCCAAAAGAAAGTCACATGACTGCAACCAAGAGAATCCTAAGATATTTGAAGGGATGCCAGGAAGTTGGCTTATGGTATCCAAAGGAAGGAGGATTCAAGTTAGTTGGCTACTCAGACTCGGACTATATTGGATGTAGAGTTGACAGGAAAAATACATCAGGTGTTAGTCCAAGTGGCTACGATAATCTAGAGGGGGGGTGAATAGATTATCTCGATTTTTCAGATTTTGCCCTCTTTTTTGAAAATTCAAGCAAAGACGAAATGCTAAGTGCGGAAAATAAATAGCACACTTCGATTTAAATAGGTTCAACCCACCTAGGGCCTAATCCTACCACCACCCCAAAGATATATCCGGATGGATTTGAGAAAAAGAAAAAAAAAGATTTTATTAATTACCAAAATTAATAATACAACACCTTGAGGATTACCACAACCCTCTTGCAACACCTTGAGGATTACCACAATCCTCTTACACCACCTTGAGGATTACCACAACCCTCTTACAACACCTTTGAAGATTACCACAACCTTCAAACACCTATCACCTAGATCACCCAAGTGTATTCTTACCACAAGAATACTCACAAGGATGTCTTGTGTTGAATGATGACCAAAAATCAAGATTACAACTCAATGATGAATGATACAATATGAGTACAAGTGTAATCAATAATTGAAAGCCTAGACCTCAAATTTGTGCAAGTGAAAGTGCTTAGGCTAATACAACAAGATATATGAAAGTGTTTGCTTGTTTGCTCTTTGCTTGTGTAGAGTGTTGTATCTTGTTGCTTGAATGAAGCCTCTATTTATAGGAGAGGTCTTGGCTTTGATTTCCAGACATAGGCTCCTCCTTGGGGAGTGATTTGCTGCAAAAGAAACCATTTAAAATCATCAATATAGCTGTTAGAAATCAATCCCTCAAAATAGGGAAAAGTCATCAAAAATGCAACGGATAGTTTCTTTGATAAAAGCAGGGTGCGACCGGTCGCGCAGAGATAAGTTTGAAATTGAATTTCTGCGATTTTTACACAGGGGGACCGGTCGGAGGGGGGTGCGACCGGTCGCCCTAGACCATGACCGGTTGGGGGTGTTTAAATTGCGAAATAGAGAAGACAGACTTCAAGAGGGCACTCCCGTGCAGTGCCCCTGTCGCCCAGGGGTCGACCCGTCGCCCTCCCTCATTTTTTTCTATGTCCCCTTTTTTGTTTCAAAACTCAACTCAGTGCACGGTTGCCCTATAGGGCGGCACTCCCGAGTCGAAAAACAAATGTGTTGTCCAATTTTTTATTGAAAATAAACTCCAAAAAATACTCAAAAAATAGTAAAAATATTTTAAATCGATCGAAGTATTTAGACAACATTTAGGGACATTGTTTTGGTTTAAAAACTCATTTGAACAAAATCATCAAAATCATTATAAAAAGAAGTTAAAATGACGAATCTTTGAAGACGAGAATCGGTTTTAATCCAAAAAACTCGCTAAGGCGGCCGGTTCTTTGTTGAGAGGGCGATCGGCGTTGAGGGCGACGGTTGCCCTCAACCCTTCAAACTTCACTGTCTTGCCAATTTTTTAAAAATATGAATTTTCAATCAAAAATCCGATTTTTCGCCCCTAAGTTTTAAAAAACGTGCAAAATGCAAATGTAAACCTCATTCAATATGCATTATGCCTAACCGAGCTCAATGACGACGCAAAAGTCTCGGAAGATAGCGGTTTTGTAAAAATGTCCGCTAATTGATCTTGAGATGGTACAAATGATATCTCAATTTTTCGTTTAGAAACACAATCCCTTAGAAAATGATGCCGAATCTCAATATGTTTAGTACGGTTATGATGAACCAGGTTTTGAGCAATATTTATAGCGGATATACTATCACAAAAGATAGGAACATTTTCAAAAGAACATTTGTAATCCGCTAAGGTTTTTTTCATCCAAAGAAGTTGAGTACAACAAAAAGTGGCGGAAATGTATTCGCCGGCCGTTGAAAGTGAAACACAATTTTGCTTCTTTGAAAACCAAGAAACTAGGCAATCGCCTAAAAATTGACATGATCCGGAAGTACTTTTCCGATCATCAATATTTCCCGCATAATCCGAATCACTATAACCTTTAAGAGAAAAATTTTCATTCTTTGGATAGAATAAACCATATTGAATAGTGCCTTTCAAATATCTAAAGATCCTTTTAACGCCACTCATATGAGATTCTTTGGGATTGCTTTGGAAACGATTACATAGGCATACGACATGAAGAATGTCCGGTCTACTAGCGGTTAAATAAAGTAAACTACCAATCATACCTCGATATTTTGATTCATCTACGGACTTGCCTTTTTCGTCTTTGTCAATTTTGACATTAGTTGCCATAGGGGTAGACACGGTTCTTCCTTCTTCAATACCGAACTTTTTCAAAAGTTCTTTTGTATACTTAGATTGTGAAATGTAAATACCTTCTTGTCATTGCTTAATTTGGAGTCCAAGAAAGAAGTTGAGCTCCCCCATCATACTCATCTCGAATTCTCCTTGCATTAACTTAGAAAATTTCTTGCACAAAGATTCATTAGTAGCACCAAAAATAATATCATCAACATAAATTTGCACAAGTAAGCAATCTTGCCCTTTTTCAAAAACAAAGAGAGTTGTATCAACTTTACCTCTTATAAAACCATTTTGCAAAAGAAAAGAGCTAAGTCTATCATACCATGCACGGGGTGCTTGCTTTAAACCATACAAGGCATTTTTAAGTTTATAAACATCATTAGGCCTAGAAAAATTTTCAAACCCCGGAGGTTGTTTTACATAGACTTCTTCTTGAATAATATCATTTAAGAAAGCGGATTTAACATCCATTTGGTAAAGTTTGAAATTTTTATAACAAGAATAGGCAAGTAAAATACGAATAGCTTCTAAACGTGCTACGGGTGCAAAAGTTTCATCATAGTCAATACCTTCTTCTTGACAATACCCTTGAGCTACTAACCTTGCCTTATTTCGAACAATGTTGCCTTGATCATCAAGTTTGTTCCGGAATACCCATTTTGTACCAATAATAGTTTGAGATGGAGGACAAGGTACCAATTCCCATACATCATTTTTTTCAAATTGATTCAACTCATCTTGCATCTCTAAGAACCAATCCTCATCCTCAATAGCCTCCTTAGCATTTTTAGGCTCCTTTTGAGAAATAAGAGCTTTCTCGGCAAATTTTCTCCGGGTCATCACTTTGTCAAGGGGATCACCAATAATAAGATCTTTTGGGTGATCTCCCTTAAATTTCAATTCAACGGGAAGATCCGAAGTATCACCTTTATCTTCTTGAGGAACATTTGAAGTGGACGGTTGATCATTTGATGTAGACGGTTGATCATCAATTTGAACAATTGGTTCAATAATATCCTCTTCATCACTTTCATCATTGGGTATTCTTTCAACACCCGAAGCTTCATTGAATTTGACTTGGATGGATTCTTCAACAACCCCACTAGTCTTATTGTAAACCCGATATGCTTTTCTCTTTGTTGAATATCGCATAAATATCCCTTCATCGGCTTTAGGATCAAGTTTGTCCAATTGTTCCTTGGTATTCAAAATAAAACATTTACAACCAAATATCTTGAAATAACTAATATTTGGAGTTCTACCTTTCCAAAGCTCATATGGAGTTTTATTCATTTTAGGACGAATATAAACTCGATTAATAACATAGCAAGCGGTACTTACGGCTTGCCCAAAAATATTTTGGAAGTGAAAATTCATTGAGCATGGACCGACTCATCTCTTGTAATGTCCGATTTTTCCTTTCGGCCACTCCATTTTGTTGAGGTGTCCTTGGAGCCAAAAATTATGAGCATATCCTTTGGTTTCACAAAAGACTCTAAACTCACCATCAAATTCTCCACCACGATCACTTCAAATAGACTTAATAGTATCTTCTTTTTCATTCTCAATAAGTCTACACAACTTAACAAACTCATTAACGGCATTGCTTTTATTGGTAAGAAAAAGAGCCCAAGTATATCTAGAAAAATCATCGACAATAACGAAAGTGTAATGTTTTCCACTTAGACTAGCCGTACCAATATCACCATACAAATCAAGGTGAAGCAATTGTAGGGGTTTGGTTGTGGAAATTTCATTTTGGGCTTAAAACTACTCTTAACTAATTTGTTCTTTTGACAAGTGTCACATAAGCCAAGATTTTCAAAATTCAATTTGGGTAGTCCTTTCACATGTTGGTTTTTGTAAATATTTTTCAAATTCTTATATCCAACATGTCCAAGTCGCCTATGCCATAAACTAGTTAAATCATTATTAGCGACTAAACAAGAAACATTTTGACTAACCAAATCACTTGTACAAATTTTGTAAAGATTGCCTTTTCTATTTGCTTCACAAATAATTTTACCATTTTTAAGTATAAGGCATTTATCTTTATTGAAAGAAACATCATAATTTGAGTCACAAAGTTGGCTAACACTTATCAAATTAAACTTAAGCCCTTCTACTAAAAGAACATTACTAAGAGAGAAAGAAGAGTTACCAATTTCTCCATTTCCAAGAATTCTTCCTTTGCCATTGCTTGCGAACATGACCATACCCTCTTCTTGGAGCTTGATGTTGGTAAAAGTTCTCTCCTCCCCGGTCATATGGCGTGAACATCCACTGTCCACGAGCCATTTTGAATCTTCCATTGTTGTTATAGCCCCTATTACCTACAAAAGAATTTTTTTAGGTACCCTATAATTTTGGGGTCCATGGGGTTAGTCTTGAGACCTTTGGGTCTCCAAATATGACTAGAGCTATTTCTCAATTTGCAATTATTAGCATAATGTCCAACTTTGCCACAATAAAAACAAGTAGGAGTATTAGAACTACTAGCACGTACAAAAGTCGGACCTTGGTTATTTTTCTTAAAAACACTTTGAAATGGCTTATAACCAAGTCCCAATTTGGGATGCTCACCTCTTTGTGCATAAAAAATTTTTGTGACTTTATCCGTGCTTATGTTGAAACGATGCACATCATTTTTCAAACATTCAATATCTTTTGTGAGCAATTCCTTTTCGGTTTCAAGAGAGTGAACTCTAGTAAGAGTAAGTGTATGAGCTTTGTCTAGTGATTCATAAGAGGTAAATAATTTTTCTTTTTCAACCTTAAGCTCTTTATGCTCCTTTTTCAAATTTTTGTATTTAACAATTAAATTTTGAAACTCAATTTGCAATTCATCAAAATCACATTGCAAATCATCAACTATGGAGGAAGTAGAAGAATTACAGCGTACCTCATTATTTTCATCGTCTATGGCCATGAGACCATGTTCGGTCTCTCCTTCCTCGTCGGTTGTTTCGAAGTAGTTCATCCCACGTTTTGACCTCCGCATTTAGAGCCTTCTTTTTCATGAAAGGCTTCTTTTTCTTTTGTTCCTCTTCATCGAGTTTTGGGCAATCGGCAATGAAGTGCTCGGGTTTTCCGCATTTAAAGCAAGCATTATCTTTCGGTTTTCTTGCTTTATTTTTATTCACAAATTTTGCAAATTTTTGAACAAGTGCGGCCGTCTCTCATCATAATCATCATTATCATAGTATGCATTATTAGAAGAAGAAACAAGACCTTTAGGAATAATTTGCATACCCGATTGATTTATGGATGGATTGGAATTTTTCTCTCTTTGAGATAGACTTCATAGATGAGGAGGTTTCCAATAAGCTCGTCAAACTTGAGTGTCTCAAGATTTTGTGCCTCCGTGATTGCCGCCACTTTCTCGGACCATGAGCCGAGAAGAGCATTCAATACCTTAGTCACCTTGTCTTCTTCGGAGATAACTTTACCGAGGGCCACAAGAGGATTAACAATATTGTCAAGCCTTTCCACCATCTTGGAGATGCTTTCACCATCATGCATGCTAAAGTTTTCAAAGTCTTTAACAAATATGGTCTTTCTTGCTTGTTTGACCTTCTTAGTCCCTTCATAAATTGTCTCCAATTTTTCCAAACCTCATGTGCCGACTTATGCCTTTTATGCGATTGTACTTTCGGTGGTGGTAAGAGAACAATGCAAAATATTTAAGGCCTTACCGTTTAGAGAGAAAGCCTTTTTGTCGTTTTCATCGAACTCCTTGAAAGGTTTAGGAGCCAAGGTGCCATCCTCGATTTCTTGGTTGGTTGATCAACTCCTTCAATGACCACATTCCAAATGTCGAACCCGCACCCTTGAGGAAGCACTCCATACGGTCTTTCCAAAATGCGTAGTTGTTGGCGTCGAATAGTGGTGGCTTGTTGGTGGAGGCGCCGGTGGTAAGATAAGCATCATTTGTAGCCATGGATCTTTCCTCTTTACTCGGAACGAGTTAGCCAAAGAGTTTGGCTTTGATACCACTTGTTAGTCCAAGTGGCTACGATAATCTAGCGGGGGGTGAATAGATTATCTCGGTTTTTCAGATTTTGCCCTCTTTTTCAAAAATTCAAGCAAAGACGAAATGCTAAGTGCGGAAAATAAATAGCACACTTCGATTTAAAGAGGTTCAACCCACCTAGGGCCTAATCCTCTACCACCCCAGTATATCCGGGATGGATTTCAAAAAAGAAAAAAAAAGATTTTATTAATTACCAAAATTAATAATACAACACCTTGAGGATTACCACAACTCTCTTGCAACACCTTGAGGATTACCACAATCCTCTTACACCACCTTGAGGATTACCACAACCCACTTACAACACCTTTGAAGATTACCACAACCTTCAAACACCTATCACATAGATCACCCAAGTGTATTCTTACCACAAGAATACTCACAAGGATGTCTTGTGTTGAATTATGACCAAAGATCAAGATTACAACTCAATGATGAATGATACAATATGAGTACAAGTGTAATCAAGAATTGAAAGCCTTGACCTCAAATTTGAGCAAGTGAAAGTGTTTGCTTGTTTGCTCTTTGCTTGTGTAGAGTGTTGTATCTTGTTGCTTGAATGAAGCCTCTATTTATAGGAGAGGTCTTGGCTTTGATTTCTAGACATAGGCTCCTCCTTGGGGAGTGATTTGCTGCAAAAGAAACCATTTAAAATCATCAATATAGCTGATAGAAATCAATCCCTCAAAATAGGGAAAAGTTGTCCGAAAATGCAACGGATAGTTTCTTTGATAAAACAGGAGTGCGACGGTCACAGAGATAAGTTTGAAATTGAATTTCTGCGATTTTTACACAGGGGACCGATCGGAGGGGGTGCGACCGGTCGCCTAGACCATGACCGATTGGGGGTGTTTAAATTGTGAAACAGAGAAGACAGACTTCAAGAGGGCACTCCCGGTGCACGACGCCCAGGGGTCGACGGTGCCCCTCACCGGTCGACCACCACGGTCGACCGATCCCCTCTCTCATTTTTTTCTACGTCCCTTTTTCTATTTGAAAACTCAACTCAGTGTACGGTTGCCCTATAGGGCGACCGAAGTCTGAAACAAATGTATTGTCCAATATTTTATCGAAAATAAACTCCAAAAAATACTTCGAAAAATAGTAAAAACATTTTAAATCGATCAGAAGTATTTAGACAACATTTAGGGACATTGTTTTGGTTTAAAAACTCATTTGAACAAAATCATCAAAATCATGATAAAAACATTTATCTAACATCATGTACCTGTAAAATGCTTGGAAATAGGTTGGTTTCTTGGTTCAGCAAGAAACAAAATTCAATAGCTACATCCACAGCTGAAGTAGAGTATATTGCTGCAGGCAGCTGTTGTGCCCAAGTCTTATGGATGAAGCAACATCAGAGAGACTATGATATAGAAGAAAGAGAGATTCCAATAATGTGTGATAACACAAGTGTCACTGCAATTACTTAGAATCCAGTATTGCACTCAAGAACCAAGCACATTGATGTCAGATATCATTTTATAAGAGATCTTGTTAAAAAGAAAGACATCACATTGGAATATATATCAACTGATAAGCAGTTAGTGGACATATTCACAAAGCAATTATGTGAGTCAAAATTTGAAGAGCTTAAGAATGAGCTTGGACTGATTAAGCTGAGTTAGGAAGCTCAGAAGACTCATCCAGTAGGGTTAAATAAGAAAGAAATGGAATTCAGCAGTGTTACACTTAACAGCCAAGTGAAATAGCTAAGATGGCTAGTCAGCTGTATCGTGTTAGCTGCACAACCAAGTGATTATTCAGTCAAGAGAGAAGCAGAGTCAAGTCATAAATGAAGATAATTGAGTTATTTATGAGCTAAGTGACAAAACATAATCATTTTCTGTGAGCAGGAATGTTTTTAGACTTGACATCAACGATAATTATGATGTCAGTAAAAAGCCTGCACCAGTTTACCCATGATTGGATATAAATGCTGCTGCATTTAATGGGAGGAAATTAATGCAGTTTTTAAAATGTGATCTCAACCGTTGATCAATTTTTATCTTTTTGAATTCTAAAAACCGTCCTTTCATGTACCATATATAGAGAAATTAAATGGTCTCTCTCCTCACATACACTCTTGCTCTCGAAGAATACTCAAGTTTTTACTCTCTACAAAACAAAGTTCAAACCTTAGCTCTTTTCTCCGTTCGAATCATAGAGGTCAAGACTGAAAATGGCACCTATGTACGACTATGCTAAGCTCGCTAAGAAGATCCACACTGGTGCTACAGTGGATTTTGAAGGTCTTGTTAAATAGGGTGTTGACAAGGAGTTAGCCAAGAAGATTGCGACAAAACTTAAGAAGGCAAGCCTCAAGAAATTTCTCACCATGGAGTTCTCTCACACCTACCTAAAAGAGGTTGCACTATACTACGTGAATGTTGAATTTCACGATGGTGAGATTCGGTCATCAGTCAACCATAAGTCATTCAAGTTGAAGGTTGTTGACCTTGCTAAACATTGTTATCTCCGTTCCACTGGGCTAAAGGAGATAACTGAGAAGGACGTAGATTTGGTCCGCTGCCGGAAGGATATAGCCAAACCTCGAGGTCAGCAACAAAAAAGCCAAACTACACGCCCGAAGAAGCGATCAAAGAAGACTACCACAAGTGATGGATGTGGTAGCTAAATGTGTAGATATGAAATTTGGATCATTCAATCAGCTCTCTTGGATTAAGCTGATTGTCATGGCGAATCATGGAAGAGAAATAAGTTAACTAGGCGAGTTCATTTTTGGCAAGCTATGCCAAAATGTAATGGGGATATCCGTTGGTGATGATGGTAGGTTTGGATGCTCTCTTGGATATGGCCTGATCTTAGGCCACTTGATGGAGAAGAAGGGTGTTCCTCTCAGGAATGGAAAACCCTTCCATGCAAACAAGAAGATGTTTAGGGAAAACCTATCTAGTGCCCAGAAGTAGGCGCATGCAAAGAAGACAACTACAAGCGAGGGGGAATCAGTTAAACATGTCCCCCTGGACACGACTGCTTCAGCCAAGGTCCCCTCACCTAAGTCTGCACCTGCCCCGCAGCGTAGAAAGCACCTTTCCCACGGCCCGAAGGCCCCCTGACTCACTCACCTATTGTGAGAAAGAAACAATCACCGAGTAGAATAAACTCAAGTCTTCTCGCCTCACAAAGAGTTAGTTGTTAGGCAAACAGTTGAAGAATCTGAACCAAATACAGTTGACCAAGGCAATGAAGAGTTAACTGTACAATCCCCTCAGACTGATGCCATTATAGCTGAGGAAGGCAAGGCTGCTGAAGAGTCTTTGCAGCAGGATGGTAAAGATGATGATGATCTTAAAGTTCTATCTCCTGCTTACCTCGAAGTCCAGAAGAGGCTACAAATATGGAGAGCCTGGAAGCCTGGAAGCTGAGCACATCCAGGTCTCAAGTTCAAATCCCGGAGTTCATTGAGAAAGAGGAAGAACTCCTAAGCCTTTTGGGAAATATTGCCATCCGGTCTGCTTTGGATCCAAATTTCTGCAGCACCATCCTTTATTAAAAGAAGGATGATGAGAAGATGAAGAGGACTGAGAAGGCCAAGGCAGTTGAGGAGTCAAAGAAACCTCACTCTTGTCCCTTCGATAACATTCCTGAAAGTGCTTTGCAAAGCTCAAGCGGCGAAGAGAGCGATGGCGTAGAGAAGAGCTGGATGCTATTGATCCAGTTGAGAAGGTTGAGTAAAGCAAACATTAAGAGAGTCCAAAGAGCTACATGATCAAAAACTTTGCGAAGGGGCCCTGGAGAGTCATCATCCATGCAAATCTCTCCTACCCTAATATCTTGGAAATGGTGAGGACCATTAATGCCTCAACCTCACCTGTGACTCCGAAGGACCCACCAGGGAAATTGGCGATGAAGCAAAGTCTGGAGAAATAGAGGGCAACTTAGCTAAGCCAAGCCCTGTGATAGTTGTTGAGATAACTGCCCATACGAGTGAATACTCAAAGGGAACTACAACCGAGTCTCTAGTGTCCAATGACCCCACTGACCGTGAATCAGCTGGTGCGCCAACTGAGGGGGAAACTGCACACACCACAATCGGGTTGGAGGAGGCTATGGAAGATTTCACCAATTTGAATTTAGGAGGCAATAGGGAAACCGAACCAAAATAGCAGAGTGGGATTGACGAGGCTCAGATGGTTAAGACTGTCTCAGCTGAAATTCCAACTATACTGAAGGCCAATGAAGTTGTTGCTGCAGCTGAGGCAAAGGATGGACAAGAGACCATGGCAACTAAGATTTTTGGTCCTGAAAGCGCAATGCAAGAGGTTGAAACCTCGAAGGATGCCACTACTGAAGACCCCAACGCAGCTTCGTCTGCAGAAGGGAATGTCCAAGACCCTAATGCAGCTGAGACAGCAAAAGGGAATGTAGAAGGCCCTACAGTGGTTGAGATTGTTGTTGAGGGTAATGAAGGCCCACAGGAGGTTGAGACTTCCTTGGGTAAAGTTTCCAAAAAGGAAGGAAAGATGTCAGCTCCTCAACCAGAGTCAACTGAAATGGAAGAAATAAGTGCACTGCATGACTTTGAGGAAAATGTCTCTATGAAATTCCTTGACACATAAGACAAAGCTGAGTCTGCTCCTAAAGAAAAACAAGTCGAGGACCCATAAATCGAGGAAGTTGTAGCAAAAATAAGAAAGGCAAACGAGAAAGTTATTCTTGCTAAATTTGTCTTGGTTGATGCCCACCCCCAATGGTACCATCACCAGTCCATGACGCTGCTGAGGCACTGGTTACTCGAAAGAAAACATCAACTGAGTCCAATGAAGCTGTTAAGATAGCTTAGGATCAGGCTAACACAACTGCATCTACCCATGAAGCTGCTGAAACAGCTAAGGCACAAAGAGTTGTAGCCAGTCTCAAGGGCAAAGGAAAGGCTCCCGAAAGAGGAGTGGGAGAAGTTCCTTTTGTCCCAGATGATTTATTCTCAGACTACTTCCCATTTGTAGCTGAGGTACCCCTCGAAACCAAATCTGCTGTAGAAAGTGCCAAGTGCACCGTGGAAATCCACCCTGAAGAATTTGAATCTCCAACTGATTTACGAGTAGTGCCGTTTGGGTTTGATTTTGATGCAACATGGCCAGAAGAGCAGTCAAATGAAGCAACAGATTTCCGAAAAGCCTTCAAGGCTATCTGCTCAGAAATTGAAAACATGGAAAAAGGTTTTGTTGTTCTCAACCAACGGCTGGACAATCATAATGCAACCATCTCTGGAGATATTCGAGGAACAGTTCTAAGAATCAGGTAATGGACAGCTCAAACAAAGGCACTAAGAAGGGAACAAGTCAGCTACTTCAAATCCCTATTTGCAAAGTTGGTGATTTGGAGTGTTGAAAATGTGAAGTTTCAGCAGAGACAGAGGGATTACATTTTTAGAATAGACCAGGCACAAAATTGGATATGGAGTTGCTGAAAACTCAAACATTTGTTTTTTGATAAATGAGAAATATATAATAAAAAAGAAAAATTCAACGGTGTTGTTTACAATGCCAAACAGCTAGTAATAAGGAAATGGAGAATATGAGCAAATGTTAATAAACCAAACCTATCAAAAGGAATGAAAACCCGGTCACAAGTCGACCGGTAGGCTAAACAAATGGGGGCCTCATTAAAACCTACCAAGGTAAAACCCACCCTTGTGGGAAAAATCCTTGGTAGAAAAAAGAGTACCCTAGAAGAAAAAGAACGAGCAGATAAAATCCACTCGAGTGCCAAAACGAAGACCAACAAGGAGACCACCACACGCATGGCCCGTGCAAGTAGGCATGACTTGCCCGTGCGTGGTGCCGAAGAAAGAACAACCAATGAGAAAAGGCGCACGGGCCATGTTCCCACGCACGGACAGACCATGCGTCAAGTTGAACGTTAAAACACAAATCCATGCACGGCTCATGCTAGAATGCACGACCCACCCGTGTATGGTGTCAAAGTAAAGGCTTCCAATGTGAATCGATGCAAGGGTTGTGCTCCCTCGCATGGACGACCGTGCGTGTTTCCGAAACGATGAGTCTCTCCCCCAAAGTTACTTAATGTGATAAAATACTTTTCCATCTGCATCATCATAAATATTCGATCGAATCTCCTGTGGCATCACATGCGACCAGTCAAAGTGGCAATCCATCTTGGATAGTTTATCTGCCACGTGAATCCCCTTCCTAAAAATATGTGAGACCATGAAGTCCATCTTGGAAACGTAATATAATATCCGATGCCAACATCCGTAATACTTCCAAGGGACCCTCAACAACCGCGAAGATAAGAGATCAGAAACAAAAGTGGAGTTAGATTCGAGCTACAGCTTGCGCCACCCTCTCTTATACGCCCGCTCAATCGCAAAGATATCCGCCATTAGCTCTGCTTGGAAAGTAAACCCAATGCCAATCTTTTGAATAAAACAGCCTGTAAAGAAACCCCTACAGTTGCAATAAATGCCCACGACCACACATTGCTGAAAGCTCATCATAAGCAAGATCTTCTGAAGACTGGAGTTAATCTACGGATAGAGACGATGGTCATGAATGCAAAAATGAAGACCATAGCTGTAGAAATGAAGGCTCTGTGATCAGAACACAGAACAGCTCACTCCGAAACTCATGAGAAATTAGATCTCATTCTGTCCAACTCTTCTCTGAAATCCCTCCTTGGTAATGATGCCAAAAAGGGGGAAGATAGTAAAGGGGAAGGAAGTGGAATTAAAAGGGAAGGATCCCTTAAGAAGACCCCCTTGAAGACCGTGCTTGCAAAACCCCAACATGGCTTATCCACCAGCTCACTTCATTCCCAGCTGTCACAGGGCTTATCAGCTAAAGAAAAAGCTGAGTTAGCTTTCAAGAAGACCAGAGAAGCCATCAAAGCTGATTTCACTAAAGTTGATGAAAGACAGCATGGTCGAATAGAAGGATTGAAAGCCAAGTTTGATGGTCCCACAAAGGGTTATTTAAAGACTCTCCAATAAAAACTCCTCAAGAACTTGCTCCTGCTCCTGATGCAGGATCTGAGCCAAGATCACTAGAGGAATTCCAAACGCTCAAATTTGAAGAATTTTTAAAAGGAATGACTCTGAAGCAGGCTTAGGATTTGTACTGGGAAAAAGGTTTGGAACTATGTTAATCAGCCAAGAAGCAGCAGACTCAGGGAAGCAATCAGCAGACTTCAAGGGCTCAACTCATGCAAAGACACTCCCGGAGGAGGAGCTAACTCTGTCGAGAAGAAAAGAAAAGGAAGAAGTGGTGGAAAAGCGGAGGCACTCCACCAGCAAAGCCTAACGATATCACATATATTAATCCCTAGAAGAAAAACTTGTTGTACCTGGGTAGGACTAAACGAACTTGAGAATAAAGAAGTGACCAGAAGGAATGAAGAGATGGTCAAAAGGCAAGAAGAAGAAAAAAAAGGCTGGATCATGAATGGGAAGAAAGACAAAGAAGAGAAGACCTAGCTATGAAACGAGACTATGAGATGAAGAAAAGGGAAGAAGAAGAAAAGAAAAGGAAGAGAGTTGAAGAAGATAGACAAAGAGCTGAAGATGAAGCTGAGAGAAGAAGGAAGCAGCAGAGGCGTTGAAGACTGCTGCAAGCACCTTCAAGTTGTAATTTTACATTATTGTAAATACACAAAAATTGTAAGTACTCTGTATAGTTCATTGTACTTTGTAAAACTTTGTAAAGTGCAAGAATGATATGTTCAATAAAATGACATATTCATACAAATCATTCTTTGTTTATGCACTGTTTACTTTACTTGTTTTATTTAAGTTTTGGCATCATCAAAAAGAAGGAAATTGTTAGGAAATTTATGTAATATATTTTGATGATACCATGTAAAACTTAAATTAGGAAGTTGGCACCTCAATTCTACTGTAAATCAACTTGTCATAGATATGCTTCTATAAGCTGAGTAGAAGCAGCCAAGTTGAAAAATGCAGGACTCGACTGAAGATCGAAGAGAAGAAAAAGATGTGTGGCAACTGAGTGAAGTGAAGGCAACTCTCAGTCAAGTGACAAAAAAGTCGTCTTAGTCAGCAAACTGACAGTTGAGTCACTCCAAGATATGTGAAGTTGACTGTCAAAGAGGTTATACAGCAGAAAGGATCAAAGCAAGCTGATGAGATCTGTTGTCAAAGCAAGTCAATTGTTTGCTAAAAATAGGCATGTGACAGACTGCCACCCTTAAAGCTGTTTTGTTGAAAGAGTGCAAAAAGCAAGAAGCTAATGAGATGTACCTGAAAACCTGCAGAGTTTAAGGAAAGGATGCAGAGCATTAAATTCAAGGATCAGTTTACATCAAAGGTGTAAGAGAAGACAAGCCAACAGACTCAAAGTATAGTTTGAAAAATACTTCTATCTCTTCAACGAATATATTTTTCAAACAGGAACTATAAAAGGCTGAGGAATACACAAAGAGAAGGTTACGAATGCAAGCAAAGCAATAGACACTAGCCTGCAAAGCAAGAGCAAATATCTCTCAAGCATTCTATTCAAATCCTCAAGCCTAAATTCGAAGGAAATTAATCCAACACACTCAGTGAGGGAAAGACAACTTCAAATAGTTGAAGAGGAAAAACTTGTTGAAAAGAACAAGGAGTCTACACTCCAAGGTTGAAGGAGGTGTAGTTAAGTTCCAATTCAAACCAGAAGCTTTAGATTCGTTGGAGGGCTGTGTGAACAAATCCAAGAATTTGAAGGAGTTGAAGTAGTAAGACAACTATTTTTGAAGAAGTTGAGTCCCTGAAGCTGAGCCACCTGTGTGATCAAGGCCAAGCTTGGACTGTCACCATTTTGTAATAAAGTCACAGTCACATTAGTGGATTCCTACAGGGGTTGGAGAAGAATGGATTAGAGAAATTACCCTATCCTCGAACCACTATAAAATTGCTTGTGTCATTTGCATTCATCACATTTACATTCTTGCATACTCATACTACTGTTTGTTTAAATTGTTAAGTCAACTGATAATAACTAAGCTTAAAACAAGTGTTGAAAAACATATTTCAAACAAGGGTGAAAGTCTTCCGCTGTAAAACCAAGTCTACTGAACATTTAAAGAGTTAACTGAATCAGCTGAGTACTATCAACAGCTCAGTCGAGTCTGTTGAGTGGCTAACTCTGTTGTGCAAGTAAACTAAGTTGTCCTTCAAGGACCCAACTGACTTGTGATTAAAACTCTGACTTGAAAAAGGACTAATTCAAAAAGTTGGTAAAGTCTATTCAACCCCACCCTTCTAGACTTTACTTTATCACCCCTTGGGACCTACAACCTCAATCAGAGTTTTTTCCATCAACATACCCCGTGCTACAACATCTAATATGGTCATCGTATGCCCATTTTAGGCCATTGTAAAAATACTGAACTCGTTGCTAGTCTGCATAACCGTAGTGTCGGCATCTCCTCAACAAATCCTTGAATCGTTCCCAAGCTTTATACAAAGGTTCAAAATCAATTTGTTGAAACTGAGCTATCTCACTTTTCAACTAGAGAGTATTACTAAGTAGAAAGAATTTTTCCATAAACTTATGAGTAAGATCATCCTAATTGGTTATACTTCTAGGTGCAAAGGTGTGTAGCCACTGTCTGGCTTTATCCCTCAGTGAGAATGGGAATAACCTCAATCGATTAGCTTCATCAGATACACCATTCATCTTGATGGTGTCACATATCTCTATAATGTAGCTAACTGGGCATTCGGGTCATCTACATCGCTTCCCCTAAACTAATTCTATTGAATCATGCTTATGAGTATTGGCTTCAATTTGAAATTGTTCGTTTTAATAGGTTGGCGCACAATTCCTGAATAAGTCTAATTCATAGTAGGCCGGAAGTAATCCCAAACCCCTTTCATGTTCTTGTTGTTGTGGTATCTCAATAGGAGCATGGTTGTTGTAATTACCAGTGTTTCCTGCCATTGTTTGATTCTCTGCTCGTGTTGCTACTCTAATCGCTCGAATTGTCCTTTCAATATCTGGATCAAAGGAAGCAAGTTTAAGTTTTTAGATCTTCCCATAGAGCAGATAATTCAATGAACAACAATGAAATAATTGTAATTCTAAATTAATATAGATTAAAATTAAGACTACTTGATAATAGTATTAACACAGACAATATAAATCAATCCCCACGAATGGCGCCAAAAACTTGTTCATGAGTTTCTGACCGCAAGCGTACAATGTCAAGTTTTAGTATAGAATGCGAATAAGGTTTTCGTCTCCACGGGGATTGATATCTGATAAGTGGATATTATTTATGCATTTCGAGGTGTATTTGTTATGTAATTTACACAATTTCATGTAAATCGAGCGTGTTTAGGTTGGTTTTCTTTAATGGGCGCGATACAGTGGTTGTTTAGGTGTTTTTGCAGGAAATGGTGCTAAATTGGAAAAAAAAGGCGATAGCACGTTCCAAAGGGTATGTCAAGAGCCAAAGGACGAATAAAGACGCAAAGGAAAGAAGCATGGATGATGAAACAACAGGGGTTTGCTTTCGAAAACGTCCAACCGCGTCACAATTTTTAGCACTAGCAGAGTTTAGTATTTAGGCCATAACTTTCTCTAAACAATTGATATTGAGCTGATTCAAGTTTCTATGGAAGGCTAAGATATAGGGCTACAACTTTCATGAAGACCTTATGAGCTAATTCGCACGTAGGGCCATATGACAGGGTCGTATTTGTGCACACAGTCGTGTACGTGCTCACAGTCATGTGCGTGTGCAACAGAGATAGTTTTTCTGGGAGCAATTCACACGACCAGGTCATGCACAAGCACACGAGCATGCCCAAGCACATGACCAAGTCGTGTGCAAGTGCATGATCTATGCAAAATGCGACGTTGTGCAGAATTTTGTTTCCTTATTACGCGAGAACTGAAAAATGGGTCCAAAAAGACATCTATAAAAGGGAGAACTAGACCTAGCGTTGGGAGAATTCATCTAGGAGAAAAAATGACACATATTGTAGGAAGAGAGCATCTTGAGAGAAGAAAAATAGAGATATTGAAGAGCCACACAAGGGGATTATCAAGGAAGACACCAAGATTCAGATTTCTTAAGATGAATTCATCCAAGCACTGGGAATTCATCATCATAGTCTAGAATTTCTATCCCTTTCTTTCTTTATTTTCATGTTAAACATATCGTTTATGGATTTGTCTATGAGTTCACAACATGTTTAGCTAATTTTCTTTTGATTCTAGGACATGATGTAGACTGATCTATTTGATATTCGATTTGTTTATTTTGTATTAGCTTGTTTTGTCTATCTATTAGTGGTTTCTTGTGCTTAATCGTTGTGGATTACGATCAATAATTTGTATTTTTGATATGTTGGTTCATAATCCAGGAGAGTTCCAATAACATTAAAGAAGTCACGACATAAATAATTGTAGAGTTGGAAGGCTTATGATGTTTATGGGGTTTTGATATTTGATTCAATATGCGTTTGGGAGTCGATGTTAATTTTTGAGTAGGGATGCTAGCAATTCATTATTGATCTACGGTTTGTTTGATTTGGGAGAGAATGAACTAGGATAGGAATCAAGTCCGTAGATAAAGTGCAATTGGCTTTGAGATATACAATTTGGATATAATTTAAACATGCATGTCGAGATCATAATTCCACGATCACTTTTATTCCTTGATAAATTCTCTACGTGTGAGCTTGTTAGCTGTTTAGTTCTTTTATTTTATTTTATTTTGATTGTTAGATAATTGATTCTCATATTTCAACCATTTCAATAAAATTGAGGCTACTATGTTGTTGTACTTTGTGTTCTTTAATCAATCCATGTGGAATATGACATTACTTGCCACTATCTATTAACTACGATATACACTTGCGGTTTAGCTTAAAGGATTTTAGCGATTAATATCAAACTAATGCTAAGTACTGTAATTATAATAGTTTAACATTATCTAGATGATCAAATAATGATGAGATTTTTTAAACTACAAGAAAATCCTAAAATCAAGTTAATAAACTCATTCAGACAATTTAACAAACATTTCATTGGATATGAATTCTAGATTTGATTCACATATTTTCCCCTACTTTATCAATCCAGCTTATTAATCACAAATCAACAATTTATAAGCCAAAAATTCCTACAATGATCACTTTGTCTCTCGAGTGCCGAGTGATTCTAGGTTTCAATCATGATTTCCATATCTCTATAAAAATTACAAATTAAACCCTAACATGCTCAATGAATTCTCTTTTAATGACTTCGAAAGGTTCATAAACTTGTCAGTTCTATGAAGCCCTAAGTTGTGCTATTCTATGGTAGTGTATTCAATTACTTATCTCAAATGTAAAATCAAATACGTCAAACAATCTAAACTATTAATTAGATAATTTAGACGTAAACAATCCAAAGAGCATAAATAAATTGGATAAAAAGCGAACGAATAACTGGTATATCAAAACATAGGTTCAAACGTCGGTTATATCAACCCTTATAAAAGTAGGTTTAGCTCATAGTGGATGTACAAATACCCATTGAAAAGTAAGTATACATCTCAAAATATAGACAAAGATAGCAAAGATTGAATCCAAAAGATAAAAGAAAGAATCCTCTTTGTTTCCAGAATATAGATGTCTTTGAATGTCGTCCCGAACTCTTTCTTCGCCTCCTTTCCCATTCGTTGTGTTTGAAAATACGTCTGATCCCCTTTCTCACGCTCCCGTTCCTATTTATGGCCCAAATTCGTCCAATAGATGACCAAAAAACATTCATTGTGCAACACGCCCGGTGCAGCTGCGGCAAGAAACGTGCGCCGCATCACCACACTATAAAAATCCTTGCCCAGATTTTCATCCTCGTGCCGTAGCGCAGTTCAAGTGGCACCACAACACTAGTTTTCAAGACAAGGATGCACTTTTGTTCTCTAAAGTGCAATTTCTTCCCATTAAACACAATTTTTACTGATTTGAACTACTCCCGACTATCATCACCTGTATCGACTCGTTAATGACAACTGAAGCTATGAAATGAACTTAAAACGACTCAAATTTCCCAGAAAAATACGCAATATCCTAGTCTAGAATACCCAATTCTTTGGTATAAAACCAACTTAACAATTATTTTTTAGGAAAAAATTTTGATTTACCGAAATACCATCTGGAATACAAAGTAAAAAAAGTATGCAAAAAGTTTGAGCCGAACTGATTATTTTTTTACAATATTATATACACCGATGCTACAAAATTTCTGTTCGGTTATGGTTTTTGTTCGTTCACTAAGTACCTATTGAATTTAATCACTACTTGTAAGAGTACGAGAGTAATGTAGTGTATTAAGTCGACTAAAATTATCTTATAAGGAAAGTTTAGTCGAGCGTGTAATTATTTGAATTTACGTGAAATGGAAATAATTCCTAAACACTATAATCAAGTTTTGAATGTGCAATTAAGAATTGAACTAACAATAAAAAGTATATATCTAAAGCAACATCACATTAGAAAATTAGGATGAAATCCATATGAAAAATTTCTAAACTCTAAAATAATTTAAAGGTGTCTAAACCGCCAAATATAAATCGATATCAATGATATCTATACCGCATAAATCATAAACCTAAACCCTAAAATAATATCACTGATAGCATCTTTTACTGAGGTAAATAATAATTAAATTTATTCTTTTATGAATACAAATTCGAAAAAAGAAGAAGATAAATACGTGTATATACACATAATTTATTATAATTTTCTTTTAAATTAATATGGCAAAGTGAAATTATGTAAAGTTCATATGACAAATTGAAATTCTTAATAAAGTTCACATAGTAAAGTGCAACAACTTTTGTTTGAATTTTTCGCAAAAATATTTTTTCCATCACGTGGAGGGCTCGTGCCGGAATATTTTGTGAATATTCCAACGCGATGGGTGTTGTATGACAAAGTGCAAAATATGGGTATTATGTATGGTAGTGTAAAGAAAATCAGTTCATATGGTAAAGTGCAAAAAACTGCATACGGGAGATTTAATGTTTTATCCTCTAAAAATCACAATTATATCATTCTTCATGTATATCAACAAACATTGTTCAAATTTTAGTATTATAACTATGAATTTTATAATTTTTAAAAATGAAAGTGTGCACAAAATCATAATTATGATGCATGGATAGTGCGACACAAATGATAAGTTATTTCGTAAAAATATAAAATACACTATAAAAATATGTATATGTATTATGTATCCGACAAGAAAAATATTGATATGTGTTATAAGTATATAATTTTTAATAAATTCATAAAATCATAAACATTGGAGCAATAAGTTATTTCGTAAAAATATATGAGAAAAACATTGATGTGTGTATAATCGTAATAAATTCGAAACAGGATCAATCGAAAATGTATTAATGAGATTTGTATATTCTAAAAAGATTTTTGACAAAAAGACGTTAAGTCCAATAGTTTTGATAAATGATAGTTTTTGAATATTTTCTTTTTAAATTCTTAATTACTGATATACTTTTAAAATTTTATAAATAAAGATTTCATGTAATGAATCATATTGGATACACCATTAAATATGTTAATTATATTGTTGTTCTTTTTTTTGAACGCGTCAAGTAGAGACTTAGCGTATATAAAATGAACCAAAAGCGTTTGTGTTCGGCCTAATATTCACATATTGAGTATGACATTAAATGATATTTTCCAAATACATACATTATAAATAAAATACAATCATTTTTTTTAGTATAAATCCTAGGAGGGAAGTTTCTTAGGGAATGAGAGTTTGATGTGATGTATTGAGAAATGTATGTAGTAGTATAACAATTCATTGGAAATCATAATGTATGTTTGGATTGTGATTATGGGAAGAAGTTGAGAAGAAAATATGATTGACGGGAGTTAAAGAAACATAACTCAAGCGATTCCCATATGCCATCAAATCTTAATAAGCTTACTTAACCTTAATTACACAAACTTCAAATGCTCAACTTACTTTGCTAATGGGGCTGAATTTGGCAACTTCACACCACAATGGGGTATCCATCAAGGAGATCCCCTATCACCATACTTATTCATTATCTGCTCGAAGGTTTTTTCTTATCTCTTACAGGATTAAAGAGGTGCCACAAAATTCATGGAATTGCGATCATTCACTCTGCTCCACCAAAATTTCATTGGTAGATGACACATGTGATTCTCGGGCTCGCCACCATAGAGAAAGCAAGGTACCTATGCTATGTTATTCAACATTATGAAAGGGTGTCTGGTCAGCTAGTAAACTTGGACAAATCGTGTATATACTTCTCTTCAGATGTGAGCCAAGGAATAACCACTGCCATTCGCAACATCTTGGATTCCAATGAAGTCACCTCCTATGGGAAATATCTTGGTCTCCTGAGTATTTTGGACGTAACAAAAAGGAAATTTTTGGCTTTATCAAGGACAAAATCTGGCAGCTTCAAGGATGTCGTAACTATCATTTTTCGTAAGCAGGTAAAAATCCTTATCAAATCAGTCCTCCAAGTAATCCCATCTTATGCCATGAGTTGCTTACGGTTCCCGGATGTCATTATCTCCGATATCCAATTGATGGTCAGCTGATTTTGGTGGGATAGCTCTAGTACCCGCAAAAACATCCATTGGACAAATTGAAAGACCATGACTCGAATTAAATCTGATGGAGGACTCCACTTCCGGCACTTTCAAGCTTTCAAATTGGCCCTTCTCGCCAAACAAGCATGGCGCCTCCTCACTAACCCAACTTCTTTATTGGCAAGAGTTTTCAAAGCAAAATAGCGTAGCTAATATTCTTTCCTTGATGCAAGCTTAATCACAGACCTTCATAGACATGGCATAACATTCTTGAGAGTCGATTTATTCTCCTCTTGGGGTGTCTCAAAAAAATGCAATCGGGTATGGACACAAAAATATGGGGAGGTAGGTGGTTGTCAAATTCCCTTTCTGGATTACATCTCCAATCCCAGCCAACATCATCCATAATGCTACAATCTCTGAACTTTTTAATAGGGAGATAAATTGGTGGGAAACCTCGTTGGTTCATGAACTATTTTTTCGGAATATGAAGCTTCTCTTATTCTCTATTATACGATTACACTCCTACCACAATAAAACTCTAACTATCGCAAACTCTATAAGATAATAAATTAACAACTAAAACAAATCCTAATAGATAATTAATTATCGCAAAATATTATTCCCATCACTATCCCACTGAGTCTATCACAAAGCAACAATCCTTGGTATTGGTATCACTTCAAGAACAGGAAATTTAACATTAAATCTGCATATTACGTGGCTCTTAGTGAAGTTAATATGAAACAGGTCACTTAGAACGGGGAAGCTATAGTTCGGGTCACCTGCCAATATGGAAAAAAACTCTAGAAGCTCCAAGTTCCACCACACATCCTCAACTTCGTGTGGAGATTACTCACAAACACCTTACCCATTCCACATAAACCTAGCTCATCGTCGAATTCAGATAGATCTCCACTACCCATACTGCAACTTACCAGACTCATCAACAATGCATCTTTTCTTCCTCTGCCTGGTGGCCATGCAGTTTTGGCAACTAGTTGGCATCGACAACTCGATTCTCCACTACCAACAACCATCTGCTTCATTGTGGGTTCGTGACTTCATTCTGGATTCTCCATCTAACGTCTCAGAATTATTTGTGGTCATCTTCAATGGGATTTGGTACAACCGTAATAAAAATATCTTTGAGGACCAGCTGCCCTCTCTGAGCTCTTTTGTTACCTCCACTGAAAATCTCCAATCATTCTATCAATGAACACAAGGTTGCCCTAAGAGGCCTCCTACAGCTCTCTCGATGATCACACTACTTCAAAAAACACCACCTGGAATTCATGTTTACTTTGATGGTGCCATATCCATCTCCAATAAGTGTGTGGGCCCTCGAGTCTTCTTAAAAAATAGCAATAGATCCTTCCTTCAAGGTTTCTCCAAGGGTACCCAGGAATTACTCAACCAGAAATAGCAGAAGCCCTTGCTCTTCGAGAAACAATACTCTATACGCTTGCTGGATATATCTTTCATCGGGGACTCTGTTGGTATTATTGCAGTTGCTAAAGATTTCTCATCTCCAACCAACGACTGTTCTCCGATCCTAGCTGATGTTTCAACTTTTCTTAATTCTATAACTTTTTGTGGGTTTATATTAGATTCCCAGGCTAAGAACACAATTGTCCACGAGTTTGCCTTTTTTGCGAAAAAACTCTATTTGTTTGCAATCTCGTGACAATCTCCTCCCGATTTCTTATCTCATTGGGCACTGGACCTTTTCTAGTGAACTAATATAAATTTCCCTTCGAAGAAAAAATAAAGCTTACTTAGCTAAGGGATAAGACAATGACTTATGTCTCGAATAACATACTTGTTGTCCAATTATGTTATTTTTTAAGTTTTTTAGCATCAAATAAATTTGAGAAGAAAGTTACAATTGATTAGTAACACTTTCAAAACACATTACAAATAACAATTTGTAATGTGGATTGGATAGCTTAACATATTATGAACTTTTATAAATTAACAATTTAAAAAATTGAAATATTTCGATTACAAATAAATCTAGAATGAGAAAGCACATTACAAACAGATGAGAATCTCTCTCCATATAGACATACGAACACATATTATGAAATTCCGAAATTCAATTATATGAAGGCTATGTTCTTTTAAAAAATATTCTCGAAAAGGACTGTTTCTAGTCTCCTTTGAGTGGAGTGGGAATTTTCTCTCTCTAGAGAGAACCCTAGTTCTTTGTTTTCTTTTGCTTTTCCCTCTCCCCTTTTCTTTGTGTTTACCTTAGCCAGCCGCCACCACCTTGTTCGCCATGAATGAACATTCCTCTGTTTCTAAGCTTGTATGAGACAAGTGTCCATTTTAGGAGCCTGGTTCATGGGTCCTCCCATGATCTTTTTGTTGGATAAACTTTGTTCAAAGTCAAAAAGAACAAAACGTTTTTTAACAAAAAAATATTAAGCATAAACAAATCTTTTTTACGCATTAAAATCTTCTCTTCTTCATTAGTGTTTTTTCACCTAACTCTTCATCTCATTTACTGCTTATTTGTCTCCCCTCGCATCCTCTTGCCTAGGTTTTTCGTATTTACCTTTTTTACTTCTTTTGTTTCCTTTGTGTGGTCTTTCTTTTCTCCCAGGCTCCAGGTGGCAAAATCTGAGATTCACTGAGGTTGGTGTTGACGATTGAGATCTCTTTCTGCTATGGATAAAGACCTTATTGAGAAGCTGAAAGATTTTAACCTTACCTCGGAGGAACAAAATGAGATTCTACTGGAAGAAGTTGACATTGCAAAAACCAGGGAAGAATGTGAAAGAAGTTTAGTTGGAAAAATCTTTGGGGAGAAAAAAATCAATTTTTCTGGGCTTAAAAATACTGTTAGTAGCATTTGGCACACAAAGAAACCTTTTTCAGTAAGGGAAATAGGATCGAATATTTTTCAGTTTATCTTTGGATCTCAAGAAGACAAGGAAAAAGTGCTTACGGGGCGGACCTGGTCTTTCGAAAATCAATATCTCCTCCTCCGTAACTGGTCTGAAGATATTCTGAAAAAAGTGGAACTGATTAACACAGTTGAGCTTTGGATTCGAATTTGGAATGTCCCATTCCATTGGATTGGCATGGAGACAAAGCGAGAAAAATTGGACGAGTTTGGTTCGGCTCGGGATATTTTAATCCCGAAAAGGTAGCTCTAGAGAGGAAGGCACATTAAGATTCTTGTTGAAGTCAATGTGGATAAGCCCCTCCTTAGGGAACGTTTGTTAAGTTGGGACAAGAAACTTGTTGGGTGGACTTTCGGTATGAGAATCTTCATGGATTTTGTTTCTATTGCGGAATGGTTGGCCACCTTGAAAGAAATTGTTTGATTAGGAAAAAGGATATACAGCTGAACCTGATCAAAGAGGGCCAATTTGGGGAATGGATTAGGGCTCCGGATTTTCTTGGTAGTCGATCCGGAATGAGAGAGCAGAGAGGTGCTGATCAGAGAGATAAGGGCAAGGAACAATCAGGGGCGTCTAAATCTAATGAGGATGAGGACGCTTTGAACACAAAAGGAGTAGAGGGTAGCAATTCTCAGCTTGGACCCATTCCCATGGAAAATAGTCTTGAGAGGAAGACAGTTGGCTGGGAAAAGGAGGACTCTTTGAACCCCTATGTGCGAAATAAACTCCCAATGGATATTGTCAATGAGAAGCAGGTGGATGGTGAGAATACTCAGAGGAAATTGCAACCTGCCAAGGATGGGTCTAATAAAGAAAATGAAGGTCATGCGGAAAACCAAATTTTAGTTGATATCTCGGTCGGTTTGGAAAAGAACAGAGTCCCCCTGTGTGAAATCCAAAACGAATCAAGTGGTCAGAAGAAACACACCAAGAGACGACCCAGTCAAGCGGGCGTGGCCCCTCGGGGGAAATGAGCAACACAGAGGCGATACCTATGGATGGTATTTTACCTAAGGATGAAGGGAGAGGCTCTCTGAAAAGGCCGCTTCAGCTTCTGGATGAAGAGATGACTTTTGTGATTTGGAGTAAAAGAAATCAAAAATTGAAGACGATGGGTCTATGGATTGGGATCTTTTGGATAAGGTGGAGGTGGCCAGCCTAAAATGGGCCCAAATTGATCAATGAATGCTCATGTGTGGAATTGTAGAGGTTTGGGAGGACCTTCTACGATTTCCCAGCTTAAGGAGTCTTTGAGACTTCACCTCCCAGATTTGGTATTTCTTTGTGAAACTAAGAAAAAAATGGCTTTTGTTCAGTCGGTGTGTAAAAAGCTTAAAATGGAAGATAGATGGCTTTGTGTGGATCCTATAGGTGTTGTGGAGAAGGCTTTGAGGGAGTGGAGAGAATTTCAATTGGTTTGTGGGAAAGGTGAGAGACCTGCTGCTCCACAGGCCTTGAGCATGCATGCAAACTCTCTTAGTTCGAGAAAACCAGGCCTCGGTAGGACCACATTTTAATGTGATCGATCTTTATGACATGGTTTAATGGCAAGTTTTGTTTGGGTGGATGGATTGTTGGGGATCAACAAAGTATTATTCACGCTTGGGCGACTTCTAGGGAGGATATTGTGAATCCAGTGGAGGCTTCTCTTGTGTGTGTCCGTAAAGCGATGTGCATGGTTCAAAGAAGTGGAATCAAGAACGTTACCATATGAGTAGATGACAAGGATATTGCGCTCAAACTCAACAGCAAATTCCCGTTTGAATTTGATGTGTCGCCAATAGCCGAAGACATCTATTTATTATGTTATCTTTTCGATTCATGTATTTCTTTTTCCGTTAGGCCAAGTGAGAATTTCCTATTGTAATAGGCTTGCTCATTTGGCTTTTGACTTTATTGATGTTTTGAATTGGTTTAACCAATTTTCCTCTTGGCTCCATGCTTAGCCAAGTTGGTCCTAAGCTAGTGGGCTTCGATCTAAGTTGTAACGTTTCAAGTTGAGGTTTTATATATAATTCTATCGTTTGAAAAAAAAAAGAAAAGGCTATGTTCTTTTAAATATCTAAAATTTATTGTCAAAACTAAAATAATAAGATACTACTTTCAACAAGTATTATGCTAATTGCTGACTGTAGACAACTACTTTACAAATCAAATGGAAGTTGAAAACCCCACAATAGGAAAGAAAGGCAAACTTGAGTTGGAGTATTTCTGGTAAACAGCAATCGTGAGTTTGTGTGAGAATCATACTCCATAGTCCATTGTTATGATAGGCAAAATAGTAGAAGATAAATCAGTAATTTGCATCGGAATCTGTGCTTGATCGATCCGCAAGACCTCTTCGATTCCTCACTCCTTACCAACTCAATTAGGGATTCGAGCTATTCCATTGTTCAAGAACTTCCCATGACAACCCCGAAACCGAAGCGGTGCTGGTTCGAAGAACGGAGTTGAGAGAATTTTGAATCTGAGGTGAAATTGGAGAACAAACCAAACAGGGTGTATAGAGTGGTTGAGAAAGTCATATCTAGATGGGGTGGGGAAGGGCCGCATTCGAGGGAGTGGTGGCGGTGGGGTCGCTGCTACTGCTGGGTTGGGGCGGGCTGTGGTTCTTGAACCGGCGGCTTTACAAGGAGTACGAAGAGAAGCGGGTATTGGTCCAGATCATATTCAGCGTTGTATTTGCCTTTTCGTGCAATCTCTTCCAGCTTGTCCTCTTCGAAATCATTCCCATTCTCTCGAAAGAGTAAGTAATTCAATATTGTAATATTTGTGTAGTTTTCACTCCTGGGTCTAGTATGCATAATTCTTTATATTGTAGCACCTGTCTTCTGCATTTTCCAGATTTTATCTGAAATTTCATGTTTGTGGAATGCGTTGCATTCGTTAGCATGTTCATACTGGATTAGGATACTGAATATTTTTCTCGGTTCTGTGCATACATTCTCTAAGTTTGTGGGTTTTACTTGGATCCCACGATAAAGTACTATAAAATTTAAGTTTACTTTGCATATATGTAATTGGTGCCCCATTCCATGGAGGCTTTTGCGAACTTCAATCTGACTTGGAGTCATGTTACTTGCTATTGTCTGTAGGGCAAGATGGATGAATTGGAAGGTGGATTTGTTTTGTCTAATAATGTTACTCGTCTTCATGTTGCCATACTATCATTGCTATCTGATGCTTTGTAACAGTGGTAAGTTTGACATCCTCATCTCTATTTAAGAATGTTTCTTTTCATTTCCATTTAAATGCTCTTCTTATATTTTTGTGTTCATAAAGATGGGGAGGCTGGATGGATAGTTATGTGTGCATGAGATGGTAGGCGGCTGGTTGCATAACTTTTTATACTTCCAACAATTCTCTGATGCCATTAAAAAGTTTCACTGCTTTATCTATTGGTGATAGTGGGAAAGCCATGTTAATATTCGGACGAAGATTCCTTAAAGTACCTCAGCATTAAAATTTCAGTATAATTTTCTCTCCTATGTGTTCACAACATAACTCAAATCTGTACCTATTTGTCCCCTCCCCCTTTTTCTTTTTATATATATACTTTTCATCAATTATCATGTTGTCAACTTTTTGTTTCAGGTGTTAGAAAGGAACGTGCTTCGCTTGGTGCTATTTTATTCTTGTTGGCCTTTCTTTATGGTTTTTGGCGAATGGGTATTCATTTTCCGATGCCTTCTCCAGATAAAGGTTAGTATTTAATGTTGTCGCCAAGGTGGTAGAAAAAGGGCCTTAGCACTGCCGTACCAAATCTATTCCTGCATTCATTATTCTATTCTGGCTTCCTAGTTATCCTGGGGTGCAACAAAACCATGAATTTATCTTTTCGTTGACATTTCTTCAGTCTTCTCTTCCTCATCCTTTCACTTTAGAGTACACACTGTTTTACGCGATTGAGTTAAGGTTTCGTTGCCGGTGAAAGAAGCCAATTGTTTCCCTTTTTGCAAAACAAGATTCATTACTGCTGTTTGAAGTTGTGTGTTCAACTACCTTTCCATTTAGCTGTCCATTCCAATACTGTTCTCTTTCTACCTGTAACTACTTCAGTCTTTCATACTTTGTATCTTCACTGCATATAATGTAATCTAGAAACATAACTTTCGCTTTGTTCATAACATTTCTTTTTGGTGGATAAGGTTTCTGTTAAAAGTATTTCATCAGGGTTTTAGATTTCCTTATCCTCTTGATTTTGTTTATCAGGATTCTTCACCATACCTCAGTTGGTGAGCCGAATTGGGGTCATTGGTGTGACTATCATGGCTGTACTGTCTGGTTTTGGAGCAGTAAATTTGCCATACAGCTATCTGTCTCTATTTATTCGGTAAGAATGACGTAAGCTATATGGATTGAATTAATATGAAGAGTAAAAAACTGAATTGCATAATGTCTTTGGACCATGGCCCACAAGCAGAAATATTGAGGTCTTATGTCGAATGTGCTTGCCCTATTATTTGCATTTTTGTGGTGTCAATTGTTAAAAGGTTTTAGTTACAATAGCCCACACACCCTTTGCGTTACCATGACTCTTGCCACTCCAGATGTTTTAGTCATGCATAGTTTGTGCGATATGGAGCTTTATGCACATCTCTAAAATGTAGGTTTTTGAACTGAAAAATCCAAGGAACAACCTTGTATTATATAAATTGTTCATAATTGACTGAGATGGAAATACTTATTCTGAAAGTTCTTAACTTTTGATTAGGTTGCTAAGCTGATGGGAAGTTTACTGATAGTGTTGCTGAATCTATATATACTATGTTGTTGCTGCGAGCTTTTTATATGAAATTTCGCATTTACTTTTTAAGTTATAACTATTCTGCATTTATCTGTTGACTCTCAGCTCAGCAATTTCATGGTTTAATGTATTTTTTCGTTTGCAACTGAAGGGAAATTGAGGAAACAGAAATTAAGGCACTGGAAAGGCAGCTAATGCAGTCAATTGAGACTTGCATTTCCAAGAAAAAGAGGATTATTCTCTGTCAAATGGAGATCGAGCGAAAACAAGGGTCGGAAGAGGTTCACTAACCTTGTTACTTATTGAATGTCTTAATTTGTTATGAAAATGCATTGACTTGATAACTTGGCCAGTTAAATTTAATAGGCAAATAGTATTTAGTGCGTAAAATTTCTCACTTTCCTGTACAGATATTATTGTTTACATGTGACGGAAATATGTTATGAACCAATAACTTAAATATGGTCAAAAAAAATGCTAAATTTTGAATTTAGAAATGGTCCGCTAGTTGCCTCTGACCTTTGAACTTTCAAACATATTACTTAATTTCCTTGTATTTAGTCTGTTACATGCTCTCACCTTTGCTTTACAATGGTAGTGTTCTCCAAAAGTCAGCCAACTGCAACTGATCTCTACTAAGTCCGCACATGGGAAATAATGTTTCAAGTAACGGAACATGACCACAAATTTTCTGAAAATAAGAAGAGAAACATGGCTAAAGATGATTTTATCTACCTGTCTGATCCAGCAGAACCGTTGTATAGCAATCATCACTAAGTTTGGATGTGTTCTGTAGTCTACTGTTGGAATCTATGGAAATGGTCATTGCCAAGGAAGAGAATTAATTAAGAGACTAAAGGCATTCAATTTAACTGACTACAATGCAGTATCCAACCATTCATGACAATTTGAGGAGATTCTTAGGTTTTTGTATTATTGATTGTTGTGAATGTGTGAATATTATGTAAAATTGTCCTCTCACAATTCTATGATTTTGTTGGTAATCTGAAAGTTACTGTTCGGATATGGTTAAGTGGCAAAATGGAAAAATGGGAGCAGCAAATTGCTATTTAAGAGTTGTTAAATGTGATTCAAATTTTTTTTGCCCAAAACTTCTTTGCAGTTTTGTGGTGGATGCTTTTGATTTGTGCTTACATCAGTGGTATATCATCTTTTCATTATCATACTATTGCTTGAAGCAATCTGGTATAGGGAATATACTAACGATTGCATCATGGAGATTTGAAATGCACGGTTTAAGATATTTTCCATGACCTTGAATTATAATTGCTGCTTTTTTTATGTGACAGAAATTAAATAATAGGTCATTCCTAAAGCGAATAGTTGGGACTGTTGTTCGATCTGTTCAGGATGACCAAAACGAACAAGGTTAGTAGTTGTACATTCAGTATTCATTATGGTAACTTAATGAATCCTCAAGTTTTCAAAAAATAAAAATGAGAATGTAGAATCTGCATTTTCTTCTTTCATAGGTTGTATGCTCTCTCTCTCTCTCTCTCTCTCTCTCTCTCTCTCTCTCTCTCTCTCTCTCTCTCTCTCTCAGTTGCTGCTTGTGCAATTTTCAGATTTAATTCTATTGCTGTTCATGATAGCTGGAATGACCTGGCTGTACGAGCTCTTTATTTGCTGCTGCTTGTTTGGTTAAAATATGTAGTAATGCTGTTTTGAGGGTGTCACACCCTTCACATCTAGCTATCTTGTTCAGCCGCTTCTTATACCATGCAGCAGCCTTTTGATTGTCATCTTTCTCAATATTAATCATCAGTCCGGACACTTTATGCCCATCTGTAAATGCATGCATTAAATAAACATCAGTGTTTGTAACTCTGTGAGTTGAAAGAAACATTCATATTGATCAGTAGGTTAAGCTCCAAATGCTCTCCTATTTGTTGATATCTGATAAAACCTCGTGCAATGAGCAAAATGGCATGATATGATCCTTATAACCGACCCCACATAGTGGGATTAAGGCTTAGTTGTTGTATTTGTATTTAGTTACCTATTTGTGAAGAAATTATTTTATTTTAATCTTCTTGCTCACTTTTAACTAGTATATGATATTTTACTTACAAGGTGGGGCATACAGTATATATGAAATTAAATAGGTCTTGAAAGAGTCTTATCCTTTTAGTAATTAAATCAAATTTTAGTAATTAATGCAAATTTGAGACATTAAGATCTTTCTTTGAGCTGGGAGGTGGAACCGGGTTTAGTAATTAATGCTTCTTGTTTTGGTTAATCTACTATTTTCTATTGTTGTGACTCCTTTCTTATCCAGATATCAAAACTATGGAAGCAGAGGTACATTCTTTGGAGGAGCTCTCGAAGCAACTCTTTTTGGAAGTCTATGAGCTTCGCCAAGCTAAGGTACACTTAGTGCTTGTTTTTTCTCCTAGTATGTTGCAAGTTGAACATTATACAAGAATAAGACTGCAATTGGTTGTGAAGTCATGTTACTTTTTCTCTTTCTGATGTTATTTTACTGCAATAATTTCAGGAAGCTGCTGCTTATTCTAGAACCTGGAAGGGTCACTTGCAGAATCTTTTGGGTTATGCATGTTCAGTATATTGTGTGTACAAAATGTTAAAGGTGATTTTGACTCATTTAGTATGATTGATACACTTTTGGTTCAACTTTTGTTTCAGTTCATATTCAGAATGAGGATTAGTGACATAGTCATACATTTGTTATCTGTAAAATCGTGCATCTACTATGACATTTGTATTCCCGATAGACTGATTGTTGAAGTATATTTGTTTGTTTTTTCGTGCAGTCTTTGCAAAGTGTTGTGTTCAAGGAGGTAAAGTTACGATCCACTTTTTGTCCATCTCATTATTCTCTATTAGTCTTATGATGTCCCTCCTAATTTGGGCTGCGGAAAAGTATATAGTATCTTAATGGGAAAACTCTTCTCTCAGGCTGGTTCTGTTGATCCTGTGACTAGGACAATCAGCATCTTCCTGCAGTTTTTCAACATAGGCATCAATGTAACCTTATTATCACAGGTTAGCGTTGCCTTGGCGGTGCTTGAATAACTTCCTGCTGCATCATTCATTTCTTTGTAGCATGCAATGGCTAAAAATATCCTTGATATTTCTCAATACTTGTTTGGTGGACCTCAAGTACTCAATGTCAAATCCAGGATTATAAATAATGCTTAGTTCTTTTCTAGTCAGTAATATGTTTACTTTGTGGGGTGTATGTATGTGGGAGTGAAAGGGATTTTGGAAGTTAGAAACTTCGTACTCAACTTAAAAGGATTTCCCAGGGTTTGAGGATTAAAGATTAAATAGGTAGAATATATAGTAACTTAGAGAAGAGAACACTGTGTGTTTAATACAGAGATTTGTTAGCCTGAATGACAACTTATTTCAATCAGGATATGCTGCCTTAAATATTTCAAATGAAAGCAATTCAGTGAAATATATGATATATGCGAATACCTTACTACATGGACACTTTTCGTGAATGACATGATTTTGTTGTCTGTTATGCAGTACATTTCCCTTTTATTCATTGGGATGCTGATAGTCATATCTGTACGGGGATTCTTAACCAATTTGATGAAGGTAAGTTTTTATGCTTTTCTCATCGAATTTGTGTTGTATCTTTGCTCGAATCGTACACTTCACTACCATATTAAGCTTTTCTGTTCTTCTGAAAGGTCTTGAGACTTGTCAGCTTTTTTCATCAAATTGGAACACGATCCTTGTTGTTCACAAGTACACAGATGGGAATTAACTACCAAGCAACTCACTTGATGAATAATTTCCTTTTTCTAAGTTTTAACAGCTGAATGAGTACTCCAATGTAGCTTTGCAAATTTAATATTTTTCTTGCCTGATCATATTACTTCTGTTTGCTAGCCTAACCTAACTCGCTTTTTCTGCAGTTCTTTTTTGCTGTTTCCAGAGTTGGGAGTGGATCTTCGAGCAATGTTGTCCTTTTCCTCTCTGAGATTATGGGAATGTATTTTGTTTCGTCCATATTATTAATCAGAAAAAGCTTGGCAACAGAATACAGGTAAGATTCGTTGTTAATCGTCTAGCGTTTTCACTTTCAGGGTATATGTGTTAGTTATAATTTTTATATAACAAAATTTGCATAAAATTCAACCATTTTTCAGATAGTTTGATCCATTTGTGCTGCTTGTTTCCTTTTTTATTCACTATGTTTTGATCAATTCATTGCTAGCTGCTTTCCAATTTTATTAGGAAAACATGTTAATCTGATCAACATATTAGTATCTGTTTCAACCCCTTTTTAGTACTTTTTGAAACACATTTGTTGTCCAGGTGAGTTATTAAGCAACTTAAGAATGCAGAAATTTCCGAGTTAGGCATGTGGCACCTCTGATCTCTAAGTTAGCTTCTGCAAAATCTTCGATTGACTTTTGTGGCAGTGAAGGTGCTCTCACTTGGGTGTTTTTATCCCCCACTGCCCACCCCACTATTTTTCTAACCAAATAAAATTCGAGATAGTTTTTAATCAAGAAAAGTCATACCACCAAGTTTTCCTTCACTAAATCCTACCATTATTGCATAAGCTTAGTTTTACCTAGCAATTTGCAGAGTTAATTATATGCCGAATGGTGCTTCAACAAATAAACAATTTAATGCTATTCATTCATATATTTGAAAAGCATCTTATTATTCTATTTTAAGTTCTTCCTCGGGGAAAATCCTATCAGAGCAGGCAAAGAGGCGGCATCTAGTGAGTTGAAAGTGCCTACTCATTTGCAATTGGGTCACCTTTAGTCCACAAACTGGCCAAAAAAAAAATAAGAGACTTAAAAACTAAAAAGGCATCAAAGCAAGTTGGACTTGTGAATGAAAGTGCAGACACAGAACTTTTGGATCCGTACCTTCAAAATATGCCAGTTTGATTGTTGTTAGCTACTTCCAAATTTAACAAATTAGTTTATTCTGGTTCAATTATCTGAGCGGAGGTTAAATTTTATGTTCTGTTCATTGTCTCGAAGAACAAAGAGTTGCTGTAGTATTCATTTCTGGGACTAGTTTACATTTAGGGATAATTACAAAAAAATCCCTAAGGTTTGGGTTAATTACAAAAACATCCAGAGATATACCTAAGGTTTGGGGTGATTACAAAAAAATCCAGAGATATTTCAAAATTACAAAAAAACTCTCTTAAATTTAAAGGGGTAACCGTAATATTTCTATAAATATCAGTTTTTTTTTTTTTTTTAAAATAGTTTTGCTTATGAAGGAGGAAAATGTAAGACGAAATCAAACTTCAAGGGTTTTTTTTTTCAATTTTAAAAAATCAATGGATTTTTTTTTTGTAATTAGCGCGAACCTCATTTTTTTTTCTTTTTGTAATTATCCCATTACATTTATATAGTAATCCATTCTGTCAAAAGCAGCAATCGTTTTCACTGTTTTAAGCCAATTGCTTTTGTTTTGCATCTTGAGCTTGTTGTAGTTCAATGGATGTCTCCGGATTTCCAAGTTAGCTTTCATTCATTGCTTTTAGGATGTCTTAATGATGAAACTTTTTTTTGTCCATTCATAGGATTATTATAACAGACGTACTGGGCGGTGATATTCAATTCGACTTCTACCATCGATGGTTTGATGCGATCTTTGTAGCCAGTGCGTTCCTTTCTCTGCTTTTGCTCTCAGCACATTACACGTCTCGTCAGGCTGACAAACATCCCATAGATTAGTTCGTTCGTTTTCAAGTGTTGCAAGAAAAGTTCGAAAAACGTTTTTCAATGTATATCTCTGGTTGATGCCTCCAAATGATTGGATAATATCATAATGTGTTAAATATGTGAGCATTGTAAAGATGAACATGTTTAACAATTAACATGCAGGTTTTTCCTTGCCTGCCAAACACTGTAAGTTACCTTTCTTTCTCAATTTCATTCATTTATTTGACTAGTAAGAAAAACGTGCATCGCACGTGATCCATATGACTTCACTAAATCAATTGCATTATATAATAATTTTATTAATGAATATTAAAATATTAAAAAGTGTTTTACAAGTAATGTACATCCAATACTCAAATTATTTAAATTGGAATATTTCAGAGTATTATAACATATATCTTTTTCCTGCAAGTATAGATCGATAATGAATGATCAAAAAAATTATTTTAAGAATGCAATCCAATAGAATTTTAAATTTATACAAAAAAAAAAAATCTTATATGAGTGTAAGATCATCTTAATGCTAGTAATATTTTTTCTTAATTGATTTTAGAATTCTTTTAGCAATATATGTTTAAAGATTGATAAATCAATTATCACATTAATGTAAAGATATTAAAATTAATTAAATAGTTTCCTTATAAAAATCAAGCATAACATCAAATTTTATTTTTAATTCATATTTTAAATTTAAATTCCACTTAAATATTAATTTTATTCTTGAACTTCTTATGCTTACTTTTTCCATTCTTTGATCGCTTCTTTGATTAAAGAAATGTATGAGAACAAATTTACAATATAAAGTATATGTAATAAATACTTTTCAAATATTATTTAAATTTTAATAAAAAAATAAATATTTTTTCATGATATTTAAACTCATATATAGCTATTGCATTCGACTAGTTTCAAGTGTGGTATTTGAACATAATAAATCTTGATTAAATATATAAAAAAATTAATCCATTACTGTCATCAAGAGTCAACTCTGAAATAAAACTATAAAAATGTGATAAGTCGAGATTTAAGTTTTGGAACTCTATTCAATTGCACAAAATATATCTTCACTTAATAAATAACAAAACCAAATATAGTCTTAAAAAAGAAATAATAAGTTATTACTTTTCATATGAAGACAATCTTCAATAATTAAATACAATAGCACTAATTAACCTTTATGTTTGAAAATTACTTTTAAAGATTTTGATTTTTAGTCTTAAAAAAGAAATAATAAGTTATCACTTTTCATACGAAGGGAATCTTCAATAATTAAATACAATAGCACTAATTAACCTTTATATTTGAAAATTACTTTTAAAAATTTTGTTTTTTTATAATATTTAATAAAATAAAAATTTAGAAATTTTCAAGTCGAGCATTAAATTTGGGGTATATAAACCTCAAATAACATCATTATATCGGTATAAAATTAAAACTATAATATTAATTATTTTGTAAATGATATTTTGAGATTTTTGAAAATTTCAAGTTATTCATTAAAACGACTTAAAAATTTTAATTACATAAAATTTTATAAAGAATTGGGTTTTGATCTTCCAATCGTAATTGGATTTTGATCTTTCAGTTTATTAGAATATTTTCGTAGTTGTAAATTTTTCATGTGAACTATATTGTTATAAGATTATAATTATTCTCAATACACTAAAATTAATCTAATTGTTATGTTATTGAAGAGATTATAACATTTCGAATTTAAAAAATATGTATCTTCTAAATATTATTATTTATTATAAAATAAAATTAGCAATGCATTTTCAAAAGGTATATAGCAATTTAATCTTTATTTTAATTTTCAAAGAATTTTTGTTCAAATAACAAATGAAACCCTAAAAATTATTTTTGAATTCTCATCTCATTAATTTCACATATAACCATTAATTTTTTCAATATTTTTTATATTAGTTTCGACTTCATATTGTTGTGTTTATTTAATTTCCCATTAATGTCATATTAGTATTTGGATTAATATATAATTTAAGTAATGCATTACTTTTTTTTTTAAGTAATGCATTACTTTCTTAGCATATGTTAAATTCTTTCTTATTAAATGAGTTACTAAGTTATTCTTTTTCGTCCATATCTGATCTTTTAGACTCAATCTAATTTTAGCTCTTGTTTTCACTGTTTTACATAATTTTATATAATAAAATTACTTTGGATCCTAAGTTTTATAGATCTTTAAGCTTAAGGGTGTACGTTTCCAGTGATATTTGAGTTTTTAATTTTTTTTTCCAGTTTATTTTCTAAATATTTTACAATAGCATATATACTATTTTCAACTATATATTTTTACACTTAATTCTTATTTTAATTTGTATATTTTTTATTTTGTTAAATTAATTTTATATATTAATAACATAGATTTAAGACTTCTAACAATATATTTTCATGTAAGTAAGAGAATAATTGAGAGGTTGAAATCATAATACATTCTAAAAAAAGGTAAGTTAGAACTAAAACTTATAATGTTAGTTATAGAAAGTTTCGTAAAAGTGATATTCACACATAGTTATAGAAAGTTTAAAATGTTATATTTTTGTGTTGCAACAAACTTTTTTCAGATTCTCTTTTCTCATCTTATTCTTATTCATTTTACTGTCTACTTTTTACTATCGATATGGCCTATTAAAATAAAATATGCATGAATGTACAACAAAAATAAATAAGTATATCTTATTTTCTATATCATTTATTTAACTACCATCAGTAAAATTGATTTAAAAATGCATGTTATTAACTGAGGGAGAAGTTTGATTCCATATGTGAAGATTTGAAGAATAATTAATTTGCTTCTATTTTTTTCAATTAAGCACACCTCTAATTGTTTTTTTGTTTTCTCTTATGAACTTAAAATGGTTGAATTTTTCTCTTATATATGATTCATACGTAAGGTTAAAAAGCTTTAGCAATATACTTCAGTATGACATTAATTTTATTTGTAAACTCAAAATATTTTAAGAGTTATAATAGTAAGAAGAAATATTCGTGAAGTGTCGAATATAAAAAGTCATTTGTCTTATAACTGAATAAATAACAGATAAATAAATATCAAATTACTTAATTTTCCTTAAAATTAATTATGTCAAAAGTTAATTTTATTTAATTTTAATTTTAATATTTTAAGAAGTTCGATTGTAATTAATTTTTTGTGTTCAGTTTTATTTAACTAAATCAAGTTATCTATTGATAAAAGAGATTTAAGGTTCTCTAACAATCTAATTCCATATATATATATATATATATATATATATATAATAAAAAATAAAAATTCAAATTTTGAAACTAAAAACTTATTAGCTATCATATAAATATTTCACATGAAGAAAAACAAAGTTAATTCTATCTTGGGTTTAAAAGTGAATTTCTTTTAGTTAACACAAAATATGCCAACAAAATACTCTAACAAATAAAGTATCCTCTCTATTCTTTTTCTTAAACTTGGGTATTAAAAACTATTTTTTTTTCTAATCACGTTAAGTAAAAAAGTATAGCTTTCATATATTTATTTTAATTTAAATTTTTTATATGATATAAACATAGATATATATATATATACTTTTTTTATTTTTTTTTATTAATTAGAATTTTTATTGTCATAATTATTATTTATTTGATTAAAAGAATATATTATAAAAATAATAAAATTTATGATTGAATCTAATTTAGGACCTATCCATTGTAAATAAATAATAGATAAATATTAATACAAAACTTAGATACCAAAGTATCTTATGTTATATTTTTAGTTCGCTTAAATTAAAAAATAACTATTATTTACAATCAAAGCATTTGGAGCTTACTTTTATTTTTATTTTTATTTTTTATTTCTACTTCAATTTAATCTTATTATTTTCTCTGAAAATACAACAGAGATATATCATTTCTTCATAAGTATTATAAATTAGTATACATTTATGTATTGTATTAATCTTTGAAGGGCTATAATTTTCTCATATAAATTCAATATATATGCTTATGAGATATGTTTGGGAAGCTATAAAATCTTTTTTTAAAATGAATTTAATTTTGTTTAAAAAATCTTACTACTCAAAAATTTATAACAAAAAAAGTAGACTTTTAGTATTTGAAAAAGAATTTGGTACATGAATAGACACTTGAAATTATATTATTAAAGATAAGTTAAATTATACCCCCTTCTCACACTATTTAATACCTAGTCATTAAGGTTATAATAGGTATATCAAAAGTTTCAAGAAACTTTTAAGTGATTATCACAACATATCCTCTTTTTTTTTTATTTTTTTTATTTTATGGCAATAAGTATGCACAAGCCTACAAGTTTTTCTCCGAATCTGTTACAGAGGTTAGAGTCGTTCGCTTGGGATTATATAGGAACTATGTAATTCTTACATTTCCATACAGTTACATATGTTTTATCCCTCGCGTTGTCAAATTTTTTACCTTCAAACTTACAGTACGATGGTGTTTAACGTGAGCTTATATATCTTGTAAGATGTGTTTGGGATTTAGAATAAATGTTGAGTCTTATTTATAAATTTAAGTTGTTGAACTGTTTGGTTAAAATAAGATTACGAAATTTATGAACATGAGGTGTTAATAATGGTATTATGTAATTCATGAAGTAAAATTGAAGGGACTGTTTAATATTTAGTTGGTGGGCCTTTTCACATTTTCTTCATGAGATCATAGATATTAAGTTATTTAACGTCTTAATTTTTTATTTATTTTTATATATGTTTACGAATTCTCGTTTGAAAATTTTGACAACTTTTACAATGGGAAACAAAGAACTTTGTTGTTTTGAAGACATGAAACTAGGAGATCGAATGGCGTTAATTAGAAAATTGGGAAAATTTTGATAACCTTGAAAATTTTCTTGAACAAATGGTAAATTCGGAAATCTTAATGGGTGTTGGGTGTGAAAGAATTGAAGGAGTCCAATTTTTATAAAAATGCAGTGTGTAGTTGAAAGTGTTGCCAACACTTTATAAAACATAGCAAAAGACTTTAAGCAAAACACCATTTCACAATATAATACAAAAACAGATTTAAAGATACAACACAAGAGATTAATTTTTTTTGTACAAGTATAAAAATACTTGTATGGTGTTCATTAGAACAAAAAACTCTTCAATGGATGATGTTGTTTATAAGATACAAAAATACATAGTAAACTAAGAGACTAGAAGAACAACTCCCCTTGTGTCTCCACTCTCCAGAAGCAACAACTCTCCATTACGAAACATGAGAATACATTAGTGCACTCAAAACTCACGTTTCACACTGAATCTATCTCACACAAACACTTAACTCTCGAGTTCTAAAAATGATGTCAACAATGTTGCCAACACTCTTGATATCACTGGGCTTTTGCAGATTTTTCTTGTAAGAAAAGCTGGAAGATGAACTCTCAAACTCTCAATCTGCACCCGATTTCTGATGTTTTCTGATCCTTAAATAGATTTCTCCAAGTCCCTTGGAAAAACTTCTCGCAAGAAAATAAGAGAAAATACCTGCAAAGATTAAAGAAGAAACCACCTATCCAGTACTCAATTATAACTTCTATGGAGATAAAAAATTGAACAATAACTTCTATAATTAACTCCCTAAAAACTGAAATATTAACTGTGAGAAAATAACTAGAAATCTGGAAAGAATTAAAAAAATTAATAATGTTTGAAAAATTCAAACATTAACAATCTTCCTATTTCTTACAGATTTCTGGACAAAACCTGCACAAAAATACAGTTAATTTTCTCCCTCTGAATTCAAGATACTAACAGGATAAAAATACACTAAGTAGACACAAATATTAGTAGAACATACTTTGACAACAACCATACATCATATTACCCTAAGTAGAAACTACCGAACTATATTAAACAAACTACTATTAGCGCATACTAATCATAGAGATCCTAAACAAGTCCATATTTAAAACAAACATAAAAGAAACAACCATACATAGTATCAGCAAAATCAGCAAACACACTGTCAGACAGCATTAAAAAAATGATGCTTCAAGTGGTGACAAAATTTTCTGCATCACCATCACCATTACCACTTCCATTATCATCACCATCACCACTTCCAACCATTTCTTCTTCATCAGGCACACTTTCTTCATCCTCAGCCTCAACCACTGTTTTTGAGCTATCTACTTGATGTGAACCGCAACAACAACTGTGCATACAACCCAACAACAATATGTTGTTAACCCAAGATCTTCACTAGTTCGGTTAAAAATTGGTGGAAACCTCGACCCGTTGCTTAGCAAAGCAAGAACCTCGGTATACGAAGTCGCCACAAGCAATTATGGATTATTGCCTGAAAAGTCGATAATTGCAAAAAGAAACGTAAATCTTGAAGCACTTGGAGAAAACACTCAAGTTGAGAGTAAAAGATTAATTCAATTGATAACTAATGAAAAATAATAAGTGTTCACCCTTATAAGGGTCCAAAACCCTAAACCTACTAGGAAATAACTCAAAAACCAAAAAGGAAACGAAAAACTGAACAGACTCAAAAAACGCGGTCGTGTAGATGAACACGGCCATGCCGTGTTTGGCACGACTTTTCCCACTCCTGGCAGAACACGACCATGCTGAGAAGCACGACCAGGCCGTGTTTGGGACCACTTTTTCCGAACACGGCTATTCGCCATATTTTTAGCTTCACCGCAAGTGTACGGTGTAGTTTATAGAATTGGGTAAGCAAGGTCGTATCCACAGAGACTAATAAATTAATATGCTAAGTATTGATCCAAGATAGTCTTATTTTCATTTAGACGATCGAAATTTGATGATTGTTGTTTTGAGATTAAGACAATTAAAATCACTAAAACACAAGATTAAGACAATACAAATGATAGAAGTATCAAGATAATGAAATGGATTTCCGAGTTAAGGTTTCGACTAATAATCCTCTTGTTGTCCGGTTTAATCAAGCCACGTTATTATCAATATTCCTATAAGACGATCACAAAGCTATTTTATCCTCCCTCTCGAGATACATATAAAACGTTGATTGAAATACTTATGCTAGCATCTCTACTCAACATGAAGCATTCAACTCCCAAAAGTTTAAAAGATCAAATGTCCTCACAAATATTTACAAACCTATCGATTCATGCAAATATTTGTGTCGAGTATTCAAGATCTAATATTGAAACTCATCTCTCGAATTATGAATCAATATATCAAACAAGTTAAATCATTGATCAAGTGATAAAACAAGAATAAGCTCAAAATACTCAAATAGGCTTCAAGATAATAACTTCAACTAAGATTAAAACATCCAACAAGAGTTCATTAATCTACTCCCAAAACCCGGAAATCTCTAGAGTTTAGCTACACATGATTAAACAACTCATAAACAAAGTGTTCAAAGCCATTACAAATGAAAATGAAAGATTGAAACTAAAAGAGAAGCAAGAAAACTTAGGAACGTCGATAATCTCTCGATATATCTCCGTTCTTCAAGCTCCGATGCAACCCGATTGTCTCCTTGATATCCTCCTTCAAGAGTTGACTCTTGTCTTGTGTTGTAGATCCCAAAAATGCCAGAATGTCCTTGTGTGCGCCCCCCAAAAAGCCTTTTTATACCCCCCATCAAGTTTAGGGCTTAATGCTGCAGATTATGGGATTCCAACGCAGACGCACGGGTGGTGCGCCCACGCACGGGTTACCCGTGCGCCACCCTGCTGAAATAATCCAACTCTCTGTAGGGCGCACGGGTGGTGCGTCGGAGCACGGCCTACCCGTGCGCCACTCCGGTGAATTCAATCATCCTCTATAGGACGCACGGGTGGTGCGCCCATGCATGGGCTACCCGTGCGCCATGCTGCAGCTCCAATTATCCTTATACAGGGGTGCACGGGTGGTGTCTTGAGGCACGCCCAACCCGTGTGCCCCCTGTCTTTTCCGTAGACGCTCAACTTTTGCTCTTTTAGGCTCCACTTTTCATATACCCACTCAATTCTCCGTGTTTCCACTTTGCTAACCTCGTATTCGTATCCAATTTGCTTCAAATATCATGAAATTCCTACAAAATAAGCAAAGTGTAATATCTTTTCCACAAGGAGTGAATATGTAACATTTAACGCGAGTATGTGCATGTTTACCCATCATTATAGCTAGAAATACGCCTCAAAATACATGCAAAACTCACACCTATCAAAATCCCCAAAACTTAAACTGTTGATCGTCCCGATCAACAATATTTAGAACACGATAAAGCACAACAGGGAGATAAAGATAACAACGCACACAAAGAAACCACAAGAAAATCCATATTGTTCGTCATGAATGTTGAGCACAACTCAATCAAGCCTCAAATATCAAATCAAAGAACACACCTCAAATAAAACACAGTGAAATGCTCTGAATTCCAACTCTCAAAGTTAAGTGTATACTCTCATCTCACGAGGATATAGGACGTGTTTACGCTCAAATCAATTCGATGTCGCAAAATTACCATAGGCTTGCAATTCGTCTCATATCTCCGCCACGAGAGTGTATGCAATTTGTGAATCAAAAAGGACTTTCTCATTTGGTTGTAATGAAGGCTCTTTGGTTTAGGTAGGAAATTTTGGATAAAGTGACTCAACTCGAGTATATAAACCGATGAGCATTCAATCATTTACATTATAATCCCATATGCTACTCCAATCATCCCTCATTTTTATCACTTTATCTATCCCCATTTCCTTTCTTTCTTTTGAGAATCGCCTCAATTCACAATCCTTTGCCCCCCAAGTTTATCAACTTTACAATTTTTTTTTAACTCCTTTCCTTCCTCTTTTTGTTCCATTTAACCAAGTACGCCCAAGTATCCTATTTTTCAATTTCCACCCATTCAACCTCATTCATTCCTCTTTACTCAACGTTATACACTCGAGTTTTAGGGTGATGGATCTATTAAGTTCAAGGGTTAAACTTTATGGTTATCAAAGAAATAGGCTATAGGCTCAACTTGGCTAACTAGGAATTTCAACATTTTTAGGTAGGTAAAAGGCTTGAAAGGCTAGCAAAGATGGCCTTTAATCACATTCACAATTCGCATACACATGTGGCCTTGACAGAGATACCCAAGCAAGTTCTAGAATTTTAACAACATGAATGATACACTCAATCACAACAAGACTGCACAAGATATAAGCAGTAAAGGCTCAAAGCTCACATGCTTGTCAAAATGTAATTCAAAGCATCACACCACGTTTTTCATATCAACATGCTCAATGTCATCTATTCAAGGCTCAATCAACTCATAACCAACATCCAATCCCAACAAAATGAATTCTAAATCAACACACAAACAACAAGTGCAACATGCTCTGTCAACTCACTCTCTAACCACTACGAAAGCAATAGACGTGCTAAAGCTAAAAACGTGCTCTAATGCAAATGCAACCTAGAATGCTCTAATGCAACTATATGAAAACACAAAATGCATGTTTTTTTTTTTTTAGTATCCACACTTTTCATATATTAAAATACCATTTCTCCCCCCAAACTTGAATGAAATTATAGTGTCCTAAGGGGAAAAATAGAATTTCAATAACGAAAAGTGGGGATATACCTAAATCACTACGGTGGCGGCGGTGGGAAGTGGCCTTGGGAAATATGCCACATTTGTAGCTGTTGGAGCACTTGCCACGTCTCCTCAGAACGCCGATCAGATCGCTCTCTGAACACCAGAAAATCAGCCCTATGTTGCCTCAAATCCTCTCCTTGCCTACGCAAGTCCTCCCCAAACGCATATAACATGTCGTGAAAATCAGTGCCGCGTTGGGGCCCTCCACCATGAGAAGTACCGGGACGATCCCCGCTGTGAGAACATCGAGGGTAATCACCTCCGTGTGAGGACTCGGGTATATCATATCCAATTTGGGGGTGATGAGGTTCCACCCCCATTTCTTGTCCATGTATCTCATCCTCCTCCGCCACCATATCCTCTTCATCTAGGAATCCTTCAACTCTGCGCTTCTTTCTTGCCTCTATAGCCTCTGTAATTCGGTTATGTGCGTCAGAGTTCATTAGGAAGTTGGTGGTGTCCATCAATGTATCGACTGTGGTGTATGGCGGGTTAGGCAACTAAATGCGCAAAGACCTTTCTTTTGTAGAAGCACTAATCGATTGTCTTCGTTTGCTATGAACTTCATGTGGTGCAACGATGCCAAATTAACCCGAGTGCTGCCCGGGATAGGCTCCAAGCCTCTGAAATCGACATTGAAATGCCGGGCAATAGGGGTAACGAGGCCCCTATAGAAATCGTACCCCCTTCCCGTCTAGCTAACTGCTCTATTTGCTCTGCGAAATTGACGGATGTGTTGTAGGGGGTATTTGTGACCATACACCAGAGGAGATAAAGCTCCTTAGTCGTCATCCCACCAATATTTTCTCGGGCGAACACGGAGGATGCAGTCACGCGTTGTATATACCGGAAAACTGGATTCCGGATCCAAGAGGCTTTGGCGGTCCGCGCGGCATACAACATCAGCCCCGTTTGTGGTGTTTCCACAAGCATTCTCCAAAAGTCGTATTGATCATAATGGGGAATCGGGCGGGTACGAGCGGTTGTTGGAACCTCGAAAATGGTGTTCAATTGGGTCATAGACAGTTGTCTACGAACGTTCCCCAACTGAAATTTTATCATATACGGTTCAAAAGTCCCGCCTTGTTTGAGTACTTCCACGGTACTCAAAAACTCCAAAGTATATCGTTTGAAGGTCGGCCACCTTCGGCTCATGAAATTCGTCCATCCAACCTTTGCGAATAGACGTCAGACGTCCTCATGTATCCCCAAAGTTTGGGTACAATCATCGTTGGCATAGCGGGATGGAGCTATTTGGCGACCGATCAAGCGATTCCATCGCTCAAGATCATCGGCATTTGTCAAGTCAACCCCATATGCCGCTGGACTGTTTTGGTCGATCTCTAGCGGTGCCACGTCGCGTTGTGCCGCCCCGCGTGCACGTCTCCTTCCACCTTGGGGATTTCTTCGCTCGGCCATGAAGGATTTGTACCTGAAATACATTCCATTAGCATCCCGATATCATCAATGGCAATAACAAAGTAGGGGATTAAAGCTAACATATTAGATGATGCAAATTCACTTCCCTACTTTACTTTGATCAATCAACTACCCCAAGCAAGCAACAATTATGGCCATTCTAGACAAGTATTAGCTTAAACAATCATTGGCCATGCCTTATTCATCAACAATTCATCCTAAATCTCCTCAATTACACAAGCCCACAAGGTGTTTGATAATTTGCCTCAAATAACAATTCACACAATTCATAGCAAAAATATCAAAATAAGCACCTATCATGATCCCTAATACATAATGGACAACAAATTCGCAAGGAGAAACAGTGTTCTTACCGGAATTCTCTAAGTGAGACTCGAAGTAGATGACTTGAACCCTAAGTGCTTTTGCTCACAATTCTTCAAGCAAATTCGAATTCAATGTAAAGTGAAGTTCAATTGTGATGGGGGAGGGATTAAATGGACGAATTTGAGTAGAAATTACAAGAAATTTCGAAGGCAATAAAGTTGGGAGTAGTGGGCGCGCGATTTAGGGAATTTGGAGAAGAAGAACAGTTTAAAAACTGTCATATTTAAGCCCCCTCTGTAAGGCGCACGGGTGGTGCGTTGAAGCACGGCCTACCCGTGCGCCACCCCGGTGAATTTGCCCAACTCTCTGCAGGGCGCACGGGTGGTGTGCCCACGCACGGGTTACCCATGCGCACCTGTACAGACTTTCAAAATATTTTTTTTTAAAATAAAAACACACAAATCGCACTCATTAATAGAAACACGCATATCAAATCACTCAAATCACACAAAATTGAGACTAAACACACACAAAAATGAAAGTCACACGAAAAACCGTTGGGTTGCCTCCCAACAAGCGCTATAATTAACATTTATAGCTCGACGCCTGTTAATTCCGATTATGATCTTTGCGAAATGAGGTTTGTCACCTCATCGTGCGGTTTTCCATGCCAATCCTGCTCAATTGGATTTACACCTCCCTTGATAATTGCTAAAGGAGGTTTTTCATGTTTGTCAACTATCCATGCGTTCTCCTCTTCATCGTGCGAATGGTACGTGCACGCTCTTGGTTCAACATCAGGCTTTTTGTGCCTTTCCTTCTTATTTATTGATAATCCCTGCATATTATCTCCAGGATGCACACAATTATTCAAGCTATTAGCTTGAGTACAGGAATTAGCATTTGTTGTTGTTTTACAACCATTAAAACCATCATGTCTTTTCACATTCCGAAAAATTGAAAATGAAATATGCTCATCATCAACTTGTAATGTAAGCTCCCCTTTCTTCACATCTATTAGTGCTTCTGCGGTTGCCAAAAATGGACGCCCAAGTATAAGAGGGGTGTCACAATCCTCATTCATATCTAGCACTAGAAAATCCATGGGGAATATGAATTTATCGACTTTTATGAGCACATCTTCTAGTATCCCCGTTGGATGTACGAGTGATCTATCCGCGAGTTGTAGGGTGACAGTGGATGGTCTCACTTCTACGAGTCCAAGCTTCGTGAGAACGGACAGCGGCATCAAATTAATACTAGATCCCAGATCACAAAGTACATTATCAAAGAAAATATCGCCTATTGTACAAGGGATAGTGAAACTCCCCGGATCTTTCAGCTTTTGCGGTATTTTCCTTTGTATAAGTGTGCTACATTCTTCCGTCAAGTTGACAATTCCATTCTCCGCCCATTTGTTCTTGTTGGACATCGCTTCCCCTAAAAACTTCACATAATTTGGCATACATTTCATTGCTTCTGCAAAAGGAACGTTATGTGCAATTTTTTAAACATGCCCTCAAATTTAGCAAATTGATTATTCAGATTAGTCTTGTGAAACAATCGGGGAAAGGGAAGAGGAATATTATATTTCAACAAATTAGAGTTAGGATACGATTCACATTTCTTGGCTCTTTTTTGTTTATCTATTTGTTGCTCGGTTCCTCCTTTAACTTTCATATTGCCTTGGGCGTCGTTTCTGTCATTTCCCTGAATTTGAATGGTAGGTTCGGCATCACACACAACCTGGTCGTGCGTTGATACACGGGTCGTGCGTGACTCCGACATCACACCAATATCAGCATTTTCAGACTCTTCATTCTCTTTTCCACCCCACACATGGATGGCATTGCAATGTTCCCTCGGGTTGACCTCCATGTTGCTTGGAAATTGACCCTTTTGATTTTGACCACCCACAATTGTAGCCAATTGACCCATTTGAGTCTCTAGATTCTTTATCGAGCTTGTCACTTGTTGTTCTATCTTATCCATCCGAAGGTCTTGCTTAGCGAGACGGCTTCTCGTATCATTCATGAAAGCATTAGATTGATTTATGAAGGAGGTGAGTGCATATTCTAACGACGATTTGCCTTCCCCATTACCGCCTCCACTTGAAGCATTAAATCCCGGCGGAGGTTGCAACACATTCTTTGTATTTGCGTAGGAGAAATTTTCATGATTTCTCAACCCTGGATGGTAGTGCGTTGGGTTTGAATTATTTCGGAAATTGTTGAAATTCCGGTTGTTCACATAATTTACCTCTTCCATCGGATATAGAAGAGCTTCACTACCCATGTTCGTGCCTGCTTCTGGCCCCTTCGTAAATGCACTCAATTGAGTTGTCAAAACCGCTACTTGTGCCGTCAATGTTTTAATTGGGTCTGAATCCGAGATTTCGGCTACTCGTTGTACATTGGATCTTTCAGATGGCCATTGGTAACTGTTCATGGCCATTTCCTCAAGAAGGTTCAAGGCATCTTGTGGAAACCTTGCCAACAATGCTCCTCCCGCTGCGGCATCAACAAAGGCCCTCGTTTGCCCCATTAAACCATTGTAGAAGAAACATAATTGTTGATCCTCCGGAAAGCCGTGTTGTGGACATCTTCTTAACAAATGCCTAAATCTTTCCCAAGCCTCGTACAAAGGCTCAGAATCAAACTGTCGGAATTGAGTGATATCACTTTTGAGCTGCAAAGTTTTGCTTGGTGGAAAGAATTTAAACAAAAACTTTTGGCTCAAATCGTCCCATGCGCTCACACTTCCTTGCGTCAAAGTACCCAACCAATTTCTCGCCTTATCCCGTAAAGAGAATGGGAATAAGCGCAATCTTATGGCGTCATCTGAGACTCCGTTCATTTTGATCGTATTGCATATTTGGATAAAATGTGCAAGGTGAGAGTTAGGATCTTCGATTCGAATCCCCCAAAGCGATTCTTTGCACCATATTGATCGATCTTAGGTTTGAGCTCGAAGTTGTTGGCATTGATAGGAATATGGGCAATACCACCGTAATTAAGATTCGTTTGTGGTCGAAAGTAATCACGAATGGCTTGCTGTGGAACCGGTATCGGTAGCTTGTTCCCACCATTATTTGGCGGTATTGGTAACTCATTCAAATCCCCCATTATCGGATTGTGTTGTCTTTCAGCCCGTCTAGTGGTAGCACTGATTCTTCTCGCGAAAGCCTCGACTTCCCATAAAGCGAGATCAAGTCCCTTTGTCTCGAGCGTGTTCATGCACTACCTGGACCAAACTAAAAGAAACAAGTCAAATAATGTAGAATTAAAGTCAAACCAAAATAAAAAAAAATGTCTAAATTAAGAATAATTCTATCTATCGCAATATTAGCACCAAAAATTGTATTAGTACCCGGCAACGGCGCCAAAAACTTGTTCGCCTTATTTTTAGCTTCACCGCAAGTGTACGGTGTAGTTTATAGAATAGGGTAAGCAAGGTCGTATCCACGGAGACTAATAAATTAATATGCTAAGTATTGATCCAAGATAGTCTTATTTTTATTTAGACGATCGAAATTTGATGATTGTTGTTTTGAGATTAAGACAATTAAAATCACTAAAACACAAGATTAAGACAATACAAATAATAGAAGTATCAAGATAATGAAATGGATTTCCGAGTTAAGGTTTCGACTAATAATCCTCTTGTTGTCCGGTTTAATCAAGCCACATTATTATCAATATTCCTATAAGACGATCACAAAGCTATTTTATCCTCCCTCTCGAGATGCATATAAAACGTTGATTGAAATACTTATGCTAGCATCTCTACTCAACATGAAGCTTTCAACTCCCAAAAGTTTAAAAGATCAAATGTCCTCACAAATATTTACAAACCTCTTGATTCATGCAAATATTTGTGTCGAGTATTCAAGATCTAATATTGAAACTCATCTCTCGAATTATGAATCAATATATCAAACAAGTTAAATCATTGATCAAGTGATAAAACAAGAATAAGCTCAAAATACTCAAATAGGCTTCAAGATAATAACTTCAACTAAGATTAAAACATCCAACAAGAGTTCATTAATCTACTCCTAAAACCCGGGAATCTCTAGAGTTTAGCTACACATGATTAAACAACTTATAAACAAAGTGTTCAAAGCCATTACAAATGAAAATGAAAGATTGAAACTAAAAGAGAAGCAAGAAAATTTAGGAACGTCGATAATCTCTCGATATATCTCCGTTCTTCAAGCTCCGATGCAACCCGATTGTCTCCTTTATATCCTCCTTCAAGAGTTGACTCTTGTCTTGTGTTGTAGATCCCAAAAATGCCAGAATGTCCTTGTGTGCGCCCCCCAAAAAGCCTTTTTATACCCCGCATCAAGTTTAGGGCTTAATGCTGCAAATTATGGGATTCCAGCGCAGACGCACGGGTGGTGCGCCCACGCACGGGTTACCCGTGCGCCACCCTGCTGAAATAATCCAACTCTCTGTAGGGCGCACGGGTGGTGCGTCGGAGCACGGCCTACCCGTGCGCCACTCCGGTGAATTCAGTCATCCTCTGTAGGACACACGGGTGGTGCGCCCATGCATGGGCTACCCGTGCGCCATGCTGCAGCTCCAATTATCCTCATACAGGGGTGCACGGGTGGTGTCTTGAGGCACGCCCAACCCGTGTGCCCCCTGTCTTTTCCGTAGACGCTCAACTTTCGCTCTTTTAGGCTCCACTTTTCGTATACCCACTCAATTCTCCGTGTTTCCTCTTTGCTAACCTCGTATTCGTATCCAATTTGCTTCAAATATCATGAAATTCCTACAAAATAACAAAGTGTAATATCGTTTCCACAAGGAGTGAATATGTAACATTTAACGCGAGTATGTGCATGTTTACCCATCATTATAGCTAGAAATACGCCTCAAAATACATGCAAAACTCACACCTATCAACGGCCGTGTAATTAAGCATGGACAGGCCGTGCTTTTCACAGCGTCCGCCCCTTCGACTTTGTCTTTGATTTTGCCCCTGCTCATCCCAAACTCGAAATAACAACTCAAGACGCGACCTTAAAGGATTATTTGGCCTCCAAAACATCAACATGACTCAAAACTAATCAAACTACGACTAACTACGATAAACGAATACAAAACACTATTGAGAACTTGATTACAAAGTCTTCAAGACGCAATGTGACTTGTTTTCTTAGCATCCTTCGCTTGCTCAGTCTGAGGTGGCCTCTGGAACGTTGATGACGCTGATCAATTGGACCACCCGAACTTCTTCCCTTGTCGGCAGTGCACTCTTGGTCTCATTCACCATGACTTGAATCAACCCATTGAGCGCATCCCTGAACTTTCTTGCTCGAGCCCTTATCACCAGAACAACTGGAACTGTCACTGGGTCCTTCGTCCATGGATTCTCATCATTGCCCTCTTCTTGAGAAGGATTTCTGGTAGTGGTTCGTCTTATCTTATTAGTGGCGGTCAGTGGCCCGACTTATTAATTTATCCGGTAAACTACTAGGAGCTCATGTAGCCCATGCCGGATTAATCGTATTCTGGGCCGGCCAGAAGCGACTAGTCACTTCCCGAATGCCTCGTAACTTCCCGCCCTTTCATTTCCGTGCCGGAGGAAATTAGACCAGTATGGAGGGAAAGGAAAGAAACCGCTCAATCAGCGAAAAATCCCTTAGCTGCCCCGTTTACCACCCTACCTACTAATGGACTGTGAGGGTCCGGGTGGGAAGCCCTTGTTCCAGCTTTGAGGCTATCGTCTCAATTGAGATTCAAGGCTTTCTTTCAATGAACTATTGCTACGGGCAAAGGAAAGAAATCCAATTGTGTTTGAGCCGAAGAAGCTGTTACAGAATCAGCAGCTATTGAACCCCCATCTGTTGGAAGAAGGACTACTGGTAGTCGTCGTAAACCTAATTGGTTACTTCCAATTACGTAAAGTTGTCCTCAAATCCGAATTAACATCAAATGGACTAAGATCAACAACATTGAAAGAAGCACTAATCCCATAGTCGCCCGGCAAGTCAATCTTGTAAGCATTGTCATTGATTCGCTCAAGCACTTGGAATGGACCATCTCCACGTGGCTGCAGCTTGGACTTTTGATGAGCCGGGATCTTTCGAGGCGCATATGTATCCAAACCAAATCACCCGGCTCAAACACCATCTTCTTACGATTCTTCTTAGCCTGTGCCGTGTACTGCTCTGTTCACTGTTCGATGTTGAGTCTTGCCTTCTCATATAACTATTTCACAAAATCATCTTTCTTCTGCCCATCTAAGTTAACATGCTCAGAAACAGGTAAAGGTGATAAATCCAATGGGGTTAGCGGATTAAAACCATAAACAAGTTCAAATGGTGAAAACTTCGATGAAGAATGTACATCACGATTATAAGAAAACTTAACATGCGGTAAACACTCTTCCCAAGTTTTAATGTTCTTTTTAATGATATCCCTTAACAACATAGACAAAGTCCTATCCACTACCTCAGTTTGACCGTCTGTTTGGGGGTGACATGTAGTAGAAAATAACAATTTAGTTCCCAGCTTTCCCCATAAGGTCTTCCAAAAGTAACTTAAGAACTTAGCATCCCTATCCGAAACAATAGTTCTAGGCATACCATGCAATCTCACAACCTCCTTAAAGAACAAATTGGCAATCAAAGACGCATTACCAGTTTTATGACATGTAATAAAATGTGCCATCTTTGAAAAGCGATCTACGACAACAAATATAGAATCGGACCCATGTTTAGTTCTCGGAAGTCCTAAACAAAGTCCATCGAAATATCCACCCAAGGTGTTGTCGGAATAGGTAAGGGCGTGTAAAGACAATTACAAACAACGCACCTAGTACAAATACGCTCAACATCACGTTTCATATGTGGCATATAAAAATGCTCTTGCAAGACTGCTAATGTTTTGGCTACTCCAAAATGCCCCATAAGACCCCCTCCATGTGATTCTCTCACTAGTAAGTCCCTTAATGAACACTCAAGAATGCACAATTTATCTTCTCGAAATAGAAAACCATCATGTCGATAAAATTTACCCTCTGCCCCCTTTTCGCATGCAACAAACGACTCAGAGAAATCAAGATCATGCAAGTAAAACTCTTTAATATGTTCAAACCCAAGTATTTTAGCATCTAAAGTAGAGATAAGAGTGTAACTTTGAGATAGTGCGTCTGCTACAATATGAGTCTTACCTTGCTTGTACCGGATGATGTACGAAAATGTCTCGATGAACTCGAGCCAGCGCGCATGTCGCTTGTTCAATTTTTGCTGCCCCTTAAGATACTTTAGGGACTCGTGATCAATGTGGATTATGAACTCCTTCGGCCACAAATAGTGATGTCAGGTTTTCAAGGCTCTGACCAAAGCATACAACTCCTTGTCGTACATCGGATAGTTAAAAGGTGCCCTACTCAACTTCTCGCTGAAGAACGCGATCGTTCGCCCCTCTTGCATTAACACGGCTCCAATCCCTACTCCCAACGCATCACACTCGATTTCGAAGACCTTGTAAAATTCGAAAATGCTAGCAAATGTGTAGGTCCCAAGGGGTGTAAGTAAGGTTTAGAAGGGGGGGTTGAATAAACCTTACCAACTTTTTGATTTTAGTCCTTTTAAAAATATTACAGAGTTAATACACAGCTAAGTCCTTGAGGGACATCTAAGTTAGTTAATCAGCAGAGTTAGCCACTCAACAGACTCGATAGAGCTGTTGATAGAATAACTCAGATGTTTAGTCTAAACCTTAACTTGGCTGTGATGAGTTTTTTGGCTGAAGACTTAACACCCTTGAATTTGATTTAACTTTGTTTTAACACTAGATTTTAGCACTTAGTTATTTATTAGTTGGATTGGCAAATTATCAGCAGATATAAAATGATTGTGCAAAAATGTAAATATGCTGAAATGTAAATGACACAAGTAATTTTTATAGAGGTTCGAAGATGGGGTAATTCTTCTACTCCTCTCTTCTCCAACTTCTAGAGGAATCCACTAAGTAATGATTAGTTCACAAAGTGGTTATCTGTCTAGAGACAAGTCTTGATCACGCAGCTGACTTGCTCTTTGGACTCGATCCGAGATCCCTTGGTCACACAATCGGCTTCTCCGACTCAGGCTTCTTTCACAGGGGCAGGCATTTGCTTTGCTACTTCAAACTCACTTTCTCAAGCTTCTTGGATTTGATCACGAAGCCCTCCAATAACTTGAGACTGGTTCGACCTTGAACCTTTCTACAATCCTCCTTGGAAAGTAGACCCATTTTGATTCTTCAAAAGTTTCCTCTTCAACAGTTTGAAGTTATCTTTCCTTCACAGCTTTGTGTTGGATCAATTTCCTTCGAGATTTAGGCTTGAGGATTTTGCTTGAATATCTTGAGAATATTTTGCAGGTTACAGTTCAAAATAATGCTTGTTCGTTCGTGGTTCAGGTAATCAAGGTAACATTTTCTCAATGGAATTCCTCAGCCTTTTATAGTGAACTTTCAAAAATATGCTTGTTGAAGAGATAGGCTGATTTTGAAAAGTCACTTGTGTTCGTTGGCTTGTCTTTTCTTGGTCTTCAGTCTTGAGATGTAGACCTTTCCTCGTATTAAATGAATGTCCAGCTTTTCAGGTTCTGACACGAGGTGCAGTGCTTCCCATTGGTTTATTCATTTTGCACACTTCTGGGACTGAGCACTTTAAGACCTGGCAGCATGGGTGTATTACTTGTTTAAGTAATGTTCTTGACTTCTGTGCAACGGATTCTTTTCAGTTAACTCCTCTTTGCAGCTGCCTTTTCCCTAGGTGACTTGAGTCTGCTCCAATGATTGAAAGACTCATCTGTCACTTTTAACTTGTGACTTGGCTCCTCAAGTTGACTTAACTGGCTCTTCACACAGTGTCCTCACCAAGTTACATCTTCATCGAGTCCTTGGTCTTCCTTCATGCTTGGCCATACTCACTTCAACCCTATCTTATACAACGAGAGTCTTCACTTCACTTCTTCAGTTGATTTACAAAATAATTTCCCAACAAAAGGCGTGTGTGTTAATATTTCCTTTAACAACTCAAATGCCTTGTCTTGGGCTTCAGCCCACTGAAACGCAACACTCTTTTTAATCATTTCCGTCAATGGTGCTGCGGTAGTGCTAAAGTCTCGTACAAACCTCCGATAGAAACTTGCAAGGCCATTATCAATCTCCTCCACTGCACATCTGCTACTACAACATTTACACCACTGCCTCTGGAATAAGTTTTGCGACATTTTATTCATCTGAATTTAGGTAATGTACTCAGTTTCAACCTTGAATTATGTTCTTTCAGTAATTTTGAGCAAAGAATGTGATTTTGGCTTCTATATACAACATTCTAAAAAACCATTACTTACAATAATATTGAGCAAACATTAGTTCATAGAGGATTTAAGCATAACCATATCCATCTGCAATAGAGAATGAAGTTGAAAACGATTCATTAATGAAGGTACGCAATGTACTCAATTTCATAACTAATTACTTTTTATTGTGAAAAAGTGATTTTTTTAAAGCAAATAGTGATACTTTTCAACATTAACTATAATATTTTTATGATACACAATGATAATTTTATTTTATTACATTTTTTAAAAAAAATACACAGATAATGTGACATAAAAAGTGATATTTTTAAGCAAATAATAATATTTTTTTTGTATGAAATATGATAGTTATATGATGCACATTGATACTTTCACATTTTACATATTTCCAAAAACTCACAAATACTGTGACATAAACAGTGATACTTTTCAGCATTACATATGATACTTTTGTGATGCACAATGATACTTTCATATTTTATATATTCCCAAAAATGCACAAATATTGTTCATAAAAAACGACACTTTTAAGGTCACAAGCAAATAGTGAAAATTTTCAATATTAAATATGATACTTTTATGATGCACAATGATACTTTCATTTTTCACATTTCTAAAATCCACAGTAATACTTTCAACATTATACACAATGAATATTGTTTTTCAGTAAATAATTTTTATATGATTTTTGATGTAATATATTATTAATTTTTACTTATAGGTGAAAATTTGGATTAATTGGTTGTTGTTCTTGCGATGAAGTTAATGTTGAAATCATTGAAGTAATGTAAACACAATTATAATATAAATTTAAACTATTATTTTATCATTAATATTTTATTATCCGAAAAGTCAATACAATTATAATGTAAATTTTAAATTATTATTTTGTCATTAGTATTAAATATCCGAATTAAGTTAGTACTTTCAAATATTTTTCTAATACTTATTGGTTTATATGTATAAATGTACACTTGGGATAGTTTAATCAATTACTCTATGGGATATTTCTGAACAAAATGCAATAGCAGATACTATAGGTATTATATCATAATGAAAAAGTATTTATTTGTTACCTAAAAAATACTTCTTTTTTTAATAGGTCTTGTGTTTGGATTAAAAGTTTCCAGAATATACTAGTGATCTTGTAAATATATCTGGTTCTCTGATGGATTTGAAAATGAATGAAGATATACATAAGTTGTATTTTGATCATGGTCGTGCACTTGGGTTAAGTATTCGTAAATCAACCACTAGTCAAGAGATGTCGGGATAATAAAGTTATGATAGATAAGCACTTTGTATGCACTTGTGAAGGACTTAAGAGATCAAAAATCACATTCAGAAATTTTAGTATGACTTCAAATATTGAAAATTAAATTCATCTAACATGATGTAATGCTTTGTTGAAGATGAAGTTAAATGATGGAGGTCTTTATGAAGTTATTAATTGTGTCGTACTACATAATAATCCATTTAATAAAACAGAGTGGACCCACATTCATCGATCCGGAAAAGAAATTACAAATCATAAGAGCGTCGGGTGGGGGGTCGGTTACGCAGATCTGTTTGACAAAAACTACATGCGATCCGTCTTTTATAACTTTTTGCCTTTATGATATATCATTTTCAAAGTGATCTCCTAAATTTACCAAATGTGATATCATGTTCAATAGATGGAATATTTAGGTTAAGGTATAATATATGTGTAACTTTTAGTAGACATGCTAGTTCCTATTAATGATTCTTTTTTTAAGTTTTGGCTTGGTGTAAAAAGAGCAAGACCATTCTATATATACTAAGACACCTCCTTAGATAATGACAAGGATTTTTCCTGACACATTTTTAATCAAATGACTAAATTTCATATAATAGGGTTCTATATCTAGAATTTTGTCTAACTCTTTTTCAAAAAAGTATCTAGTAATTTCCTAAAATATGCTTTGAATAAGTTCTTATAACTTGGGCTTATTAGACTCCAAATACTAAATAGACATTTTATTTGGACTTCCACAACACATTATTTTAAACTCATTAAATGTTCTCAAGTCCAATATTATTTGGTTCACATCAAACTTATATCAAAATAATTGGTTTATTTCTGAGTTCAGTTTAGACGATTGAGAAGTAATATTTTAAAGCGAGAAGTAGAATTTTAGTGGGAGTTTATGAAGTCCTCTATCCCACGTTGAGGTTTTAGAAAAAGAAAACAATGAGGGATTAGCTCAAGGAGTACTAAAAAAGGTGCTAACGGCAGCGGAAATGCTGAGACTGGAAGGAAAATATTATGATATAATTGGTATGCACAATGACAGAGCCAAGAATTTTAGTCACGGTGGGTGAGATTAATTTTTTGTTGATAACAATGTGCGATTACAATGGGAAGCCTTCAATAATGGCTTAAAAATAAAAGAAAAATTACAAGAAAATTGAATATCTGACTAATACAACTTGTAAAGACGAAAGCCGAGTCGAGTGGAACTCTTTTTGCAAGACAAATATGTCCCAACTATTGCTCACGGTACAACGTAATGTCCCTAAATATAAAACAACTGAACCTCTTTTGTGTACAGTAGCACCACTGACACAAAAACACCTTTCAAACATGAAGGAGCGAGAACCGGTTGCTGGACTCAAATGCAGAATGAAGTGTTCTTGGAATTGTTCTTCTAAATGTTACAACACTTTTAATGACACCTTCGAAATATGCAGAGAGATATGCGATTTTTTCAGTATATAAAATTTGCAATGAAACCAGACTATATATAGGCACCAATATCCACCTGCAAGGAATTAATAATGGTAAGTTAGTAACCTTCCACGTAACAGCCATGTGTTACAACCACCATTGATGACCACTTTCTGGGGAGTTACAACTCCTTCAATGACACTATCTGAGGAGTTACAGACTCCAACAGACATTTATAAATCTGGACACCTACAATGTCCAGGTTCATCCGGCGGCCCAACAGTCAATTGAATCTGGGCCAAGCTCATTTTTGAGTGACAAAAGTGTAGTGGACCTGGACCTAAGCCCAAAGGGCTGGGTAGGCCCAAGGCCAAGCCTAAACCGACGCCCACGCCCACGCCCACGCCCATGCCCACGTCGGGCGGGAGAGCGCGCGCGCGCATGTGTGGCCCACTTGTGATTATCAACTTATATTATAGTATATCCAACTAATAACATCTTCTAGTTTATAAACTAGGATAAACTTTGCTTTATAATCTATGTTGGATGAAGAAAAAAACTTTTCAACTCCCTTTACATAATACCCATTCGTATGGCCAACTTTATGTATTAATTTATCACTCACCGAAATTCGATTTTGAGAAATAAAAAATACTACGAACATCTACTCGGAACGTAGATTAATAAGTTTTAAATTAATTTCTCCAAAATTAAATTCTTAGCCACCGAAAATTTGGTCAAAGTCGAGTCGACGCCCACTTTATCAAAACCCAAATTTTCAACAATCCCACACATGAGTGGAAATTAATGCATGCATGAATGCAGACACACAAACCATTCCTGAAGAGACAATATTTCATTCAAAAAGGTAGCTTGTGGCTTTAAACCTTTCGTAGTTAATACCATTAGGTACACTGCCAGCTTAGTGGACGCAATGCCTTGAACTATTCCTCCATAGTGTATGCCGAGAGAACATTATTAATACAATAAGGTCTCAACACCTTCTGTTCTCACGTTTTGTGTCCGTTTCGGCCATGGACACCTCTTTGGATTCATAAGTGTTACTTTGAAGCGGCCAACACTTCTCACTTACATAGGTGATCTCCTATCCGAGTATTGTTAGTCCAAGTGGCTACGAAAATCTAGAGGGGGTGAATAGATTTTCCCGATTTTCCAATTTGCGCCCTCTTTTCGAATATGAAGATGATGGACAAATAAAAGTGCAGAAATATAAACAACACATGATGATTTATAGAGATTCGCCCCACCTAGAGACTACGTGCTCTATTACCCGGTATGTCCGAGTGGATTTCAAAAAGGAAAAAGTTTATTAATTGAAACCAAAACAATTACAACCTTTACCTTGAAGAGCACCAAACTCTTCTTACAGCAACACCTATGAAGATCACCACAATCTTCCAACTCGAAGAGTACCAAACTCTTATTCACCTCGAAGATCACCAAACTCTTCTTCACTTCGAAGAGCACCAAACTCTTCTAACATCTCGAAGAGCACCAAACTCTTCAACACGAAAAGCATCAAGCTTTTCAATCAATCACCTCTCATCAACCAAACGTGCTCTTACCAAAAGAACACTTACAATGATTTCTTGTTTTGGATGATGTTATATTACAATCAAGATTACACATTAAATGAAATATTACAACTCAAAAGTGAAAGTGTAATCAAGAAGGAAAGTCTAATACTCAAGATGTGCAAGTGTAGGACTTAGGCTAAATACAACAAGTATGTTGAAAGTGAAGAACAAGAAGATGTCTGATTTTTGCTTGTTGTTTGTATTGTGTTATCTTGTCTTGATTCCTCAAGCCTTCAAGTATTTATAGGAGAGCTTCTCGAAACATAGGATCCTTCCCGAAGAGTGAAATATGTAAAAGAAATGCCAATTAATCCAAGAAAATAGCTGTTAGAATCAATCCCATAATTTCATGAAAAGTTGTCTGCTGCAACGGATAGTGTCTGCTGATAAAACCTTAGGGCAACCGGTCGACCACTAACAAGAAAAAGATGTTTGAAATATTTAAACACGGGTTGCCCTAGGGCCGGGTTGGACCAGTCAACCAATGGTTGGACCGGTCTCCCTTGAGTTCGACCGGTTCCCCTCAAAACAGAGAGAAATAGAAAAGAAAAATACAACCAGACACTGGTCGCCCTCTAGGCTGACCGATCAACCACACTGGTCGACCCACCAGGTCGACTTCGGCCGACTTCACCTCCACTCAATTTCAAAGAAACTGGTTGTTCTCTATTTTGACAAATTTTCAGGTACGGGTTGCCCAGTAGGGCAACCGGTTGACCTCAAAACAGAGGAGTTGTCCGATTTTTGTCAAAAATAAAGTTCAAGAAATACTTCAAAAAATTAGTAAAAATCATTTAAATTGTTTTGAAGTATTTGGACAACATTTGGGGACATTGTTTTGGTATAAAACTCAATTATATGAAATCATCAAAATTACAATAAAAATATTTATCTAACAAGTATCGTGCCATACTCAACCTCAACGATGTGTAAGAATCATTAAAATTAAAATGACAGCTTCTCCACAACTTTGCAGGTGTTCCAACACTTGGTATTGCTCTCTAGGGATGGGTTGAAACATTGTTTCCAAGTGTTACAACATAACCTTCATAGCTTAGTTTTCCCATTGAACCAAGTTCTTGGGATCTCTAGTCATCATGGTTGGGTTACCACTGTGATGGTTATTTTACTTTGTGGACTTTAAGCCCATTCCCTATAGCAATTTACTCAATTGATCTCGATTCAGCCCTTTCATCAAAGGATCTGCCAAATTGTCTTTTGACTTTAACTAGTCAATTGACATCACACAGTTTGAGATCAACTGTCTAACGGTATTGTGTCTCCGACGAATATGTTGAGACTTACCGTTATACATATTGCTCTGTGCCCTTCCTATAGCCGCTTGACTATCACAATGAATCATCACATAAGGCACATGCTTCCTCCGACATGGATATCTTCCAAAAAGTTTCGAAGCCACTCTGCTTCTTCACCAGCTTTATCTAAAGCTATAAACCCAGATTCCATGGTGGCCCGAGCTATACACGTTTGCTTTATGGACTTCCACGATACTGCACCACCTCCAATGGTGAATATGTATCACTAGTGGAATAGGAATCTTTCGAATCCAAAATTCAACTAGCATCACTATACCCTTGAAGTACAGCTGGATATCTCGAGTAGTATAGCCCATAATCTAGGGTATACTTCAAGTATTTTAACACCCTAGTTAACATTTTCCAATGCTCATGTCTTGGATTGCTCGTGAACCTACTCAACATATTTATAGGATAAAAAAAGTATGGACGTGTATAGTTTGTGATGTACATCACACTGCCTATTATATGCGAGTATTCCATCTGAGCCATTGATTCAACTTTATTAGAAACCAAATTTATACTTAAATCAATGGGCGTCTTTGACGGTGAACTATCAAAAGTATTGAATTTCTTGAGCACTTTCTCCACTATGGGATTGTGACAAGATAATTCCATCTGGAGTCTTGCTGATTTTTATCCCTAGGATTACATCTGCAGTCCCCATATCCTTCATATCAAAGTTCCTCTTAACATTCTTTTAGTCTCCATGATAGTATCATGACTACTGCCCATGATTAACAAATCGTCTACGTATAGACAAATTTTGACAAATGCTTCTGATGTCCCTTTGGCATATATGCATTTATCACACTCATTGATTTTAAATCCATTTGACAACATCATATTGTCAAACTTAAGATGCCATTGTTTTAGAGCTTGTTTCAGTCTGTACAAGGATCTTATTAACTTGCACACCTTTTTTTCTTGACCGGGTCCAACAAACCCTTCAGGTTATTCCATGTATATTTCCGCATCTATTTCTCCATTCAGAGAAATATTGTCTTGACATCTATCTGATGAATCTCAAGATTGTGCAAAGCAACAATCACGAGAAGCACCTGAATAGATGAAATCCTCGTTACTAGAGAATAGGTGTCAAAGAAATCATACCCTCATTTTGTTTAAAGCCTTTGGCCACAAGTTGTGCTTTATACTTATCAATAGTTCCATCTACTTTATACTTCTTCTTTAGGATCCACTTACATCCTAAAAGTTTATAACCATCAGAGAGATCAACCAACTCCCACGTATGATTTTGCATAATGGACTCGATTTCACTAATGATAGCTTCTTACCATAGCGGAGCATCTGGACTACTTAGAGCCTCTTTAATCGAGTTTGGCTTACCATTTAACATAAATGTTATAAAGTCAGGTCCAAAGAATTTATCCATCTTAGGCCTCTTACTTCGTCTTAGGTCTTCACCATTCGGTGTTGAGCTAGTTGTTCTGTCAAGTGTGATAGTAGGTGTTGTACCAAGTGTTGTTTCAGATGTTATAACACCCAAAGCAACACCTTCAGTAACACCTCTAGAAACATCTGCAGAAACACCTGTAGTTATTCCAAATGTTATAACACATGAAGTAACATCTTCAGCAACATCCGATTATATCTGTTTCTTTAAATTTACATCTATCCTTTCTTTACCAGGATAAATATTCTCAAAGAATATAGGACCGGTTTTAACTTGTTTTGGTTCAGGTATTGCAACCTTAGCCAAACACTCCCACACTTTAAGGTGTTTATAAGAAGGCTTACAATTTTTCCACAATTCGTAAGAAGTCTTATCTTTCCCTTTAAGTGAGATTTTATTCAATATGTGGTTGGCTGTTAAAACAGCTTCCCCCCCACATATTGTGAGTTTCTTTGTTCAAATCCGGATTACCCCAGAACTTACACAACTAATGGTCATTTTATTATCATTAGAATGCTTTTCGTTGTTCTATTGCTATTAGAACCATGTTCCAACAATACCGTTAGAACCTCGTTCAAACAAATTTCAGAACCTTGCTCCAAAAATTCTGTTCGAACCATTTTACAGAGAGTGTGACCTTAGATGTTGTCACACCTTCGACAATATTTCATACTTCACTTGGTTCTGAAACTTCCTTTGGTGTTATAAACTTTTGGCAACACCTCCTGCAAGTGTCTTTCAGTGTCTGCCTTTTGTGTTACAATACCTCAGGAAACACCTTCTACAAGTGTCTTTCAGTGTCTGCCCTTGGTGTTACAACACCTCAGGCAACACCTTTTGTAACTATGGTTCAATGTCTGTCTTTGGTGTTACAACACCTTAGACAACACCTTCTCTCACACTTAAATCTGCAACTAAAACTTGAAAGTTTAAAAATGAGACAGAAAGTGTGGTCATACCCCCACAGTCCCTGGATTCGTTAGAATTCTTAAAAAATATTCCAACAAAATTTTCTCGAGTTTCTACCTAGACTTTCTTGTATTTAGATTCAGACCTTCAATTGGTTTTTTCGATTATCAATCGAACAATCAGACCACTAATCCAATTTTCTTCCAGTTATGCATTTAGGAATTTATGAAAATGTTCCAACCTAGTAACAACATCTAAACGATGCAAACCATTTGAAATTTTTTATTTAAATGACATCTCTTCAGCAAGAATATCATGCAGGTTTAGTTGAAACTTTTAGACTAGTTTCAACACATTTTTGGAATTTTGGAATCATCCACTTTTCAATCTAAAATATAGAAATAACGAACCTTTTTGGAAATCACGTCCTGATTTCGTATTTATTTTCCAAAATCATGAACCTTTTGGAAAAACATCCTCAGTTCATATCAAACCACACCGATAAGGAAATAGTCATGACATAGAAAATCATCATCCTTGCCCCAAGCTTCAACGCAATGCGTTTTCAGCAACAGATTCCAGCAACCACTGGAAGGTCTTCTGTCTGTCTCATATCCAAGCCAAGGTTCTATTTCTCCTCGCCATCATGAAGATACGATATTTGTCTTGCGATGTTGATTACAATGTGTGATTATAATGGGAAACCTTCAACAATGACTTAAACAGAAAAGGAAAATTACAAGAAAATTGAATCTGACTAATACAACTTGTAAAGACGAAAGCCGAGTCGAGTGGAACTCTTTCCGCAAGACAAATACGTCCCGGCTAGTGCTCACGGTAAGATGTAATGTCCCCAAAGATAAAACGGCTTAACCTCTTTTGTGTCCAGGAGCACTACTCAGTTGAAGGAGCGAGAACTGGTTGCTGGACTCGAATGCAGAATGAAGTGTTCTTGAAAGTGTTCTTCGAAATATTACAACACTTTTAACGACACCTTCGAAATATGCAGAGAGATATGGATTTTTTCAGTATATAAAATCTGCAATGAAACCAGGCTATGTATATGCACCAATATCCACCTGCAGGGAATTAATACTGGTAAGTTAGTGGGCATTAACCTTCCATGTAATAGCCAGGTGTTACAACCACCATTGATGACCACTTTCTGGGGAGTTACAACCCCTTCAATGGCACTAATGAAGGAGTTACAGACTCCAACAGACACTTATGAATCTGGATACTTGCAATGTCCAGGTCATTCGGTGTCCCAACTGTCACTTGAATCTGGGCCAAGACCATTTTCGAGTGACAAAAGTGTAGTGGACCCGGACCCATGCCCAGGCCGAGGTTAAGGCCGAGGCCGGGCCGGCCGGGCGGGTGGCCCACTTGTGATCATCCACTTATGTTATAGTATATCCAACTAATAACATCTTCTAGTTTATAAACTAGGATAAACTTTGCTTTATAATCTTTGTGGGATGAAGAAAAAACCTTTCATCTCCCTTTACATAATGCCCATTCGTGTGGCCAACTTCTTGTATTAATTTGTCACACCGAAATTCAATTTTGAGAAATAAAAAATACTACGAACATCTACTCGGAACATAGATTAACAATTTAAAATTTAAATCCTCCAAAATTAAATTCTTAGCCACTGAAAATTTGGTCAAAGTCGGGTCGACGCCCACTTTATCAAAACCCAAATTTCCAACATTTTTTTTATAACAGAGAGTTATTTTAAAAATATAAAATACAAATATAGTCCTTTATACTAAGTAATGAAAAAATAATGGTATTTGTTATATCTAGCTATATATATATGTATATAAAGTTCCCATCATTCTCATTTCTAAAGATAATCAAATAAACAATAATAAATATATAAAGAATAACCCATTAACAGAGACGTCAACATGGGCTTTCAAAGAGCTATCATCATTCTGATAATTCCAATCTATACAATTGATTAGTCAATATAGTGAAGAGCAAAAGGATTTTTGCAGATCATATACCCGAGAACCAAATGAATTAATGGGAACTGCGTATGAAGAGAAATATATCAAAGATATATGGGTCAAACGTCTTCTACCCCGCGAACTTCTCCCATGACTGTCTCTTCACGTCAAAATTTATAAGCAAGAAGAAAACTCTGATGAGTGATCGAGAAAGAAAGCTGGTAGTGTCGGGGGCTGAGATATTCAACTAGTGGGCAACAACCAAAGTTTTCAAGGTTTCAACCCTCACGTCGCGGTACAATTTTTTTTTTTTGGTTGGGTTGGTGTTGTGTATGAGTTGGGTCTGGGTTAGTTGTTAGAATCCGTCTAACGGATTAAATCCGTCAGACAGTCTGACAGGAGACCTACTCTAAGAACAAAGCCTATTCTATAAGAGAGATTTATAATAATAAAAAAAGCAAATTACATATTTAGTGTTAGTGTAAGTAGCTACGAAAATCTAGAGTGGGTGAACAAATTTTCCCGATTTTTGGATTTTTGTCCTCTTTTTCGAATAAGTGAAAAACTCTTCAAGAATGAGATAGATAGAAGAAGAATGAACACAATGGTTTACAGTGGTTTAACTCGCCTAGAGTCTAATCCACTACCACCCGGCATGTCCGAGTGGATTTCGAAAAGGAAATATTTATTAATTAATACCAAACAATTATAACTTTCCCTTGAAGAGCACCAAACTCTTCATACACCAATACCTGAAAACACCAAACTCCTTCAACACACCAAACTCTTCAAAAAGAATCAACCAAGTGTATTCTTGCCAAAAGAACAATCAACAAGTATGTCTTGTTTTGGATGATTTGAGCAATCAAGCTTACAACTCAAATGAAAGTATACAACTTTCTGAGTGCAAGTGTAATCAAGAAAAAAAGCCTAATAAGCAAGATGTGAAAGTGAAGTACTTAGGCTATTACAACAAGAGTATGAAAATAAAAGCTTTAGAAGTTTTTGAATTTTTCTTGTTGTGATGTAGAGTAATGTGTTATGTTTGATCCTCCAATGCTTCATCTGTTTATAGAAGAGCTCCAAGACGTAGTCACCAATATAGACTCCTTCTAATTTGAATTTGTCTGCAAAAGAAAGATCAAAACAACTCCAAAAATGAAAAGCCATAATTTCTTGAGAAGTGTTTCTACAACGGATAGAATTTGTCAAAAAAGACTATAAATGCGACCATTGCTATGTTGAAAATTCGAATTATAAGACCGTTGAATAAAGTTTTGACAAAGTATGGCATCAAGGGTAACCATCCTTCATTTAGTTTAGGCGATCGTTGTCATCCATGGCGACGAGGTTGCTACGGATATTGACCGTTCGCTCGAGAAACAGAGAAGATAAGCAATTTTATCCATTCTTCATGCACCGGTTGCCCTCCCTCCCCCAATGTCTCTATTTTGTTTTCTATTTTAAAATATTCATGTACGAGTCTCCCTACTAGGGCGACCGACCGACCTCTTTACAGAGAAGTTGTCCGATTTGTATCAAAAAATAAAGTTCAAGAAGTACTTCGACAACTTAGTAAAATCAAATAAAATATATTGAAGTATTTGGACAACTAGTGGAAACATTGTTTTGGTATAAAACTCATTTATATGAAATCATCAAAATGAAAATAAAAATATTGTTCTAACAAACTCCCTTTCTTTTTTTATGATTACAACCCAAAATAACTTTTAGAAAGCGAATTTAACAGAAACAAGATTTTTCGGTCAAAATAATCTATCCATTTTAAGCAACACTTCTCAAGACAAAAATCATAAGGATAAAGAGCAAAAGTTTTTCAAAACGAGTTTTAAAAGCACCCCGATCAACATGCTAAGCAATGAATATGCATGGAAGTCAAAAACTTATAAGCAAGAAGCTTAGCTTTTTTAAAATGGCTTAAAAGCTCCATCACCAAAAAAATGAATCATTAGTCATAAAGCTCAACATATTACAAGTGTAATAGAGCAATATTCCACAACTTAAGAGTTTTAACTTATTCAAATAAGCTTTTTATCAAGAGCTTTTTCTATGAGCTTTTTCTAGCTCAATTGATCTTACCATTTAGCTTATGAACTCATTGTATTTTTCTCTCCCTTTGGAATCATCAAAAGGATCATTAGCATCATATATATACAACAAAGTTGCGCATAAAAACATGCAATATTCATGCAAACAATATGATAAGAGTTTAAAGGTCGAGAAATTCAACATATATGTGAAAATGAGCAAGGGGATGAAATACCACAACATTATGTTAAGACCATTAGAGATGCATCATGATATAAAATTATGATCAATATGTGAATTCCAATCACTTTAATAAAGGAGAGCATGCAAAAGAGTGAAATTTTATTGAGACATTTTAACAAACACATGGCATGCATAGATAGAAAACAAAGATGTATATACAATTTATATATCGAATTAAGCCAAATATTTCAATACCAATCCTAATTCTAGTGCAATATTCCAACAATATAAATAATCCCCATCACATAAATTCATCATTTACAAAAATCCAAGAGTTCCAAAATAGCCAAGGGTTCAACACATGGGAGATAATAAAAGTGGAACCAAACTTACCAATCATTGTGGAAAATGACTAAGAGAGATAAGATAAGCATTGTGGAAGCACAATCTAGTAAGAAGTGCAAGAAACATGATCCTTTGGTATGATATGTGTGTGAAACGTGCGAAGGCGTTTGTATGGAGTGTGAAAAAATGAAAGGCGTGTTAGTCTAAGTGGCTACAAAAATTTAGAAGAAGGTAAATAGATTTCCCGATTTTTCGATTGATGCCCTCTTTTTGGAATAAGTGAAACACTCTTCAAGAATGAGATAAATAGAAGAAAAATGAAAACAATGATTTAAAGTGGTTCAACTCACCTAGAGCCTAATCCACTACCACACGATATGTCTGAGTGGATTTCGAAAAGGAAAAGATTTATTAATTGATACCAAACAATTGCATATTCACTTTGAAGAGCACCAAACTCTTCTTATAACAACAACCTTGAAGAGCACTAAACTCTTCTTCCCCTCAAATAGCACCAAACTCTTCTACACATCGAAAAGCATCAAACTCTTTAACATGAAAAGCACCAAACTTTTCAATCAACCACCTCTAATCAACCAAGCGTGTTCTTGCCAAAAGAACACTAACAAGGATTTCTTGTTTTGGATAATGTTACAAATACAATCAAGATTACACTTTAAGTAAAAATATTACAACTTATAAGTGCAAGTGTAATCAAGAAGGAAAGCCTATCAAGCTATGTGAAAGTGTAGTGCTTAGGCTATTACAACAAGAGTGTTGAAAATGAAGAACAATAGATTTGCTGGGATTTTCTTGTTGTGTTGTAAAATAATGTGTGTTGTGTTTGATCCTCCAATGCTTCATCTATTTATAGAAGAGCTCCAAGATGTAATCCTCAACATAGGATCCTCTTGTTTCAAATTTGTCTGCAAAATAAAGATCAAAACAACTCCGAGAAATGGTTAATAAATGAAAAGCCATAATTTCATGAGAAGTGTTTCTGCAATGGATAGAATTTCCTGTCAAAAGACTGTAGCGACCGGTTGCTATGTTGAAAATTCGAATTATAAGACCATTGAATAAAGTTTTGACATAGGATGGCATCTAGGGCGACCGATCACTATCTAGGACGACCGGTTGCTATGGATAATGATCGTTCGCTCGAGAAACATAATAAACTCAAACTTTCAGGCACCGGTCGCCATAGGGGGCGATCGGTCGCCCTATGACAATAACATTATTCTGTTCTATTTTATGTTTTAACACATTCAGGTACGGATCTCCCTACTAGGGTGACGTTCGACCTCTTTACAGAGAAGTTGTCCAATTTTTGTCAAAAATAAAGTTCAAGAAGTACTTCAACAATCTTAGTAAAAAATCAAATGAAATATTTTGAAGTATTTGGACAACTTTTGGAAACATTGTTTTGGTATAAAACTCATTTATATGAAATCATCAAAATCAAAATAAATCCATTGATCTAACAAACTTTCCCTTTTTGATAATTACAAACCAAAACAATTTTTAGAGAGCGAGTTTTAAAGAAAAAAAGATTTTCTGGTAAAATATAATCTGTCCATTTTAAGCAACACTTCTCAAGGCAAAAATCATACGAATAAGGAGCAAAAGTTTTTCAAAACAGGTTTTAAAAGCTCCCCATATCAACATGTAAAGCAATGAATATGCATATAAGCTAACAACTTATAAGCTAGAAGCTTAGCTTTTGCAAAATAACTTCAAATCTCAAGAGATTAAAAACTCCCCCTGTCAAAATAAGTCATTAGTTACAAAGCTCAATTAGAGCAACAAGCCACAACTTACGACTTATGAGCTTTTTATCACTGAGCTTTTTCTATGAGCTTGTTCTAGCTCATTTGATCTTACCATTAATTTATGAGCTCATTGTATTTTTCTTCCCCTTTGGAATCATAAAAAAGACTATTAACATAACAAAAATATCATATATAGATATCAAAGTGCGCATAAAAATGTGCAATCTCCATGAAAATATCATGCTATAAGATTAAAGGTCTAGAACTCAACATGCGAAAGCAATCAATGGGAGAAAGTACCACAATGTCATGAAAAGTTCATTAGAGAAGCATCATGATATACGATTATGATCAACATGTAAATTCCAATCAAATGGTCCAAGAAGAGCATGCAAAATAGTGGAATATCATTGAGGCATTTTATCAAGCACATGGCATGCATAGATAGGAAACAAGGATGTGTATGCCATTTGTATATCGAATTAAGCCAAAAAATTCAATACCAATCCTAATTCTAATGCAATAATCCATCAAAATAAATAATCCCCATCAAATAATTCAGCATATACACAATTCCAATAATTTCAAAAAAATATCCAAGGGTTTAACCCAATTGAGATGATAGAGGTAGAACTAAACTTACCAATGATTAAGAAAGAGGCATAAGATAGACAAGATATGCATTTAGGAAGCTCAAAATAATAGCAAAATGTAAGAAAAGATCATTTGGAATGATATGTATGTGAATTGTGCGAGGGGTGTGAAAGTTGTAAAATAGAACACAAAAAGGAGGACAAACGGTTTAACACAATTTTTACACATAGGGCAACCGATCGCTATGGGGGCGGTCGGTGCCTGAAGATAGAGACTAGTCGCCGTCTATAATGACCCATCTCTGCTTCAGTGCACTCTCTCTGTCTGATTTTGAAGTTTTGAAAATGTGATTTTTCACCCCAAAAATTTAAAATGCTCAAAATGCAAACATAAACCTTATTCAATATGCATTATGCCTAAACGTGCTCGAATTGAGTTAAAAGACTCGGCGGTTAACAGTTTTGTAAAAATATCCGCGAGTTGATCTTGAGACGGAACAAAGCACATCTCATCTTCATCTTGAAGAAAGACTTGCTTCTTGATTTTCTTTCCTTGTTTTTATTTACAAACTTTGTAAATTTTCTAACAAGTTCATCATCTTCATCTTCATCTTCCTTGTTTTGCATGTTTTTGTGAGTGTTTTGTATGATGATTTGTGCATATTTTCGGTGTGTTTTATTTACATTTGCATGTTTTAATGTTATGTTGTGTTATTTTATTGATTTTATAGATTTTGGTGGAAAAACAATTTTCGGAGTAAGAAACGTTAAAAAGTCATTTCGCAAAACTGCGGCAGTTGTCGTATTATAGACATAATGTCTTCATATGAAGTCTAATTAACATGCTTCTTATACAATTGGAAAGCGAAGACAAAGTTCTACGAGGTTTATTTGTGGTACTAAATTCAAATTAAGACGTTTGGATGGGTTAAAATCATGTGCAAGTGGAAATAATGTATTAAAATTCTAGAAACAACACCTCTTAGTATTTTGGCCAGAGATCTCTTTAAAAAATGGATATTGAGGTCATTCAAGCGGCTATGCAAAGCTACGAGAAAGATATAGGTTTCCTCTGAAGGACCAGAGAGCAAATTCTGATGTTTTGAGGGTGCACGGTTGCTCAAAAAGTGCACGGTCGCACACGGTGACTTCCTTAACACGAAATTCGCGATATTTTTCCCTTTTTGGGCTCTTCCACCTTGTATAGGACTCTAGACTTATAAATATGACTTGGGGAGCATATTTTTGAACACCTTTACTTCTTAGCACTTTTAAACTTTAGTTTTTGTTTTTCTCTTTTCCATTCAACACTGGGATTGCTTGAGTTCTTCCCATCGAAGTTATTTTACGACTTAATCAAAGCCCAATATTTTTTTATCTTCTTTATCTGATTTCAATTGTTTGGTGATTATTGTTATTGCATGATGATGTTTATGATTGTTTTCTTTCCTTCAATTGAAATTATGATTACATCCCCAAGCATGAACTAATTTCTTTGTTCTAGGATTAAGATGATTTGATTCAAACAAACAAGCATAAATATGAACTAATTGATTTGCCTTCCCCAATGAATTGCTTTATTTGATAATTGATTGTTTGACCAACTTTTGATTAATTTGAGAGAAAATTGAGATCGAAAGAATATATTATTCCTGGACTAAATTTATTTAGGGGGTTAGATATGAATCAGAGATGTATTATCTAACTTAGTTAATGAAAATGGAAAAGTGGTTATGGATAGACTTAATCTGTGAATAAGAGAGTTATCAAATCTAGGCCTAGTTTATATCTGTTTGCTTTATTTGCTAATCGCATGATCAATTGGTTGATATTCTGCTTGCAAGTTTGATGAGATGATTCTGAAATCCTAGACGTTTTATCCATATCGTTTTCACCGAGTTTATTTGTGTTTAGTTTTAATTGAGTTCATATTTGTTTTTTCTTAGATAATTTAAAATCAACAAATCTAGTTAGAGTATTTATGATTTATTTTTTGTTTGTGATACATAATAATTATTTGTCGGCTAAGTTTTCCTTGAGAGACGACTTAATTTGGTGAACTTGTTACCCTATAATTGATCTCGTATTCTTGCGAGCGTCGCTAGATTTATTTTAGATGTTTAGTGATCGAACAAAATTTTGGCGCCGTTGCCGGGAAAGCTTTAGGCATAATAATTATTGAGTTTATTTTCCGTGTTTCTAGATTAGAATTCTTTTTGTATGTTTCTAGTTTAGGTTTATTCGTCGATCAGGTGCGTTTGATCTATTTTTGTAGTTTTTTATACAAGCACCAGGAATGGCAATTGTTGGACCTCTGGCGCTACTCGGATTGACGACTGTCCCCACAAACCAACACGAGTCTTTTCTAGCATGCTTTGTCCTCACTCACGCGCACTCTGGAAAACTTCCCAGAGGGTCACTCATCCCATGTCCACTCCGTGCCAAGCACGCTTAACCTCGTAGTTTCTATATAATGGGCACCGAGAAAAGAAGATGCATCTTGTTGGTATAGGTAGTCCAAATCATATCCTTTAAGCTATCCTTTAACTATGCAATCCAAAGACTCACGATTTGAATCGTGGGCGCGCCTCGCGCCTCTTTTTAAAGCGCATTGCAGGCGGATGTTGGACTAAATCCCAACAATCCCCCTCCCAAAGACTGCCAAAGATCTCGGCTCCAAAGAGTTGCTTGGCAATCTCCGCGCCGCCGCCAAACTTCCCGCCTCGGTTCTAACGCCAACTTCTTCAATTCAAGCGTCGCGTCACACCAGCCTCTCAGTTCCGGCCACCCAACAACCTACACCTTCGATTTTCGGTCCGTTTATCGTAGTTCCGCCACCTGGCAACCTACCCTTCCGATTCGGTCCACCCAAAGAACCTACACCTTCGATTCCATCTGTTTTTACCTCGATTCCGCCACCACCTGGCAACCTACCCTTTAGTTCTGGTCCACCTAACAACCTACACCTTCAGTTCCAGTCTGTTTTACCTTAGCTCCGGCCACCTGGCAACCTACCTTCGCCCGGTCCATTTACCTCACGCAAAGATCTCCGCTCCACCGCTCTCCGCCAACCTCCACTGCAGCGTGCTTCCATGGGAATTCGAACTCGTGACCTTCTCTTATACCAGTTGTTGGACCTCTAGCGCTACTCGGATTGACGACTGTCCCCACAAACCAACACGAGTCTTTTCTAGCATGCTTTGTCCTCACTCACGCGGACCCTGGAAAACTTCCCAGGGGGTCACCCATCCCATGTCTACTCCAAGCCAAGCACGCTTAACCTTAGAGTTTCTATGTAATGGGCACCAGAAAAGAAGATGCATCTGTTGGTATAGGTAGTCCAAATCATATCCTTTAAGCTATCCTTTAACTATGCAATCCAGCGCTCACGAGTTCGAATTGCGGGTTGCGCCTCGTGCCTCTTTTTAAAGCCCATTGCAGGCAGGATGCTGGACCAAATCCCAACAACAACCAATCAAGAGCAATCACCATGACCCACATTAGAAGAGAGCTTGAATTCTTTTATTCAAGTTAGTCAACAAATACAAGAGTGGAATAACAAACGATTTGAATCTTTGGAGGCCTCTGCTAAAGCAAATTGAGACTCAAGTCAGCCAATTGGCTATGCAAGTTGGTGAGATAGCTCGATATATCGTAAAAAATGACATGGTTCCTAGTCAACTAACGCGAGCTCAAGTCATCATTGATCTTGAAATTGGTGAGATTTATGATTATGAAATTGAGTTTCCATATTCTATTGTTTCGTCTAACCCTGCAAGTATTGATAAAATGGAAAAGAAGGATGATGCAAGTGAAGAAAGCACGGATAAGGAGGCAAGTAAGGGATCATCCTTACACAAAATTGATAATCCCTGCAAACCTTCTACTCCATCCCCAAGTCCACTCACAAAGCAACAATGATCCATGTAGTTTTCATTTGTATTGCTTTTGGGAATGGTAAGAAAGTCGCATGAATACTTGATCTTGGAGATGGAATTAACCTTATGCCTTACTATATATTTAGACAACTAAATTTAGGGAAATTGAAGTCCAACAAATTATGTATGCAACTTATTGATAGGTCACTTTTTTTTTTTTTTTTTTTTGAGAATATTGATAGGTCACTTAGGTATCCTAAAGGTATTGTTGAAGATATTTTGGTCCAAGTAGGTAGTCTTAAAATTCTCATTGATTTTGTTGTCTTGGATATGAATAATGATAAAGATAATATTAAGGAGCATACCATTTTGTTAGGTAGACGATTCATGGACACCACCTACACCTTGATTGATGTCAAAAGTATAAAAATAAGTATGCCTGTCTTGGAAAAAACTGTGACGTTTTTAATTTTTGATATAGCTTGTAGTCCTGCTTATGCCTTATATGATAATTTTATTACTGATTCTGCTGTGAAAGATATCCTATGACAGGAATACAATATGATTCGAACAAATTAACCGGATAATAATTCCAAGGTGGTGATAGAGGTCTTGCTCGATGACCCGCCATAATTTTCTCCGTTGATATCGTCAAGCTAATGACGTTAAAAGAGCGCTTCTTGTGAGGCAACCCTAGCATTTTACTGATTTTCCTAGAAAAAAAAGGTTTGTGTTAGTGGTGTGGTTTTTTTTTTTTTTTTTTACGTTTGCATGTGTGTGGGTGTTATGATTTTGTTCCTTTCACATGGATTTTGTAGGTTTGACGGCTCACATGATTGCCTTAACCATTTGTCAATGATAGCATTTTTCCGGGACGTATCACGTGATTGCCTTAACCATTTTGTTCCCTTCACATGGCTTTTGTAGGTTTGAGGTCATAGCGTGATTTAAGTGTGGGGGATCAATTAGTCATTGTGTAGGCATTATGATTGCATGTGGTTACTTCTTTCACTATCCCTATGATTGGTATAAACTTAATAATTGTGTTGTTTAGTCAACTTGAAATAGATGTATCAATTTGAGCTTCAATTATGAAATGACGTCGTGAACTTGATATGTAGGATTTGACTAAATTGTTAATCAACCTTCGTGGTAGACAAATTAGGTGAGGTTTAAATGATAGTCTATGTTGTGGGGCTTGAATAGCGAAGTTTCATTGATGCGCATTAAGTTAAAACTCTCTGTTGGGAAACTTTATGTATAAATATTAATGATACCATGTAAAATTTAGATTAGGAAGTTGGCACCCCAATTAAAATGTAATTCAACTTGTAATAGATATGGTTCTAGGAGCTAAGTCGAAGGCAGCCAAGTTGAAGATTACAAGACTCGGCAAGATCGAAGAGAAGACCCACCACTGGCGGTGAGTAAAGTGAAATGAAGATTCAATCACATGACTTTAAAAGTCAGTTTTAGTCACCGACTACATCAAAGTCATTCCAAAATGATTGGAATCATTTGTCAAAGAGGTATGCAGTAGACAGGATCAAAGAAAGTTGAAAGAGATCCGTTGTCAATCAAAGTCAAGGTTTGGCTGGAAATAGACATGTGTCAGACTGCCAGCAATAAAATTGTTTTGCTGAAAGAGTGCTAAAGGCAAGGAGCCAATGGGATGTACCCGAAACTCTGCTGTTGGGAAATTTATTTGTTAGATTTTGATGAATGCCTTTTAAAACTTAGACTAGAAAGTTGGCACCCCATTTTCTTTGTAATTTGCATTGTAATAGATAGGGTTGTACGAGCTGAGTCAAGTCAGCTATGCCTGGATATGCAAGAGGTCAACTGAAGGCTAAAATGAAGACTCATTGTGAAGCGGTGAGTATGGCAAGAAGGAGAAGTCAAGAACTCGATCAAGGAGTATCAACTATAATACAAATTGTGAAGTGTCGGTCAAAGTCAACTCAAGACAACCAAGTCAAGTTGAAGTGACATATGAGTCTTCCATGATTGGGAGCTGACTCGAAGTCACCTGGGGAAGTTAAGGAACTGCAGTCAAGTCAAGACAACTGAAAAGAGTCCGTTGCACATAAGTCAAGAAAGTTACTAAATTAAGTAATACTCCCATACTGCAATATTCTAAAGTGCTCAGTCCTAAAAGCGTGCAAAAGGAATAAACCAATGGGAAGCACTTTTTGTGTCGCTCGAAAAGTCAAGGTTCATTTAATACAAGGAAATGTCAACATCAAGGACTGCAACAAGACAAGCCAACGACCACTAGTGTCTTTTGAAAATCAGCCTATCTCTTCAACGGGCAGATTTTTGAAAGAGCACTATAAAAGGCAGATGAATCAATTTGAGAAAAGGTGACCTTGCATACCTGAACCACGAGCATTCAAGCTAACATTCGAACTGTAACCAAGAAAAATATTCTCAAGTTATTCAAGCAAATCCTCAAGCCTAAACTTCGAAGGAAATCGATCCAACACCAAGCTGTGAAGGAAAGACAACCTCATACTGTTGAAGAGGAAACTTTTGAAGAATCAAAAAGGGGTCTACATTCCAAGGAGGATTGTAGAAAGGTTCAAGGTCGAACCAGTCTCAAGTTATTGGAGGGCTTCGTGATCAAATCTACGAAGCTAGAGCAAGTGAGCTGAAGTAGCAAGACAGCCACCCTGTGAAGAAGCTGAGTCGGACGAGAAGCCAGCTGTGTGACCAAGGCATCTCCAGATCGAGTCCCAAATGATCAAGTCACCGTGTGATCAAAACTTGTATCTGGACTGTCCACCACTTTGTACTCTGATCAATACTTAGTGGATTCCTCCATGAATTGGAGAAGAGAGGAGTAGAAGAATTACCCCATCTTCGAACCTCTATAAAATTTATTGTGTCATTTATATTTCAAAGATTTCATTTATGCATACTACATTATATCTCACGATAATTTGCATTCCAATTGATATTTAACAAAGTGCTAAAACCAAGTGTTAAAACAAACTTAAACCAAATTCAAGGGTGTTAAGTCTTCCGCTGAAAATCTCATCACAACCAAGTTAAGTATTAGATTAAACAAATTGAGTTATTCTATCAACAAATTTCAATGAGTGCGTTGAGTGGCTAACTCTATTTGGTTAACTAACTTAGTTATCCATCAAAGACATAGCTATGAAATCAACTCAACTTATTTAAAAGGACTAAATCGAAAAGTTGGTAAGGTTTATTCAACCCCCATTCTAAACCTTACTTACACCACTTGGGAACTACAAGTTGTATCAGAGTGGTTGGTTCATTGAGCCTTCCGCACTGGTTACTGAACTAGATCTCCAATCTTTCAAAGAAGTCTTTAACACTTGTTCTTACAAAAGCCATTTTCAAATCAGCAAAGTTAATATCATGGAAGCAAATTTAACACGCATCCCTATGTTCACCATTGAGGAATTTGATGACTGGAAAATACGTATGCAGGCTCATCTATCAGCTTTACATGATGAGATGTGGATAGTGATAGAGGATGGGCCACTGCAAATAATGAAGGTGAACACAGCTGCAAGGAGAGCTGCCGAAGCTGAAGAAGAGGAGGCTGCTCCTCCTAGACCAGCTATGGTTGATAAACCAAGAGCTGAGTGGACAAATGATGACAGAAAAAGATACAATCTTGACAATGTGGCTAAGGATATACTTTACAAGACTTTGGACAAAGCCATGTTCAACAAAGTCAAATCTTGCAAGACATCCAAAGAAATCTGGGATAAATTAACCCTAATTTGTGAAGGATCTGAACAAATTAAGGAAAACAAATTATCTGTTGTTGTTCAAAAATTTGAAAACTTCAAAATGCTTGCAGTGAAACAATGGACCACTGGATGCTAGATTTATGAAATCACAAACGAGCTCTCAAAGACTTGGGAAAGAATACACACAAAAAGAGATGTGTATGAAGATATTAAAAGCCTCCCACCGAGTGGGAAATGAAGACCATGGCTCTAAGGCACTCGATGGACCTATCAAAAACATCCAATCACGAACTATTCTCAGACCTCAAAGCCTATGAGTTTGAGCTGAGAAGAAAGGATCAAGAGGAGATAGATGTACCCAAAACAGCTGCACTCATAGTTAAGGAAGGGAAGAGAGCTGAGACCAAAGAAGTCATTGACCAGGAGGAAATTGCCTTGATGGTTAAAAGATTCAACAAGTTCTTCAACAAGAACTACAAAAGAAATAAAGGTGAATCCTCCAGAAGGCATTCAACTCCCTCTAAGTCAAGGGAAGATAGGCCACCAAAGAGAGCTGAGTACCAAAAGGTCGAATATCAAAGAGCTGACAACCCAAGAAATGAGAGAGCTGATCAAAAAGCTGAAAATCTGTGTTGGAATTGCAGACAACCAGGACATTTCGCAATTGACTATCCATATCCTGTAGTCAATAAATACAGGAATGAAGAAGAAAGGAAAGTCTTTAGAGAAAGAAGACAAGAAAAGAAAAGGGCAATGTTGGTCGAGAGGTCACTTGAAACAGCTAAGTCGAAAGATACAACAGACTCAGAGAGTAGTGTAGCTGACTACTCAAGTGACTCTGAAGAAGAAGCTTTAATCTGTCTGATGGCTAAAGAACAAGATCAACCCGACCAAGAAGATGAGGTACACTCTAACTCATCTCACTCAAATTCTAGTGATAGTGATTGTGACACACACACTTCATCACCCACTGATCTTTATGATTCATTAGGCAAAATGATGAAAGATTTTGAGCACATTAAATCCTCACACTCACTATTAAATGAGGAAAACAACAAAAAAAGCCAAAACTCACAAATTTACTAAGGAGCCGAGTACTCTAAGTCACATAGCCGATGAGAACAAAGAGTCAAGGCTGAAAATGCTAAACTAATAGCAGAGATATCTCGCTATAGAAAAGAGAGAAAATGATCAAAAAATGTGATTGCTTCATTCACAAAGGCATCTAAATCATTGGATGACCTTATCATGAGCCAAAAAGAATGTGGAGACAAGACAGGCATAGGATTCAATTCCTTTGTCCATAGTCAAACTCCTAGAGTGATCTTGGAAAAAGGATCTTCAAGTAATGAAGCATCTAAAAATCCAAAACACCAAATATTGCACACACATTCATTCCCAAGCACAATCACAAACAAACTGGCCTAGGATATAAAGGGAAAGGAAAATAACCTGATTGAGTATCTTTGAGAGGACAAAGAAGAAATCTAGCAGAGTTCCTCAGCAAAATTCAAATAGGAAGTACTCTGTGAAGAAGAAACAGAGCTACCAAAACCCTCAGAAGTTCTATCAAAGGAACAAATATGATGGGAATGGTAGAAACTACCCAAGCCAAGCTGACTGGAATTATGTGAAATATCAGCAAAGACCTATGGAATACAAGCCTAAATGGCAAAGGCCTAGAACTCAACAAAGGTCATTCCAAAGGCCAAAGAGCTATTATCAGCACACATATGCACCCAAGCACTACACTCAGAGATATCACAATTACCCAAAGAAGGCAATTGCTAAAACACACACACAGCATACGGACAAAAGAGACAAATTTGTATGAACCTAAAGCCCCCAAGCAATTTGCAAAAGTAAATTATGATTATGGCACGATAGATGGCAAACCCTTAGAGTCAAATCATTTGGCTATAGGTTGGTTGGATCATCTTACAACACTAACCCCTCAGGACCCAAACAAGTATAGGTACTTAAAAACTGATTTCCTTGATTGTAGGTTCAAGGAACAGCTGAGTGCCAAGGAACCTGGTACATGGATAGTGGCTGTTCCAGACACATGACAGGAAACAAGAAAAATATGTCAAGATTCAAGGAAATTAGAGGTGCAAAAGTCATATTTGGAGGAAATGAAGTTCCAGGGGAAATAAGAGGCACCGGATCCATCAAGAAAAATGGATTAGAAATCACAGATGTTGCATATGTTGAAGGCCTAAATTTCAACTTACTAAGCATCAACCAACTCTGTGACAAAGGCTATAATGTTGGATTCAATATGGGAGTGTTCCAAATCAAAGACACTGAATCAAATGAAGTAGTGTTGCAAGGAGCCAGACAAAAGAACATGTACGCGGTAGATTGGTCGACTGCCACACCAAGCACTTGTCTTTAGCAAAAAGTAAAAGGTACAAAATTTAATCAAGTTGGTCGTGGCACAAGAAGCTGAGTCACCTGAATTTCAAAACAATTAACAAGCTTGCAAGGAGTAATATTGTAGAAGGACTACCGGACTCAGTATACAAGAAAGAAAGTGTTTACGATGCATGCCAGATGGGAAAGCAGATCAAATCATCATTCAAAGAGAAGTCAAGCCCATCTTCAACAAGAATACTGCATCTGCTGCATATGGATCTATTTGGTCCAGTTGAGCCAGCCAGTATAAGTGGAAAGAAATACACTCTAGTAGTGGTAGATGATTATTCAAGATATACATGGACAATTTTCATGTGTAAAAAGAAGGAAACTTTGCAGAAGTTACCAGAGCTGATGAAAAGAGTTCAAAATGAGAAGAGTCAAACCATTATAAAGATAAGATCTGATAGAGGAACTGAGTTTGTCAATGGAATTATAACTCAGTATTGTGTTGAAAATGGTATTGCTCATAAATTATCACGTAAGAACTCCACAAAGAGAATGGAGTTGCGAAAAGAAGGAACAAAACTCTCAAAGAAACTGCAAGGACCATGTTAGTCAAGCAAGGTTGCCTAAAAGATTTTGGGGTCAACTAAACACAAAAATAGATGCATGATAAATAGACAAATGACAAAGACTCCCTATGAGATTTGGACAGGAGAAAGCCAAATGTTGCATATTTTAAAATCTTTGGATGTAAATGCTTCATCCACAATAATGGGAAGGATAATCTAAAGGCTTTTGATGCTAAAGCTGATGAAGGTATCTTCTTGGGATACTCAGCTGAAAGCAAAGCCTATAGAGTGTTGAACAAAAGGACTATGGTCACAGAAGAATCTATCCATGTGGTTTTTGATGAACCTAATGTGAATGGAGAAGACATTGAAGAGTTAGGCGATAAGTCGAATCAACCAACTATGCGAAAAAGTCCTTATGTTGAAGCTGAAACTGGAGTAATTAATCAAGGTGAAGATGAGATAGTTGAATCTCAAAGACAGCTGAAAGATCTGCAGCTAAGTGATGATGAGAGAGTTGCTCAAGATAACACATCTGCAAGATGACTGAACCCGGCTGACTTACTCCAACCTGATGTAAGATGGCTGAGAGACCATCCACCTGAGCTGATCATTAGAAATGTAAGAGATGGTGTAAGAACCAGATCCAGAGCTCAACAAGAAGCAATGTTCACTTGCTTTATTTCCCAAATAGAGCCAAAAGATGTGTCCCAAGCATTGGATGGTGCACATTGGATTCATGCCATGCAAGAAGAGTTGAATCAGTTTGAAAGAAACAAAGTATGAGAATTGGTTCAAAGACCAACTCATCAAAATGTCATTGGCACAAAATGGGTTTTCAGAAACAAGATGAATCAAGAAGGTCCTGTAGTAAGAAACAAAGCAAGATTGGTAGCCAAAGGGTATTGCCAAGAGGAAGGAATAGATTTTGATGAAACATTTGCTCCTGTTGCAAGATTAGAAGCAATAAGGATGTTTCTTGCCTATGTCTTTCTTTTAAGAACTTCACCGTATATCAGATGGATGTGAAGAGTGCATTTTTAAATGGACTGTTAGAAGAAGAAGTCTATGTTGAGCAACCTCCAGGATTTGAGCAGAAGACTCTTGGAGATAAGGTGTACAAGCTCAAGAAAGCTCTTTATGGATTGAAACATGCACCAAGAGCATGGTATGATACATTATCTCAATTCCTAACAGATAATGGATTCACCAAAGGCAAAGTGGATAGAACACTCTTCAGAATTCAAGATGGAGAGAGTATACTGCTTGTTCAAATATATGTGGATGACATTATATTTGGATCTACAAACAAAGAGTTGTGTGATAAATTCTCAAACCTCATGCAAGGAAAATTTGAGATGAGCATGATGGGAGAGCTGACATTTTTTCTAGGACTTCAAGTTAAACAGCTGAAGGATGGAACCTTCATAAGTCAAACAAAGTATACCAGAGATTTAATGAAGAAATTTGGTATGGAAGAGAAATCTTCTGTGAAAATACCAATGAATACATCAGTCAAGATGGATATGGATGCAGATGGCAAGCCTGTGGATCAGACAAGATACAGAGCACTCCTTGGTTCACCGCTCTATCTCACATCAAGTAGGCCGGCATCACCTTTCTTTGTAGGTGTATGCGCAAGATTTCAATCGCACCAAAAGAAAGCCATATGACTGCAGCTAAGAGAATCCTAAGGTATTTGAAGGGATGCCAGGAAGTCGGCTTATGGTATCCAAAGAAAGGTGGATTCAAGCTTATTGGTTACTCAGACTCTGACTATGCTGGATGTAGAGTTAATAGGAAGAGTACTTCAGGTACATGTCAAATGCTTGGAAACAGATTGGTTTCCTGGTTTAGCAAGAAGCAAAATTCAATAGCCACATCCATACCAAGTCGAGTACATAGTCAGCGGGCAAACAAGTTGTGCCCAAGTCTTATGGATGAGACAACAGCTGAGAGATTATGATGTTGAAGAAAGAGAGATTCCAATTATGTGTGATAACACAAGTGCTATTGCAATCACTCAAAATCTAGTGTTGCACTCAAGAACAAAGCACATTGATGTCAGATATCATTTCATAAGAGATCACATTGAAAAGAAAGACATCACCTTGGAATATATATCAACTGATAAACAGTTAGCTGACATATTCACAAAGCCATTATGTGAATCAAGATTTGAAGAACTCAAGCATGAGCTAGGGTTAATTGAGCTGAGTTAACACTCAGAAGACTCAAGGAGAAGAGATGAAACAAGAAAAGATGAAAATGGAGCTAAGTTCGTAAATCAGCTAAGTGGGTCAGCCGTATCGAAAAATCAGTTGCATCGAGTTAGGTGACAGCTGAGTACCTATGTGAAACGAGAGAAGAAGAATTGAGTTAGCTAACGAGTAAGATGAGTCATTTATGAGCTAAGTGAAAAAAACGCAGTCATTTTTAATGAGCGGGAATGTTTTTAAGAATGACGTCAGCGTCATAATGACTGGTACAGTTAAAAGCTGCACAACAAAGCATATGATTGGATATAAATGCTGCCGCATTAAATGCGAGCAATTAAATGCTAATCGGCGTGCTAAATCTGAGCCGTTGATCTCGATCAAATTTAAAAAAAAACCGTATGCACGTCCTTTCATAACCCACATATATACCCTTCCGTCCGTTTCTCTCTCACTTTACACAAACTGTTCATCTCTCTCAAAAGCAAAGAAAGCAACTTTTCTCTCGAAACCCTACAGATCTCCAAGTAAATTTCTAAAAGTTTCGTTCGGTAAAACTTCAAGTAATGGCATCTACTTACGATTTTGTTAAGTTGGGAAAACAAATCCACACTGGCTCTACTTGGATTTTGAAGGTATGATCAAACAGGGGTTGGATGAAACCCTTGTGAAGAAGATTGCTGAGAAAGTGGAGAAATCTGGGCTGAAACCCTTTCTCACTATGGAGTTTCAGATGACTTATGTTGAAGAAGTCGCTCAATTCTACGTGAATGCTGAAGTTCACGACGAGGGCATCAAGTCCTCTGTTCACGGAAAAGAGTTTACGATTACCGCTAAGGATCTAGCGGAGCATTGTTTGCTTCCGTCGGAAGGAAGGCCGGAGATATTGGAGGCTGATGTAAACTTGGTTGCTGCATGGAAGGAAGTGGCCAAACCTGACTATGCTGCAAAGGTGGTTTACACAGCCGATAAGAAGTTGCTGAAAGAAGATTACCACAAGTTGCTGGATATTGTTGCCAAATGCGTAGACATCAAATTTGGAAGCTTTAATCAGCTATCCAAAACTAAGCTGATCGTGATGGCTGCGATCATGCAGGAGAAAAAGGTAAATTGGGCTGAGTTTGTATACAGCAGACTCTGCCAAAATGTTGGAAATAAGTCTTTCAAAGAAGACGGATCATTCGGAGGATCCTTGGGGTATGGCCTTGTGATTGGCGGGTTGATGGAGGTGAAAGGTGTTCCACTCAGACATGGAAAGGCGTTCCATGTCAACAAGAAAATGTTCCGATCAAATCTTTCAGGAGCTCAGAAGAGAGCTTATCCAAGAGGGCGGACACAAGTGAGGGGGAATCAGCTGACCTTGAGGAAACAGTTGTTGTCTCCCCTTCGAAGAAGAGAGCTGCCCATGCAAATGAGAAGATCACGCTTTGCCCCAATAAATGGTGAAGAAGACAAAAGATGCACTCTACCCTGCGAACCGCTCCGCCCTCGGAGGAGAGAAGGAACCTCAAATACCTTCTCCGGTTGTCAAGAAAAAGAGGACTAACAAGCCAAGAAAGCCAGCTCCTCAGAAAAAGAAAGAAGCACCGGCCCCCGCCGCCCAGGACTCAGAGAAACCTTATCCGAACCAGAAATTCCTCTGGTAAGGACCAAAAGAAGAAGACTCTTCTAGCGTTCAGAGCTTGAGAAAACAACTGAGTCTGCCACTCAGCTGGAACAGATCGCTGAAACAACTGGAGAAGTAGAGTCTCCAGAGATTATTGATGAAACTGCCAAGTCTGCTGAGGCCGATCAGCAGAGGCAAGTCGAAGACACAACTATGGACGGGAGACAACCGAGAACAAGAAGAGCCGAGACAATGAATCTCCTCCCGCCGACAGATCGCATCTCCACCTGCGACAGACGCAGCTGAGGGTGAAGAGCAACAAGCTCTACTACCCTCCATTCCCGAGAAAGAAGTACAGAAGATGACGATGATGATGTGATCATGTTGTGCCCACCATATCCAGACATCCAAAATCGTCTGCGTGAATGGAGGAAGTGGAAGCTGAGTCGATCGAGGGAACAGTTCCAAAGGCCTGAGTTTATTGAAGAAGAAGAAGAACTGATGAATTTCCTCGGTTTGACCACAATGGTCCAGGCATTGGATGAAGAGAACTACATAGATATTTTGAATTTCTTCAAAGAAAAGGAGAAGGAGCGATTGGCAGAGGAAGCTGAAGCCCGAGAGAAGGCCAATATTTGTCCCTTCACTGGAACCACCGATCACACTCATCCCCACCTCGATGTTCTCTCAGGAAGTGATGAGGATCTGGACCCTGCTGCTGCTACAGAAGAGTTGGAAATGCAGCAAGCCATGCGGGAATCCAGAGTGATGCATGAGCAACAACTGATGGAAGGACCTGGAGAGTCTTCCAAATCACAGCTGGAAATTGACCCTCTGGGAGTGGTGCAACAGATTGCGACTATTGTTGCTGCAACCACTTCCCCAGCTCACTCTGAGGAAGGTTATAAGGGTAATGGCGATGAAACTGGGAACTTGGGAACCCAATTCGAGCCAACCCCTATTGAAGGTGTCTTACCACCTGCCCCAACGGCTGAACACTCAAAGGAAACAACCGGGAGTTTGGATCACTCAACTGTTGTGCCAGCTGAGGGGGAAACTCCCTCCACTGCAGCTAGGTCGGAGGTTGTTGCAGATGACTCCACAACGAATCTAGGAGGCGAAGTGGAGAAGGAACACGAAAACGATACACAACAAGTTGTCACTGACGACGCTCAGACAATTAAATCTGTCTCAGCTGAAGTGCCAACTGCTTTGCAGGCTGAGGACACTGCTGATGCAGTCGAGGCACATGATAGATCTGCCCTGGGAGTTAACACTCTGGGCAATGAAAGTGCAATCCACGGAGTTGTGACTCCTGTGGATGCCACCGTCGAAGACCCTAAGACAGCAGAGTCTGTCGAAGGGAATGTCCAAGGCCTTGCTGCAGTTGAGACTGCAGGAGGTATTGAAGGCCTACGGGAGGTTGAGACTTCCCGAGGTAAAGAGGCAGAAGCACAGAACATCCCTCCAGTTATCATCGACGCATCTGAGAAGGAGATAAGTGCCCTTCATGTTTCCCAAGACAACCCTGATGTAACATTTCTGGGATCTGAAGGTGAAGATGAAGCTGAGTCATCCCCTGTTGCAAGTCCAAACAACTCAACTGAGGATGTTCTTCCCAGTACGAGTAAGCCAGAATTCAAGGCTGCTCGTCAAAAGTTCAATTTTGATGATGAGCCACCTCTACAAGTCTCATCATCGTCCGATGACGCTACTGATACGGCCGAGACCGATAACTCATATGGAAAACCAACAGACCGAAGGCCGTTAGACAACCAGAGGCTCACCACCGGTCAATACCTCAACAGACCCCAATCATAGTGAATCAAGCGCAGCTCCCAAAGCTGCAGCAGAATCGACTCAACCAGGCACATCACGGCCACAAGTCATAGTTGAACAGATTCCCTATGTCCGTGATGATGCGTTTGAACAAACATTCCCTTTCACATTAGAGCCGCCTGATCTTGATGAAGAATCAACTAGAGTTCAACAACGTTTCCATAGACCTGATCCAGTAATTCCCACAGATACCATCGTCCTAGAAAATTTTGATTTTGATGCTGCTTGGCCGCCAGCTGAGACAGAGGTGACAACTGAGGTTCGAGAAGTCTTCAAAGCAATATTTGCGGAGATTGAGAAGATGGAAAGGCACCAAGCCTCATTGATATGCGGTTGGATAACTGAGATGCTAATCTTACTGGCGATCTAATCGGGAATAATTGTCGATCCGGAATGGTGGCAACAGCAGCAGACAATGCGCGTCGAACAAGTTCGATACTTCAAAGCATTGTACAATAAGATGCTAATCTGGAGCGCTGATAATGATGACATGAAGAAGAGGATGCAAGAAAACATTGATAGAATGAATACTTCTCATACCACAGAAATGGAACTGCTGCGCGAATTTCATCGTAAGGAACTTCTGCGCGTAGAGGAGAACATGAATGAAAAATTCAGCATTCTTATGGCTGAAATGAAGTCGGTGATAGCCGAATCCAATGCCACTCGCTCAGAATTTCGAGCAACATACTCCACAGCAGAATCCAAGCAGAACTCAGTTATCAGTCGCCTAGATTTCATGCTTGCTGGCATGTTTCCAGGGGTTCCTCTCTCCTTTGATGATGCCAAAAAGGGGGAAGAGGAATACCTAAAGACGTTGAAAGGATCCGCAGCTGGGAAGAAGGACGCAGCTGTGAAGGAGAAGACAGCTGAAGAGCAGAAGAAAGAAAAGGGAAAAATAGTTGAGGGGGAAGGTTCGAAAAACATGACTCTAATGGTTGCTAGAACCCCTCAACAAGGACTTGTCACATCCGACATAATCAAAGAAACTTCCAAATCACTCCCTCCCAACACTCTGCTGTGCCCATGTCTGAAAAGAGGAAGATAGTTGAAGCAGAGATGACGGAGATTGAAAGAAAAATGGATGCCCGTGCGATGGACATACTGAAACAATACGGAGGCATTCCGGCAGGAAGAGACACTGATGCCATTTCAGACGTCGGAACCGAGCCAAGATCTATTGATGAATTCAAGACGCTCGCATCCGAGGGATACTTCGAGAACATGACCATGGCCCAAGCCTGGGATTTGTATTGGGAAAAAGGCCTCAAGTTGTGCGAAGAAGCTGATAGGCAGCAGACTCCAAGCAGTCACTCTGCTGGTCACTTTGCTGGTCACTCTACTGGAAAGAAGAAGGCCCCAGTACAATACACACCCATAGGAAGAAGTAGAAGCAGTGGAGGAAGAGGTTTCAAACCTAGACCTCTACCAAAAAACATTGAATACATAGATCCAGGGAAGAAAGTAGGGATCTATTGGGCTGGGTTTGACGAAGTAGCCAACCTGCAAGTGGCCAAGAACAATGTTGAATATGTAAAGAGAATCGAAGAAGAAAATAAAAGACAAACTCAGTTGTGGGAAGAGAGACAAGAAAGAAAAAGAAGAGATGAAGCTGCCAGAAAAGCTTATGAGAAAAAGAAAGCAGTTGAAGAAGAGAAGAAGAGAAAAAGGTCAGAAGACGACATAGCTGATGAAGAAAAAAGGAGGCAGCGAAGGAGATGAAGTGTTGCTGTCCACCCCTTCATGTAATTTACTATTGTAAATGCATAAGTATGTAAGTCTTCTGTACATTGAATAAGAAATCTGTAATTTCTCTATATTTTTTTGTGTAGACATAGATGTTTGCTCTGATACACTTTGTAAACAACTGTGTAAAGGACAAGAATGTTATGATCAATAAAAGATTGATTCTACGCATACATTCTCTGTTACTGCACTACCTGTATGTATCTTTGATGCTTACATTTTTGCATGTATGTTTTAAGTTTTGGCATCATCAAAAAGGGGGAAATTGTTGGGAAATTTATTTGTTAGATTTTGATGAATGCCTTGTAAAACTTAGACTAGAAAGTTGGCACCCCATTTTCTTTGTAATTTGTATTGTAATAGATAGGGCTGTACATTTAGCCGAGTCAGTCAAGTCGCCTATGCCTGGATATGCAAGAGGTCAACTAAAGGCTAAAATGAAGTCTCCGCGTGAAGCGGTGAGTATGGCAAGAAGGAGAAGTCAAGAACTCGACTGAAGGAGTATCAGCTATGATACAACTGTGAGAAGTGTCAGTCAAGTCAACTCAAGACAGCCAAGTCAAGTTGAAGTGACAGATGAGTCTTCCAATGATTGGGAGCTGACTCGAAGTCACCTGGGGAAGTTAAGGAACTGCAGTCAAGTCAAGACAACTGAAAAGAGTCCGTTGCACAAAAGTCAAGAAAGTTACTAAATTAAGTAATACTCCCATAATGCAATATTCTAAAGTGCTCAGCCCAGAAGCGTGCAAAAGGAATAAACCAATGGGAAGCACTGCACCTGTGTCAGGCTCTCAAAAGCTGAAGGTTCATTTAATACGAGGAAATGTCAACATCAAGGACTGCAACAAGACAAGCCAACGACCACTAGTGTCTTTTGAAAATCAGCCTATCTCTTCAACGGGCAGATTTTTGAAAGAGCACTATAAAAGGCAGAGGAATCAATTTGAGAAAAGGTGACCTTGCATACCTGAACCACGAGCATTCAAGCTAACATTCGAACTGTAACCAAGAAAAATATTCTCAAGTTATTCAAGCAAATCCTCAAGCATAAACTTCGAAGGAAATCGATCCAACACCAAGCTGTGAAGGAAAGACAACCTTATACTGTTGAAGAGGAAACTTTTGAAGAATCAAAAGTGGTCTACATTCCAAGGAGGATTGTAGAAAGGTTCAAGGTCGAACCAGTCTCAAGTTATTGGAGGGCTTCGTGATCAAATCCAAGAAGCTTGAGCAAGTGAGTCAAGTAGCAAGGCAAAATACCGTGAAGAAGCCGAGTCGGACGAGAAGCCACCAGTGTGTGACCAAGGCATCTCCGGTGAGCCCCAAAGGATCAAGTCACCAGTGTGATCAAGACTTATATCTGGACTGTTCACCACTTTGTACTCTGATCAATACTTAGTGGATTCCTCCAGGAGTTGGAGAAGAGAGGAGTAGAAGAATTACCCCATCTTCAACCTCTATAAAATTTATTGTGTCATTTTTATTTCAAAGATTTCATTTCTCGCATACTACAATATATCTCACGATAATTTGCATTCCAATTGATATTTAACAAAGTGCTAAAACCAAGTGTTAAAACAAACTTAAACCAAATTCAAGGGTGTTAAGTCTTCCGCTAAAATCTCATCACAACCAAGTTAAGTATTAGATTAAACAACTGAGTTATTCTATCAACAAAATCCGAGTCTGCATGAGTGGCTAACTCTGTTTAACGAACTTAGTTGTCCATCAAGGACATAGTCAGAAATCAACTTTTAACTTATTTAAAAGGACTAAATCGAAAAGTTGGTAAGGTTTATTCAACCCCCTTCTAAACCTTACTTACACCCCTTGGGACCTACATCTGCCGAATTTAAGGAAAGGCTGCAGAGCATAAAATTCAAGGTACGGTCTCCATCAATGCTGCAAGACAAGACAAACCAACAACCTACAAAGTGTAGTTTGAAAATATGTCTATCTCTTCAATGGACATATTTTTGAATCTGACTATAAAAGGCTGAGGATTCATTTGAGAGAAGGTTAACCAAATCTACGAGCACACAAGTATTCAAGCAAATAACCTGCAAAGCAATATCTCTCAAGTATTCATGTTATCCTCAAGCCTAAAACTCGAAGGAAATTGATCTAACGCACTCAGTGAAGGAAAAACGACTTAATCTATTGAAGAGGAAACTTGTTATCCAGAACAAGGGGTCTACTCTCCAAGTTTGAAAGAGCTATAGTAAGGTTCCAAGTCGAACCAGAGCTTTGAACCTGTTGGAGGGCTAAGTGATCAAGTCCAAAGGTTTGAAGGAAGCTGAAGTAGCAGGGCAGCCGTCTTGTGAAGAAGCTGAGTCCCATGACTTGGACTGTATCTATTTTGTAACAAAGTCACCGTTACATTTGTGGATTCCTCCAGGGGTTGGAGAATAGTAGATTGGAGGAATTACCCCATCCTCGAATCACTATAATTGCTTGTGTATATTTACTTTTAGCACACTTACTTTTTTGCATTATCTTCATATATGCTGATTGTTAAATTGCTTAAGTCGACTGATAATAACCCTGCTAAAACAAGTGTTGAAAAGCGTATTAAAAAAAAATAAAGGCAAAAGTCTGCCGCTATTAAAAACCAAGTCAACTGTTTTTAAAGTGTTAGTTGAAAACAACTAAGTTATACTATCAACAACCAAGTCGAGTCTGTTGAGTGGGTAACTTTTCTATGTAAACCAACTTAGCTGTCCACCAAAGATTTAGCTGACTTGAGTCAACTCAAAAGTCTTAAAAGGACTAAAATAAAAAGTTGGTTAAGTTTATTCAACCCCTTCTAAACTTTACTTATCACCCCTTGGGACTTACAATTGGTATCAGAGCGGTTGGTTCATTGAGCCTTCCGCACTGGTTAATGAACTAAATCTCATTCTTTTTCAAAGAATCAACACTTGCTGGTTTTTAAAGCTTTCATTTCAAAAGCAAAGTTATTATCATGGAAGCAAATCTAACTCGCATTCCAATATTTAATGTTGAAGAATTTGATGATTGGAAAATACATATGCAGGCTCACCTTTCAGCCTTACACGATGAGATGTGGTTTGTCATTAAGGATGGACCACTACAGATAATAAAGGTGAACACACCGCCGGGCTCCAACCCCTAAGGCGTCAAGCCAAGTACTGAGCGAGGCTATCGCAGCCTCCCGTGGCACGCGGCGCACGTGTCCGCCGCCGCTTACCCTAGACCGCAATGGTGGAAAAGCCACGCGAGTGGACGAATGAAAACAAGAAGAGATATAACTTGGACAATGTTGCCAAGGATATTTTATATAAAAATCTTTATAAAGCCATGTTTAGTAAATTCAAATGTTGCAAAATGACCAAAGAAATTTGGGAAAAACTAACCTTAATTTGTGAAGGGTCTGATCAAATTAAGGAAAATAAATTGACTGTTGTTCAAAAATTTTAAAATTTTAAAATGATTGTGGATGAGAGTTTGGATCAGATGGATGCCAGATTCACAAAGATAACCAATGAGCTCTCAGCTCTAGGAAAAAAATATACACAAAAGAAAATGTGTATGAAAATTCTAAGTCTCTCCCAAATAAGTGGGAAATGAAATTAATGGCTTTGAGACACTCTATGGACCTTACCTGAACATCCAACCATGAGTTCTTCTCAAATCTTAAGGCATATGAATTTGAAATAAGAATAAAAGAGCAAGAAGAGACAGATGTACCCAAGACAACTGCACTCATGGCTGGTGAATCAAATAGAGCTTAATCCAAAGAAGCCACGGCCAGGAGGAGATTGCCCTTATGGTGAAAAGATTCAACAAGTTCTTCAATAAAAACTACAAGAGAAACAAGAGTGAATCCTCCAAGAGACACTCAGCACCCTCCAAAGCAAGGGAGGACAGAGCACCGACGAGAGTTGATCACTAAAGGATTGAGTGATAATCGTGAGAGAGAAAGAGCAAATTTTCAGAGAGCTGAAAACCTGTGTTGGAGTTGCGATAACCAAGACATTTTGTTGTTGACTATCCACCAATCAACAAGCATAGAAATGAAGAAAAAAGAAAGGTCTTCAGAGAGAGAATATAAGAAAAGAAGAAAGCCATGTTGGCTGCGGAGACTGCTGACACAACCAAGTGTAAAGAACCAGCAGAGTCAGATAGTAGTGAAGCTGACTACTCTAGTGACACAGAGAAAGAGGCTATGATATGCCTCATGGCCAAAGAATAAGACTCCAAAGAACAAGAAGATGAGGTATACTTTAAATCATCTCATTCTGATTCTGATGATAATGATAGTGACACAAACACTTCATCACCCATAGATCATTATGATTCTATTGGCAAAATGATGAAAGACTTTGAGCACAAAATCCTCACACACATTTCTAAATGAGGAAACTAGCCAGCTCAAAAGCCAAAACTCACACCTGACTAAGGAGCTGAGTACTCTAAGTCACATAGCTGCTGAGAATATAGAGGTGAAGGCTGAGATAGCTAAGATCCAAGAAGACTTAGCTGCAACTGAAAAGAGGGAAAAAAGATTTGAAAAATGTGATTGCATCATTCACTAAGGCATCTAAATCATTGGATGAGTTTATAATATTTCAAAAAGAAAGTGGAGACAAGACATGCATTGGATTCAATTCCTTTGCGCATGCCTAAGTCCCAAGAGTGGTATTAGAAAAAGGATCCTCAAGTAATGAGGCAGTCCAAAAACCCAAAGCACCATCTATTGCACCTACACCCACTCAAAAACATAATCACAATCATGTTGGCCTTGGATACAAAGGAAAAGGCAAAAACCAAGAGAGTATGCCGACAAGACAAAACAAACAAAACTCGAAGAGTCCATAAGCAAACTCCAAAATGAAATACTCAGAAAATCCAAACAGAGCTACCAAAAGCCCCAGAGATTTCAAAGAAAGAAAATCATATGATGGGAATGGTAGAAATTATCCTGTACCAGCCGATTGAACTGAATAAATAAAATATCACCAAGTCCAAAGGGATACAAGCCCAAGTGGCAAAGAAGCTATAATCAAGACACATATATGCACCCAAGCACAAAGCCCAATATGCACAAAAGTTTCATTACTATCCCAAGAAAGAAAATGCACAAGCTCACACACAGCCTACAGATAAAAGAGATGTATGTATGAGCCTAAAGCTCCTAAGAAATTTGCAAATGTTCATTATGATTATGGAACCGATAGGTGACAACCTCTTAGAGTCGACCATTTGGCTATAGGTTGGTTGGATCACCTTATAAGATTAACCTCTCAGACCCAAGCAAGTATGGGTACCTAAAAACTAATTTCCTTGATTGATCACAATCGAGTGCCATAACCTGGTACATGGATAGTGATTGTTCCGCATATGACGAGGCAATAAGAAAAATCTTTCAAAGTTCAAGGAAATAAAAGTTGCTAAAGTTATATTTGGAGGAAATGAACTCCGGGGAGATCAAAGGTACATGATCCATCAAGAAGAATGGATTAAATCATAGATGTAGCATATGTTGAAGGTCTCAACTTCAATCATGAGCATCACCAACTCGACAATGGCTATAATGTAGGATTCAACATGGGTGTTTTCCAAATCAAGGATGTCAATCAAATGAAATTGTGCTATAGAAAAAAAGCACATGTCTACTAGCAAAGAGTACGGTATTGGCTATGCAATCGGGTGAATAAGCTTGCAAGGAGTCATCTTGTGGAAGGATTGTTATCATGCCGATGGGAAAGCAAATAAATTCCTTTAAGGACAAGCCAAGAACTCCTTTTAAACCGAGCAAACAATCAATAATGAAGAGTCATCTTGTGGAAGGATCAGTTTGTGATGTGCAAAACCAGGATACTACACTTATTGCATATGGATTTATTTGGTCCTTTTAAACCAGAATTAGTGGAAAGAAATACACCTTAATGGTGGTGGAATTATTCAAGATCACATGGACAATCTTTTATGTGTAAAAAGAAGAAACCTTGCGAAGCTCCTCAACCATGCGAGAATAGTTCAAAATGAGAAGAGTCAAACCATTATCAAGACAAGGTCCGATAGAGGAACCGAGTTTGTCAATGGGATTTTAACTCAATATTGCATAGAAAATGGTATTGCTCGTGAGTTATCACCGCAAGAACTCCACAAAGAAACGGAGTGGTGAAAGAAGGAACATAACTCTCAAGAAAGCTACGAGGACCATGTTATGTTAGGTGTTGGATTGCCTAAGAGATCTTGGGTTGAAGCTTTAAAACCCCTTTGATAAATAGAAAACCCTTTGGATGTAAGTGATTTATTCACAACAATAGCAAGGACAACTTGAAGGCTTTTGATGCTACAAAATTTGATGAAGGTATTTTTTTGGGGTACTCAAACAAAGTAAAGCTTTTAGAGTGTTGAGCAAGAGGACAATGGTAATGAAGAGTATATCTATGTGGCTTTTGATGAACCTAATGTTAATGGAGAATACATAGATGAGTTAGCCGATAAGATAAATCACCCAAATGTTCGTAAGAGTCCCTATGTTAAGACAGATATCGAAGACTCAACCCCGATGAAGATGAGATAGTCAATCTCGAGACAACTAGAAAGTCTCACTAAATGATGATGAGGAAGTTGTTCAAGACAACTTATCTATAAGACGACTAAATCCAGCAGACTTACTCCAACCAAATATGAGATGGCTGAGAGACCATCCTCCAGAGCTTATCATTGGAGATGTTAGAGAAGGAGTAAGAACCAGATCCAGGACTCAACATGAAGCTATGTTCACTTGTTTCATTTCCCAAATAGAGCCTAAAGACGTGTCACAAGAATTGGATGACACATCCTTAGGAAGAGCTGAATCAGTTTGAAAGAAACAAAGTTTGGGAATTAGTTCAAAGACCTACCCACCAAAATGTTATTGGTACTAAGTGTGTATTCAGAAACAAGATGAATGAAGAAGGATCTGTAGTAAGAAACAAAGTAAGATTGGTAGCCAAAGGGTATTGCCAAGAACATGGCATAGATTTTGATGAAACCTTTGCACATGTTGCAAGATTGGAAGCAATAAGGATGTTTCTTGCTTATGCTGCACAAAAGAACTTCACTGTTTATCAAATGGATGTGAAGAGTAAATTTCTGAATGAACTTTTGGAAGAAGAAGTCTATGTGGAGCAACCTCCAGGTTTTGAGCAGAAAACTGTTGGAGATAAAGTCTACAAGCTCAAGAAACCATTGTATGGATTGAAACAAACACCAGGAGTCTGGTATGATACATTGTCCCAGTTCTTTATTGACAATGATTCACCAAAGGAAAGGGTGATAGGACACTCTTCATAATTCAAGATAGGGAGAGTATATTGCTTGTTCAAATATATGTGGATGACATTATTTTTGGATCCACAAACAAAGAGCTGTGTGACAAATTCTCAAATCTCATGCAAGGAAAATTTGAGATAAGTATGATAGGAGAGCTTACTTTCTTCCTAGGTCTTCAGGTCAAGCAAATGAAGGATGGAACCTTCATAAGTCAAATCAAATATACCAGAGATTTAATGAAGAAATTTGGTATGGAAGAGAAGTCATCTGTGAAGATTCCCATGAATACTTCAGTCAAGATGGACATGGATGTAGATGATAAAGTTGTTGATCAAACCAGATATAAAGCCCTTATTGGATCATTTCTCTATTTAACAAAGAAGAGGCCGGACTTCACATTTGATATAGGTGTGTATGCGATTTCAATCTACACCAAGGAAAGTCACATGATTGCGGCAAGAGAATCCTAAGGTATTTGAATGGATGCCAAGAAGTTGGCTTATGGTATCCAAAGGATGGAGGATTCAAGCTAGTTTCCTACTCAGACTCAGACTATACTTGATGTAGAGTGGACAGGAAGAGTAACTCAGGTACCTACCAAATGCTTGGAAATAGGTTGGTTTCTTCAGTAAGAAACAAAATTCAATAGCTACATCCACAACTGAAGCAGAGAATATAGCTGCAGTCAGATGTTGTGCCCATGTCTTATGGATGAGGCAATAGTTGAGAGACTATGATATAGAAGAAAAGGAGATTCTAATTATGTGTGATAACACAAGTGCCATTGTAATTACTCAAAATCCAATATTGCATTCAAGAACCAATCACATTGATGTCAGATATCATTCAAGAATACATATCAACTGATAAGCAGTTAGCTGATATATTCACTAAGCCATTATGTGAATCAAGATTTGAAGAGCTTAAAAATGAACTTGGTTTGATTGAGCTTAGTTAGGAGGCTTCAAGCCTCAATCAACAGAGTCAAAGAAGTGAGTATTGGAAATCAGCAAAGTTTTATTTTTCGGCAAAGTGAAACAACCAAGAAGGCTAGTCAGCTGTATCGAGTTAGCTGGACAGCTGAGTGCTCATTAAATGAAGAGAGAAGCAGAGTCAAGTAACCTATGATGATAGTTAAGTTATTTATGAGCTAAGTGACAAGATGCGCTCGTTTTTACGCAAAGCGGGAATGTTTTAGCTTGTCGTCGCCGCGAGTAATTATGGTGTTAGTAAAAATCATGTAGCCGTTTTACCTATGATTGGATATAAATGTTGCTGCATTTAATGCGGGAAAATTAGTGCGATTTCAAGACACGATCTCAACCATTGATCAAATTTGAACTTTTTGAATTCCAAAAATCGTCCCCTCATATCCCATATATAGAGAAATTTATTTTCTCTCTTCACATTACTCTCATTCTCTCCAAAGAAAGAAGCTTTTTCTCCACAACTAAGCAACCAAACCCTAGTTCAAATCTTTTGATTTTCACGTTCTAATCTCTAAAATGGCACCTACGTACAACTTCGTGAAGATGGCGAGAAAATCCACACAGATCCACGGTGGATTTCAAGGGCTTAGTCAAGCATGGGATGGACAAAACCCTGCCAAGAAGGTTGCCGAGAAACTCGAGAAGTCCGGTCTCAAGGAGTTTCTTTCGATGGAGTTTTTGCACACTTATTTGGAGGAAGTGGCGTTGTTCTACATGAATGCTCGGTTCACGACAATGAGATTCGCTCATCGGTCCACAACACATACATCAAGATAACTGCTGCGGACTTAGCTGCAAACTGTCATCTACCTTCGTCTGGTTTGAAGGAGATAACAGAGAAGGACATTAACCTAGCTGCTTCATGGAAGGAGATTGCAAAGCCAGAGTCAGCTGCGAAGCCTGTCAGCAAAGAAGTCTTTGATTAAGGAGGACTACCACAAGCTAATGGACGTGGTGGCAAAATGTGTGGACATGAAGTTTGGCGCCTTCAATCGCCTATCGAGACTAAGCCGACCGTGATGGCCGCTATCATGGAGGATAAAAAGGTGAACTAGGTTGAGTTCGTCTTTAGCAAGTTGTGCCGTAATGTGATTAACAAGACCAATAATGAAGTCGGTTGTTTGAAAGTTCTCTAGGATATGGCCGTGATAGATCATGTGATGAAGGTGAAGGGCATTCCTCTCAGAATGGGAAACCCTTCCACATGAACAAAAAGATGTTTAGGGCCAATCTATCAACTCGCCCAACGACAAGCTCATGCCGGGAAGGCCGATACTGAGCGGGGGAATCACCGACCCTCGTCCCTAAGACACAATCAACGATCGCTAAGGCTTCTTCTCCCACGCCTATGCGAGAAGAAGAAGAAGAAGGCTCTCCCCGCCAAAGAAGAAAGTCGACTCGCCCCAGCAGACCCACGTAAAGACCCTTCACCTACCCTTGGTTTCCGAGAAGGAATCCTCTACACCTTATCCTATTATCAAGAAAAAGTGCTCACCGTACACAGGCTTGGGCAATCAAGAAGTCAAGGTTGGAGAAGTAGCTTTCACAGATTGAAGAACTCGAGGATGTGGAACCTGAGGTTCCATTGGTCAAGACTAAGAGAAGAAGACTTGTGAAGAAGTTCGCATTAGCTAAGCCAATCGAGTCTAAGATCATCTTGAGAAAGATCTTTGTGAAGAAGAGCACCAAAGTTCAAAAGAGAAGGGTGGTATGAAAACCACTGTGGAAAAAGAGACTATTGTTGGCAAACAACAGAGTTTGGAAGAGACTGTTGTCAATGCACAACTTAGTTCGAAGGAGACAAGCTGTAAGGAGACAAAAAAAGCAAGTTTTTATAGACCATGGAGATGAGTTAGATGTACGCTCTCATCAGACGGATGCGAGGACAGCTGAGGAAGAGAGGGTTCCCTTGAGCCCATGCATGAAGATGAGGAAGATGATGACCTTGTCATGATATCTCCTGCGTATCCGGTTGTACAAGAGAGGCTCAATGTATGGAGGAGTTGGAAGTTGAGTTATGTCAGAGCTCAATTCCAGAATCCGGAGTTCATTGAAGAGGAAGAGGAACTCCTGAGCTTTTTGGGAAACATTGCGGTCCGTTCGGCGTTGGACCCAGATTTTTGTACCACCATCCTTTATTAAAAGAAGGATGAGTAGAAGCGAAAGGCAAAGGCAAAGGCAATTGAGGAATCAAAGACACCTCAACCCCGCCCTTTGATGATGGCCTAGAAAGACACCTCAACGTAGAAGAGCTTGCCTGGCGAGGAGGTAGAGAGAGCCGAGCTAAGGCAAGTAATGAAAGAGTCCAAAGAATCGCACGAGAAGACATTGTTGAAGGGCCCAGAGAGTCATCTATTCTAATCTCTGCTAGCCCTGACATTATGGAGATGGTGAGGACAATTGATGCATCTACCTTACCACTGCACTGTGAGGAACAAGACACCAGGAGGAATGGCGATGAAGCTAAGGATGGATATGAAGAGGGAACCTTAGCCAAGCCTACCCGTGAAGAAGGTGTTGAGACATCTAGCCTCTCGGCTGAACACTCAATTGGAAAAAAAAAAAGTCGATTCTCAGGTTTCCAGTGACCCCGCTGTTCGAGACTCAGCTGGTGCGCCAGCTGAGGGGGAAACTGAAACCACCACAGCCGAGTAGGAGGAGTCTGAGGGAGACATTACAAAATTGAAGTTTGGGGGCAAAGCTGAGAACATAAATGTACAGCAGAGTGGGGTTGTTGGCGCTCAGACGGTTCAGACTGTCTCAGCTGAAATCCCAGCTGCATTGCAGGCCGATGAAGCTGCTGATGAAGCCAAGGCACAAGATGGAAAGGAAGCCACGGTAGTTAAGACTCCTGTCTCTGAAAGGGCAATCCTAGAGGTTGAGACCTCAAAGGATGCCGCAGAATACCCTAAAGCAGTTTCGTCTGCTGAAGGGATTGGTGAAGACCCTATGGGGTTAAGACTGCAAAAGGGAATGTAGAAGGCCCATCAGCGGTTGAGACTGTTGAGGGTAATGAAGGCCCAGTGGAGGTTGAGACTTCCATGGGTAAGAAAGGTGAAGAAGGTATGCCTGCCCCTCAAGAAGAGTCAGCTGAGAACGAGAAAATAAGTGTCTTACATGACTCTCGGGAAAATGTTCCATGGAATTCTTGGATACGGATGATGAAGCTGAGTCTATCCCTAAAGATAAACCTGAAGAGGACCACTGCTGAGAAGGCATTGACACAACAAAGAAAGGTGAGTGACAAAGTCGCCTTCACAAAATTTACATTGATTGATGGCCTACCTCCTATGGTGCCTTCACCATCCCATGACGCCTCGATGAATTAGTTGAGGATAAGACAACTCATATGGAAGAAACAATCGATGCCAACGACGCTGTTAAGACAATGAGGGTCGATCACCAATGAGTAACACAAACAGAAGATGTCGAGACGCCAAACAAATTTTGCACACAGAGTGAGAACACTTAAAGGGAAAGGGTAAATCTCCTAAAGCAAAAGGGGAGAAATTCACATTTTCCCAAGATATTTTTGCAGTACTTTCCATTTGTGGCGGAAGTACCTTTGAAGACAGAGTCTGCTGCTGAGAGTGCAAGGTACACTATCAACATCCCTGCTGACAAAATTGGAACTCTAAATGCTCATACAATTGTGCCATTTGGTTTTGATTTTGATGCGGTATGGCCCGAGGAGCAGTCCGCTGAAGCATCCGACTACTGGAAAACGTTCAAGGCCATCTGTGCTGAGATTGAGAACATGGAAAGAGGATTTGTAGCACTAAACCAGCGGTTGGACAATAGAGATGCAGCGATCACAGGAGATATCCGAGGGACTGTATTGAGAATAAGGGAATGGACAGCCCAAACAAAAGCACTCAGGTGTGAGCAAGTAACATATTTCAAGTCTCTATTTGCCAAGATGGTAATTTGGAGCGCAGAAAATGCCAAGTTTCAGCAGGGACAGAGGGATCACATCTTCAGGATGGACCAGTCGCACAAAACCGATATGGAGATGCTGAAAGCACAACATAACGCAGACCTTCTCAAAATAGAAGTCACCATAAGAACAGAAATGATGGTGATGCAGACAGAAATCAAGGAGATGGCAGCTGAGATCATAGTATAGAACAGCACACTCCACAAGTCATGAGAAGATAGATGATAATTAAGAAATTGGATCTTACCCTGGGAGTATCCTCTCAGTTGACTCACCCTCCTAGTGGTGATGCCAAAAATGGGAAAGATAGTATTAAGGGGGAAGGTAGCGGAAGTGAGATGAAGAAACCACCCCTGAAAATTATGCTTGCAAAAACCCCTCAACTTGGCTCAGTCACCGCCTCAATCCTGAGCCAGCTGCCCCAAAGCCTGTCAGCTGAAGAGAAAGCTAACTTAGCTTTCAAGAAGACGAGCTGAGATAGAAGTTGACTTCGCCAAGGTAGAAGAGAAGCAGCATGGCAGGATAGAGAGCTTAAAAGCAAAGTACGACGGCCCCCCAGCTGGATTATTGAAGGACTCCCCAGCAGTGAAGCCCCCTAGGGAGTTAGTTGTCCCTGATGCAGGATCTGAGCCAAGATCCTTAGAGGATTTTCAAACGCTTACATCAGAAGGAATTTTCAGAGAAATGACTCTACCAGAGGCATGGGACTTGTACTGGAAAAAGGGTTTAGAGCTATGTCAAATAGCCGAGAAGCAGCAGACTTCGAGTAGTCGGTCAAGAGGCCGAGGCATAACCCATGTAGTACACTCCCAGAGGAGGAACATACTCTGGAAGGGGAAGGGAAATGATTGGTGAAGGTGGAAGAGGCAGAGGTACTCCACCGCAGCCAAGGCCTAAAGATGTTCGATATGTAAATCCCCAGAAGAAAGGGTTGATCTACTGGGCTGAGCTAGATGAACTGTCTAACAGAGAGGTGGAGAGGGAAAATGAAGAGGCTAGGAAAAAGCAAGAAGAAGAGAAATAAGGCTCATGAATGGGAAGAAAGGCAGAGAAGAGAAGACCTAGCTGCCAAGAGAGCTTATGAAAAGAAGAAGAGAGAGGATGAAGATAAGAAGAGGAAAAGAGCAGAAGAGGATAGAAGGAGAGCAACGGAGGATGCTAAGAGAAGAATGAAGCAACCGAGGCTTTGGAGATGACTGAACCCCTTCATGTTGTATTTTTACTTAATTGTAGATACACATACACTTGTAAATACTCTGTATATGCTCTGAGATAATAATGCTCTGATACTTTGTATTTGTTTATACACTCTAAAAGCTCTGTAAAGTGCAAAGAATGATATTCAATAAAATAACATATTCAAATAGAATAATCTTTATTTTCTGCACTATTTACTTTGCTATTTTTATTTAAGTTTTGACATCATCAAAAGAGGGAAATTATTGGGAAAATTTATGTATGGATTTTGATGATACCATGTAAAACTTATATTAGGAAGTTGACACCTCAATTCAAATGTAATTCAACTTGTAATAGATAGGGTTCTATGAGCTTGGTTGAAGGCAGCCAAGTTAGAGATTACAAGACTCGACTGAAGATCGAAGAGAAGACCCATTTGTGTGGCAGCTGAGTGAGATGAAGTGAAGGTTCAGTCAAGTGACAGAAAAATTATCTCAGTCAACTGACTGACATCAAAGTCATTCCAAAATGATTGGAATCATTTGTCAAAGGGGTATCTGCAACAAACGATCGATCAAAGAAAGATGAAAGAGATCCGTTGTCAAACAAAGTTAAAGTTTTGCTGGAAATAGGCATGTGTGAGACTGCCATCAATAAAGTTGTTTTGCTGAAAGAGTGCAAAAGGCAAGGAGCCAATGCGATGTACCTGAAATTCAGCAAAGTTCAAGGAAAGGCTGCAGAGCATTAAATTCAAGGTACGGTCTCCATCAATGCTGCAAGATAAGACAAGCCAGGCCACCAACCTACGAAGTGTAGTTTGAAAATATATCTATCTCTTCAATGGACACATTTTTAAACCTACACTAGAAAAGGCCGATGATTCATTTGAGAGAAGGTTAACCAAATCTACGAGCACACAAGCATTCAAGCAAATAACCTGCAAAGCAATATCTCTAAAGTATTCATATTATCCTCAAGCCTGAAACTCGAAGAAACTCGATCCAACACACTCAGTGAAGGAACGACGACTTCATCTGTTGAATAGGAAACTTGTTATAAAGAACAAGGGGTCTACTCTCTAAGTTTGAAGGAGGTGTAGTAAGGTTCCAGATCGAACCAGAGCTTTGAACCTGTTGGAGGGCTGAGTGATCAAGTCCAAAGGTTTAAAGGAAGCTAAAGTAGCAGGGCAGCCGTCTTGTGAAGAAGCTGAGTCCCAAGAGCAGCTAGCTTTGTGATCAAAGCTGACTCGGACTATAACTATTTTGTAACAAAGTCACTGTTACATTAGTGGATTAATCTGGGGGTTGGAGAAGAGTGGATTAGAGGAATTACCCCATCCTCGAACCACAATAATTGCTTGTGTCCATTTACTTTAAGCACATTTACTTTCTTGCATTATCTTTATAACTGATGATTGTTAAATTGCGTAAGTCCCCTGATAATAACCCTGCTAAAACAAGTGTTGAAAAACGTATTAAAAAAAACTAAGGGTGAAAGTCTTATGCTATTAAAAACCAAGTCAACTGTTGCTTTAAAGTGTTAGTTGAAAATAGCTAAGTTATACTATCAACAACTCAGTTGAGTCTGTTGAGTGGGTAACTTTGTTGTGTAAGACAACTTAGCTGTCCACCAAGGACTTAGCTGACTTGAGTAAACTCTGAAAATCTTAAAAGGACTAAAATCGAAAAGTTGGTAAAGTTTATTCAATCTCCCCCCTTTTAAACTTTACTTATCACCCGTTAGGACCTACACTCTGCTTTGATTTGTGTGTGTACACAAAATTGCTAGCCCTATGAACCAAAAACAAAAGGAAAAAAAGAAGAAAAAAATGATCAATATATATATATATATAGAGAGAGAGAGAGAGAGAGAAAATCGAAAAAAAAGGCTGAGCAATTTATATTTTACTCCTTTGGTTACACTGCTTAGTAACTATTAGCATTCATGAGCCCCATGTTTGTCTTTTACGTAAAATGACAAACATGAGTATGGAAAACCACACCTAGTGGAAGATATCTTGAAAGTTCTAGCGAGAAAAAGAACAGTGAAAAACAAAGAGATGTTCATGACACAAATTTGAAACTTAGTAAGGAGGGTCGAACACCTCGACTAGCTATTAACCTTAGACGAGTGAATCATTTGTGAAGGTTGGGGAACGACGAAGGATAATCCGGGGTGGATGGAACGTGGTGTTATGGATAAATTGACGTTCAAATTGGACATAATATTTCTTGTTGGGTTTGTAGGTGCTATTATTTGCTTGAGGACAAACAAAAGGTTAAGTGTGGGGGAGTGTTTTGTGTGTGATTTTTGTGTATTTTTTTCCTTTTCTAGTAGGTGATTGTGCGTATTTTTGAGTCTTCACGTCTCGTTTTATAATGTCAAGTGTTATGTAGGGTATTTTGTGACTTTTATAGGTCTTGGTGTAAAGGAGTATTGAACATGGGCTAAATCAGGCAAAACGGGCACTATGGTCGGACGTCGGCTCGGCTAGACGGAGATGAAATGCAAGTGCATGGCGCCAAGACTTTTGAGTGCGCGCACGCAAGACAGAAGAAAAAATATAAATGCGCGTGCACTAGTGCGCGACCGCGCTTTGTCAACCTTGACGAGAATGTGCGCGTGCACGCATGAGTGCGCGATCACGCAGAGGAAACAGCGCGTCACGAGGCACTGTGCACGCGTAGGGCACGCAGAGGATGGCGTGCGGAGCACGACGCGAAGCGCACGAGATCGCGCGGTCGCACACCTTGGGAACTTTCCAGATTTTTGTTAGTTTTCTTCTTCTTTTAGGATTCTCCCACTTTGTATAGGGTTCTTGGCTTATAAATAACACTTGGGGGATCCATATTTTCATACACCTTTACTACTTATCACTTTTTAAACCTTATTTTTTGTTTTTTTTTCTCTTTCATTCAACATTGGGATTTCTTGGGTTCTTCCCCTCGAATTTATTTTGTAGCTTAATCAAAGCATAATATTTGTTCATCTTCTTTATCTGATTTCAATTGTTTGGTGATTAATATGGTTGCATGATGATGTTTATGATTGTTTTCTTCCCATCAATTGAAATTATGATCCCATCCCCAAGCATGAACTAACTTCTTTGTTCTAGGATTATGATGATTTGATTCAATTAAACAAGCATGAATATGGACTAATTGATTTGTCATCATAAATGAATTACTTTATTTGATAATTGATTATCTGATCAACTTTTAATTATTTTGATGGAGTAATTGAGATTAAGAGATGATATTATTCATGGAATAAATTTATTTAGTGGGTTAATATGAATCAGAGATGTATTATCTAACTTGGTTAATGAAAATAGCAAATTGGTTATGGATAGACCTAATCTGTGAATATGTAAGTTATCAGATTTAAGTATAGTTTATATCTGTTTGTTATATTTGTTAATTGCATGATCAATTAGTTGATATTCTGTTTGCAAGTTTGATGAGATGATTCCGAAATCCTAGACGCTTTATCCTCATCGTTTTCACCGGGTTTAATTGTGTTTATGTTTTAATTGGTCTTTTCTTTGTTTTTCCTTAGACAATTTAAAATCAAACAAATATGGTTAGAGTGTTTAGGATTTATTTTCTGTTTATTGTGTTGCATAATAATTATTTGCCGGCTAAGTCTTCTGTGAGGGACGACTTTGGTCAACTTGCTACCCTAAGATTGATCTCGTGCTCTTGCGAATGTTGCTAGATTTATTTTAGGTGTTTAGTGGTCGAGCATTCTCATCACTTGAATAACAATTTTTCGATTTTGAGGCAAGACCTTTTGGAGTTGATCTCATATCCAGTTGAGAAGTAGATGCTTTTGAATTACTTCTTTCGTTGGTATAAACTTCATAGATGAAAAGATTGCCAACAAGCTCATCAAAATTCAGAGTTTCCAAATTTTGAGCTTTCGAGACAACGGTAACTTTTTCGGACCAAGAGGGGGGAAAACATATTTAGAACTTTGGTGATTTTATCCTCTTCGGAAATAATATTCCCAAGTGCAAAAAGAAGATTACAATATTGCCAAGCCTTTAAACCATTTTGGATACATTTTCTCCATCATTCATAAAGAAATTTTCGAATTCTTTGACCAACATGGTCTTTCGAGCTTGTTTCTCTTTCTTTGTGCCTTCATAGATAACTTCTAGTTTTTCTCACACAATATGAAAGGATCGAATTCCACTAATACGATTATCCTCTGTAGCGGTAAGAGAACAATGAAGAATGTTAAGAGTTTTACCGTTTAAATAGAATATTTTCTTGTCTTCAACATCGAAGACTTTGAGAACTTTAGGAATTTGAGTTCCATCATCCATTTTCTTCATTGGGATGGATACTCCATTTATAACCGCATTCCAAATATTGAACCAACAACTTTGTAAGATGCACTCCATTATATCTTTCCAAAATGCGTAATTGTTGGAGTTGAAGAGAGGTGGCCTAATGAATGAAGCACCGGTTGGAAGATAGCTCGTTTGTTGCCATGGATCTTTCATCTTTACTCACAAAGATTAAACGAGCTTGCCAAAGAGTTTGGCTTTGATACCCCTTATTATTCTAAGTGGCTACGAAAATCAAGAGGTGGGTGAATAGATTTTCCCGATTTTCCGATTGATGCCCTCTTTTTTGAATAAGTGAAATACTCTTCAAGGATGAGAAATATATAGGAAAAGTGAACACAATGATTTAAAGTGGTTCAACTCACCTAGAGCCTAATCCACTACCACCCGATATGTCCGAGTGGATTTCGAAAAGGGAAAAGATAATTAATTGGCACCAAACAATTACAACTTCACCTTGAAGAGTACCAAACTCTTTTTACAACAACAACCTTGAAGAGCACCAAACTCTTCCAACTCGAAGAGCACCAAGCTCTTCTTCAACTCGAAGAGAAACAAACTCTTCTTCACCTCGAAGAGCAGCAAACTCTTCTATATCTCGAAGAGCACCAAACTCTTCGACATGAAAAGCACCAAGTTTTTCAATCAACCACCTCTAATCAACCAAACGTGTTCTTGCCAAAAGAACACTAATAAGAATTTCTTATTTTGGATGATGTTACAAATACAACCAAGATTACACTTTAAATGAAATATTACAACTCAAAAGTGCAAGTGTAATCAAGAAGGAAAGCCTATCAAGCTAGATGTGAAAGTGTAGTGCTTAGGCTATTACAAGAAGAGAGTTGAAAATGAAGAACAATAGATTTGCTGAGATTTTCTTGTTGTGTTGTAGAGTAATGTGTGTTGTGTTTAATCCTCTAATGCTTCATCTATTTATAGAAGAACTCCAAGATGTAATCTCCAACATAGGCTCCTCTTGTTTCAAATTTGTCTACAAAAGAAAAATCAAAACAACTCCAAGAAATGGATAATAAATGAAAAGCCATAATTTCCTGAGAAGTGTTTCTGCAACGGATAGAATTTGCTGTCAAAAGATTGTAGCGACTGGTCGCTATATTGAAAATTCAAATTATAAGACCGTTGAATAAAGTTTTGACACAGGATGGCATCTAGGGAAACCGATCACTGTCTAGGGCGATCGGTTGCTATGGATAGTGACAGTTCGCTCGAGAAACAAAGATGAAATAGAATAAAACTCAAACTTTTCAGGCACCATGCCAGTAAAATTCTTTGTTCTGTTTTCTGTTTTAACACATTCAGGTACGGGTCTCCCTACTAGGGTGACCGGTAGACCTCTTTATAGAGAAGTTGTACGATTTTTGTCAAAAATAAAGTTCAAGAAGTACTTCAACAATCTTAGTAAAAAAATCAAAAGAAATGTTTTGAAGTATTTGGACAACTTTTGGAAACATTGTTTTGGTATAAAACTCATTTATATGAAATCATCAAAATCAAAATAAAACCATTGATCTAATAAGGAGGATAGACAATTTTAAGACAAATTTTAACAGACATAGCGACCGGTCGCTGTAGGGGGCTACCAGTCGCCCTCCACAATGACCTATCCCTATATTAGAGTAATCTCTCTGTCCGATTTTATGTTTTGAAAATGTGAATTTTCACCCCAAAATGCAAACATAGACCTTAGTTAGTATGCACATGTCTAAACGAGCTCGAATTGAAGTAAAAGACTCGGCGGTTAACAGTTTCGTAAAACTATCCGCGAGTTGATCTTGAGACAGAACAAAGAATATCTCAATTTTTTGTTTAGAAATACAATCCCTTAAAAAATGATGTCGAACCTCAATATGTTTGGTTTGGTTATGATGAATCGGATTTTGAGAAATATTGATAGAGGAAGTATTATCACAAAAAATATCAATCCGCTAAGGTTTGTTTCTTCCAAAGTAATTGTGCACAACAAAAAGTCGCGGAAATGTATTCGGCTTCGGCCATTGATAAAGATACACAATTTTATTTCTCTGAAAACCATGAAACTAGGCAATCGCCTAAAAATTGACATGAGCCTGATGTACTTTTACGATCATTAATATTTCCGCAAAATTTGAGTCACTATATCTTTTTAATGAATAATTTTCATTCTTTGGATAAAACAAACCATAAGAAATAGTGCCCTTTAAGTATCGAAAAATTCGTTTGACGCCACTTAAATTAGATTCTTTGGGATTACTTTGAAATCGAGCACATAGGCATATGACATGAAGAACATCGGATCTACTTGTGGTTAAATAAAGTAAACTACCAATCATACCTAGATACTTGTGTTCATCAATTGATTTACCTTTTTCATCCTTGTCAAGCTTAATGTTTATTGCCATAGGAGTTGCAGCGGTTCTTCCTTCTTCAATACCAAACTTCTAAAGAAGTTCTTTAGTATACTTTGATTGTGATAAGTAAATACCTTCTTGGAATTGTTTGATTTAGAGTCCAAGGAAGAAATTGAGTTCTCGATCATACTCATCTCAAATTCACCTTGCATTAACTTAATAGAGAATTTCTTGCACAAATATTCATTAGTGGCACCAAAAATAATATCATCAACATAAATTTGAACTAAAATTCTATCTTGACCATTTTCAAAAACAAAGAGAGTAATATCAACTCTACCCCTTGTAAAATCATTTTCTAGAAGAAAAAACTTAGTCTATTATATCATGCTTGGGGTGCTTGTTTAAGACCATATAAAGCTTTTTGAGTTTATAAACATCATTTGGTCTAAAAACATTTTCAAACCTCGGAGGTTGCTTAATATAGATTTTTTCTTGAATAAAACCATTTAGAAACGCGAATTTAACATCCATTTTGTAAAGTTTGAAATTTTTGAAACAAGAATAAGCAAGCAAGATACGAATAGTCTCTAAACGTGTTACGGGTGCAAAAGTTTCATCATAGTCAATATTTACTTCTTGACAATAACCTTAAGCTACTAACCTTGCTTTATTTCTAATAATATTGCCTAATCGTCGAGTTTGTTCCGAAATACCCATTTTGTTCCAATGATAGTGTGAGATGGAGGACAAGGCACAAGTTCCCAAATATCATTCCTTTCAAATTGATTTAGCTCTTCTTGCATCTCAAGAAACCAATCTTCATCTTCAATGGCTTCCTTAGCATTTTTTGGCTTTTTCTAAGATATAAGAGCTTTTTCGGCAAATTTCCTTCTTGTCATTACCTTGTGAAGTGGATCCCCAATTATAAGATCTTTTGGATGATCTTTTTTTAATTTTAGAGCCATGGGAAGATTCGATGTATCACCCTTATCCTCTTGTTGAACATTTAAAGTAGAAGGTTGATCATTTTGAGTATAATTTGGAACAATTAGTTCAACTTCATCTTCTTCATCACTATCACCATTTGGAATTCTTTCAACACCGGAAGCTTCATTGAATTTGATATGAATAGATTCTTCAACCACCAAGCTTGTCTTGTTATATACCCGGTATGCCTTGCTCTTAGCCGAGTACCCTATAAATATTCCTTCATCGACCTTAGGATCAAGTTTGTCCAATTGATCCTTGGTGTTTAAGATAACACATTTACAACTAAATATATGTACAAATATCACATGGAAATCTAAATGCAGAAGTTGTAGCTTGGTTGTGGAAATTTTATCTTTGGGCTTAAACCTACTTTTAACTAATTTCTTCTTTTGACAAATGTCACACAAGCCAAGATTTCCAAAATTTAATTTGGGTAGTCTTTGACATGTTGGTTTTTGCAAATATTTTGTAAATTTTGTATCCAAATGTCGATCAAAGAAAGATGAAAGAGATCCGTTGTCAAACAAAGTTAAAGTTTTGTTGAAATAGGTATGTGTGAGATCACAAAGAATAAAGTTGTTTTTCTTTGAAAGAGTGCAAAAAGCAAGGAGCCAATGGGATGTACCTGAAATTCAGCAAAGTTCAAGGAAAGGCTGCAGAGTATTAAATTCAAGGTACGGTCTCCATCAATGCTGCAAGATAAGACAAGCCAGGCCAACAACCTACGAAGTGTAGTTTGAAAATATATCTATCTCTTCAACGGACACATTTTTAAACCTACACTATAAAAGGCTGATGATTCATTTGAGAGAAGGTTAACCAAATCTACGAGCACACAAGCATTCAAGAAAATAACCTGCAAAGCAATATCTCTAAAATATTCATATTATCCTCAAGCCTGAAACTCGAAGAAACTCGATCCAACACACTCAGTGAAGGAACGAGACTTCATATGTTGAAGAGGAAACTTGTTATAAAGAACAAGGGGTCTACTCTCCAATTTTGAAGGAGGTGTAGTAAGGTTCCAAATCGAACCAGAGCTTTGAACCTGTTGGAGGGTTGAGTGATCAAGTCTAAAGGTTTAAAGGAAGCTGAAGTAGCAGGGCAGCCGTCTTGTGAAGAAGCTGAGTCCCAAGAGCAGCTAGCTGTGTGATCAAAGCTGACTAGGACTATAACTATTTTGTAACAAAATCACTTTTACATTAGTGGATTAATTCGGGGTTGGAGAAGAGTGGATTAGAGGAATTACCCCATCCTTGAACCACAATAATTGCTTGTGTCCATTTACTTTAAGCACATTTACTTTCTTGCATTATCTTTATAACTGATGATTGTTAAATTGCGTAAGTCCCCAGATAATAACCCTGCTAAAACAAGTGTTGAAAAACGTATTCAAAAAAAACTGAGGGTGAAAGTCTTATGCTGTTAAAAACCAAGTCAATTGTTGCTTTAAAAGAAACTAAAAGAAACTAGGGGAGGGCGACCGGTGGGGCCGTTGGTCGACCGGTGTCTGAATGTGTGAAATTATCCTAAACTCTTTCTGTCTCACAATTTTTGAGGGTCAACCGGTCCAAGGGGTGGGCAACCGATCGAACCCTTGGTCGATCAGTCCAACTCCCCCTCTCCTCGGGACTGGTCCGACCCCCTGTTTAACCTGTGATTTTCAATTTTCAACGTCTTTTTTATATTAGAGGTCGTCCAGTTGACCTAAGGTTTTATCAACAGAAACTATCCGTTGCAGAGACAATTTTTCATGAAATTGTGGGATTGATTTCTAACAGCTATTTTCTCCATTCGATTCCCAATTTTCTACATATTTCAATCTCCAAGGAGGAGCTTATGTTGGGATTCAAATCCAAGAGCTCTCCCCAAATAGTTGAAGGCAAAGAATCAAGATACAACAACACAAGTAATACAAACAACAAGCAAACTTCTTGTTCTTTTCTTTCATATACTCGTTGTATTTAGCCTAAGTCTTACACTTGCACATTTTGAGTATTAGGCCTTATTCTTGAGCACACTTGCACTTTAAAGTTGTATACTTCATTTGAGTTGTAATCTTGAATTGGTTTAATCCAAAACAAGACATCCTTGTTAGTGTTCTTGTGGTAAGAACACACTTGGTTGATTCTAGGTGTTGAAGAGTGTGGTGCTATTTGTTGTTGTAAGAAGATTGTGGTAATCTTCATAGGTGGTGTTGTAAGAAGAGTGTGGTACTCTTCAATATAAAAAGGTTGTAATAGTTTGGTATCTATTAATATACTTTTCCCTTTCGAATTCCATTTGGACATACCGGGTGATAGACCATTAGGCCCTAGGTGGATTGAAGCTCTATAAATCATCGTGTGTTGTTTACATTTCCTCACTTTTATTTTGGTCATCATCTTCACATTCGAAAAAGAGGGCGTAAATCAGAAAATCGGGAAAATCTATTCGCCCCCTCTAGATTTTCATAGCCACTTGGACTAACAAGAAGCACCTGCTTATGTGGACGAGTGGTTCATATCAATGGAATGCACTTTTGAGTTGATCGGGTGTCTTCGAGGCACAACGCATCCTTGAGTGCTTAATACCAACCTACAAGATGATGGGCGATGGTGGATGAGTTCTTGGAGATTAAGGTCTGCCGAGGAATGAGCAACCCTAACATGGGAAGGGTTTAAGGAGATAGTAATGGAAAAGTACTATCCCGATACTATTGGGAACACATGGAGTGCGAATTTTGGATTTGAAGCAAGAATGAATATCGCTTACAAAATATGATAGGAAGTTTAATCGGATGAGTTTTGTTGTGGAATACATGGTGGATATAGACCGTAAGCGAGCATTAAGGTTACGAGCGGGATTACGACGAGGGATACACCATATTGCGGCAATCCATAGGGTTCTATCATACACAAAGATAGTGTTTTTGTGCTCGGAGATTACCTGGGACGGCAACAAACATGGAGTTTGGGAAAATGAAACTGAATAGAAATTAGGACAAGAAGAGAAATCGGAATAAACAGTAAGGACCAAGCAAGACCAGGGGCCACAAACCAAAAATGTTAAACCATTGTGTGCAAAATGCGGAAGAATCATAATGGAGAGTGCCTTATGGGACATAATAAATGTTATTGGTGCAAGATGTCGTGGCACTCATCATGGGATTGTCCTCTCTGAACATGGGAGGAAAGGGCAAAGCTCGGAACACATGTTCGAGTATATGCTATGACCCAGGGTGAAGCCGATTAGAACCCCGGCACGATGTCAGGTATGTTAAATGTATTTGGAATACATGCTTTCGTATTTTTTGACACGGATGCCACACACTTATTTATGTCTTCGAGATTTTATAATATGGTTGGACATAGTGATATTAGGATCGATGAACCTCTTAAGATTAGTTTTCCTTCTGGTAAGACGATTTTCACTGATTAAATCATTAAGAATGTAGATGTGGACATAGGGGGAAAGGATCTTAAAGCCAATTTGTATGTGATTGGTATGAAGGATTTCGATATAATATTTGGTATGGATTGGCTTAGTAGATATTGAACTGACATCCAACATTAAGAGAAGGAAGTAACACTACATTTTCCTAGAGAAGAACAAATAAAGTTTTACGAGACTAAAACTAGGATTGTGCCTAGAATTATATCAACAATGAATGCTTTGACCTTCCTGAAAAAGGAAAATTGTCAAGGGTATTTGGTGAATATTGTTGGAACTCCAACAACTGAGTTGACACCAAATGACATTCCTACAGTTCGGGAATTTGTGGATGTCTTTCCCAAAGAGTTACCAGGAGGATCACCAAATCTACAAGTGGTGCTCCATCGATTTGGTACCGAGATGCACCATATCTAGGGCACCCTATCATATGGTGCCAAAGGAATGCGAGGAGCTAAATGTTCAAATGCAAGAACTGTTGCAGATGGAATTTTTTTGCCCAAGTGTGTCACCTTGGGGCGCGCCAGTCTTATTCGTGAAGAAAAATGGCGGATCACTTAGAATGTGCATCGATTACAGAGAGTTGAACTCGACTTACAGTGAAGAATAAGTATGCTTTGTCGAGAATCAAAGATATATTCGATCAACTTCGAGGAGCTAGTGTGTTCTCCAAGATTGACTTGAGATCTAGGTATCATCAATTGAAGATAAATGAGTGTGATATTCCAAAAACGACATTTAGAACCCGTTACGGGCACTATGAGTTTGTAGTGATGCCATTTGGTTTGTCTAATGCAATAGTAGTCTTTATAGACTTGATGAATAGAGTGTTTCACCCTTACCCAGATCAATTCGTCATAGTCTTCGTAGAGCGACATATTGATATACTCGAGGATTATGAGGAGCATTTAAAGATTGTATTGGAGACACTTTGCAAAGAGAAGTTGTACGCAAAGTTTAAGAAGTGTAAATTTTGGTTGGACCGAGTCGTGTTTCTCGGACACGTGGTCACATCACAAGGAATTGAAGTTGACCCTGGTAAGATCGAAGCGAGAAAGTGGTTGGAATGTATCTAAGAATGCAAGTGAGGTATGTAGTTCTAGGTCTAGGCGGCTTTTTACGGAAGGTTCATCGAGGATTCTCTAGGATAGCCATGCCTATGACTTGGTTAATGAGAAAAGAAGAGGAGTTCAAATGGACTCAGAAGTGCGAGGACATTTTTCAGGAGTTGAAAGGTAGATTAACTTCTGCCCCTGTATTGACAATTCCCAATCCTACAGAGGGATTTGCCATCTATAATGATGCATCGAAGCAAGGTTTGGGTTGCGTTTTGATGCAACACGACAAAGTTGTGGCTTACGCCTCAAACAACTAAAGGCACACGAGTTGAATTACCCCACACATGACCTGGAGTTGGTCAGCCGTGGTGTACACATTAAAGATATGGCGACACTACCTATATGGAGGAAGTGTGAATTATTCACGGATCACAAAAAGCTTTAAATATCTTTTCACTCGAGAAGGAGTTGAATATGAGGCAGAGAAGATGCTTAGAATTGGTGAAAGACTATGATTGCACCATTTAGTACCATCCGGGCAATGCTAACGTAGTAGTCGATGCCTTGAGTATAAGACCAGAGGATTTGGCTTGTATGCTCATAGACCAAGAACAGTTGGCAAGAGAGTTTGCCAAACTGGAGATTGAAGTTGTTCAGCCACCAAATGGCACAGAAGGATTTTGGCATCATTGGTGGTACAACCAACCTTAAGAAATAAGATTAAGGAGGCTCAACCCCACAATAAGTTTTTGTGCAAGATGAGGGAACATGTACATACTGGAGACATCGAGGGATTTAAGATAACCGGTGATGATGTTCTAACATATGAAGGAAAGATTTGTGTCCCTAAAAATGAGGCACATCGGAAGAAAATTCTGGAGGATGCGCATAATACTCCCTACACAGCTCATCCGGGAGGTACAGAAATGTATCACGACTTGAGGAAGCTTTTTCTGGTAGAGAAGTATGAAGAGAGATATTGGGGATTTTGTAGAGAAGTGTTTGGTTTGTCAGCAAGTCAAAGCAGAGCACCAATGACCGTCGGGTTTGCTTAAGCCATTGGAAATCCCAAAGTGGAAGTGGGAACATAACTATAGATTTTGTGGTCGGACTACAACAAACATTGAGAAAGAAGAATGCAGTATTGGTCATAGTGAATTGATTGACCAAGTCAGTGCATTTTCTACGCGATAGAAGACTTTTAATATGGATCAGTATGTCAGAATATACATTAAAGAAATTTTGAGACTACACGGAGTGCCAGTTTCTATTGTATCGGACAGAGATCCGCGGTTTACATTGAAGTTTTGGAGGAGTCTGCAGGATGCATTGGGAACAAAACTGAGATTCAGTACAACCTATCATCCGCAGACCGATGAGCAGTCTAAGAGAACTATTAAGACGTTAGAGGACTTGTGGAGAGCATGTGTACTCGATACGGGGGGATGTTGGAAAACAATGTTGCCATTGGTGGAATTCGCGTACAATAACAGATTACAAGCAACGATTAAGATGGCTCCGTATGAAGCTTTATATGAGAGAAAGTGTAGGTCCCCTTTATATTGGAGTGAAGTTGGAGAAAGGAAGATTTTGGGACCGAGGTTAATTAAACAAACAGTAGAAAATATCTCAGACAGAAATCCTATGTGGATAAGCCCAGAAAGGTCATACAATTCGAAGTTGGTAACAGTGCATTTCTTTAAGTGGCTCCGATGAAAGGGATTATAAGATTTGGTAAAAAGGGAAATCTACAGCCTCGATATATTGGACCGTTTGAGATACTAGAAAGAGTTGGTGACTTGGCGTACCGTTTGGCTTTGCCACTAGACTTGTCAAGGGTACATAATGTGTTTCATGTATAAATGTTATTTTGGATCATAAAGTGCACGGGCTTAGAAACAGAGATGAGGTTTTTATCAAAGTACAATGGAGTAGACACGTGAAAAATGAGGCATCGTGGGAATGAGAAGAGCAGATCAAATCCAAGTATCCCGTCTTCTTTGATCAAGGTATGTAACCGAAATTTCAAGGATGAAATTTTTGTTTGATGTGAGTAGGATTTGATAACCCAAACTTTTGCCAAATTTGGGTTTTAGTATATTGGACCTTTTGGGATTTTTAATTTTGGCCAATATAGAATTTCATTCTTGGTCTTTATCATGCCCAGTCTTAATAATATTAATAGGCCCATTTACAAACTTAATATTTTTAAAGAAAAATCCATAGCCAACTTCTAGAAGATGAAAATCTGCAGAAAAATCTTTAATTCAAATTTCAAATTTTCAATTATAACTTATCTTTATCTTAATAGACTATATCAGATAAAACCAAATCTTTTTGTTAACTGATAATGGCTTATATTAGATAACCTCATAACTAGGGGTGTCAATTTAGGACCCGACACGCAAACCCGATACGAATCTAACACGAAATTAATGAGTATGGGTCCAGGTTTCATGGTCCGGGTCGAATTAGGTCGGACCTGAATAACCTGCCAACTAAACAAAGTGGGTCCGGTCAACCTACTATGACCCATTTAACCCGTCTAACCCGTTTATGAATTTAAAAGAAAATTAAGTAAATAACTAATTGTAAGGAAAAACAACAAACAAGACATATTTTTAAAACTCAAATGATAAAACCTCCTTAATTATGTATTTGTTATTATTATGCATGTCTTTTTGAATATTGTCCTCAAAATATGATTAGTATGTTATTTTATTTATGCAATTATGTTATTTATTTTTATATGTTGTGAATTGTGATATTGCTTATTGATCGAACAGTGTATGATAGTGATTGATTTAAAAAAATTATTCAATTAAAACTATTAAATATATATTAAAATAATTTTATTAGACGGGTTAAGCGGGTCGGGTCCAGGATATCTTTGAAATAAGCAGGTCGGGTCCGGGTTTAAGATTCTGACACGAATAATTAAATAGGTTGGGTCCAGTCGACTGTTTCCGACACGCGAACCTACGAACCCGGACCCAACCCAAATTGACAACCCTACTCATAACCCACGTTTCCAAATTGTACTCTCCCACTCCCTCCTCAAAAACCGACAATCTCTCAGCATACTGAAGCCCTTAGTAAACTCAATTAAACTCTCATTCACAATTTCCAGTCTCAAGAATTTCACAAACATTATCCCATTCTTTTTTTTCTTTGCAAAACTCTCAAGTTGACAGCAAGGTATAAATTCAATAATTTTCTTAAATTCTTGTCAAAACTCACCGTCAAACGCCAGCCTCATCTCCTCTCTGGAGATTGCTCGGAAAAAACCCATAGCCAGAAACACCCCGAGTTGCCCCGTCTGAGAACATCCCCCTGCTGTCAAAAACCCAAAAATTGGGAACCGTCGGTAAGTATATATATACCCAAAACCGCTACCGATCGAAAACCCAAAATTCAATAACCCAAAACCCATTATCAGATCCAAAAAACCCGAATCATCAGCCTAAACCCAACAAATTCTAAGAAACAAACCCGAAATCTCAAGCCCAGGCCTAAACCACATCGCCAAGAAAACCCATAAAATCGAACCCAACGGAAAACCACAAACCCGCTTTCAAAAATTGAACACCCAAAACCCAAAAAAATACCTGAAACCCAAAAAATACCCAAACCCCGATTCCTCCTGTCGTTGTTTACCACCGGTCCTTCTTGCTTCTGTCGCCTGGTGTGCGTTAGATTGAGATTGAGAGAAGGAGATAGCGAGACTGAGAGAGTAAGAAAGAGGAGAGGGTTCAATTTTACCAAAAAAAAAAAAATCAGACACTTCTGGAATGAGAGTGTGAGAGAGACGATGGGGGGCTGCCAATATTCCTCAAAATTTTGAGAGATTAACACCAATTTGGGGTTCAAGTTTATTTCTACCTTTTTAGCCAAAATTTCCCATTTTTCCCCTCAGACTTATAAACCACTAACACATATTTGATCACCCAACTCAATTCATCCTTATTCTTTACATTCCTTAAATTTATTTGTTTTTAAATCCTAAATTGTTTTTGAAACGCCATGTATTAAACAAATTTATTTTATTTGTAGGTAATCCTTCTTACGAGGTCTAAAAACTTTCAAGCGAGCACGCATTTCATATTTTTGCATTTTATGTTAAGGTGGGTTTATTGCTATTGTTTATTTTAAATGTTATGCTAAATTATTAGATGCATGTCCATGTTAAATATGATGCGAGACTTTGAGACTACTTGTACTTAACTGTACACGAGACTTAGAGACTATTTATACTTAACTGTACACGAGACTTTGAGACTATTGGTACTTAATTGTACACGAGAATATGATCTTCTTCCATGAATATTTATGCTAATTGTTATTCATGCGTATTTAACTTAAAAAATTGCTTCCCCACTGAGTTGATGATAACTTACCCCAAAAATTTTAACATTTCAGGTTGCGGAGTCCGTCATGGCGCTGGCGGGTGAATTGATCATGGATAATTTATTTATTATCAAATTTTCGTTAGTGTGAAATTCTTTGAACAATGTTGGTTATTTTTAAATTTTCGCACTTTTAAAACTTACAATGCCTTAGTTATCTCATTTGTATATGGAGAATGCAATATTAATTTAAGTTATTTATTTTTATTCTTTTGGTACAAAATGGATGCATTGTTTCCGTTTAATTTTTAGTCATTACCATGAACTTGTTATTTTGTGGTATTATTATACATAGTTGCACTTTCTGAAAATTAGGGCGCTACACATGGGGTGAGCATTCAACAACTGAGTGGGAACGCATTGTATAAATTAAATACGCAAGCATAATCATCATTTTATACACATCTATGATTTCCATGGTTGGATCAAACAAGCCCGAAGGCTGACTGTGGGTGTACAATTAAGTACGTTCATGTTTGTACAATTAAGTACCTTCGTTCTTGTGCATTTAAGTATCTTTGTGTCATGGCATGTTTAATGTGTCCTTACATATAACAATCGTAAAAAGGCATTTAAAATAGACAATAAGCAGTAAACCCCACCTTGAATGTAGTAGCTTCATGAAAATACATGCAAGTGTGAAAGCCTAGAATTAAGTTCCTTATCTCCTACAATGAAATAAATTTTCTAACTAATAAACTGTTGGAGAAGGGTAAAAGAAAACAAAATTGAAATTTTGAAATAGAATAGGGTTCTAGAAGAATTGATTTGGTAGATGGCTTGTTGGGCCAAAATTAGGGTCGGTCAAAATCAAGGATTTTTTGGCTTAATTCTTTTCCCTCTATCTTTTTTTCTTTTTCTCATTTTCCTTTTTTTTTCTTTTTCTATTCTCTTTTTCTTTTTTCTCTCTCCTCTCTTTTCTTTTCTTCCCCTGTCACGTTCCAGCCCCCCTCATAACTCACTTCTCTCTTTTTCTTTCTCTGCATATCACATCCCCCTCCCCCTTAACCTCTTTTTTTCTTCTTTTTTTCTTTTTCTTTCTCCTTTATTTCTCTCTTTCTTTCTTCTTTGATTTCTATCTTTGGATTTTGGGACTTAGGTTTTGTGAAGGGGGTGGCCATAATGGAGGTGTTGGCAGCGGCGGCAACGGAGCACGATGGTGACTAGAGCTATCAATTTGATCGTCTCCCGGGGTCGGACGAAGGATTAGGGTTAGGTAAGAGGGTCGGACTAGGCTACATTTTCTTAGGCCCGAAATGAGCCGGACTGTACATTTGATCTCGATTTATACTTTTAGTTAGTGGATCCACTAGGTTTTCTTTTGACTTCACATAGTCAACCGAAATAACCCCATTCGAGATCAATTGTCTAATGGTATTATGTCTTCGACGAATATGCCTAGACTTACCATTATATATACCACTTTGTGCCCTTCCGATTGTTGATTGACTATCACAAAGTATCAATACAGCAGGCACTGGTTTATTCCAACAATGAATATCTTCTAAGAAATTTCTAAGCCATTCAGCTTCTTCTCCAGCTTTATCTAAAGCAATAAACTCAAGATTTCATAGTGGATCGAGCTATACAAGTTTGCTTAGAAGATTTCCATGACACCACTCCTTCACCTATTGTGAATACATAACCACTTGTAGACTTGGAGTCTTTTGTGTCTGATATCTAATTGGCATTACAGTATTCTTCTAATACTGTTGGATATCTCGTATAAAGTATTCCATAGTTCATGGTATACTTTAAGTATCTAAGTACCCTTGTCAAAGCTTCCAATAATCTTTACTTGGGTTACTTGTGAACATACTTAGCTTACTCACTGAATATGTAATGTCTGGACGTGTACAATTCGTTAAGTACATTAGACTGCCAATTATCCTTGCATATTCTAGCTGAGAAACCGATTCTCCTCTATTTTTGGCTAAGTGTAGACTCATATCTATAGGTGTCTTAGTCGGAGGACTATCAAAGCATTAAACTTTCTAAGTATGCTTTTAACGGTAATGGGTTTGTGACAAGACAGTTCCATCCAAGTTCTAGATATTTTAATCCCTAATACATCATCGATAATTTCATATCTTTCATGTCAAAGTTCTTCTTTAACATGTTCTTAATATTCATGATTAAATTATGACTACTACTCATGATCAACATATCATCTACATAAAAAAGGCGACAATGACATAAGCATCGCTTGTGCCTTTAATGTAGACACACTTATCACATACGTTGATTTTGGAACCATTTGACAACATAATCGTGTCAAACTTTTCGTGCCATATTTAAGGTGCTTATTTTAGTCCATAAAGTTATTTACAAGTTTACACACCTTTCCCTCTTGTCCGAGTGCAATGAACCCCTCGGGTTGTTCCATATAAATCTCCTCTTCAAGCTCACCATTCAAGAAGGTAGTCTTCACATCCATTTGATGTATCTCAAGGTTATGCAAAGCTACAATAGCAATGAAAACACGAATGGACGTGATCCTCCTAACAAGAGAATATGTATCGGAAAAATCATATCCTTCTTTTTGTTTAAACCATTTGGCTACCAACCGGGCTTTGTACTTATCTATAGATCCATCGGCTTTGTACTTCCTTTTAAGGATCCACTTACATCCTAAAGGTTTGCACTCCCGAGTATTATTGTGCAAGATGGAATCTATTTGATTGTTGATAGTTTCTTTCCAGAGAGGAGCTTCTGGACTAGACAAAGCTTCTTGAATAGTTCTACGTTTGTTTTCTAACATATAAGTTAGAATACCAAAGATGCAAAGACTTAGCTACTTTTGTCATTTCTATCGTGTCTTGGTTCCTCTTCATCACTTTGAGGTAAACTTGCAGTTTTGTAAGTTTGTTAGAACTTTCTTCTTTCCTTTCTTTGTTAGGAAATATATTCTCGAAGAATACAACATTTCTTGATTCTATGATCATTCCATCATTTATATCTGGAATTGCTGACTCGTGCACTAAAATGCGATACACACTACTATTATTTGCATATCCAATGAAAATGTAATTAATCGTTTTAGGACCGATTCTAACTTTTTTTGGCTTAGGTACATCAACTTTAGCCAAAGACCCACACACTTTAAGGTATTTATATGATGATTTTCGTCCGTTTCATAACTTATATGGAGTTTCGTTTTTACCTTTGTGTAGGATCTTATTATGAATGTAGTTTGCAGAAAGAATAGTTTTCCCCCACAAGTTTTGGGGTAAGCCAAAACTTATCAACATCGCATTCATCATCTCTTTAAGAGCACGATTTTTGCGTTCTGCAACTCCATTTGATTGAGGTGAGTCGGGAGCTGTCGTTTGATGAATTATACCCACTTCTGAGCAAAATTCTTCAAATGGAGCAACATAATCTTCGCCTCTATCACTGCAAATCATCTTAATATTCAAATTAAGCTGATTTTCAACTTCATTCTTATATGTTTTAAAAGCTACTAAAGCTTCATCTTTACTTTTCAAAATATAAACATAACAATATCTTCTGCAATCGTTGATAAACGTTATGAAGTACTTTTTGCCACCCCGAGTATGCACAAGTTTTAAATCACACACATCTGTATGAATTAACTCGAGAGGTTTCGTACTTCTTATCACCGAATGAAACGGTGCCTTAGCCAATTTTGCTTCAACACAAACTTCATATTTGTCTTGTGAATCGATTTTAAACGTTGGTATTAATTCCAGATTCACTAACTTTTTAATTGTGTTGAAATTTACGTATCCTAATCTATCATGCAATAAATTAGAACAATCTAACAAGTAAATAGAAGTAATATTCTTGATCTTCGCCTCTTGGCAGAAAACATTCATTACAGACATTATGAAGAGCCATTTGTCAAAGTATCCCTTACAAAGAAATTGTCCATTATTGGTCATTACAAACTTGTTGGACTCAAACACTAGTCTAAATCCAGCCTTGCTCAGCAAACGACTGAAAACTAAATTCTTGCAGATATCCGAGACATGCAGCACATCCACAAGAGTCAGCTCTTTCCGGAAGTCATCTTCAGTACAACCTTTCCAAACCCCACAATGTTGGAAGTTGAAGGGTTTCTCATGAACAACTTCCTTCCATTTATCGGAGTGTAGGAGTAAAACATCTCCTTGTCGGCACAAATGAGGCGATGAGCTCCGGTATCTATCCACAATTCTCTTGGATTATCCACCATATTGGCTTCAAATACAACGACAAGTGAGATCGAGTTCGATATATCTATCGGGACCAGAAGCCCCAATTTTTATTCGATCATGTACTTGTTTCAGATCGTCTTTGTATTATTTTGACTATTTTACCGCGCCGCTTTGACGGGTAGATATTAATGATAAATATATTTTGCATTTAATTCTTTTAATTTCTATTTGTGATCATAATCATTTATTTATTTTAATTCACATTTATGATCACTTGGTTGATCATCATTATTATTATTGGTGTATTTATTAGTCACCTTAGAATTTTAAGAGACTATTTATTTTAGGGATTTATAATTTATAGAATTAAGAATTCGATTTTGATTAAGTGATCATGAGACTTATAAGTGATCAAGGAAATCACTAATTATTTTGGATATTGATATTTATTCATCTATTATCATCAATTTTGGGACAAAATATATATATATATATATATATATATATGAAATTACCAAAATACCCTTAGGGGACAAACATTGGTGTATTTTTTGGTGTAGAAATATCTCCCAACTCTTGTACATGTACACCTTGTGTATTCATCTTGTGTATTTTTACATCATTAATTCAAACCTACGTCTTAAATTAATCCCACCATTTCAATCATCCAATTGGTCAAACAAGACCAAATTAAAAATTTCCCCAGAGCTTAGTATTTTGGCCCATTGTCCCTAATAAAGATGCCTAAATATTACTTTCTTCCCTAATTTCCTCAATTATTACTCTAACTTATCATTTAATCAAAACAAAAAAATTTGTTCAAGTTTTATTCTTCCCATTTCATTTCACCAACATCAAAATTCTTCTAAGTCTTGTAATTCCTCTCCTCTCTCTCTAAAAATCCTCCTACATCTCTCTACCTATTTCTTCATCTTCTTCACTAACACTTAACCAAAAACTTCAAGAATTCATCCCCCTACTCTTCAAAAATTTCGAAACTACACTCCAAAGGTAAGAAACATTTCTTGTTCAATCCATTTTTGATATCACCTAACTCATCTCTTTCACCTTCTAATTTAAGTTTGATTTTTGATTTTGAGGTATACCTAGAAGACCTTTAAAGATATTAAGAGACTTGTCATATTGAAGAAAAATTGTGAAGAAATTGGACTATAAGGTAAGAAATGGAATTTTTAGTACATTTTCTTCTTATCTCCTATTTTCCAAAATTTTGATACTCCATTTTTATTTTTGGAGTTTTAGGGGCTGACCTTGGAGGTTGACATTAAGGGTGACCAAAACCTTACACTTGGAAGCCATTACTAGTCACATTTTACTCATTACACAAGGTAAGTATAGTATTTCCAATTTTTAACCACATTCTTCTAATTCCTATATTTTTTTGATATTCCTTGACTTAGGGGCTGACCTAAGTCACTCCTTCATCGAGAGAGATTTATCCCATTTTCACCAACAAACCGATTTTTAAGGTGGGTGGAAAAATCCTTTCAACTTCTAGGTGTTTTAAATTGAAAATATGCATGTAGTATTTTGTTATTGAGCACTTGAGATATATATTATGTATTGCATGCTATTTTCTTGTATCAAGTTGGAAAAATTCTCAAGTGTTGCTCAAAAATGCGATTTATCGAAAAATAGGGCATACATGCACACTTTATTGTTATACTTGATGAAATTTTGTATGAGAAGGATATGTATGTGTATGACTCTTGAAATCTATGTTTTTAATGATTTATAACCTGGACAAGTCGAGCATAATTGATTAAATTTCAACTTTTGGACTTAAAATGCAAAAAAAATGGAAAGTTGGTGGACTTAATTGCAAGAAAATAAACTTTAGGGACCCCTATGTAATTTTCGATTTTGGGACTGAACTCAGGTTCAAAAATTATGTTTTGACACTTTAATAAAGTTTTAAGAGTTTTTAGATAAATAAAATCAACACTTAAAAGCCCAAGGACTAGATTGTAAAATTTTAGAAGTTTAAGGGCTATTTTGCAAAATTCGAAAATGTACCAAACCCTAATTTTAAAATTTGAAATTTTAACTCTTAAAGGACTGTAAATAACATATTTTAAGTTTGTTCCAAAATCCAAGTGTTTAGAACTTGGAAAGTAATTTTATAAAAATTGAGGGACCAAATTGTAAAAGATTAAACTTGAGGACCAAAATACAATTTCCAGGACTTATGCAGTCCATGCACCTGGAAATACTAATTCAACGATAACATAATTATATCTTGGACCCAAGGTTCCAATTTCATAACAATTGGACCCCTAAAAGCCTTAAAGGCAATTATTTCAAAATGGGACAAAAATGAGATTTTCAAACGTTAAAGGACCTACACTTATTTCTTTTAAAACTGATTTTGTCCCAATATCCTATTAACCTTAGTGACATTTTCCAACTAGAATCACATTAAAAGCCCTCCCGGTTTGTGAGTTCCGATTATTTTAAACTTAAGGCCCGAAATGACAATTTTAACAAATTTGGGGCCAATGTGAGACTTTTATAAAAACTCAACCTCAAAACTTTAAAAACCTGAATATCTGAACAATTTAGAGATTTAGGAACTGACCTCATCATTTTTCAAGGTCGGGATATTTATTTATTCAATTTTTAACCCCAAAAGTATTGGTTTTTACAAAACGGGGCTAATTGTAAATTTTCTTTTTATCAAGGACCTAACTTAAATTATTTTCCATTTACTAAAACAGCCCTGGACCCTCTGACTTTAATTATTAATTTAAAATATTTTATTTTCTCAAAAACTCCTTGACTTATCGGATCGTCTTGACCGATTAATACCCGATCGCGGGGCGACTTCCTCGTCTTGCGATTTTGAATCAATAACGGGACTTATGTTCCACCTAATCTTTCAAGATATCGAAGATTTCTTATCCTTCCAATAGTCATCTTCATCCAATAACTTCACCAACGCCATAATTGCCACTCGCGTATTTCGAAAACTTTTTCTGAACTGCTTCCCGAATCAATATACTCGACTGCCTGGTTGACTACCTGAACGTGTACTTACTTTCCTGTATGAGTCAACTTGGTGTGTCGAGCTCATAGTCGGAATGGATACGTCGGGGATGGAACCGGGCAGCTCGGCTGCTATTCCACTCTTTGGCCCCATCGTCCTAATCCCGCAACTGAGGGACGGAGTTTGTCGAGGAAGAGGGTCGTAGTATTTGAGGTATAATCATGATTATGACGAATCCGAGCCTTGCTAGCTCCAACGTGGATTTTGTCTTTGCCTATGGAGCGATAAGGTGACAGGTCTTGGACCATCATGAACGGGGAGTTACAAGGAAGAACGAAGGAATCGCGTCGATCCACACGATTCCGGATTGAACGGAACGTTTGGTTGGCGCTACACTTCAGTACGCAACCGCTACTTGTAATGCATGGGTTGGCGCTACACTTCAGTACGCAACCACTAATTGTCTTGCATGGGATTGGCGCTACACATCAGTACGCAATCCTCCCGTCTGCTTGAATCATCGTGCTTGTGTGACCACGAACTATTTCTTAAACTGTACAAATATATTACTTAATATATATTTATCACGATGCTTGTGGGCTATGTGTGAAATCATGCATCATACCTCACGCGTTTTCATACAACCGTTTCCTCACGTTAACTATATATATCGTCACGCTTGCACACGATCACCCCATCCACTGAGATTTCTGTCTCACTCCCTCCTGTTTTCTAACCTTTAGATGAAGAATACGTTGAAGACGTCGAACCTACCACAGATTGAATTCCTTCCGTTGATGTGGAGCGACACTCCTTTTACTTTTATTGTTGTTGGATTTCTTCATTTTGTTTTTTTTGACCGTAAAGTTAAATTCGGATAATCTATTGGGTTGTATTCAGATTCCGTCGGATCTTAAGATGTAATTTGTACTTGGGTTTATTTTAATTCCGCTGCATTAGACTCTTTTCACTTGAAGTTTCGTATCATGGGTTTAGATTGTTGATTTATTTCTGTTTAAGTGATTGATCGCCGTCGCGTCGCGTTTGGGGCGTGACAGGGACAAGCTTGTCCTCGGTCACATTGGCTTGTTATTGGAAATCCTTAGCCATTTTATTACCTTTCTTTGGTTGTGGGCAATCCGTAGCCATGTGATTTGGCTTGCCACAGTTGTAGCAACTCCATTTGAACTTTTTGGACTTCATTTTAGCATTTCCGGATTGCTTCTGTTTCTTGCTTGTGCTTGCCTCTCGCAAGATTAGCTTTAACCTCCATTCCGATTTTGTCGGATTTTACTTCGGATTTTTGATTGTCTTCCTTAATCAAGTCGAACTATCAAATCCTCAAGCCCCATTTACTTGCGCTTGTGCTTGAGGTGGTTCTTAAAGTCTTTTCACGGTGGCGGCAATTTTTCGATAATTGCAGCCACTTGAAATGACTCATTCAGAATCACCCCTATAGGCACTAAGTCATGAAGTATGATCTTAATTTTTTGAACTTGGCAAATCACCATTTTGGTGCCAACCATCTTGAAATCAGAAATTTGCTGACAATAAATTTCTTTGTCTGGCATATTCTGTCTTGTACTTCTTTTCCAAAGAGTCCCATAACTCTTTGGATGTTTTGAATGAGCTGTATACGTTATAGAGTGTGTCTTCCAGCCCTTTCAGAACATAGTTGCGACACAAAAAGTTGATATTGTGTCATGCATCCACAGCAATCTGCCTTTCATTGTCTGTTTTCTTCTTCACCAACAGTCGGGGGGTCCTCCTTCAGAAACCGGGATAGACCCAAAGTGGTCAAATAGAATAGCATCTTCTGTTGCCAGCGCTTGAAATCAACACCGGAAAACTTCGCCAATTTTTCGCCATGTGCGGGAGCAGTAGCCATAGGGGTGAAACTTATGTTTGCCATTTTTTAAGAAAACAAGATTTCATCTTCAGATTGTTGTAAGTTGCGTTTAGTTTTCTCGAAAAATGGACAAAATAACGAGATATAATATTTTAGTTGAGGTGGGAATTGGATTCTCTATCCGTAAGACAAAATTTCCCCATACGAAAGTGCTAACGGTTCCGGCAATCGTCTCTAAGATACAACGAATTTCAAGTTTGACTTAGCAGCACTTACAAAAGTCGAACTTACAGCGAACTTAACGTGTTTTAGAAATTTCGAAAAAACAGAAAGGAAGAGATGAAGCAATATACTAATGAATGCAGATTTTCAGTGTTTCAAATGATCATCCAAGGGTCTCTTTTATATAGAGATCTGGATGCCCTTCGTAACAGTGCATCCCTTGGTCGGATCGATCTGGACTGTTGGATCATGCATTCTTATCAACAGGCACAATCTGATGGTCCAGATCGCATCTCTCCCAAAAGGTACACAAACGTCTGCATGCATCCCTACACACTCACGCAGTGTCGCCATTTGGATGACTCCGCCAAGTCAATGCTACTTGAGCTGCACTGCCACATCATCGAGCCATTGGACCGAACCTTGGTTCAATTTGTCAAAACTCTAAAGCTCCTTCCTCGAGATGATGCATACGTGTGAAGTACAAAGTGCACATCTAAAGCGTCCAAATTAGCGATGTGGGACAAACACAAACTCTAACACTATGCAAACACTACTTTAATCTTGAACTGAACATCAAACACCAAAAAGTAGTAGTAAACCTCAAGGCTCTTTTTGTTCTTGGGTTAATCGCCCATTCATGTGCAATAGGACCGTGGAACTTTGAGACCCTTTTACTTCTAAGTGGTTTAGGTGAGTGTGCTTTGGTATGTCAACGAGTATATTTTAATTATTAATCATCCCAAGAAAACAAACATTCAAATTTGGCTGTTAAAATATCAAGTTTATATAGTAGATTGTACTTAGATTTGACTTAAAGAATCGTGCATAAGTACAAATATATAGGAAAAGTATGACCTTTTTAACAACTTGGACAATGATATGGAAATTACCATATTGATCTCGCTTAGGTCAAAATTATCATAGTGACCTCGCCTCACTTGACACGACCGAAATGTCCCAGGATCTGTGGCTTTTAATATGGGTCCCGACCGACCCGAGGGCTCAAGTCAGGTTGCCCGCGAACTCTCCACCATTGATGGAGCGCTCGTGTGCGATGATCCGCATTTCACGGTGAATAATACGAAAATACGACAAGAAAATCGAGGTAAAAGGTAACTTGTCATTATTCTAAATTATCTCGCTCCTTTAACTTTTCAATACCTCAATTACCTGATTCTAACTTAAGTTTCGGAGGGCCTTAGCTGGGGGCCACCCCGACTAACGTTTGCTCTGTTTTAGGTTCCCTCGAACAAATCACCTTACCTCGCTCTTTGGGACCCTAGGTCAGGTACATCTTATTTACTTTCCTAAATCAGACATTAAATACATGGAATGATTACTAAAATTACCCCAAGATTTGAGCTAATAACAAAAAATCCAGAGATCTTTGAAAACTACAAAACTTTCCTTGAGATTTGCTTATGTGTTACGCTTTACCCATTTATAAGCAAAAATATTTCGGACATCTCCTTTACATTTGTAAGAATATTACAGTTACTCGCATAAATTTAAGATAATGTCAAATCTCACAGGATTTTTGTAATTTTGATATTTCTCTCGTTTTTTTAAGTAGTTACAACAAATCTCGGGGTAGTTTTTGTAGTTATCCCTAAATACATTTCTAATAGCCAAACTCATTTCCAAATGATGTTGACATTTCAAATATAGATGGAACCGAAAATTAGAATTTCGGAGGATGAACTTGGGTTTTTTTCTTCCGAACAATGAGCACATAACGATGATTTTATTATATATAGACGCGTAACATATAATATATTTATACATATATGTAGACTTGAGAAAACGATACCCCGATTTGATAAAATCCTGTTTTTTCAAATTATATTTCATCTCATATTCCATTCCACCGACACACGCCAAGTGTGTCTTGCGATATTATCAATACAATACAATACAATGTGTATGTATTGATTATATTTGAAATATGAGGCGAAATAATTTAAAATAGATAATATTGTGTTCTTCGATCCATTCTCTGATGATCTCAAGATCATATTTACCTACTCGAACTTATGTTTACACTATACTTAGACTTAAGAATCCACGAGTATTTATACAAAAACATGTCATCCTTTGCTTTCGGCACAAATTAACCCATGAGAGGGTTTATGGGATTCTTGGTTGGGATCCATCGTTGAAGTTCTCAATTTGGGATTATCAATTGAGATTTGTGCATTGCTCGTGCAACAATTTTGCTTTTCAATTTAATTTGTGTGTTCCATTAAGAGGTAGGATTACTATCTTGGGATCTTAGATTAATTTGAATGGAAAGGTACAATGTTGCTTTCCTTTGTGTTTCAGCTGAAATACTTACTTGGAGTAACATACCAAAAAAGGTTAATTTTCCTTTTTCACTATTTCAACTTTCTATTTTATCCAAAAAAAAAAAAATTCCTATTTTACCGATATAAATGGTTATGTTACTAATTTTACTGATTATCTACTGAGAATATCGATATAAAAAAATTACTTTCCCCAAACAATACCGACCAATTACCGACAAATCACCGACAATTCTTAAATTTATCGACATAAATATGGGAAAATGCAAAAATGGTCCTATAACTTTAGGTATAAAGCAATTTTAATCATGTCCGTTTTACAATTTGCAAATTTAATTCCCTAACTTAAATATTGTTGCGATTTTGGTATTTTGTGGCCAGAATTCGAAAATCCAGCAATTTACTTGCACATGCAGGGCATATGGCCGGACTAATGTTGAGTTGGACCCCTATTTTATTTTGCAAGTCAACAAGTATTGGTGAATTCAACGAAATTGGTCATGTAACTTCATTTGGAGGTAAAATAATAAAGAAAAAGAAAAAAAATATTTTTTGACAAATAAAATGCAGACTTAAACAAAATATATACATATTAAAAAATTATATATATTATAATATTTTACAAATTTTTTTTTTAATTGCAAAACGGTCAGGACTAAAATTGCTTAGTACCTAAAATTATATGACTATTTTTGCATTTCCCCCATTAATATAGTAGATATTACCAACAGTTTTAAATTTTATTGGTAAAAATTTACCTACAACGATTTTACCTACACTTTATAGTTATCTTAATGCTTACCTACAAATGTCTCTATTGGTAAATTGGTTTTTCTAGTGTCTAGTAATCTTGTGCAATCAATGTAAACGTATTCGGATAATAATTATTTAATACTTCTTTTTCTTGTATATAATATCTGTATTTTTTTCGAAAAAAAATGAAAATTATGAGGTTTCATTATTTGAAATTTTTTTTTATGAATGTTACTCTCAAAAGGGCAAGAGTTTAAAGATGCGTAGTGAATTTTTACTTTGTTGCTCATTTTCTTGCTTCTTTTGCTAAAACCATGTCTTTGGATTCTTTTCAATTGGGATTTTATCCCGATTCTATTTGTCAATCGTTCTTTGGGACGATTTCCAAAGACCTTTAATTTATTAATACCATTTTCTCTTCAAAGAAAAAAAAAGAAATGAGAGAGTACTACTGAATAATAATATTAGTGTTGGGGCATAATTGTCCATTTTCATTATTAATATATAATTCAATTTATATATTGGATTAATCCCATTAACTATTCATTTATTAATGGGCTACATATATAATAACTCGGCTAAAGAGTTCGGGGCGCCCATATGCCACTTTTCATACACGCCCACGAGGCCGATCGCCCAAATATATAAAAGTCCCACATCTTCATTTGTAAGTTAATCTCTCATAATCTCACTTAATTATTATCCAAGATTCGTTTACTATCTTATATTCTCTCTCGTTCACCGTGGCCGACTTGAGCGTCGAATGAGCCTCCTTGGGACAACCCCGGCCCGTCTAACGTTTGCGTATGTGTATATCCTTAAAAATATTATTGCTACTAAATCTAGAAAAATTGTTGGTTTTAACCTTGAAACCGGCGATTCACGCTTTTTCTTGATGGTTTTAACTCGTAGTTAAAACCGCTCGGTACTACTTTTTGAGGCCAATGAATTGAATCGCCCGCACGGTTCTAGTTTCAATTGAAACCGGTTTTTCGATTTGGCCGCTAACCAAAGTGATAGTACCACGTCACTGAAAATTGATATATAAACTATTTTGTTTTAATTAAATGTAATCGTGAAGTTAAATCTACAAACACAATTAACTTTCCAAAATGAATCAATAACCAGTAAAAAATTATTTTGTCTCAATCAATTTAATACCAACCTCACCCTTATCGCATTTTGACATTAAATGAACTTTTTCTTTTTCCTATTTTTCTTCTGATAAATAAATAATTTATTTGAAAATTCTGTTTTTAAATTGTAAAAAAGGCTTTATAATAAAAAATTATATTTCCAATTTCATCTAGTTAAAATATATGAGACATAAAAGCAGGGACGAAGCTACTTAGGCCAAAGGGGGGGCACTGGGCCCCCTGAAATTTTGAAAAAAAATTAGGGGTAATTTGGTAATTTCACTTTTTAAGCTTAATAAAACGCAGAAAATAGGTAAAAATGGAAAAAAAAAAAGCTTTTCAAGTCCTTCATTTTTGTTGTTCCCTTCTCATTTGTGAATTGAAAAATATTTAAGTCTTGATCATTTTTTCTCCTTTCTCAAAATTTTGTACATTTTCTTTTGCTCCACCATAATATTGAATATGAATTTTGGCATTATTCTCATGTACCTCTATTCATGGTAACTTTTGAGATTATTTAAGATTCATTATCAAATTCCCATAAAAGAATTCAACATCCATGATGGGTTATTGAATAATTGTTTGGTAACATATACTAAAAAATATGTATATTATGAATGAAGATATTATGCAACGATTTCAAAATATGAGAAAAGAAGATGAATGTTATGATATTTTGATGTAATTGTATTATGTTATTTATTTTTTAATATTAAGATGTAATTGAGGTAATACATTGACATTATCAAAATTAGTATTTATTAATTTATAGTATTATTTTTAGAATTGATATATTGCATTTTATTTTTATATTAATGTTAATTGGACCCCCCTATATAAAATTTCTGGCTTCGTCACTGCATAAAAGGCTACCTTGAAATCCATGCTTTGGGGCTTTTCAACTAACTTCGGAGACGTATGCTGAAACAATATTCTACATTAATTTTTGCAAACCCAATAATCCTTATATAAATACAAATATATATATATATATATATAGAGAGAGAGAGAGAGAGATGAGATTGCTTCAATAATATCACATAGGTAATAAAACTTTATTGGATTTAGGAATTCTTAATATAGAGATGTCAACTTTGTAGCTTTGTATTTCGAGTAGGCTTACCCTGTGCAAATCATAAATTCATGATATTTTTCATGATTCCAATAGTATACCTCCAATGACAAAGCTCGAAATGGAACTTTTGACATGTTAAAAAGGAATTGGATATTAATTGAGTGATTAAGACTTTTAAACTCAGATCAAAGTTTAGGGTTCGATTCCCATGCATTATCCTTTTCTTCCCGTGGATATCGACCACTACAAGAAAAAGCGATTACCTACATATTTAAAATCAGAGGTAAGTATTAGAAATATTGTAGAGTGTAGGTAAGTATTAAGAAATATTGTAGAGTGTAGGTAAAATCATTGTAGGTAAAATATTTACCTACAGAATCTAGAATTGTTGATAAATATCTCAGAAAATCTGTCGGTAATTGAAAAAATGTCGGTAATATGTCGGTATAATTTGGGAAAAATGATATTTTTTTATTCTATAGGCACTACAAGAAAACAATCAAATTCCAACGAAATAGAAGACTGTTGGAATTTTTAAAATTCCAATGGAAATTCCAATGCTACATTATACCATTGGAAACTTTCAATGAAAATTCCAACGATAAACAATATAAACTGTTGGAATTCCCGTTGGAATTAAAATTTCAACGAAATTCCTACACTACAACAAACCGTTGAAATATTCCAACAGTAGTAAAATCGTTGGAATAAACCATTGGAAATACTATTGGAATATTAAAAATTCCAACAGAAATTCCATCGCTAAAACATACCATAGGAAAATTCCGACAAAAATTCCAACGGTACACAAAATGTTGGAATTAATCGTTGGAGTTTTTAAAATTCCAACAGAAATTCCAATGGTACAACAGGTTGTTGGAAAATTCCATTGGAAATTCCAATACCATTGGAAAATTCAATAGAGGTTAAAAGATTTAATAGTATTATCCATATCAATAAAATATATATTCTCTTCTGAAGTCAATCATATTAAAACTACACAGTTAAATGTGCTTGACGTAGGACAAATTGATGATGGGTGACCTACTTTTGAGAAGTTAAAGATATTAGATAATGAGATAAAATAATTGAATATCCAACGGATATATACCATTGGAATTACCATTGGATTAAATTCCAATGGTATAAATTCGTTGGAATAACTGTTGGAGTTTTTTTCCCCACCATTATATATATTCCAATGGTATAACTTTCTTGGAATTACTGTTGGAAAAAATGTTGGAATTTTTTCCAACGGTTGTATATTCCAATGGATAAATACCGTTGAAATATTTTTTCATTGGAATTTTCCCATTCCAACGGCCATTTTACCAACGATGTATTTTCTATTGGAATTTCCGTTGGAATCGATAATTCATTGTTTACCGTTGGAATTGGCCAAATTCAATATATTTTTCCGTTGGAATTTCCTTGTTTTCTTGTAGTGAGGCATTCTCAGAGGTAATTGTAAAATTTAGTGACAAAATCATTTTCGCCCTCGCAAAAATTCACAATAAACCGAATTTTCTTCTAGTGTATGTACTAAAACGCAAAAAAAAAAAAAAACTTTTAACAGGTGAAAAAGAATATAAAATGTGGACATATCGAATTATATAATAGTGATAGATAATTAGTAATATTAATTCTTATTTTATAAAAACAATCCTTATAATATAAAACATTGTTTATATATAGGTATATCACATAATTTAAAGAATGCCTTTCAATAAAATAATGATAACATTTAAAGATTGAATGAAAGATGAAGTGAATGTTTCGGAATCCTTCTAAGAATCAATACCTAAAGGAACACAATCATAAGTATGGTTTTATTTGACAAGTCTAGGTTTTCATTTATATAAGTTTCCTGATCATGGGATTGAGTCAGAAATTTGGGAACCCGCCACTACTTTTCATAAATTTAAATAAAAGGATCTTATTTTCAACTAGAGGTATCAATCAACTAGAGGTATCAAATAAAGATACTTTTCATGTAATTTTTGAAAATGTTCAAAAAACATTTTTCTTATTTAATTCTTGTTTTGAATTTTTGATGAATAACGAGGCAAGATCTCTACCTCAATACTCCATCCGTCCCAAATATATAGTCTACTATTCCTTTTTGGAATGTCTCAAATATATAGTCCACTTTCCATATGTAATAGTATTCTTTCCATTCTTTTACTATTATAACCCTATTTAATACGCATTATGTAATTTACATTGTTCATTAAATAGGGGCAAATCAAGTAATTGTTTTGTATATTTGTAATTTCCAATACTTTTTCTTAATCTGTGTGAAAAATACAACTGGACTATGAGGGCGTTTGGCTAAGCTTATTTTAAACATCTTATAAGCTCCTACATCTGATAAGATGTTTTAAGAGCTGATAAGCTGTTAGATCTTATTTTAAAAATAAGCTCTCAGAGTATTTGGATAAAATAAGATCACGAGTCTTATAAGCTGTTTTCAAATCTTATAAGTTGTTAATGTGTTTGGTATTATAAGCTCTTTTTAGTGTCACAATGACCAAAAAGGATATGACACTATTAGTATCATATAAATAATTATCTTTTACATACATCTATTTTTAAATAAATTTAAAGAATTCTATCAAATAATACGTACAAAATGAATTAACTTCATGTGAAAGTTTCTTAGAAAATATTTTAAAATAAAAAGTGGGAAAATTTGCCATTTTTCAAACAATTAAAAAATGGCAGAATTTTACATTTCCACAAGAATAATTTGGTTCAAAAGACTTGACGGAAATTGAACATGGAATTTACCAATTACGTAATTTAGAATTGATGAATTGAAGAAGATAAACTTGCAGACGATGAAAAGGATGAACTCTACAATGGGGAGTATTGATTGTTGAAGAAGACGAGAACTGAGAAGCAGCAGGATTTTCTGTTTTGGGAATTAACGTTGGGTAGGGAAGGCTAAAACTGGAATATTATAAAATTAATGAGGGTATTTGTGTCATTCCAATGTTAAAAATAAAGAGCTTATAAGATCCCTCAAAAATAAATTGGGGTGGGGGTACTTTTTTTTTAGGAGCTTATAAGATGTTAGATAACGTTTTTTAACATCTTATAAGCTCTTTTTGAAAAAATTTACCAAACAAATTTTGAGAGCTTATAAGTTCTCAGACAACTTATAAAAACATGTCTTGAGGAGCTTATAAGTGAGCCAAACACCCTCTATATAATTGGGACGGATAGAGTATTAGAGTAGAGTTAGATACAAATTCCCAAATTAATTAAGGCATAAGCCAAACTATAATATTATTAATGGTTGATTCTTGATTCTTGATTAATTATTAAATAAGAAAATTCATGATATAATGATATGAATACTTCATATACAGTGAAAGAAAAATCAAAATTGGATAGGATGAGCAACGTTTTGTTAGTCTAAGTGGCGACGAGAATCTAGAAGGGTGAATAGATTCTCGATAAATCATAGTTTTTTCCCTCCTCTCCAAAATCGCAATTGACGAAGAAAAAAGCGAAAAAAATTAGAAGACAATATGTGAAGATTTATAGTGCTTCAGTCCATCTAGGACCTACATATATCCACTACCACGCAGTCTCCTGAGTGGATTTTCCTTTTATTAATCGATAAGAAAAACGATTACAAATTCGACTTAACGAGCACCAAACTCTTTTTATAATAACAATTTGAAGAACACCAAACTCTTCAATGACAACCCTTAATTAAAAGGACACTAACAAGTAATTCTTGTTTTGGATTATATAAATAGAATCAAGAACACGTGCAAAATTAACATTACAATATATAACTATATAAGTGTGTAATATCAAGAAAAATAGCCTAACCAAAGCAAATTATGCATGCGGAGAACTTAGGCTAATATAACAAGAGAATTGTGAAAATGATAAAGAAATAGTTTTCTTGAGTTTTGGTTGTAAGTGTTGTATTGATCCTCAAAATCCTCCATATATTTATAAAAGAGCTTCAAGATTCAAATTCCAAGATATAGGCTCCTCTACACTTTTATTTGTCTGCAAAAGAAGGATTAAAAGATCTACAAAAATAGTTAATAGTGATAAAGTCAAAGATTATTGTTGATGTGCTTGAGCAACGGATAGTTGACAAATTTAACAAATAGGGTGACCAGTTGATACATGTAAAATTCATAATTCAGACCATTGTAATAAGATTTGCCATAGGTTGTTGTCCAAAAGGACCAGTTGTTGTGCATAGGGACCGACTGCTGTTAATACAGAGAAAAATAGGAGTCTGAACAGAAATGAACAGGTACTAGTCCCCCTCTATAGCGACCAGACGCTATCAACAAAGAGATCTACTTCACAAATTGAAAATATTTTTGCAAAGTTCTCAAGTACCAGTGGCTGTAAATGCAAAGAAAGTTTGTGGGTTTGGAAAGTTTAAGAGAAGTCTCAGGTACCGGTTGCCCTTTATAGAGACCGGTTGTCCTTCATAGAGACCAGTTGCAATGTTGAAATATTAAGACAGTTTAAAAACTATTTTAACAGTGTTTGATAAATTTGTTTTAGTATATATTAAAATTAAATCATCAAAACCAGAAATAGCTTTGTTCTAGCGCGTTCTAGTAAAATTAGAACAAGAAACTACCAATCACTACCTCATTGAACTGTCTTCTGGATGATCTTTATGGACTTACTCATGCAGGTTCTCTCTCTCTCTCAGAAAAACAATTTTACCACTTAATTAGTCTAATAAAGTTGTCAATCCATTGTTATTTTTATTTTTGGTTTGGACTAAATAAAATGCACACTTGGTTAGGACCAACTTGGAACGTGACCCAATTTCTAAGTGGCCAAATGGAAGCCCTTCATTTATTATTTTTTATTTTTCCAAAAAAGTAAATAAAAAAACAATAATAGTCAACAACTAAATAGTTCCTTGTTCAAGACGTTCCACCTATTTAAGCAGCATGGTTCTTTCCTTACTAGCACCCAAGTAAACCAAACCCTTCACTGCTAAATACCTTTGTGTAACTTTTCCTCTCCACATTTATCAAGAATAAAGCAAAATTAATATTTTCTTTTTCATATATATCCCCAATTTACATTTTTTTTTTGTGTTACCTAATTTATCTATATTCATGGAGATTATTAATTCTTGTGAGGACACAAAGTGGTTGATTTTTTCCCTGCCTGCTATTCTTGAAATTCAAAAATCATATGATCTCCCTTTGGTGTTACTTTTTCTTTTAATTGTTTTTTTGAGCTGTGGGCTTATCAACTGGGCTTATTCTTCCGGTGGGCCTGCTTGGAAAAACGGCCGCCAAGAACTGGGCCGAGTTCGATCCCTGGGCCCAAAGGGCTGCCCTTTTTGGCAGCTTATTCAGCTTGAGCCACGGCTTGGCTCACCGCACGCTAGCTCGCATGGCTTCTAGCTACGCCGCAAACAAGCTGATGGCTTTCAGTTTGGGGTCAACCCCTGCCGTGGTGACTTCCGACACGTGCATCGCACGTGAAATTCTAACATCCCCACATTTCGCAAGCCGTCCGATCAAAGAATCGGCTAAGCAGCTCATGTTCAGCCGAGCCATTGGCTTCGCCCCCGACGGGCCCCACTGGCGCATGTTGAGAAGAATCGCCTCAACCCACCTGTTTGCGCCAAAGCGCATATTAGCCCATGAAGGGGCTCGCCAGCTAGAATGCGCAGCCATGTTGAGTAGTATAGCCAAGGAACAATCCCTCCAAGGGTACGTACAACTGAGGAAGCACCTCCAAGCTGCCTCTCTGAACAGCATAATGGAAATAGTGTTTGGGAAAAGGTACAACACCACAAAGCATGATAATGAAACTAAAAAGTTGAATGAAATAGTGAGAGAAGGATTTGAGCTCTTGGGAGCTTTTAATTGGTCGGATCATCTACCGTGGATTAAGTATTTTTACGACCCTTTTCGCATTCAAGAACGATGTGTTGCTCTGGTGCCTCGAGTCAAAGGACTAATTAAGGAAATTATTAAGGAACATCGGCACGGAAATTCTAATAAGTCACGTGATAAATGTGATTTTATCGATGTTTTGCTATCACTTGATGGTGAAGATACTCTTGACGAGGACGATATGGTGGCTGTCTTGTGGGTAAGTAAGAGCTTAAATTTTCCTTTAATTAGTTGCATTAACTTTTTAGTACTACATCCCATTTTTGTGGAACGAGGAATTTTTGTCCGACAAAGAAAAATACATAAACATTACTCCTAAGCTTAATTGTGATTACCAACTCACTCAAAAAAAAATATGATTACCATACTAATTGCCTCGATAATGTGCACTGACAATTAAAAAGTTAGCAATGATTTCGTTGTAGTTTAACTTTTTGTACAAATTGAGTTGTCAATATAATTATATGTAGCCTTAATTCTCAACAATGGTAAGCTAACATTATTTTCGTCATTATATTGTATCTGTGAAAATAAAATATCAACAAATTAAAGTAAGTCTAATAATAATTTAAACACAATTATTGTTATTATGCATATAATGTTATAAACTATAATATATACATAATATCCCGTTACTATTACAAATGATCTTTTATTGCATTGTATTGACGAGGCATAATTATGATATATACTTGGGTGTGTAATGATAATACTTGAAATATGAGATGAAATACAATTAAGAATAAATTATAGATACGATATAGATATCCTTTTACTTGACATCTCGTTATACATGGGTGGATCGAGGGGGCTGGAGGGACCCCATATTATTTTTATCCTGTTTTTTTTATTGAAACAAAATAATATATATATATATATATATATATATATATGTTTTTTTAAGTGGATAAAAAATTAAATTAGTTTAGAGGTAGCCGAGCCGACTGGCTACACCCATCCTATTATAGACTATCTTACCATTGCAGTATGCTTAGAGCATCTGCAATGCAAACTTTTGTAGAGATTTTTGGAGTGAAAAACTTTATACAAAAAAATTTGATCCATTTGTGTAGCCAAGCTTTTTCACATCCCAAAATAAGCGGTACTTTTCATATGGTACCACTTCTTCACAATTAAAAAAAAAAAGAAAAGAAAAATGACAAAGGCTTGGGATGTTAAATTATGGTGGAATGTAGGGTCCATTATGGGAGGTTTTTGCATTGAGGAAAAGAAAGTGGGGTTTTTCATTTTTTAGGTTTGTATGATGTGGTGTTGTGGGGTCTATTAAAAAATAGTTTCTTTATAGATTTTTAAATTGTGGGAGATGTCCTTATATATCCAGCTAACTATTTCTTCCACTTAGTTAATTTGGAGCTTAATTCTTGATTTGGACACGAAATATTTCCATAATAATTTTTCATGTTTTTCTTATTACACACAGGAAATGATTTTCCGAGGCACTGATACAACAGCCCTTCTAACAGAATGGATCATGGCTGAACTAATCCTTAACCCTAAAATCCAGAAAACCCTCCACTCTGAGCTCCAGAACTTAGCATCAAATGGTGGTTTCCTCACAGATGCTGACATTGCCAAATCACCCTACTTGGAAGCAGTGGTGAAAGAAACCCTCCGGCTCCATCCGCCGGGCCCTCTCCTGTCGTGGGCCCGCCTATCCACTGCCGACGTCCATCTCAGCAATGGCATGATCATACCAACAAACACGACCGCGATGGTGAACATGTGGGCTATAACTCATGATCCCAAAATCTGGAATGACCCTTTGGTATTTAGGCCAGAAAGGTTTTTGGGATCAGTTAATAATGTTGATGTGAGGGGGAGTGATTTGAGGCTGGCGCCATTCGGGGCGGGCCGAAGGGTTTGCCCCGGGAAGAATCTTGGGCTGGCCACTGTGAGCCTGTGGGTGGCTAAATTGGTCCAAAATTTTGAGTGGGTTGAAGATTGTGAGAGGCCTGTTGATTTGAGTGAGGAGTTGAAGCTTTCTTGTGAGATGAAGAAGCCTCTCTTTGCTGTGGGGATTTCATGGCCTAATTAAGGGGTTGTTTGGTGTTTAGATGGAGAATATTGTCTGATTGTGTACTGTCTGTTAAACTTGATGTCTTAAGTATTCTATATATATGGTGAATTAATACAGAGAGAATAAAGGTAACATAATTATGTTGTCTTAATTAATAATTAAAACCAAGTGATATTGTATGTTTTATGCTTATGTAAAAGTTATTCATATTACAAGTTTGAAATGTATTGCCAAAATAGAAATTGAGTACTCTAGTACAGCTTCTCCTCGTCAATGTTTTTTTTGGTAACTTTTTGTGTCTAGTGCCAATTTTGTCCAATTTCTGTTATGAATCTCCCAGGAGATGTACGAATCGAGTGAAGTTGAACTTAATATTGTTCAAGCTTATTTGAATTTTTATCGAGCTTCAAAAAATATGTTTGAATTTTGTTTAATTTGATTATTAATTTAATCGAGTTTGAATGAGCTTTAGTCGAGCCGAACTCGAATCGAGCTCGGGTAGTTTGATATTATTACACATATTTTATTATTATTTTAGTCGAGCTAAGAACTTTACATCTTACTAGATAAAAAATAGCATTCAAACTTGGTTCTTTAATTATGTTAATGAATGGTGTGCTCTAACAAGTTTTAAAGGATCAATCTCTAATCGATTACTCTGTAGTATGATTCGATTTTCAGCCGTAGCTATGAATGATCAACCAAATTCTGGTTAAAAGGGCACTGGTAATTTCGAATTCCAATAGAAAAACATGAAAGGTATACATATATATCATCGGAACTTCAAAGGATATATTCTTGCAAGGTGAGGAAAAAAAAGAAAAAAATAGAAATCCTCGTTCTTCTTGTGTCACAGAGAAGAATAAACGAACACATGCATCCTCGTCATTAGTCCATGGTCATGAGTAGAAAATGATAATTTTGATAGAGACTCGAGTACCATACCCAAAAAAGAATTGTAGATACATGTAGCCATGAATATATCATGCACACAAACATATGATGATGAACCAATTACGACCTTAAGAACAAGAACAATGAACCTTTTCTAATGTTCTAGAAATACTTCTCTCAATAAATCGCTTGGCGGCATAGTATTAAGACGTTTATAAAAACTTGGACATGTGATTGGGTTGGATTCACACCTCTCTCCCACAGGATTTGTACTAAAATAAAAGTTACTTTTGTTAGACCTTACTTGGTTTTCTGTACCTAAATCCAAATAACTCTTTTTATTTTTATCTTTTTGCTATATTGAATCAAGGAATTTAGTGAAAAAGAAGAAGGGGGACAAGGCATATTTATTCATTTAAAATGACGAAGGTACTTCTCTCAATATTTTCCTCCTAATTCCTCTCGCAAAATTGGATATTACCAATTTGCGAGAGCTAAATGATTGAATCTCTAAATTTTCCTGTTTTCGTCCAAGCTATTATATTTGTTTTTCCTAGGTAAAGCACTATATATTCCTTCAAATGAAAGTGATGGAGATAAGATTTGAGATATAATTTAAAGATATATTAGTATCTATTAGTATTATTTTTAGTGGGTTCTTTTATTGTCTTTTAAGAGTTTTAAATAGTTAGGAGTTTTATTATTGTAGGAGTTTAATCCTATAAATAGTTGTTTTGTTATTATTTTTAGGGTGGTTGATTTTGATTAAGAAAAAAAACGAGGGTTTTCTATCAATTATTGTCTCTCTTCACGGTATTCGTATAGAATTAACGTACAAGGTGAGTTCACTAGTACAAAATTGACCATTTGCATCGGTTGTAAACGACTTTAAACATCAGTTCCAACGGCGATGCTTATGAAGGCGATGCTTATAATCACATGTATAGGCATCGGTTTTAACTGATGCCTAAAGTGAACAATAGGCATCGGTTTCTAAACAAAAACCGATGCATAATGTTTCACCAAAAGCATCAGTTGCCCTCAAACAAACGATGCATAAAGTCAGTTTTGGCATCAGTTCATAACAACCGATGCCTATTGTTATTTTTTTTAAACACATTTTTTTGCCAATTTCCGACCTCCCTACAATATAAAATTCAGACCACAAATAAAAATCCAACCCAAAAATTAATGACATTTTTAGTCCATAAATTAGAGGACTCAATTCAGCAAAATCATGGTCAAAACTTTTAAATAAAATATCTCATTCCATTTCCAGTCAGGAATACCAGAACTAGAATATATTTCGCCTGAGTAACAAATTGGGAATAGATGTCTAACAAAACAAAATCAACTACTGAAAATATTACACTTTGTTTTGTAATTAATCAATCCTCTTCTGCCTCGTTCTCCGCTATCACACGGAGCCAATCACTAGTAAGCTTCTTGCTCCCCCTGTTTCAACAATAATAATGAATCAGGTATAAAATGTCATAGACAAAAGTGAATTAGACAAAAGTAGGCCCATAATTCTGAACTAGTTCATAAACAAGTATGATTAGCAGTTAAGCATATTGCTTGCAAGCTGAGAAAACAATCACTTGTTTCAACACTGGATCGAGATGATTATGACACTGAGATGGTTTGTATCAAGGCATACAAATAATTTAACCTCTACCAAGAAATTAAGAAAAATGATGACAAATTTTTTATCAATTAGAAGCTCTACTAGCAAATGGAGCAGACAAGAACAAGCTCAATCAACCAAAAAATAAGCATGAAATGCATATAATTAAATGAAACCACTGAAATCATTTCCATAGCTTATTATAGAAGCATTTCCCATGTCTGACAATAATAAATCAAACAGGTTAGCATTGAGCAAAATCTATTCTTGATCAAGAAACCTTTGGCATCAATTTTTACGAAGAGGACCAACTAAATGAACTGAAAAATACATCAGAATAGTATGTATGCCCAACAAGCCTCAATCATTTAACCACAAGAAACGAAAAATTCAGTCTTACTTAGAGAAAACCCAAACTTCAGCATCGTTTCATAACTCGAAAAAAGGAAAATACAAATTACACACCTCATTTTCCTCCATTGGAAGCTGTGAGTCGACCCAGAAAATCCTGCAACTGTATTAAGCACGAAATGGATACATCAGACACAAGCTAATTGATGCTATAGAGAATCAATCATCAACAGGTTAAAGGTTGTGTTACAAAAATGGCAAACCTTGGGAGGAAATTAATCCGCATTTCAAAGGACTGACAATAGCTGTTGTCGCAGACGCAGCCATAATCTCGCAAAACTTTAGAAGAAAGGGTGAGCAAGCGGATCACGTGAGGGCTAGGAACAAAGAACTGACCTTTGTTCCTGCATATATATATCCTGCTCAGTTATGACAAGAACCATCAACAGATAAGAAAAACATACATTTGTAAAATCACAATAGAAATGAATTGGATAGAAAAGTTACTCTACTACTCAAATAAGAAAAGTTACCTTTGTTTAAAACATACATTATATTTAGTTGTAGGAATTACAACAAATTAAGAAACAAATTAAGGAATTACAACACATAAATTATGCACTGAGAATACAGGCCGACTGAAATAATGCTATCATAGTTAATAATATTATAAAATATTTTAAACTGGAAAATGTAAAGTTTATTTCAATTAATGAAACATAAAGTTAATAGCAAACGAAAGAATAAATGAAGTGAGACCAAAAGCAGCAATTATAATAACATGAACTTTAATAGGGTGGACATGCAGCAATTCTTCTGGCAAAAATTAACAGGGAGCCATCATTTTCGATTAAAGCATCGGATCCTAAAGTACACTACAACAATTATAATATTTTTTGTATCATATCAGGCTCCCACTATTTCAAGCATGCAATTGAGATACCCAATGCTACTAGCCACTATATATCCAAAAATTTGACTGTATAAACTAAAGTATTTTGCGATTTCCCCTTGGGCAGTCCATGGTGCTTGACTTAGAATGCAGCTTGACAATAATTGGATCTTTTGTGTTTTACTAACACATGTTTCAAAGAATCTAAATCTCTAATGATCCCCTGGCTGATGTCTATGAAACTACAAGTTTTACTCACCAAGCAGGTAAATCTTCATTATCTTCACCTTCAAAATGAACCCTAAATAAATTGGGCAAACTGGTGGTCCTTTAAAGGATTGGAAAGATCCTTTTTGCAAAACCAATATCGAAATGAAATTTGAAGATAGAGGATCATAACTGTACACAAGCTACAAAAGATGTTCCAAGATTTAAAAACTAGCTACGAAAGCAGGTCAAAGATTTAAGAAGCAGAAACAAAAACATATGCATCCACTTCCCATCACAAAGCGAAATGATCCAACAAATTCACTATATCATTGAACCAATTGAAATCAAATACCAAAAAGATTAATCAATTGAAAAATGATAAATAGTTCAACTGATGGTATGCTTCTTTTAGCACACTGGCTAACTTTCCAACAGAACAAAATGCAATATATGTTATCTGTGTATTGTTAATAAATACTGCTATTAACAAAAAGTTTTAAATTTTATAGCATATTATCATTGTATAGAACAACACAAATCATTTCTCTAGCTATGAAATTTGTTAATGTCACTTATTACTTGTGTGTAGCACTTAATTATCAAAACAAAGTTACAAAAGCAATTTGCAGAGCATACTGCTTTGATTACCAGTACAATGTTGGGATGAAATACACCAAACAATACAATAAAGAGGACTTACAACTAGGAGTAGTCAGCTTGAGAGTTCGGAAACAGATACCATAAAGAGCCTCATTGTCAAGGACCATGCACTCATCAACATTTTCAACAAAATAATGCAATGAAGCAAAATGCCATTTCTGTAAAAGAAACAACAAATAAACATGAGAATGAGATGAGCACACAACTTCAGTAAAGTTTTTAGCATCAAGCAGAAAAACTCAATATCACGATTTGTCATTTAGCTCAAACAAACAGAGAAAAAATGACTAGTTTAATGAAAATCAAGTGTCAAAACAGCTAATTAGGATGCGCCAAAACTCAAACAGCATGAATACATCAGTTTGAGGGCTGAACTTATGAAAACTCTTGAGTTGGTCAAAAATTTGAAAAGCCAGTTGAATGACAGCAGAGAATCCGAAGAGCGGGCCCTGGAAGAAGTCGGTAGAGCACAAATGCTATTGGAAATTGTGAAAACTACTGAGGAATCGCTACGGATGCAAAATGCTAATGCCATGAAATCGTATAAATCTTTGATTGTCGAGTTGAAAATGTCAAAGAACAGAGTGAATTCGTTGGAGGAACTTGTTGGCAAACTCCAGGCTGAAAATGGGGAATGCGATGAAACAGAAATGTTGAAAACTGAGCTTAACAATTTGAAACACGAAGCGAGTGAACTAAGGGATGCACTTGAGGAATCTGAAAAAAAGGTATCAAAATCAATACCTCGAGATGAACACACAGATTAGAGACCAAATGAACTGGCGAAGCGCGTAGAATTTGAACCACACCAGAGAGAAGCTGAATTGGAGGCGAAATTAAATGAATCCATGGCTGAGCTTGAGAAATTGAAGACAAAACTGTTCGAAAAGAAATTCAAGAGAGAAACTGACCTTGAAACCGAATTGAAGAAATCCGAATCTGTTTTACAAGATCTGAATGCGAGTTTATCCGAAAAAGAAGTGCGGCTAAAAATCATTACAAGCACTGAAATCCAAAATCCCGAAGAAAGAAATCGAAAAAGGCGAAGCAAATCACGAGGCTCTTGCTTTAGCCGAGGCAGCTAGGGTTTTGGAACGGGTAGCTTTGATGAATCTGAAAGACGAATGAGGTTGGGTTATTAATTCTTAACTAATTAAAGAAAACTATATGCATCGGCTAATTTAGCAAATGATACCTAAAGTTGAATTAAAAGTTTTTAATTTAATTAAAAAATATATAGGTGTCGTTTTTTGTCAACAGACGATACCTAAAGTTTGGTTTTATTTTCAAAATTGCCACTGCCTCTCTTCAGGCATCATTTTTCCATAAACACTGATGCCTACGTGTTGATTTCTATGGTATGTTCTGTACTAGTGGTTGTTTATTTGTTCATGCTTCGCCGCATCGATTGGTATCCAAAGACCGGGCACGATCCTTAATATGTCATCTCAATATCACTTGGGTTTTGAAGCTACGAGCAATGACACGCTTTCGGTTCGTTAGCGATCGACTTCTTTGGCAAAACAAATCGATATCGTGCACATCCAATATCAAGAAATTAAGAGACTTGTTGAAAAACGATTTTTGGTGGTTGTGAGTTTGCCTACGATGTTGTGCCGTCGGTTCCCCGTGTAAAACCAATTCTACTGACATAGATGGTTTATTCTCGGGTGACATCGGATAGTAGATATAATGGACCACCGCTTTTTTTATGAGGAAAGCAATGATACTATAACCAAGGTTGGTGCGAAGAACCTCCAAACTTTGATGAGGAGATTGATATATGGTTAATTATGATGGGCCACCTATCTTTGATAAGGAATGTGACGATCTGATTTCGATGGTTGACTACGAAAAACCATGGAAATTTAACGAGGAGGAGGGTGAAGAAGGGTTTCACATATTGCACTATGTAACACCCATATTTTTTGTAATTTTTATTTTACTTTATTTTTATTATAAAAAATTATTATTGTTAATATATATGTATTTTATTTCATCAACCATTAGTGGGGGCATCATTAGAACCATCACTCCATTTGTATTAATCATTATCCCTATTCATGTGTCATTATCATCCACTTTAGCCAACTCATGCCACTAACCCATGTTTTAATCAAACTTATAAGAAAAACATTTCTATTTTTTCCTTTCTTCTCAAAACATACGTATATTTCCATTCTCCAAAAGAAAAACCTCTTGTTCTTTCATTCTTCTTAGTTTTCCTTTAAACAAAAAATCATACGTTCATACTCTAAAAATTTGCTTACGCGAGCCTACACGGAATGGAAAGGAATTAGCGAGTGGTTTTGGGAGGCTTGATCCGTCCAATATATATATACACACACACCAGTAAGTTTTCTTTTCTATAAATATTTTTACTAGCTATATTAGTTTGAATGTGTAATTGGAAATGAGTGGTAGGCATGTTGTCTAATAACAAAGAACAAATAAATTAATTTGTGATAAATGTATCTACCATAGAACATGGAATTATACATGAGATATGAAAATGTATAACATGTCATGGAGCACATAGTGGAATAAATAATTATCTTAATATTTTTTTCAAACAACATATTGAACTTATATATGAATATGCGAAAGTAATTTAGCCTATTATATTCGAATGATTTATTTTAATGTATTAGCATAATTTAGAAGGGTATGATGACAAATTCATTAGAGTTAGAAAGATAATTTAATTTTTAACTAATGATTAATTAAAACTTTTGGATTTAGTTTATGTTTTAACAAGATGTGTTTTTAATGGGTTGTTAATTTTAGTGTGTGAGTGTGTGTGAGAGATGTGTGTGTGTGTGTGATTTAGAGTTTTAGTATGAGTGTCAATATTGTGTATGTGTGTTGTGTCCTGTGAGTCGGTGTGTGTGTGTGTGTGTGTTTATGTAATAAAAAAAAAAAGCAATTATGTGGGTATGTATGTGTAATGTTGTGTGTGCGTGAGTGTGTTTAAAATTATGTGTAATACTAGAACAACACCCGTGTATTACACTGATTTGTCAAAAAATAAAATTTGTGTCGCAAACTCGATAATTATAAGAGATCCAAAATACTAATTAAAAATACTAAAAAGAAATTCAAATTTTAGAAGAGTGTCACCAATCGTTCACTTCAAATTCAAAAAAACTTATTTGTAAACTACATTATTTGTTCTATTTGAAAGTGTAACATCCTCGTCACAACAACGAATTTTCAAGCCGTATTAGTTTTAAATGGTTGAAAGAGTAAAATTTCAATCTTTGAATGTTTTCTGGAAAGGGAAAAAAATTCTATAAAATTATTTATTTGTGCTAATTTCAAATACTTGGCCGTAGTTTGCTTTTGCACAAAAGCTAATAAATTAGTTATGGTAAAAATAATGAATTAGTAACATGCTTAAAAATATATTTAATATAATTGTTATACCCCCGTAAATGATTTAAATCACAATTAAAAGTATAATAGGTATTAGAGATAATAATTAAAATTATATCCTTGGTTTTTGTATCATAATAATATTTAAATCATAATTAATTTGCAAATTCAAAAATAACTTCCTAAGTTTATATCCTTGATTTTTGGGATTATTTAATTTGTTTGATTTAGTTTGATTAGATTTTAATAGTTATATATAGAAATAGGAAATTTAATTATTAAGTTGATGATAAATTAATAGTAAATTGATATAGTAAATCAATTTATAATTGAAAGAATAAGGTGGTGGTATGGTATGCCACGTGGCTAAATATGAAGGTGACACGTGGATTTGGAAGAATAATGTGTTGACACATGTACCAAATTGCTCGGTGAAGACATGTGGCGGCTTGTTTTTTCTTTTAGTATATAGGGTTGATGTGTGTGTTTGTGTGTCGTCGTGTGTGTGATTGTGTGTAATTTGTATGTAAGTCAAGAGTAGTGTATGCATGTGTAGTTGTGTGAGGTGGTGTGTATGTGTGATATGTAGAAATTTGAGGATGTATGTGTTCTTGTGTGCAATTTGTATGGGACAAGAGGACAAGATTTGAGGTTTGAGATTAGGCAAAATTTTGAGAATTTGATTGAGAATTGGATTTATTTGCAATTTTTAGTTTTATTATAACCCATTGAACTTTCCATTAGGATATATCATAAATCAAAGTTTCAATTATTTTTAATTTAGTCCCAAACATTTTAATTCAATCCATTTTTAATTAAAATTTTTAGATTTTCAAATTAGCCCCTATAACTTATTTAGATTTTCTATAATTTTTCAATTTAACCTTTAACTAATATTTTTAGTCAACTTTCACCTATTAAAAAGCCCTAGACTATTTTATAAATATAATTATTTCAATTAGAAGTTACTACTAATTTTTAGCCTAAATCATGTTAATTTTATATTGTAGGCGGCGAAGAACCGTACAATTAGGACTTCTACTTTCGAGCTATTTGTGCATCTACTTTGTTTTGCCGATTAAGGTAGGGATTCTTATCACATTTTATGTGTATAATTCATTGTCTTTGTTAAATGTCTAAACTGTTCAATTATGTGAATTATGCATTTTAAATGTTTACATGATATACATAATTATGTGAATTATATGCTTTTGATGTATTACATGAAATGCATAATTATGTGAATTATATTTATAATGTGCTACATGATATGACTATTTTTTTATAAATGACATGTTTTTCATTACAATGTATGTCATGTATGTTTATGCAATTGAAAAGGAAATTTTTGGCCACGTGCCCGCGGATAGGAAAATATGACATTCGTGCCCACGAAAAAGGAAAATTTTGGCCACGTGCCATGGGAAAGAAAATTTTTGGCCACGTGCACGGAAAGGAAAATATGGCATTCGTGCCACGAAAGGAAAATATGGCATTCGTGCCACGGGAAAGGAAAATTTTTGGCCTCGTGCTATGGGAAAGGAAAATACGGCATTCGTGCCTACGGGAAAGGTTATGTGATATCTGGCTTATGCCAACGGGAAAGGTTATGTGCTATTTGACTTATGTCAATGGGAAAGGTTATGTGTTAATTTATGTAATTGTGCACTTTTCGTATTTAGCTTGGACAATCTTTATCCCTACTGAGTATGTGATTACTCACCCCTAAATTCAAACCTGTTTTGATTATGTGGACGGACGCCGATGATGTGGGGAATAGCCGAAGATTTCAATTTTAAGAACAATATCTTATTTTCAATTGTTTCATATTTCAAGAACTATGAACTCGTTTTAATTTTCGAACAATTGTGATGTACTATTTCGATTTTTTTATTTATTTAAAGTGTTTGAGTGGATTTTAAATTTTATACTCTATAATTATTTCTTAAGAATTAAGGTTTTCTCATTATCGCTTCCACTAAACTTTTCATTCATGTATATAAAAAAAAAATATTTGCATTTTCTTAAAATTTTAGTAACGCTAAAAATTGCACTTCGAAAAAATGGGGCGTTACATAAAGATGGTATCGAGAGAAGGTCTACCTTCCCGTAGACTTGCAATATTTTGTTTAAATTATTTTTTAATATATATATACATATATATATATATAGTAAAAATGAAATGGCTATCCCTCCGCATCGCGTTCCATCCAACCAGGTACTATTTATTTAATTCTCGTATCATTAGAAATTGGGAAAGTATAACATTCTATGTGAATTATGAAAGTTATATGAACTTTTATGTGACTTGTTAGAATTTGCACATGCGTTACGATTTGTTACATGATTTAAAATTTATTGTATGTCATGTTAGGCGTGAGAAATGACGTAAAATAGTGATTCATAATGGACCATAGAAGCACCACGTATAATTCTCTTATAAAATGTTATAGAGTTGAACAACGTATATGATTAATTTATGACTTGATTTAGCTCGTACATTCAAAATATGCTAGAAAGTGACACATGTAGTATCATCTGCGAAATAGTTTAAACTTAGATATTTTATTTTTATTGTAGATAATGCCGCAACGTAGAGATAATTCGAACTCATCACTTAACTCGAACCAAGGCCGGGAGATGCCGCAATGCCCTATTGGCTAATCTCATAAATCTGCGCAAAAAGTTACCCCAACAAAATACCTCACCACCTACACCGCCACCAATTTCGAAGGTTTCGTCCACATACTTTCAATGGGCGTGATGGGCCTTTTTGCGGTTGAAGAGTGGTTACGTGCGATGGAGAGAATTTTTTCTCGTCTACCTAGCACAGATGCACAACAAATTTCTTGTGCCACTTTTCAATTCACGAGAGGATCTTGATCATCGGTGGGAGGCATTTTGTCGCTTCCGCATACCGCGAACAACTCAATGACATGACCTGGACTGATTTCAAAAGGGAAGTCATGCAACAATACTTTCCCCAATCGTATAGAGACCGAAAGGAGACTGAATTTTTGGAACTAAAGCAAGGTGGCATGACAGATTATCGAATATGAACGCAAATTTAACCGGCTAGCAAGGTTCGCCACACACTTGGTGGACATAGACGAAAAGAGGGCAAGGCGGTTTTGCGAGAGGACTTCGACCGAGATTGGCAATGTATTGGCTTGTTTGGGGACAACAACTTATGAAGAACTCCTTTCACGAGCTCAAGAAGTGGCTTCTCCATGCGAAATTGACAACCCAGGCTCGGAGACCGGGATGTTTCGGAAAAAGAAAATGGAATGGGCCAACTCAAGGAACGGGACTGTAATTAGGGTAAACGGTCGGAATCGGGGCAAATGCTATCCCGGTGGCACCAAAAGAGAAACCAACATGTGCATCATGTGGAAAGAATCATTTTGGCGAATGTCTTTTAGGGAAAGGAGTGTGTTTTCGGTGCCATCAACCAGGTCACAATGCTACATTTTGCACCACCTACACTGACAAGAAGGGAAAGGCACCCGTTGGACAGGCACGTGTCTATGTTATGACGCAGCAGGAAGCTCAACAGAGCTCGGGAACTCTAACAGGTATGCTACATGTTTCCGATACCATTGCTCTTGTACTATTTGATACTGGTGCTACACATTCCTTTATTTCTGTTGATTTCTATGCTAAAACCCAACTCAAGAGCTACACTATTAGTGACATGCTAGAAATAAGTCTCCCATCTGGAAAAACAATAAGAACTGATTTAGTGATTAACAAGGTGGAGTTGGATTTTGACGGGAAAGGTTTAGAAGCGGATTTGCATGTGATTAGGATGAAGGATTTTGATATCATCTTAGGGATGGACTGGCTGAATAAGTACAAGGCTAACATAAAATGTCACGAGAGAGAAATAACTTTAAGACCCTTAAACGGAGATGAATTCACATTTTTCGGAGCAAGAGTAAGTGGTATGCCCCGAATGATATCAGCAATGAAGACAGTCAAGATGTTGAAGAAAGGAAATTGTCAGGGGTATCTGGTGAATGTGATGGCCACTACGATCACCGAGAAAACCCTCATGGAAGTCCCAGTTGTACGTGACTATATGCGGACGTCTTTCCGAGAAGATTTGCCGAGTACCTCCAAATCGACCAATAGAATTTACAATTGATTTGATTCCGGAGCCTCCTCAGATCGAGAGCACCATATAGAATGGCACCCAAGGAGCTTCAGAACTAAAAGTTCAAATTGCAAGAACTTCGGATATTGGTTTCATTCAACCTAGTGTGTCGCCTTGGGGAGCGCCAGTTTTATTTGTAAGGAAGAAAGACGGGACAATGAGAATGTGTATAGACTATAGGGAGTTGAATAAGCTCACTATAAAGAACAAATACCCTTTACCAAGGATTGAGGATCTTTTTGATCAATTGAATGGGGCAAGTGTATTTTCTAAGATCGATTTGAGGTTTGGATATCATCAACTAAAGGTTAAGGAAGAAGATATACACAAGACGGCTTTTAGAACCCGATATGGGCACTATGAGTTCACGGTGATGCCCTTTGGACTTAGTAATGCTCCAAAGCGATATTTATGGATTTGATGAATCGAGTTTTCATCCGTACTTGGATCAATTTGTGATTGTATTCATAGATGACATATTGGTGTACTCAAGGGATAGAGAACAACACGAGGAACACCTTGGCATAGTGTTGGAGACTCTCGAGAGAAATTATACGCAAAATTCAAGAAGTGTGAGTTTTGGCTCGACCGAGTAGTCTTTTTGGGACATGTAGTTACAACGAATGGTATTGAAGTCGACCCAAAGAAAAGTTGAAGTTGTGGAAAAATGGTTGGCTCCTACGAATGTCAATGAAGTACGTAGCTTCTTGGGCCTTGCAGGATATTACGTAAAGGTTTATCGAAGGATTTTCGAAAATAGTAGGCCCGATGACCCGACTCACAAGGAAGGGTGAGAAGTTTGTTTGGAATGAGAGGTGCGAACAAACTTTCCAAGAACTTAAACAACGTTTAATCTCGCGCCGATTTTGACAATCCCAAATACTACGATGATTTTGTAATCTATAGTGATGCCTCGAAACAAGGGTTAGGGTGCGTTTTGATGCGGAGAATGGTAAAGTGGTTGCTTATGCTTCAAGGCAACTAAAACGTCATGAGCTCAATTACCCTACACACAACTTGGAGTTGGCGGCATCATGCACGCCTTAAAGATATGGCGTCATTATTTATACGGGAAAATGCGAGATTTATACCGATCACGAGTTTGAAGTATTTCTTCACACAAAAAGAGTTGAACATGAGACAAAGAAGGTGGTTGGAACTTGTGAAAGATTATGATTGTACGATCCATTATCATCCGGGTAAAGCTAATGTTGTAGCGGAGCGACTTAGTCGGATGAACAGAGGAACAATTGCGAGTATGTTCCACAAGAGTAAGAGGAACTTATTAGGAATTTGCCAAAATGAAAATAGAGATTATAACCCCACCGAGAAAGGACTGAGGCGGTACTAGCGATTGGTGGTCCAACCAACGTTACGATGTGACATCAAGGAAGCACAAATGAAGGATGAATTTTTGTGCAAAATAAGGAAGAAAACTTTAGCCTAGGAGAAATTAAAGGTTTTGAAATAGCGACGATGGTGCACTTTGGTATATGAAGGGAGAATATGTGTACCTAAGAACGACGAATTAAGAAAAAATATTGGTAGAGGCCCATTGTACACCTTACACAAAGATATCCGTGGGGACAAAAATGTATCAAGATCTTAAAGGGGTTTTCGGTGGAGAAATATGAAAGGAAGCATCGGAAAATTTGTACGAAATGTTTGACGTGTCGAAAAGTGAAAGCCGAGCATCAACGACCTTCCTGGGATTATTAAGACCTCTTGATTCAGTGGAAATGGGAACACGTGAACATGGATTTTGTAGTAGGTTTACCGAGATCAAACCGTGGAAATCAAGCTATTTGGGTTGTAGTAGATCGTTTAACCAAGTCGGCGCACTTTCGCCAATCAAGATGACTCACGTCTAGAACAATTAGCACAACTTTATATCAAGGAAATTGTAAGATTACATGGGGTACCGGTTTCCATAGTTTCGGACAGGATCCGAGATTCACATCAAAATTTTGGGGCGAGTCTACAAAAAGCGATGGGGACAAAATTAAATTTCAAAGACATGACTTTCCCATCCCCAAACAGACGGACAATCTGAAGGAACCATTCAAATATTAGAAGATTTACTGAGGGGTTGCATTTTGGATTTTGATGATAATTGGGAGAAATACTTGCCTCTTGTGGAATTTTCTTACAACAAAGATTCTGAGCGACTATCGGAATGGCCCCTTATGAAGCCCTATACGACGAAAAGTGTAGATCCCCTATCTATTGGGACGAAATTGGTGAGAAGAAAGTGTTAGGTCCTGAGCTAGTCGAGCAGATGGTCAAGGTTATTGAGAAAGTCAGAGATAGGATAAAATTAGTCCAAGACCGACATAAATCTTATGCTGATCAGAGAAGAAAAGACTGCAGCTTTTAAACAGGAGAGAAAGTTTTCCTAAAGGTTTCACCGACCAAAGGAATAGTAAGATTTGGCAAGAAGGGAAAACCGAGACCTGGTTCATTGGACCATTTGAAATTTTGGAGCGTGTCGGAGATGTAGCTTACGAGGTTGGCATTTCCGCCAAAGCTAGCCGATTCATAACGTATTTCATGTATCTATGTTGAGGAAGTACGTCCATGATCCAAGCCATATAATCAACCATGAAACATTAGAAGTCAACCGAGATATGACTTATGAAGAAAAAACGATGGTTATACTTGACAGGAAGATACACACGTTGAGAAAGAGACGTCACCCTTATCAAGATCCAATGGACTAGACATGGTCAAAATGAAGCGACTTGGGAGCGTGAATCGATATTCAAACCAAGTATCCAGAGTTATTTCATGAATCGGGTAAGCTTAAGATTTTCGAGGACGAAAATTTTTATAAGAGGGGTAGGATGTAACACCCATATTTTTTTGTAATTTTTATTTTACTTTATTTTTATTATAAAAAAATTATTATTGTTAATATATATGTATTTTATTTCATCAACCATTAGTGGGGGGCATCATTAGTACCATCACTCCATTTGTATTAATCATTATCCCTATTCATGTGTCATTATCATCCACTTTAGCCAACTCATGCCACTAACCCATGTTTTAATCAAACTTATAAGGAAAACATTTCTATTTTTTTCCTTTCTTCTCAAAACATACGTATACTTCCATTCTCCAAAAGAAAAACCTCTTGTTCTTTCATTCTTCTTAATTTTCCTTTAAAAAAAAAATCATACCTTCATACTCTAAAAATTTGCTTACGCGAGCCTACACGGAATGGAAAGGAATTAGCGAGTGGTTTTAGGAGGCTTGATCCGTCCAATATATATATACACACACCAGTAAGTTTTCTTTTCTATAAATATTTTTACTAGCTATATTAGTTTGAATGTGTAATTGGAAATGAGTGGTAGGCATGTTGTCTAATAACAAAGAACAAATAAATTAATTTGTGATAAATGTATCTACCATAGAACATGGAATTATACATGAGATATGAAAATTTATAACATGTCATGGAGCACATAGTGGAATAAATAATTATCTTAATAATTTTTTTCAAACAACATATTGAACTTATATATGAATATGCGAAAGTAATTTAGCCTATTATATTCGAATGATTTATTTTAATGTATTAGCATAATTTAGAAGGGTATGATGACAAATTCATTAGAGTTAGAAAGATAATTTAATTTTTAACTAATGATTAATTAAAACTTTTGGATTTAGTTTATGTTTTAACAAGATGTGTTTTTAATGGGTTGTTAATTTTAGTGTGTGAGTGTGTGTGAGAGACGTGTGTGTGTGTGTGTGATTTAGAGTTTTAGTATGAGTGTCAATATTGTGTATGTGTGTTGTGTCGTGAGTCGGTGTGTGTGTGTGTGTGTTTATGTAAAAAAAAAAAAAAGCAATTATGTGGGTATGTATGTGTAATGTTGTGTGTGCGTGAGTGTGTTTAAAATTATGTGTAATATGTGTGTGTTTGTGTGTCGGTGTGTGTGTGATTGTGTGTTTGTATGTAAGTCAAGAGTGTATGCATGTGTAGTTGTGTGAGGTGGTGTGTATGTGTGATATGTAGAAATTTGAGGATGTATGTGTTCGGTGTGTGCAATTTGTATGGGACAAGGGACAAGATTTGAGGTTTGAGATTAGGCAAAATTTTGAGAATTTGATTGAGAATTGGATTTATTTGCAATTTTTAGTTTTATTTTAACCCATTGAACTTTCAATTAGGACATATCATAAATTAATGTTTCTGAATTATTTTTAATTTAGTCCCAAACAGTTTTTAATTCAAATTCGTCATTTTTAATTAAAATTTTTAGATTTTCAAATTAGCCCCTATAACTTATTTATATTTTCTATAATTTTTCAATTTAACCTTTAACTAATATTTTTAGTCAACTTTCACCTATTAAAAAGCCTAGACTATTTTATAAATATAATTATTTCAATTAGAAGGTACTACTAATTTTTAGCCCTAAATCATGTTAATTTTATATTGTAGGCGACGAAGAACCGTACAATTAGGACTTCTACTTTCGAACTATTTGTGCATCTACTTTGTTTTGCCGATTAAGGTAGGGATTCTTATCACATTTTATGTGTATAATTCATTGTCTTTGTTAAATGTCTAAACTGTTCAATTATGTGAATTACGCATTTTAAATGTTTACATGATATGCATAATTATGTGAATTATATGCTTTTGATGTATTACATGAAATGCATAATTATGTGAATTATATGCTTATAATGTGCTACATGATATGACTATTTTTTTATAAATGACATGTTTTCATTACAATGTATGTCATGTATGTTTACGCAATTGAAAAGGAAAATTTTTGGCCACGTGCCACGAAAGAAAAATTTTTGGCCACGTGCCATGGGAAAGGAAATTTTTTGGCCACGTGCCACGGAAAGAAAAAAAATATGGCATTCGTGCACGAAAAGAAAAATATGGCATTAGTGCCCGGAAAAGAAAATGTTTGGCCACGTGCATTGGGAAAGGAAATGTTTTGGCCACGTACCACGGGAAAGGAAAATATAGCGTCCGTGCCACGGGAAAGGAAAATTTTTGGCCTCGTGCCATGGGAAAGGAAAATACGGCATTCGTGCCTACGGGAAAGGTTATGTGATATCTGGCTTATGCCAACAGGAAAGGTTATGTGCTATTTGACTTATGCCAATGGGAAAGGTTATGTGTTAATTTATGTAATTGTGCACTTTTCGTATTTAGCTTGGACAATCTTTATCCCTACTGAGTATGTGATTACTCACCCCTAAATTCAAACTGTTTTCAGATTATGTGGACGGACGCACTGATGTGGGGGAATAGCCGAAGATTTCAATTTTAAGAACAATATCTTATTTTCAATTGTTTCATATTTCAAGAACTATGAACTCGTTTTAATTTTCGAACAATTGTGATGTACTATTTCGATTTTTTTATTTATTTAAAGTGTTTGAGTGGATTTTAAATTTTATACTCTATAATTATTTCTTAAGAATTAAGGTTTTCTCATTATCGCTTCCACTAAACTTTTCATTCATGTATTTAAAAAAAAATATTTGCATTTTCTTAAAATTTTAGTAACGCTAAAAATTGCACTTCGAAAAAATGGGGCGTTACAGCCTAGCTCAACAAAAGCTCTAGAACCAATTTTTCCCGGAGCCGGTCAGCAAATAGGGATTGAGATTTGCATGAAGGACAATGGGAAGTATGATGTTGCCATTGTTGATGATGGAAATTTACAAGCTCGGTTGCGGGTTTGAAAAAAACATTGCTACTGAAGATGATATCATCTATTATTTATTAAACTAGTAAGGTGCACGTGCGTTGCACGTGTACCATATATATATTTTATAAATTTATTAAAGAGATATTAATATTATAGTATATAATTTAATTTATTATAAAAATTGTTCCTCTATTATGTAGTGAAGACATTGTCGGACCCAAAACTCCTATGAAATAATAAAAAATAACATTGTTGTAGAAATGTATCAAAACATGGAATGATTCAAAATTATCTTTGCATCGATTAAACGATCTTCAACGTTGTATTTAAAATTGCTTAAAACAATAACGATAGGTCCATGAAAGCATCATAAAGTATACATAAGCAAGAAAAGTTATTCCACATTCCATCAATCACTCTTTTTTGATTTTAGCAATTGTCATTGTCTTTTTCTTTGCACACTTACTTGATATTCTCAGCAGAGTCTCTTCGTCACTTGAAATGTTAACCGCATTAACACTTTGCCTTTCTGGTGTTTTTTCCATTTAATCATCTTCTTTGCCCATCCCATCCGCTTTGGGCATCCCATCTCCTTTGACAATTTAAATCAGATTTTTGCTCCAATATAATTGGAGGACGGACATGTTCTCTTTTTCTCTTGCCTTTTTCAAGGTGGATTTTATCTTTTCGACTCCCTCGGCTACCACATTTAGTTTCCCATTCACTACTTGTGTTTTTTTGTTAAAAGCAACAAGAAAACGAAACGTTTTTGATGTCTGCAAGTATAGGCTTTTGTAGTATTTTGACGCATGTTCCTCCTGATTTAATAAAATAAAAATGGTCAATTTTAATGTTCAAAGAAATTCATTGTAATTATATGATATAAATGTATTAAAAATCCATATTGATTTATTGTGTTATTATATATGTTATTAAAAAGGGAAGAAGTATATAGAAAAATAATCTATAATATAATATTATCACCTGTTCAATTGTTGTTAAATACTCATGGACTGGGCATCCAATAAAGATAGTGGATGCCTCTTCAAACATAGTAATCATTGCACTGTAACTGTCTTGGACGACATTCAACACCAGTCGATATCTACAATTAACAAAATATTTTTTGGTATTTGATGGATGAATGAATTATATTTGTTTTTGAAATTAAATTAATACCTTGGCATTGTTTTGATATTTTCCTCATTGCATTTGTTACAAGTCGCAGTGTCTTTACTTTTCAAAACAAAGACTTAACATTTCTTGCATGAGTAATACCACGTGACGATTTATTTTCAACTATTTCGACAACTCCTTTGAAACAATAAAACATATTCTCGCAAATAGAAAAAAATTAGAAAAATATAATTCAAAAAATCATATAAAATGTTCATAATAAAAAATGATATTAATTAATAATTATACCTCGTATAATATATCTCGGTTGTTTATGATATCACTAAGGTTAACTTCACATTTTTCATTCTTTGAATCATTGACAATTCTCGGACTTTCATAGGGTTATCAATAGAATGTAACCTATGTAACATTGGAAAACGAATGTGTTATTTTGAAATCAAATCAATGTAGTTTACATACTTATAGTTCTTCGTTACCAATTTCTCAAATGTTTTGTTTCTTCACAAATCGGGTCTATTTGTAATATTGATGCTGATGTAGTTTGCATCTGTAATTCACCTAAAAAACGATGAAGGAAAGTTGAAATTATAACAACATACATGAGAATCAGTCATTTAAATTATTATAATTTTAAAACATTAATAATAATAATAATAATATAATAAAGGTTAATTACAAAAAGTACCCTTGAGGTTTAACCTAATTACAAAAAAAACCCGCTAACTTTCAAAATCAAAAAATACCCTTGAGTTTTTAGTTTGTCTAACATTTACCCCCTTCATAACCAAAAAATATTTCAAATTCCCCCCTCATGTTTGTAAAAATGTTACAGTTTACCCCTTAATTTTAACACTGAATCAAACCTCAGGGGTACATTTTGTAATTTTGAAAGTTATGTGGTTTTTTTGTAATTAGGCCAAACCTCAGGGGTACTTTTTATAATTATCCCTAATAATAATAATAATAATAATAATAATAATAATAATATGAGAAAGTATTTTTTGAATAAATTGAATTTGGAAAGGATTACCAAGGTATATTTTTCGGGGTGACTTTAGTGATAGCAATCTTGGATTTTGATCAAGACTATCTTCCAATACCTTTCCTTCGTTTATCGTCATATCTTCCCATAAACAAATAATTACGGGATGAAATCAGATAATAGATAATAAGTCAATATAATATTTATGGAAAAATTAGAAATTTAGTCCGCTAATTTTAGCCATTTAGACATTTAGTCCTCTAGGTAGTCAAATTTAATTTTAGACCATTAACTATTAATTTTTTGACATTTAGTCCGATTTTTGCCGGAGTAAGCTAATCTCGCTTTAAAATTGTGGTGGATAAATTGATGGTGGAATTGATGATGTGTACATAAAATTAGGGATTTTTTAACAAGTGGAAAAACATAAATGCTACATATAATGAATTTACATTTAAAAAGAAAAAAATTCCATGTTGGCAATTAGAAGATGGAAAGTAAATCAAAAACTTCTTCTTAACACTAAATATTCAAAACAAAAACTCACCCTCCACCTAAGGTGAAGAACTCACCATGGCTCCCCTCCACCCCCACACCCAACCTCGCGTCGCCCCTCCCCACTTCTTCTTCTTCATTTCATTTCGCCCAGGGGTCGGTCAGATTTTTTCGATCCGGAGGTTTGGGTTTGTTTTTGGATCCGAGCAGCCGCCGATGGTGGCGCCCGTCGTTGGTTTGCGGCGGCGGAGGCGAGAGAACCGAAAGGGTCGTTTTTTCGGTTGGTTGGTGGGTGGTGGGGCTATGGCTGTCGGCTTCTTCGGAGGTGGGGGTAGTCGTGGGTGGTGGTTGGGTGGCGGAGATGGCTGAGAATGGAGGTGGAATTTGTGGTGGAGGATGGGGTTAGGTGATGGTGATGGTGGTAGTCTTGTTCTGGATATTCTTTTTCATTTTGTTTTGGGGGTTTAAATGTTTATAAACTTTTTTGTGGGGTGAAATTATATATGTTTGTTTATGAAAATGGAGAAATGGGGATATAGTAATATTATATTATAAGTAATATAATAATCTCCTGTGTTGCTTAATTAATAAAAAAAATATATTTTTTTATATTTTTGTAAATTTATTCATTTGATATTTTTCCTTAAATTTCTACATTTGATGAATTATATTTTTTTATCAAATTCATAAATTTTGTAATTTGTATTTTTTCACTAATTTTTAATTTGGTTTTTTGTTATTCAAAATTTTATTTTTTTGAATATTGCAATTTTTGATTATTTTTATTTATTTTTCTTTATTAATTGCCTACATGGATGACACATGTGCAATTTTTCCTCCAAAATTTAAAAATTCCCAATTTTTTTGTCCATGTCAAGATAATCTAGTCCACCTCAAAGAATTTCCTAAGTGAGATTTTATATTTCCTGAAAAATCGGACTAAATGTCAAAAATATTTAATGGTCTAAAATTAAATTTGACTACCTAGAGGATTAAAAGTCTAAACGGCTAAAGTTAGCGGACTAATTTTCTAATTTTCCTAATGTTTATCTATCGACGTATTAGTTTATAAAATAGCGTTGAAGAATTACGTTAATTTAAAGCGTTGTTTAAAATTCAATGGGGAAAAATAATTGAAGATAAAAAAAAATAACAATATTTTTCATTACAATTTGTTAATTATAGTTATTTCTCTCGCGCTTCAATGCGGTTCTCGAATTTGTGGTTATCCCGCATTCCCACCGCTAAAACAACTCCACAAATATCTCGCATGACATAATTTGCACTTATAATAATATTATAAAACATATACTACAATCAAATAATTAATAAACAATGAAGAAAGTTTACCAACTCCATTTTTGTGTAGTTCAAATTTATATCATTGAACTCCACAAAATTGAAATGAAGTTTTTCGCAATAGGTTATGGCGCATCATTCACAATAGAATGTTTCTTTAAGACCAACTCCTTTTCGGGATGTACATTAGGAAATAGTGGATTAACTTTTTAACATCCGCATTTGCAATCATATATGTATTATTAAAAGCGAATTTGCCAAAGAAAGTAGTTTACGTCATCATTGAAGATTATTACGCTAATCAATACCCTAGAAAATAGGACTTTTATTTATAATTGTTTAAACAAAATAATTGTTTAAAAGTAAATATTACAATTCAGTTTATTTTCTTACCTCTTCATCTATCATAATCATTTTACGTATCTTGGAAGAGAAGTTATGCCCGCATGGAGTTGGAGATCCAACTCGTAAAGCCTTCAAACGTAACGTGAATGACTTTTGATTTATATTCAATGATCTTATTGGGATCGTTGAATTCATTGGAATGATTGATTGCTTTCTGCATGAGATGACAAAATTAAAATATTTTATGTCATAATTAATTTTGATGAATTACATTAATTAAAATTTTTAATAAATAATTAAATCGATTCTAAATAAACAATAAAGGACAAAGTTATAAAATTTAGAAGAGATGCCTAAAATGGAACTTGAAAAAAATCCAATGTTTTTACTGAATTTTATATGAAAAAAATTGAAACATTAATAGGTATTGGAATGAAATGTAGGAAAAATACATATGATACAGACTAATCTAAAATTGTCTAGATGTTGAATAGCATTGAACGAAATAACAACAAATTTATGAAGTTATATTTTTGATTAGTTAATTGATTTGCCATCTATATTTTTGGAGAAATGCCCAAATATTTTATCATGTAAACATATTTTCATCCAAAAATTGATAATATGAAAATTAGTCCCACACTTGTAGCAGAAATCTAATTTAAGATTTTTAGATCCTTGGATCCTCTTCATTACCGCAGGAATCCCCACTGATAGTGCAGTTTTGTTCTCTACTTTTTATCATTTTTAAAATTTTATTAACTTAAAGTATATGTAAAAGCAATGGATTTACAATATTTACAGGTTTTGAAACAAAATTAACCATCTAGCTTTTGGGAGACACAATTAGAATACTAATAGACTATTTGGTGGGTGTTGTTAACTCTTTACCTTCCACTACTGATTTTTCTTTCAACACAAATGTTGGAGAATAACAGAACATTTGCAACAGAAGTTATGAAAGTATCTAGGATACCATGGACCTAATCTAAATTATCTAGATGTAGAATAGCATTGAACGAAACAACATTAAATTTCCAAAGATCTAAGTTACTGAAAAAGCTAGAAATCAATGAGAACAATTGATTTCGCGACTTAAAACGTGCAAATAATTGAACAACTTAAAGAAGAAAAAACTAAGAAGAATAGTTATTTCTTGCCTTTAGCATGTCCAATTTTTTGCCAGTACTCCTTGAGTCTCCTTCCTCCATTGAAAAGGATCTGTCACAAATTGAATCTAGAGAAACCAAAACTCAATACCAGACTATTATAAGAAATTTTGCATACATATAAACAAATAATTGTTCATCCATTTCCAAAACATGATGATGAAAACGGTGTCCTGCTAAAATGCGTGTATGGGTTATTGAGAAATTTATTTATGAATGTTAGAAACATTTTAGTACCCCAATCATGTAGATTAATTTGTTTTCTAATTGTTTTAATAATTCATAGGGATAATCACAAAATATTTAATGGAATCAAATACATCTTAGTATATAGTTAATTACCTTTAGGTAGTTGAAAAATAGTAAAACAGAGTGATACTTGAGTTAATGATAATGTTAGAAGCAATCATTCATGGAGCCACTTGTGGCATGCTCAAGAAAACAACACATAACACTGATTGCAATCATGCATGATTTCGACAACTTAAAAACTACATTTTTTTAGCAGAAAATTAAGAGTTAGAGCCTCAAAGCTAACTACAAAGAATGAAATCACATCATGTCAATGAGTCTTCTACATTTGTTTAAAGATCCACTCTCTAATTTCCTAACTAATGAACAGATATTAGAAAATCCCCAAGAAGACGAGGCAAAAAATAATTTGATCGTTATCGTTTTTGTGGAAACTCTGTATTGTACATGAATTTGATTAGAGTAGAGCTATCTTGAACCCTTACAGTCTTATATTCGCTCTTCGTACATAAGTTCTTTTTTCTTAAAGGTTTTCCAAACTTTGATAAACCATTTAAATGTTGAGTCAGACAACTTATGTTTTAAAATGGACAGAATACACGTCCATGACTTTTTCTATGATGCTACTTGTTGGTCTCTATGTATTTTTGCTACATCCCTTTTAAAGTTCTCCCAATACTCTAGAAATTCATCCTAAATTCTAAATTAATTCCATTAAAAACATATGAAAAAATAGTCATGTGTAACAGTAGTAAAATATAAGAGGTTGTTCAAAACCAAAAAGCCGTAGGAGAAAATTTTATATTGGTTATTGAAAATTAAACTGAGAATTTGTATACAGGAAAGCATGAATGTATAACTATGTTCCAGGTCTTGAATGTGTACATTGATGAAATACCAGTAGAAAAACTAACAAAAACATACCAGGCCTGAATTTAATTTCTCTGCAAAACTTCTCTTATTGCACTCCCGAATCAATTGTTGGGTATCTATCTGCCTCTAAAATAGATTGATACACAAAGTACCAAAATAAAATACAGACTCAATCAAAGAGACCTATTAATACAAGTTTATACTCTAGACTCAAAAATAAACAAAATACAACAAAAGAATAAAAACAACTGTAAAGGGATAAAACCCTAAGATCCGAATATTAAAATGATTCGGCTCAGGGACTGGAATCCCTACACAAGAGTCACCACGAATCACCCAGAGAACCAAGGCAAATCACCCAAGAACAGCCTTGCCACACAAAGAACCTCCGAACAAGCCCTCGAAAGTGTTTCTCTCAGAAAACCCTAGGAAATACCCCAGATACCCAAAGAAACCCTAACACTCACTCGGTAGGATTGTACACCGAGGAAATGATGGACACACACTCGAATCACACAGATCCGTATCCCAACCCACGGAAACTCACAAAGATCCAAAGTGAGAATCGGATATTTCTAGATAGAGAAAGGAACGAGAGCACGAGATCACAAGGAGAGAGTTCGAGAGATGAGAGAGAAAGAAAACATCCGAATGAATTAGGGTTAGGGTATCGACCTTTTATAGGGCAATCGAACGACTGAGATTAATCCAAACATAATGAACGTCTGAGATCGTATGAGAAGGATCCGCGGATGATAAGTCCGGATCCCGCGATCCGAGTAGGTGACCCGAGGAACAATCTAGAAATGGGCTCGGGCTTGGCGCTCAATTGGGTCATTGGACTTGGGCTTAATTGTTAAGTAATAGGCCAACTCAACCAATGGGCCAATTTCCATAACAATCTCCACCTTTGGCTCATTGTAATTCAATTAGACAATTTAAAAGGGAATTCCAGTCATCATCATTGCCGATTGCCTTCCCAGCACTTAAGCTAAGAAGGACTTATGTTACAAAGAAAGACACAAAGCCGATCAACTAAGAAAAGGACCTCAACAAGCACACAAAGAAGTCAAGTTCCCCATTGAATTAATATAAGCACACAAAGAAACATTAATTCAACGCTTTTGATTCAACAGAACACATAGTAATGGCAAACCCAACATAAGGGCAAAATAACCGGGTAATCAAACACCAATGTCAAAATTCGAATTTTCAAACAAGTTTTGAACTTTGATAAGGGTAGACACTTAGTACCCATATCAAGGTTGTATTCGGATGCCACTTTTTCAAGACAGATAAGTCCTTTTGAAACAATATCCCTTATAAAATGAAATCTAACATCAATATGTTTTGTTCTCATGAAAAACTGGATTCTTACAAAGTCAATACCGGTTGGGAGTCGAAAAATACAACAACATTTTGATTTAGAAAACCAATTTCAGAAACAAGTCCTTTTAACCATAAGGCTTCTTTTAAAGCTTCAAGAATAACAACATACTCGACTCTATAGTAGAAAGGGCCACAATATGTTGCGGTTGGGATTTCCAACTTATACAAGAGCCACAAAGTGTAAAAACATAAGAAGTTGTTGATTTTCTGTTATCTTTATCATTTGCATAGTTGGAATCCACATATCCTTTTAAAACAACACCATTTTCACACTTAGAAAATTTAAGGCAATAATCGATTGAATGTCTAAGATATCTCAATAACCACTTCAAAGCATTCCAATGCACCAAACCAGGATTAGACATAAATCTACTAAGGCATGAAACAAAGATAGGCAATATCCTGTCTAAGATCGACCATTAAATACATAACAGATCCAATGGCATTAGCATAGGGAATGTTTTGCATAGAAGAGATTTCAAGATCAGTTTTAGGGGACTGATCCCTACTTAACACAAAGTGAGCAAAGAAGAGGACATTCACAGATTTTGCATTACTCATAGAGAATTTTTGTAAAATTTTCTCAACATATGAAGATTGATGAAGATAGAGCACAGAGTTATTTCTATCCCTATCAATATTCATACCAAGTATTTTCTTAGCATCACCTAAGAATTTCATGTCAAATTTAGCACTTAAGCGCTTTTTAACATGATCAATAGCCTTAATGCATGGTCCACCAAAAGCATGTCATCCACATAGATCGGCAAGAAAAACAGAGATATAGCATCAAGTTTGAAATACAGGAATGGTCAAATTTGCTTCTGCAATTTCAAATCAAGCATGCACTCGATCAAATTTTTTATTCCACTGTCTAGGTGATTGCTTTAAACCATACAAAGACTTTTTCAAAGAAACATACATGGTTAGGTTTGGATTTATCTTCAAAACCCTCGGTTCTTTCATAAAAATTTGTTCTTCCAAATCACCATGTAAGAAAGCGCTTTTAACATCAAGTTGCTTTAGTTCCCGGTCAAACTAAACCGAGCCACTAAAGCTAGCATAATTCTCACAGATTACAAACTTCACAACAGTGCAAAAATCTCAGTGTAATCAATGCCTTCTTTTTGAGTAAAACCTTTTGCAACTAATCTAGCTTTGTATCTAACACCTTCATTTTCCTGTTTGATTTTAAACAACCATTTACAATCAACAATGGAACAATTAATGTGTTTTGGAACAAGTTCCCAGTGTTATTCACATACAAAGAAGTCATTTCATCTTGCATAGCACTCGGCCATTTCACAGAATTCACGAGTTCACAAAGATCAAAATAGGTTTTAAGCTCGAATTTTCAATTGATTCAAACACGAGAACACATAAGAAGTTAAGTGAAAATCAAAGAAACTTATTAGGAATTCTAATGTTCCTTCTTGTTCTATCTCTGGTTAACACATAATCATTCAAGTTATCATTTTCAGCATTATCATGATTCAATTCGGTGTCAACAAGAGGAAATTCATCATGCTCATTATCATTCAATTCAAAGATTATCATTCTCAATATCATTATGCACATCATTAGCATTCACAGGATCATGCTCAAGATCAATCATATCGAGTTATCATTCACAGAGATAGAAGGCACATTAGAAAGCTCCACCTTATTAGAAGTAGTGGAGTTTGGAGTTTCGAAGCATTTTTAGAAACATCAAGGCGGGGGAACTCATTTTCATTAAAAACCACATCCCCGCTAATCAACACTTTAAAACCATTTTCGATTTAGACCACAACTGTTTAACCCCATCAGGGTATCCCAAAAAACACATTTTAAAGATCTTGGATCAAGTTTGTCAACCTTTTGGTGGACAAAGGTCGAAACGACCAAAAATTTTTAAATTTGAAAAGTCCACAGGTTTACGGACCAAACTTGTTCGGGTATTTACCTTTCAAAGGTACGATGGTGATCTATTAATCACATAAGCAAAACATAAACAACTTCACCCCGAACTTTTGGAAAGTCCGGATGTACTTAACATACTTCTCACCCTTTCCAAAAGAGTTCTATTCATCCTCTCAAAGAACACCATTTTGCTTTGAGGGGTGTAAGGCACAACTTGTGTCTTACAATGCCTCGAATCAACACAAAGTTGATCAATGAGTTGGTTACAAAATTCCAACCCATTATCGGTTCTCAAATACTTGATTTTCTTTCGATCGATTTTCTATCAAGGTTTTCCAATTTTGAAGTTTTTCAAAAACATCGACTTGTTTTTCATAAGAAATACAAACACTTTTCTTGAAAAGTCATCAATCACGGATAGAAAATACCTATTCCCACCATGTGTAGGAACACTAGCGGGCCCCAAACATCGGATGTAGGTATTCAAGAATGTCGATGCATGAAGATTGTTTAGGGTAAGATGAAGTAGGAAACCGACTCTTTGTTGTTTACCATAAATGCATGAGTCACGAAGGGAACACAAGTAAGCTTATCATTTCCAAAACATCCTTCTTTATGCAACAATTCAAGACCTTTAGAACTTATATGACCAAACCTTTTATGCCGAGTTCGAGTTTTATCAATCACGAGTTCACATTGGCCATAGAGTTCACATTGTTCACGAGAATTTAGCATGCAAGAGACAGACTCAAGATTACAAACATACAGGTTCCTTTTCTTTTCGGCTTTAGCAATTATAAGGAACCTTTCATGATTTTCATCAAACCCTTACCCCATCTTCCCTCATAACCATCATTCTCAAGCATAGCATATGAGATCAAGTTGTTAGACAGATCGAAACATGCCTTACATCATTTAGAGTCAAAACAAAACCAGAATCAAGTTTCAAGCACACAAAGACAACACCAATTACTTGACATTTCTTATCATTTGCCATAGAAATGATCCATTTTGCACGTACATATGAGGCAAATAAGTGTTTAAAAGGTGTCATGTGAAATGTGCAAGCAGAGTCAATAAGCCAATCATTTTCACTCGAAAGAATTTGAAGGCACAAAGATTCACGAATCATGCACTTCATGCACCATAAACACATCACCCATGTGATCATTGCCGTTGTCAAGTTCACGAAATCATTGGTTTGGTTCTTGTTGTTCGATTATTGTTTTGATTATTGTTCGTTATTCCCGGCTTTGTACATTCTTTTATGTAATGGTCATGTTCTCCACGCTTATAGCATTTCCTATTGTTCTTAGGCCTAGAACCGGATCTCCTCTCGCTTTTACTCCTCTTCCTACTAGGGTTTCGTTATTGTTATTCCCATTCCTCCTATTCTCGAGGTCTACCCCCGACATGCATAACCTTCCCCGACCCCCTGTTCATTCCCTTGGATATTTTCAGATCTAATTCCTTACTCTTAAGGCCATTAATCACAAAAGATGCTCAAGGGTAATAGAGTCTCTACCATACTTAATGGCGATTTCACATCGAAGATAAGAATCGGGGATGGCATTTAGTAACACAATAGGAGTATAATCATCAATGTTTTTATCACCAAGTAAGTTTGATATCTTGTATCAATTTTGTAAAAACATCCAAGTTCTCATCCATATCCTTAGTCAAATCAAGTTTGAATCTAAAAAACTTTTCAAGTAGAAAGAGTTTTGAGGGTAGGGAAGTTTCAGTATAAAGTTCTTGTAATTTTTCCCAAAGGGCTTTGGCGGATGTTAACTTGCCAACTTTTCTCAAAACAAAGATCGAGATGTTAAGGATAATGGATGAGTATGCAAATTCATCAAGTTCGATTTTATTTCAAAGATATCTTTATCAGAGTACTTTTGATCAATAGCTTTAAAACATTTCTACTGAATTAAAATCCCCTTCATTTTTTGTTGCCAAATAGAAAAATCACTTTTCCCATTAAAGGGTTCCAAATGATAACCGATGCACCAGCCATATTCACGATAAAGCCACAGAATATCACAAGAATATAGCACACAAAGAAGTATTACGGCTATCAAATAACACAAATGCGAAGCAATGGATAAGTGGACCACACAGAGTCCAATGACAACAAGAAAATAAGGGGCAAATAAAGGACCACACAGTCCAATACGATCAAGATAAGCAAGAAAAGGCACACAGACCACACGAGTCCAATGTAACCAATATCAACAGTAAAGTAAAGCTAGGTGGATTCCCTTCGCACCTCGATTCCACCGCACTCAAGGCACAGGTCAAGAGGCTAATGCTCGGGGTTTCCTAAACTAAGTACTAAACTCGAAAGTAAATGAGAGAGAAGAGGGTAAAGAGAATCTTACAACCAGGAGCCCATCCGGGTTCTCACCACAACCAAATCCACCAGGAGCCAACAAATCACCAAGAAGCTCAAGAACCGGAAGCACCAACCCACCACGAGGCGGATAGGTGCTCGATACCACTTTATTGGGTATATATCTGCCTCTAAAATAGATTGATACACAAAGTACCAAAATAAAATACGTTCAATCAAAGAGACCTATTAATACAAGTTTATACTCTAGACTCAAAAATAAACAAAATACAACAAAAGAATAAAAACAACTGTAAAGGGATAAAACCCTAAGATCCGAATATTAAAATGATTCGGCTCAGGGACTGGAATCCCTACACAAGAGTCACCACGAATCACCCAGAGAACCAAGGCAAATCACCCAAGAACAAATTTGCCACACAAAGAACCTCCGAACAAGCCCTCGAAAGTGTTTCTCTCGAAAACCCTAGAAATACCCCAGATACCCAGCAAACCCTAACACTCACTCAGAAGTAGGATTGTACACCGAGGAAATGGTGGACACACACTCGAATCACACAGATCTGTATCCCAGCCCACGGAAACTCACAAAGATCCAGTGAGAATCTGGATATTTCTAGAGAGAGAAAGGAACGAGAGCACAGATCACAGCGGGAGAGATTTCAGAGATGAGAGAGAAAGAAAACATCCAGAATGAATTAGGGTTCCGGGTATCTGACCTTTTATAGGGCAATCGAACGACTGAGATTAATCCAAACATAATGAACGTCTGAGATCGTATGAGAAGGATCCGCGGATGATAAGTCCGGATCCCGCGATCCGAGTAGGCGACCCGGAGGAACAATCTAGAAATGGGCTCGGGCTTGGGCGGCTCAATTGGGCTGCTGGACTTGGGCTTAATTGTTAAGTAATAGGCCAACTCAACCAATGGGCCAATTTCCATAACATGAATTTTGTGCCCAACTCCCTGAAGTTTGATTTTTAATGTCTGTTTTGGTTTCCTGTATGCTTTATTTTACATTAGAACTCCAAAACTCTAATATAGACAGTCTTATTAACGTTTCTGGAATGTAGGCGATCAATCAAGTTATTAATTACATTAATTTAACACTCAAAGGTCACAAGTCATTTGTTATATGTAGAGAAGTCACAAGGCATGTCATTAATCTGCTAAAAATGGTAACTGATGTCCTTATCTTTTAATTCTGTAACCTAAAAGTAATCAAGTTTGTCTCACAATATTTTTAATTGCAGATGATTGGTCCCTTTAAACGTAAAGAATTAACAAATTATGAATGAATTATTAGTACGTTATATTTATGATATTCATTAGTAAAGGCATTGTGTTACCAAGCGAAAAGTTTGTCTTCATAAGCACAAAAAAATTGTATAAACAAAGCACGCATTTAAATTGGATTTGATGCCATGATAATTATTTGCAATAACAGTTTACGTAGGATGATTTCCAATATAACCAAGGAAAAGAAACCACAAACAAAGCACTCATGTCAATTAGAAAGAAACCTCTCAAAACCAATCACAAGCAATCATTCTGGAGACACGGAGGTGTTGGGTCTCTCTGACATTTTCGGAGATTGGAGAGACATGTTTTCTTTTAACATTGGAGTGTGTTTGCAAAACATTTAGGAATAAAACATAATAATTAATAAATTCACTTTTCGGTTCGTTTCGTTCGGTTTGGAAAGAACATAAACGAAATTTTGAAAAAGAAAAAACCGAAATCGAACCAAATTTTTCGGTTCGGTTTCGGTTTGGACCGAATTTTCGATTTCGGTTTAGTTCGCCGATTAATCAATCGTGAACACCCCTAGGTTTTGGTGCAATATTCCTCGTTCACAATCTTTGTTAGAAAATTACGGACCGAACAAAGCCATGACAATAGTGATGCGAAAAATATAAAGGTAAAATGACACGAATATTTTTACGTGGAAAACACCAAATAAATTTGAGATAAAACCACGGGCAAGTGTAGGAGCAATTCACTATAAAATAGGGATTACAACACTTTCTCTCTAAATATAAGGAGATAAATATATCACACTCTCTCTTGAAATAGGAGAAAACTATCACTCTTTAAATAAGGAAATTATTGAAAACAAGATCAATGAAAATGCTTGAATGCTTGCTTGGTTCTTTGGCTTTGCCCGAGAGGCCATTTTATAGGCAAATGAATATGTAACATTTCAATCGCTCATTAATTTCTCCAACAATCTGGTTGCAAGATTTTCCGAGGAAGTTGGTTGCATTTACATAAATGCAATCCTCTCACCGTCTCAATTGCCATAAGTCCAGGAAAAGTGGTTGGCCATTTGACTTTACTTTTCACATTCTCCCACTTAAAGTCAAATTATGCAATCCTTTCATTTGTTCTCTACACTTGCCACTCATGTTGCTTACGTTTTCGCTAGACCACACGAGGATCTCCGCACCATTCAAACTTGCCGCTGTTGATTGGTTTGGTCATGCAATCAGCAGTTCTCATCGCATGAATCTTTTGCATATCCACACTTTCATTTTCCACTACTTCTCGAACGAAGTGATATTGAACTCCAATATGCTTTGTCCTTGAATGTAAGGCTGGATTCTTTGCAATATGCAAAAGCACTCACCGTCACAAAACATAATAATCTTTTTCTTGTTTGTGTGCGAGCTCCTCCAAGAACCTTTGAATCCAGACGCTTCCTTGCAAGCTTGTGTAGTGCCATGTATTCTGCTTGATTGTAGATAGAGCTACAACGATCATAGCTTTTGTAATCCACTTACACTCCTCCTCGCAAGTGTAAACACATAACCCGTAGTGGACTTTCTTTTATCCGGATCACCCGCAAAATCCGAATCAACATAACCCCCGACAAGAAAATCCGATCCTCCATAACATAATGCAACATCCGAGGTTCCTCTCGATATACCTCGAGAACCCTCTTCAATGTATCCCAATGCTCTCTACCAGGATTTGCCATGTATCGATCGATCGCTCCCCTTCGCTTGCGCAATGTCCGGTCTTGTGCATATCATAGCGAACATTAAACTCCCCACTTTCTTTGCATACGGTACTCGAGACATTTCCCTCCTCTCTGCTTTATTTCTAGGACACATACTTGAGGATAACTTGAAATTAATAGGAAGAGGGGTAGAAACCGGCTTACAATCTTGCATGTTGAAGCGTCACAAAATTTTCCTCAAGTAGTTCTTCCGAGAAAGCCGAAGATCTTCCTATTATTTACTGTCTCGGTGAATCGCATCCCAAGAATCTTGTTTGCTGGTCCCAAGTCCTTCATATCAAACTCCCTAGCCAATCGTGCCTTCATTTCTTGATCCGATCTTTATTGGGGCCTGCCACCAACATATCATCCACATACAACAAAAAATAATAAAATCATTATCATCAAACCTTTTGTAGTAGACGCACAATGGTCCGAACTAAGTCTCGTTGTATTCAAGGCTCATTATGAAGGAATCAAATCTCTTGTACCAACACCTCGGCGCTGTTTTGAGACCGTGCAGATTTGTTCAACTCGCAAACCAAGTTCTCTTTGCTGTTTTTAAAGAAAACCTTCCTGGTTGAAGCATATAAATTTCTTCTTCAAGCTCTCCATGAAGAAACGCAGTTTTACATCTAATTGCTCCGGATGTAAATCAAATGTAGCACACATCGCCAGACTACCCTCACCATCGTAAGTCGAACCACCGGGAAAATATCTCATTGAAATCAATGCCTTCTTTCTCGAGCATATCCTTTCACCACCAATCTTGCACGATACCGCTCTACTTGATCATTGCTATCCCGCTTGATCTTGTAGACCCATTTATTACCAATGGCTTTTCTACCATGTGGTAATGGTACAAGTTTCAAGTTTGATTTTTGTGGAGAGCTTCAATTTCTTCATGCATTCTTTGTCATCCACCGAGATGCATCCGAGCTTTCAGTAGCTTCATGGAAAGTTGATGGCTCTCCATTCTCCGTTAAAAGACAAGATGCAACATTGCTCTCCATAACATACTCCGATTGCCAAGTGGCGATTTTCTCTCACGAGTTGACCGACGTCTTCTTGGACATCGACTCGACTTGTTCTTGTACCTCGTGCTCGTGCTCGCATCGCTTGTAAGATTTTGGATCTTCATTCTCAGAGGGTTATTTTCCACTAGCAATGTAGTCTCCTGGTTCTCTTTTACATCACTACTATCTCCTTGTATTGTAGTTTATCTTCTCGCAAATATCACATCTCTGCGATGACGACCTTGTGGGTAGTGGGATCCCACAGCGATACCCTTTGACTCCATCAAGATACCCCAAGAAGATACATTTTCTCGGACTTTGGGTCCAACTTCGTTCTTTCTTGGTCATTGTACATCACATACACAGACTTCCAAATGTATGTAAGCGAGAATAATCGGCGTGCTTACCACCACATCTCCGTAGGCGTTTTTTTCGAGATCAATCGCGATTGATTGTGACCGATTGATCACATAACAGCGGTTTTGACCGCCTCGCCCCCAGAAATGTCTTGGGTAGACTTGCGATTCTCAACATTGCTCTTGTCCTTTCTAATAAGGTTCTGTTCATTCGCTCTTGCCCTCCCATTTTGTTGAGGTGTGTGCGCCACCGTAAACCGTCTTTTTGATGCCTTCTTGTTGAAAAAAGACTCAAATTCATCACTTGTAAATTCTCCTCCATTATCAGTCCTTAGACACTTGATCTTTTTCCCAGATTCAAGTTCTATTTGAGCTTTGTAAACTTTGAAGACTGAAAATACATCGGCCTTTCTTTTGATAGGATACACCCAACATCTCCTGGAGTAATCATCAATGAAAGATACAAAGTATCTCGCCCCTCCTATGGATGATAACGGTGCTTGCCAAACATCAGAGTGAATCAACTCTAAGATGCCCTTACTCTTAGATGTTGATCTGCCGAACTGTAATTTGTGTTGCTTACTTGTAACACAATGCTCACAAAATGGTAATGATACCTTTGTAAGACCAGGTAGTAGCTTCTGCTCAGAGAGAATCTTCAACCCTCGTTCTGACATGTGGCCAAGTTTGTGATGCCACATTATCGTTGATTCTTCTACTGAACCTGCAACTGCAACAGAAGCTTCTCCTTCCTGCATCGTCTCTCCTTTAAGCATATACAAATTCGCAGCGAGTTTCTCCGCCTTCATTACTACAATCGCTCCCTTCACGATCTTCATGATCCCATCCTCAATACGAGTTTTACATCCAATATCATCCAATTGTCCCAAAGACAAAAGATTCTTACGTAGGCCCTTCACATGTCGTACCTCCTGAATGGTGCGAACTGTACCATCAAACATTTTTATTTTGATAGTACCAATACCAGCAATATCCAAAGCATGATCATCCCCCATAAATACAGATCCTCCGGAGATTGATTCGTATTTGTGAAACCATTCTCGCCGGGAGGTCATGTGCCATGTTGCTCCTGAGTATAATAGCCAGACATCAGAAAATAGTTTTCTGCCTTCAGCGTTTGTTGTTGCTTCGCCGTATAAAACTTCTCCATTTTCCGAGATACTTGCAACATTCCCTTGAGCATTTGATGACTCAGGATTGCCACTCTTCTTACTCCAACAATCCTTCTTGAAGTGCCCTCTTTTGCCACAATTGTAGCACTTGATGTTCTTTTTACTCCTGGATTTTGATCTACCATGATTTTGACTCTCACTGGAGCTACGTTCCGTGGATCTTCCTCTCACCACCGTCAAAGCTTCCGCTTGATGCGAACATCCTTGTCTGTCTTCTTTGTTTTTGCGCCTGCTTTCTTCTTCTAGTATAGCGGCTGCAATTTCATCGAAGACTAGATAGTCCGAAAGGACATTGTTTGTCAAGTTGATAATGAGTTGATCGTACGAATCTGGTAAACTTTGGAGCAAAAGTTTCGCACGTTCAACAACTTCTATTTTGTAACCCATTGAGGTGAGTTGCGAAAATAGAGTATTCAAGGTGTTGATATGGTCAGTCACCGAAGTGGTTTCCGCCATACGAAGAGTATACAATTTTCTTTTTAAGAAAATCTTGTTGTGAAGTGACTTGGCCTCGTACAATTTTGTCAGTGTATCCCATACCTCCTTTGCCGTCTTCTTCTCCGCCACACTAGATAAAACTCCATCGGCTAGTGCTAAATGCAGATCAGCAATTGCATTGCCATCCATCTCGTTCCACTTGGCATCGTCGGTGATATCTGCGGGCCTGTCTCCAATTGCTGCCAAGCAATTGTCCTTCCTCAAAATAGCCTTAATCTTCATTTTCCACAATGAGAAATTATTCCCATTGAACTTCTCTACATCGAACTTTGTCGTCATTTTGTCCACACCCGATTAATTTTTCACTTGAACCGAATTTCACTATTCACGTGAATAGTGCGTGAATAGTAACTCGTGAACAGTAACCCTAAACCAATGGCTCTGATACCACTGTTAGGAAATTACGGACCGTAACAAAGCCATGACAATAGTGATGCGAGAAATATAAAGGTAAAATGACACGAATATTTTTACGTGGAAAACCCCAAATAAATTTGAGGTAAAAACCACGGGCAAGTGTAGGAGCAATTCACTATAAAATAGGGATTACAACACTTTCTCTCTAAATACAAGGAGATAACTATATCACACTCTCTCTTGAAATAGGAGAAAACTATCACTCTTTAAATGAGGAAATTATTGAAAACAAGACTGAATGAAAATGCTTGAATGCTTGCTTAGGTTCTTTGGCTTTGCCCGAGAGGCCATTTTATAGGCAAATGAATATGTAACATTTCAACTGCCTCATTAATTTCTCCAACAATCTGGTTGCAAGATTTTCCAGAAGTTGGTTGCATTTACATAAATGCAATCCTCTCACCTGTCTCAATTGCCATAAGTCTAGCAAAAGTGGTTGGCCATTTGACTTTACTTTTCACAATCTTCAGTTTTAGTTTGGAGGGCATGTTAAAATCCCTGTATTTGAAAACTACAAATTGAGATGGATGAATAGCATTCACAGTTCCAAATTAAAACATAAGATGACATTATCTGTCCTTCCTACGTGAGCCTGTATGTGAAAAATGTTTCAATCTGCCAAAAGTGAAGAATAATGGTAGTTTAGAGGCATATCATCGCTTGTGAAGTGTAGCTTAGTTCAAAGTTGTTAACTTATAGTCATCAGTCCAAATTTTGAAGTTGGAATGCTTTTTAGAAGTAATAATTAATAAATATAAATTGTTTAAAGAAAAAAATGACATTTACTTTAAAAATTTAAAAATATTTTAAATTCAAAAAAAAAAACTCAAAATTCTTTTAAATTTTGAAAATTGTTTTAAAAAACTCTGGAAATTTAATAAAAAATTCATATTTGTTTTGTAATTTGTATCAAAAGTCATCAATAGTTTTCAGTTTTAATTAGATATTTAGACAAATATCCATATTTTAAATAATATTCCATATTTTTTTCATTTTATATTTTAATATTTGAAATAACTGTTAGATTTGAAACAATTTTTTTAGTTTTTTTTTCAGATTTTTAAAACATCTTTTAGTTTAAAAAAAATTAAAATAATTTTGAGTTTTTCTATTTTAGAAATTAAAATATTTTTAAGTTTTATAGATAAATTTCAGATTTTTAAAACAGTTTATAGTTTTTTTTTAAATTTTTTTTTTGCAATAAATTAAAATAATTTATATTATTTTTAATATTTTTATTTTATTTTTATTGTCCGACTACTTTTCTTGAAGGAGACTGTTCAATATTATTGAGACCTTGAGTGTAATCAGAGGTCAATGATTGTCGCCATATTTGTGGGTGTGTTTGATGAGGTTTACATTTTTTGTAGCTAATCATGGTCCCTAAACGTGGTAATTTTTGTGTGAAACATATACGTAATGAATATACGTACACCATAAGCTTAAAATTAAAAAAATCAGGCTTGATTTTGTTCTAAATTTAGAGGGTAATTGAAATATTTTTGTATATGCTAGGGAGGAACAACGAAATCATTTTTTTATTATTTGTTTTTATCAAGGATATAATGACTTAGTAGGTACAAGCAAGTAAAAATCTAAAAGTACAAGCAAGTAAAAATTTATGTAATTGAGTCATCTTCTATTCGCTATTGATGTATTCTATTGTTGATATGTGTGTATATATATATATATATTCTTTCTCCTATTAGAACGCTTGGAGCTTTAGTTTATTGCAAGTTTTGTTTGCTTCGAGCAAAATCTTTGAATCTTGCTTTGTGAAATACGTTGAATAGAACAAACTCAATTAATGTCCATAGGATGACAGTTCTAATGGTTCTAAACCCATAGGGTCCGGGTCTCAAGTTGGACGGAATGAGTCATGATTTTTTTTTCCTTTTGTGCGGCAGGTCCGGGGTGTAAACAAATACGTCCTAGAAACTAAAAATTGGCTATTACTTGTTTAGATATTAGTCTTAACTGTATTAAATATCAACTAAAAATAATCTCAATTTCCCTAAAAGACAAGATCAAAATATTAAAAGGGATATTTTGTTGGAATTTTTAGTTTGCTTGGTAAGAAATGTATATGGAATTCGAAGTTTGTAGTTATTGTAGTTTAAAAAAATTTCAAAGTAATAACAAGCATCGTGCTAATACCACGAAAGTTGGAGGTTTAGGGCTTGAAAGGGCAATTTCTTTTAATTTAAAAAGCTAATATTTATTTTAGAATAGATAAATATATATGGCACAATAAATTCTTCTATCTAATCTAAAAAAATTAACTATTCAAAAAAATACAAACCGAGGTGTTACAAAAGAGGTTATGCAGTTCACAAATTTTTTAACGAAGAAATGGTTATGTTCCAACCTATGTCAACTACAATTTATACTTTGTATATGACAGTTGTTTCGTAGAGATTGAAGAAATCGTCGACATGCACAACATGAGGCAAAACAAAAGGCATTTCTAAGTTAAACAAAACTAACAATTAATCTAAAAAATATGGTTTTAAGAAATTCATGTAAAGTATAAGAACATGTTCAAAGTTTTACATAATAGTATATATTTTATTTACAATATTGTATTATCAAACTATTAAAATAGAATATAATCATAACTAAAAGAACAATTTTTTTGTTTTCTACGTTACCTTATTGTTAGGTATCATAATTGTTGCGATAGAGAGAGTCACTCTTCAATGTTCTGTTATCCTAATAAAAATAAATATTAGCAACCATTAATAATATATAATATGTAATGCAACCGTAATACTTGCGCTCAAGACTTGTTTGCACACAATGTTTAATACATGTTTTTATTTTAATTTTGATGATTTTATTTTGTCACCAAAACAATGTTTTTAAAGGTTGTCCAAATACTCCTAAATGATTTAAAATGGTTTTAATATTTTCCTGAGTATTTCCTCAAGTTTATTTTTGATAATAATGGACAACACTTTTAATGATTTTATATCAATGGGTTTTTACTCCTAAACAAGATTTCTAAATGTTGTCTAAATACTCCCGATTGGTTTAAAATGTTTTTATTAAATTCTCGGAGTATTTCTTGAGTTTTATTTTCGACTAAAATTGGACAACATTTCTGTCTCGTGGTCGACCTGGCCGCCCTAGGGGCAACCCGTGCACTGAAGATGATTTTTGAAAGAAAATGAGACGGAAGTAAAATCGGGTCGACCGTCGCCTAGGCGCCGATCGGCGTCGGCCGACCGGTCGGCCGTCGCCAGGGTCGACCGGTACCTGCATGTTTAGTTTTGAAATAGAACATTTCTTCTTCGATTTTTCATTAAGGTGGACCGGTTGAAACAGGGGTCGACCGGTCGAAGCCTATGTCGACCGGTCGCCCTGTTGAAATTTTCAAAGTGTTCTTAATTCTCTTATTTCTGTGCGACCGTCGCCTGTATCGACAAAAAAAATATGACCGTTTGACAATGAGACACATTTCCTTAAATTGTGGGATTGATTTCTAACACTATATTCTTGATTTTAATTGTATTTTTCTGAGATTTTCAATCCCCAAGAGGAGCCTATGCTTGATCAATCATCTCCTATAAATAGAGGAAGTTTTGGAGCAACCAATACTACAATTGAAATACAACACAACAAGATACACTTCAAGCAAATACTTGGTCTTTCATTGTTATTATTCTTGTTGTAAATTTGCCTAGCTTATCACTTTCACATCCTTGGGGTCTAGGCTTTTCTTGATTACACTCGCACTCTATTGTATTATCAATTATCGAGTTGTAATCTTGAATTTGGGTAATCATTCAACACAAGATATCCTTGTGAGTGTTCTTGTGGTAAGAACACACTTGGGTGATCTAGGTGTTAGGTGTAAGAAGATTGTGGTAATCTTCTTGTTGAGGTGTTGAAGAATTTGGTATTCTTCAAGGTTGAAGATTGTGATAATCTTCACAAGGTGCCGTTGAAGGAAGATTGTGGTGATCTTCAAAGGAGATTGTGGTAATCTCCAAAGGTGTTGTTGAAGAAGAGTGTGGTGCTTTTCAAGGTATTGTAAGTTGAATTTGTATTAATTTTGGCAATTAATAAAATTCTTTTTCTTTTGAAATCCATCCCTGGATATACTTTGGGGTGGTAGAGGATTAGGCCCTAGGTGGGTTGAACCTCTTTAAATCAACGTGTGTTGTTTACATTCCGCACCTTTATTATTGTGTTTGAGCATTTGGTTGTAAAAAGAGGGCGAAATTGAAAAGATGGAGATAATCTATTCACCCCCTCTAGATTATCGTGAGCCGCTTGGACTTACAAGTGGTATCGAGCCAAACTCTTTGGCAAGCTCGTTTCACATCGCGAGTGAAGAGAAACGATCATCGGCTAGGAACGAAGCTCATCTATCCGCACCTCCACCACCAAGCCACCACTATTTGATTCCAAAAATTTTAATTTTTGGAAAGAAAGAATGGAATGCTATCTACAAGGTTGCGGTTTCGACATTTGGAACACCGTCATTAATGGAGAATCCATTCCGATGAAAGATACACCACACACCTCAAAAGGCTTCAAAAAGCTCAATGATGAAGAGAAGAAAATCATCTCCTTAAACGGTAAAGCTCTCAATATTTTGTATTGTTCATTTACTAATTTGGAATATGAACATATTGTAGGAATAAAATCGGCACATGAAGTATGGAAAAAATTAGAAGCCATCTATGGAGTATTTGCAAATGAAAGAAGCCAAACAAAAGCATCTACTTCTCAAAGGGATACAAGTTCATATCTAAGGAACAAGCCTCTTACAACTTCCAATTATGAAGAAGTTGAATATTGTTTTATGGGCATCAATGAAGAAAATGAGGTATGTCTTAAACCCTCTGCTTCCTATGATATTGTAATTCAAAATGATTATAGTGATTTGCAAAATGATTATGATGAACTTCAAAATGAATTCCAAAGCTTACTTGTTAAATACAAAAATTTGAAAAAGGAATTCAATGTTTTGAAAAATGATAAGGATAGTTTATTTACTTCCTATGAATCACTATCATGTGCTCACATCACCACACTTGACAAGGTTAGAAACCTTGAAAAAGAAAATAGTACTCTTGTTGAGGATATAAATTGCTTGAAAAATGATTTATCTAAATCCAACTTGAGTACGGATAAAATGACCAAGATTGTTGATTGTTCGAAACTAGAACTTGATCATAAGCCTAAGGATGTCAATCACATGAAAAAGAATCAAGTCTCTAAGCATGTTGGTCATTATGCTCCTAGAATTATTACATGTTTCTATTGCGGTAAAAAGGGTCATACGGCTAATTTTTGTCGAGCTAGAAATAGCTCTAATTATCGTTGGAGACCTAAAAGTCTCAAGACTAATCCCAAAAGACCCAAACACATGAGGGTACCACAAAATAATGTCATATTAGGTATCCGTGAAATAATGATCGACGAAAATTCATACCGCCAAGAAGACATCAAATGACCGATTCATTTGATCAAAGAAGGAGAAACTATTCTCAACAAAGCCAATTTCAAGAAGAGGATATAATCAAAATTGGGAAGAACATAATCCTTGAAATGACAAAGACATCATCAACAAGATGATTCTCAAAGAAGAAGAGACCATCAACAATGGGAAAGGTGCAATCCATGGAAACGACGTAATTGGTAAACCGTATCTCCCCATTTATATATGCATTTTATCTTAATTATATGCATGTTTTTATTTATGTCTTAATTGCAAAATGAGTTTTCATGTAATTATTTTTTTTTTAATTTAGGTCTTTAATATATTTATGAGTTTCAAAATATTTTTAAAAAAAGAAGACCTTGCATGATTTTCTAAAACTCTTGTGCATTTAATTAGACTTATGTGATCTATAATCTCTTATGAAATCTTATACCATAAGGTCTTTTTGATATCTCCTATTACTTGCCTACACTTGTATTTTTGTGCAAACTTTGTCTAAGAATTGTGTAGGATATGTATCTCATATTCATTGGTTATTTCGTCATCAAAGTTTCTTAAACTATCGAGGCACGTTCACTCGTATTTACCTTAGAACTCGATATTATACTTATGCACATATCTTTCAAGATATTTCATTTTAACCCCTTAAGTGCCCCCGAAATGATTTTGCAAATATTTTCTTTAAAAAGGCACTACTTTTTAAGTCTCGATTTTCTCGAATATATGTTTTCCCAAAACCCATATTTGTTAGATACAGATCCAAGATTATCTTTTTGCAAAGTTTTAAAACTTTTGGGGTGAAAAATCGAATTTTTGAAAAATTGCGGAAAAGAAAAATTGCCTTTGGGGCCACGGTCAAAGCGGGGCGACCGGTCGCCCTGCACGTCGACCGGTCGCACCCTACCTCGACCGGTCGCCCAGAGCAATTTCTCAGTTTAAAAACGTTCTGCCTTCATTTCATAACAGACGCAGAAATTTTTTTGTTAAAACCCTAATGCGAATTCCCCCCCCTTTCTTCTACTATCTTCAATTCTTCATCAATCCTTGTAATCTCTCTTGCTAATTCACTTCTTTTTGCAAGAACTTCACATATATGGCACCTCCAAGAAATTCTACCGAACGAAATCCTCAAAAGAGGAGAAGGAGGCAAAGGGGAGAATCTTCTTCCAATCCCCAACAAGATGATATTCTACAAGGAGACTATCAAAATCGGCTTACTACGGAAGAGGAAATTGTGGAATTAATAGCCGGGGTTTCAAAATCGAGCATTCATTGGGACTCTAGTAAGTTATCACTCCTCTACGAGCCTCCCTCTGAGCTAATAGATTTTGATTCTTAAATAAACTTGCGGAGGAACATTATGAGAATATTGGATTGAATGATAAGAAAATTGCGTGCACTCGTATGGTTCGTTTTGAAGCTTTTCATGATGAATTTCCGGATATTAGAGCTTATTTTGAAATTCAAGGATGGGTTTCATTTTGGGATAATCCGTGTTTGCATTATGATGACGAGCTTATAAAACTTTTTTTATGCAAATATGTGGATTGTTGATGCTACGGTAGATAATCCGTTGGAACTTCACACTTTTGTTAATGGTAGGCATTTTTCATGGACATTGGCCGATATTTGTAATCACTTTAACGTGCCAAATGATGGAGTAGTCAATGTGGATTGCGCTCATTGGGATGATAACATTTTAGGTGTTTCACTAGATGATGTGAAAACCTTTTTAGGAATATATCCCGAAGTGACATACTCGACAATACCGCCAAATTATAGGATTATATCTATCATTTGCTCCTATTGTGTTTGTGGAAAGGAAGTAAAACTTCCAAGTAATCTCGAACTCTTTCTCACCTATAAGATTGTTCGAGGAGAAAGAGTAAATTACGGGGCAATCTTTGTGTATTGCTTGTTGGAATCTAGAAAGCTTACCAAGAAAAAATATACCTTGGGAAATTTGATTTGCCGACTTTTATATTTATCGGGATACCCGGAAAATGAAATGAATACCGAAATTCGTCACAATGATTTTGATAATGCCAACATTCTACAAATGGTAAGAATGCGACGACATTTACCACGGGTTCCTACCAAAGCCGCTAGGGGACGTGCCCGACATCAACAACAACCTCGGGATGATTTCTTTAATGACAATGAGGTTGAAAATATTGGTAGAGGTGAGTTTGACGAACAAAGAAATGATGAAGAGGAAAATGAAGAAGAAAATGTGGGAAATGAACAAGAAATTAGGGGGGAAGAAAATGAGGAAGGAGATGAAGACGAGTTGGATGTTGAAGATCTAAATCTCAATGAGAGAATGGCCAAAGTGGAAAGAGAAACATTTAGAGATGTGGCCTCTCTTAGAAAAGAGCTCCGGGTTGTGAAAAAGGAAAATTCTAGTTTGAAAAAGTCAATTGGCAAATTGAAGAAATTCATCAAGGACCTCATTCCCGGGAACTTGCTTCTCTTCGGACGAAGATTGATGTCCCTCCTTCCTTTACTTTCTAGCATTTTCATTAATGTTGCTTTGTACTTTTATGAACCTTTGTAAAACTCCTTCGTACTAATGATATTTGCTTGTTTTCTTAAAAGGGTTAAAATTGCAAGTTGATAATGACTTGTGGATGATCATGATTTTGATGGAGTATTTGATGGTAAAAATACTCTAATTTAAGCATTGTTTGATAATTGGTATGAAGTACTTGATGGTAAAAGTGCTTCTTTTGATACTTTGATCATTATGCTTAGTTGGATATGTTGGGACATTGGATATATCATACTTGTATTGTTTAGGCATGACTTGTATTACTTGATGGATGCTCTAATTTTTGGCATTTGTAAATGCCTTGATTCTTCTTAGCTTATATTATCTCAATTGGGTTGAACCCTTGAGAACCTCTTTGTTGAGTCTCCTATTTGATAAACAAATGTTGCATATGTTGCATATGATCTTATTGAGCTTTGGAATGAGGTTGATTGATGAAGGTATGAAAATTTTTGGCTTGAAACTTTTACAAGGACTATATACAACCTCTTTTATTTTTCACGCACACAAGGTGTTCGATGAAATGTCGCAATGAAACTTTCTACTTCTACATGATTTTCTTGCTTCAAAATGTCTTAAAATCTTTTTGAAATCATGTTTTTAGCTAACTAATGAGCTTATGGATCTCTTATGTTACAACTCTCCCATTTTCCTTGGACTTAATGTATAAAATGCTCGATGGTTGATAAACCGTCTCGTTTAACACTTTGATATATTTGTATGATGATTTTATCATCCTAACATTCTTTTTTATGATTCCAAAGGGGAGAAACAGGATATTGGCTCATTAGCTCAAAGAAGCTAATAAAAGCTTGTCATAAAAGCTATAAGTTATGGCTTATAAAAGCCATAAGTTGTTATTTGTTCTTAGTCCAATTGTTGCTTGATGGACTTATATAATTGTTTAATGATGTTTTGTGACAGGGGGAACTTATAAGCTCTTGAACAAATTGTAAAAGTTAAAGCTTTTAGCTTATGGAAAATTGCTTTTACATTATTCTTGATATGCATGTTGATAGGGGAGCTTATTATTGAATATATTTACTCCCTACTTGGTTGCTTTAATATTTTTGGAAAATTTGGTTGTTTCCAAACGGTCAAATGTTTTTACCGGAAAATCATTTCTAAAATTGCTCTCTTAGTTTGTGTAAAAATTATTTTCGTTTGTAATCATCAAAAAGGGGAGATTGTTTGATACATGTTTTTATCGTAATTTTGATGATTTTATTTTGTCACCAAAACAATGTTTTTAAAGGTTGTCCAAATACTCCTAAATGATTTAAAATGGTTTTAATATTTTCCTAGTATTTCCTCAAGTTTATTTTTGATAATAATGGACAACACTTTTAATGATTTTATATCAATGGATTTTTACTCCTAAACAAGATTTCTAAATGTTGTCTAAATACTCCCGATTGGTTTAAAATGTTTTTACTAAATTTTCGGAGTATTTCTTGAGTTTTATTTTCGACAAAAATTGGACAACATTTCTGTCTCGTGGTCGACCGGTCGCCCTATAGGGCAACCCGTACCTGAAGATGATTTTTGAAATAGAAAATGAGACGGAAGTAAAATCAGGCAGGTCGACCGTCGCCTAGGCGTCGTCGGCGGTCGGTCGACGGCCGCCTGTGGGGGTCGACCGGTACCTGCATGTTTAGTTTTGAAACAGAACATTTCTTCTTCGATTTTTCATTAAGGTGGACCGGTTGAAACAGGGGTCGACCGGTCGAAGCCTATGTCGACCGGTCGCCCTGTTGAAATTTTCAAAGTGTTCTTAATTCTCTTATTTCTGTGCGACCGGTCGCCCTGTGCATTGATCAAAAGAAAAAATATGACTGCTTTGACAAATGGACACATTTCCTTAAATTGTGGGATTGATTTCTAACAGCTATATTCTTGATTTTAATTGTATTTTTCTCAGAGATTTTCAATCCCCAAGAGGAGCCTATGCTTGATCAATCATCTCCTATAAATAGAGGAAGTTTTGGAGCAACCAATACAACAATTGAGATACAACACAACAAGATACACTTCAAGCAAATACTTGGTCTTTCATTGTTATTATTCTTGTTGTAAATTTGCCTAGCTTATCACTTTCACATCCTTGAGGTCTAGGTTTTTCTTGATTACACTTGCACTCTATTGTATTATCAATTATCGAGTTGTAATCTTGAATTTGGGTAATCATTCAACACAAGATATCCTTGTGAGTGTTCTTGTGGTAAGAACACACTTGGGTGATCTAGGTGTTAGGTGTAAGAAGATTGTGGTAATCTTCTTGTTGAGGTGTTGAAGAATTTGGTATTCTTCAAGGTTGAAGATTGTGGTAATCTTCACAAGGTGCCGTTGAAGGAAGATTGTGGTGATCTTCAAAGGGAGATTGTGGTAATCTCCAAAGGTGTTGTTGAAGAAGAGTGTGGTGCTTTTCAAGGTGTTGTAAGTTGAATTTGTATTAATTTTGGCAATTAATAAAATTCTTTTTCTTTTTGAAATCCATCCCGGATATACTGGGGTGGTAGAGGATTAGGCCCTAGGTGGGTTGAACCTCTTTAAATCAACGTGTGTTGTTTACATTCCGCACCTTTATTATTGTGTTTGAGCATTCGGTTGAAAAAAGAGGGCGAAATTGAAAAGATGGAGATAATCTATTCACCCCCTCTAGATTATCGTAGCCGCTGGACTTACACACAATATTTTTGATTTTTGTGTTTCCCTTTTCATTTGCAATGTCCGGTTTAATCAAAACTTTGGTTGTAGATTTTGAAGTTCCTCCGGAGAGAGCAACATATAATTGGCCGTGAAAAAACACACGATTGTGGCAAATAGACACCGACATTCTAAGTGTTTGTCCTTGAGCTTTATTGATTCTCATGGCAAAACAAAGTCTGATTGAGAATTATTTACGCCTAAATTGAAATGGATAACCTTCGCTTCTCCGGTGGGCGAAAGTGGTATTCTTGGTATAAAGACATGTTTTCCAATATGTTGCCCAAGCACAATCTCTCGCATCAATGACATTGTTCTTTAAATCCTGACAGACCATTCTTGTACCATTACATAATCCATTTGATGGGTCAAGATTCCTTAGAAGAATTATTGGGCAATTTCGTCTTAGCACCAACTTATGAGGAGGTAAACCATTTGGAGTTAATGAGTTCAAAAATCCTCCTCGTAATAGTTATTTGTGTCATCAACAATGCCTTCATCAAAATCATATGTTCCTCGCTTCTCCGAAACATAGAGATCAAATTATCATTCAACCTATCAACATGCTCATTTTTAGCGGCTAATATTGTTCGACTAATCATGTATTGAGCGGAATGGCCATTTTTATTTAACTCGGGAAAATAGCCCTTATTAGTCGATATATTGAGTCTCTTCATTGTCATACACAATAATCATCTCTTCCGAATTTTTATGTTACCTTCAACATCGGTTGGTTCCTCACCATTTTCAAACTAAGCAAGAATTCGCTGATATTCGGATCATTCCGTGACCTCATATTCTTTGTCAAAGATATTTTCCTCATCTTAGGTCATAAAGACGATTTAACCAAACATGCATTGATAGTTTGAAGGATCATTGCCCTAGGAACAATCGGTATTACTTGTCTAAAATCTCCACCAAAAACTATGACTTTTCCACCAAAATCATCCTTATTTCCCATTACGCCCCGCAATAATTTATCAACATTCTCAATAGCCCATCGTTTTGACATTGGTGCTTCATCCCATAATATAAGTTGTGCTTTACGCAATAGCTCTGCACCCCACTTTGTTTAGATATATTGCACTCACTTGATTCATTGGAATCTATTGGTATTTTAAAGCCTCGAATGTGTTGTTCTCCTCCTGCAAGATTGCAAAAAGAACTCCGGATGTTGCGATTGCAATCGCTACTAGATTCTTGGATCTAAGATGTGCTAATAATGCACAATATAAGAATGTTTTTCCGCCCACCAGTCCATCAATAAAAAAATCCCCCATTGCCTTTCTTTATACAATCTAAGATCAACAAGTCCTTCGTTTTGCTCAACATTCAATTTTCCCTTTGCTTCGTAATCTTCCAAAGGTATTTCAATTGACATTTCATCATGTATCTCTCTATGAAACTCATTACTCATGGTATCCATATCAATTGAAATATCCGGAAGATCATATGAACTAATGCTTTTTCCCATGCTCGCAAGAAAAAAATCCAAACTTTTCAAAGTTTTTGCAACTTGTAGTTCAACTGAGGTCTTTGAGTATCTTCTAAAATCATCAGACATTGCCTCAAAGTATGTATCCCAAAGGACTCTCACGTCTGTTGGTGCACAATATACCAATATCATTGCAAACAGTCTTCGCAACTCATTTGGCATTTTAAAAGTAACAGCTTCATTTAGACATTCAATAACACTAACATCAGATTCAAGCAATCCTCTTTTTTGTGCTGCTTCTTTGAAACATGAGCTACGTATACCATTTACTTTTAGCAAATCCTCAAATGATGTTGGCCCTCTGACATGATTCAAGAGTAACTCGAGCTTACAGATATTCACCTCAGAAGTTCTCAAGCATGTTCGTTTACAGGCTCGCGAGCCTTTATTCGATTTCGGCTCATGAACATGTTTGTTTACAGGCTCGCGAGCTTTGGCTCGAGTTCAGTTCTTTAATTGAAATAGTCAGTATCAAAAAAAGTGTCATATTTCAGCTATATAAAAGCATATCCGTTAAAAATAAAGTTTATAGCATTTAGGGTGAAGTTAGACATATATTTTTTTTAAAAAAATTATACATAGAATAATTGAGTTTTAAAAAAATTTGAGGGGCTAAAGCCCTCACATTGCAATACAAGAAAACGCTCCTAATGGCATTGTATGAGAACTTAACTGCCAATTAAACATGTCCCCGATAACAAACTAGCGGAAGTGATTTTTGAGGATGCATGATATCCCGTAACAATCTCTTGATAGGAAAGGGAAGGAAAGAAGGCCAGGAAGGATAGTCTTACATTCTCTACCAAGGAAAGACAAGCTACAAGGGGCAAGCACGTTTGGTTCAAGGAAATATAGTCACATTTCAATAATCTTCATATGACTACAAAAGAATGCCTCATTAGACATCAGGCAACAGTAGTAATGTACCATCATAAAAAGTAAAAAAACAATGACTTTAATAAAAGAATAAAAAAATATAAAATGTAAACCATATTATTTTTATGTGAGCATTATAAGTTTTTGGCTTTTGGGGTTAATTGTTAACCATACCTCCAATAGGCAGTCTATACCGACATTCATCTTCCGAATTTCGGGAAGTTGTTAGAATCAATAGCCACACACTATTTTGAAAGTGGTGAAAAGGAGTTCAGGAGTAAAGAATATATACCTTCTCAACGGGATGGCTAGTTCCACAGGGAAATTGTGTATATGAATTTCATTGTTTTATTGCACCGTGATAAATAGAGAAACAAATTTGAGCACATGTCCAATGATTTTATTTTTTAGAGTCAGAAAGCGGAAAGTTTGTCTTCATTAGCACAGAAATTTTGTATAAACAAAGCACGCATTTACATTGGATTTGATGTCATGATAATTATTTGCAATAACAGTATGCATAGGATGATTTCCAATATAACCAAGGAAAATAAACCACAAACAAAGCACTTTTTACCATGAATTGTTCGGAAATACTCTTAAATGGTTACCAGACCCCACCTTACCAGCTGTAACTAAATTAAATAATAATGATTTTTTAATTAAATTCAGATTCTGCTATTCCATGGATTCTTAGACCAACTCCAACCCAACTCTATATCCCACACCAAAACACTAAATATGTGAAAAACTCCCTAAAACCCAACTCTAAACCTTACACCAAATTTGGTGCAATGAATAGTGTTACACCAAATTTGGTGTAATACAAATATTCCCATTTGCCCTCCAATTTCTTCTACTTCAAGCTTTTAATTCCTCTTGTATCCTATATTTGGTATATAATTCATTTATAACATGGTTTTAGTTATTTAAATTTTGTATATAGTTATTATTTTGGATGATCAATCATAATAACTAACAATAGTTAATATTTACCAATAAATTATTACAAACTAAACTTAAAATTTTCTATAAACTACAATAATTAATAAATAAAATTACAATTTAATTAAAAAGCATCAAAGTCTATCATAAAATACAAAACACTAATATAATAATTGATAGAATCATGCCTTGTAACTTTAAACAATTCAGATTCTTACGGTGTTGTATGTTAATGTTGCAACACCGACCAAACAACACAAGTACACAAAAAAAAAAAAATAACACGGGGATTTTTACGTGCTTAGATTCTCAATCTTAATGCACGAGGCCACGCCTGAGAAGAAACAATCCAATATTAGAAACAAACAATTATTACAAATACGATCGATTTACGTAAAGCATAAAGACTCCTCTTTATCTTATACACCAACACTCGTATAAAACTAATATTCTTGATCGATTCTTCCAAAACCTCAACCTTGTTGGAATCCCTCCAACTTCAAATCCCTTGAACGGTTGAGTCGATCCACACCGTAGATCTTCACCGTCTTCTCCCGAAGACTAGAATTATAACACAAATATTTCTTGAAGAAGAACAATAAGCTCAATATGTATTTTCTCGATAGCTTCTTCAAAGGTCCGACTCCTCTTTTATAGCAATCAAAACGAAAATCCAATCCCTGATTTCAAGAGGACGATTTCTTGCAAAAAGGAAGGAAATCGAAAGAAAAATCATTTCCTTGTGGGTAAGAATCAATTACACAAGGAAAGTGATTTAAAAGGAATAATTGACAATTAATAAATGGTCAATCAATTAAGATAAAGTTTATCCAATAATATCAAAAACATTCACAATATAAAGATCTTGCTAAAAACACACCACGAATCCGCATAAAATCCGCCCCATTCTTCTCGTGGAGCTAGTGTCAGATTACATTACGTGTTACAACACTAGAACATGCATCGTGCTAAACGGACCAAATTTGCCAACTTCAATAACACTAACAATCTCCCCTTTGGCACTTTTGGTCAAAACAACACTAAACAGATATATATGTAGGATGTGACATAAGAAATCAATAATAGAAACCTGCAAGTTAGCACAGTTCAAAAAAGGAGGCAAACAAAATCCAAATTCATCCAACACTATCATTTGAACAAAAATAGAGTTCATAAATGTTGCAATCTCAATCAGAGCCATTAGTCTCCTTTGACTCCCCCGTAGTCAGCCTTCTTCAAGATCATCTTCATCTTCTGATTGAGACTCCCCCTCAGAATGTGCTTCTTCAGCAGCAATGGCTGCATCCGCCAAGTCATCAAGATCATCATTAACTTCTTACTTGGGTCTCATCTCACCATCTCACTTGACTCAGTTTGCTCCCCCTTACTTGGGTCTCACCTCACTTGAGTCTCTTCTTTCACTTGATTCTCCTCTCTCCCCCTTTTTGACCAAAAAAAAAGACAAAAGAAGCCAACCAAACTTTGGCTATTTTTTGGTCAAAACAATCTCCTTCAAGAATTTGTATGTAGTCCTTACCAAAATTGATGAGAGAAAGAACCGCCAAAATTGGAGTGATACAAATGGCGACTATGGGAGTTTCCAAGAGAAGCTTCCAACTGCAAATTTGAAATTCAAATATTTTTGGAAAAGTCCCATAATTCAAGGTGTGCAATTAATCCAAAACAAGCACTGAAGATCAATTCCTTTTACAAAAGACAAATTTAAGGAAAAAATCATTTCCACAATAATACACCACATCGAATCAATAAGGAGGATATTTTCAACAAGCCCAAAAAATGATCCTAAGGGATGTCTAGAATGATGAGTTTATTTCTGACAGGAAAAAAAAGGCCTCAGGCGTTTTGGTGCGGTAACCCAGTGTTGTACCACCTTTTTCAAGAACACCACCATACAAAGTCAATGGATCAAAATCCTTTTCCCATTTAATAAATCTTTTGAGTGAAAGGAATCAATAGAAAAACAATTAGCCACCGGTAGCTTTCGCCCAAATACATGGGTAGCTCTTTCTCGTAAGATCATAACAAGATTCAAGCATATAAAAGAACAGAAATGGTTCACAACTGAATAGCTTTCACACACAATGTAAGGGCAGCTTTTTCCGTCAAAGGCCCAAAAATAAATACATCTTTCACAAGGGAAAAATCATTCTGTTTGCAATTTGACCCACAATTGTTTTTAGGCAGAAAATTCATCAAAGGAGTACTCAATAGGGTTACAGCAATAAAACAGAAAAGCCAATGAAATGATCTTAAAAATGCAAAATGTCTAATGCACAAGAATTAAGATCAAAAAGAGGTTGCAACACATCAAGAAGGAGAAATGATGCACATGGTGTTGCAACACCAAATCCACACCGCCGTAGAGTACTGACACCCAGACTCAAGCTTTCTGCAATTAAACCTTTGGAAGTCTAGGGCTTTGGTGAAAATATCAGCAATTTGATTCTCAGTGGTAACAAAATCAATGGTAACAATTTTATTCTCAACCAAGTCTCTAATAAAATGGTGTCGAATATCGATGTGTTTAGTTCTGGAGTGTTGCACTGGGTTTTTAAAAATATTTATGGCACTTGAATTATCACAAAGAAGCAGCTGAGAGTTTTCTCTTCAACCCCATAGTCATAACACTTGTCTCATCCACAACATTTGAGAACAAAAGCTCCCTAAGGTTGTATATTCGACTAATAGTGAATAGGGATACACAACTTTGTTCCTCATCGTACAATGAAACCAAATTGTTACCAAGGTAGACACATCCTCCAGGAGTGCTCTTTAAATCATTGATATCACCACAAATTAACATCACTAAACCCACTCAAGTTAGTGTTATGACACTTGGTGTTGTAACACCGAGCTCTTCCTCGCAACAAATAACACGATTCGCGGAGGACCTGTTTCCCTTCATAATACAATTGTCGAATTATCAAAGACATTACAAAAATTCTTATCAAATTTGACACACAAATCATCATCACAAAGTCGATCGACATCGATAAGATTGACTTTTAGTCCTTCAACATACAAAACATTTTTGAGAGAAGGAATACTGCATACATTCAAGGTTCCTTTTCCCAAAACTTTGCTTTTAGCACCATCACCAAAAGTGACCAATCCATTTTCATGTTTTTCAAAATCAATCGCTTTTTCCAACTCTCCACCATATGACGAGAGCAACCACCGCCAAAGTACCATGATTCAATCACATTAGCTTTTAAAGCAAAGTGTACAACATAGCAAGAGAATTCATCCTTCCTAACCCATTTTCTTGGGTTTGTTTGATAAATCAATTTTAAAACGAGGAGTGTTTCTTTGCCGATGTTGGAACATCGAGTTTGCACTGCCTTGCCTATAGTGTTTTTCAAGACGATAAACACTTAGGTCTTATATGGCCAGGGCGATTGCAATAGTGACATATAGAAACAAAATCATTGCTTCTTTTTCCATTATGACTGAATGATGTTCCTTCTTTAACAAAAGCAATCTTATAATTTTTATCCTTTTTAGCATAGTTTTTGTTAGCATTAAAACCAAAACCAATACCTGCACGATCTTGCTGGTATTTTCCTTGAGAAAGAATTTCATCTAATCTCCCCTTGCCGTTGTTCGGTTTTTGACGAATTTGTCATCTCATTGAGTTCTTTCTTTACTTTGGCAAGTTCTTCTTTTCTATCTGTGGCAAGTCTTTCAAGCTTGGCAACTTCTCCCTTGAGTGTCTCTTTTTCAACAGTAAGGGATACAACCTTCTTTTCCAGAGTTACATTTATCTTGCTGACAAATTCGCATTTATCAAGCATCTTTTGATAAATTCTTCTAAGCTCCTCATTTCTTGACTCTTCATCTAGATCGGAGTCATCCTCTGAGCTTTCAGTGTCGGAATTATTCTTTTCTGCAGGAAGTACAGAATTTAGACACGTTTCAAGAAAAAGGAAAGTTAGAGTTATACCCGCCGGTGTTGTAACACCGTAAGTAGCAGACTCAAAAGTGCGTTTGATTACAACCAACCTCTTCTTTTTATCACAGCTGAAGGCAACTTGATTGCTCATGTTGTCTTCTTCTTCATCATCTTCCTCGTTCATCATCACTCCATGATGTGGTGAATGATTTTCCATTCTTCTTCAAGGTATTCGCACATTCGGCTTGAATGTGTCCAAAACCTCCACATTCTCTACACTTAATGCCTTTACCACCATCATATTGCTTTCTTTGAGTTCCGCAATTTTTCCTGCCTGGGAAAATTTCCTTCTTTGTTTCCCCGCTTGAAGATCTTATTGAAATTCTTGGTGAGTCAGTGAAAGATTCCTCAATTTCTTTTCCCGCATCACTAGTTAATTCATCGAAGTTTCAGCTTGAAAAGCAATCTCCCTATTTTTCTCTTTTTTGTAACTAGCCTCTTTCAGTTTTTCTTTCTTTGTTTCTTCAAGATTCATCTCAAAGGTTTGGAGAGACCCAATTAATTCATCAAGTTTCATTTCTGAAAGCACTTTTGATTCTTCAATGGCAGTTGCCTTGTAGGCAAACCTTTCAGGAAGAGACCTTAGAACTTTCTTAACAAGTTTAAAATTAGAGTATTTCTTTCCCAAGGCAAAAGATTCATTAGAGATATCACAGAGTTTTGAGTTAAAATCACTTATGGTTTCATTTTCACTCATTCGAAGATTCTCAAATTTAGAAGTAAGCATTTGGAGTTTAGACATTCTTACAACTTCAGTCCCTTCATACGCAACTTGTAGGATATCCCATGCTTCTTTCGAGGTTTCACGGGTAGAGATATCAGCTTGAACCGATTTTCATCTACATTGAAGATTGCATTGAGTGCTTTTGAGTTTGCATTAGCAAGTTGATCCTCGTGAGCTTGTCCATTCGGTTTCATTCTTTGGGACACTTTTGCCGTCAACAACTTGGGTGGGTGGTGTCCAAATTTGGCTTAGAATAGATTTCCAAGCGCGTTCATCTACAGATTTGATGAAGGCTCTCATTTTTGCTTTCCAATAGGAGAAATTTGTCCCAATGAGAAGAGGTGGTCGAGAAATAGAGCTTCCCTCGCGATAGTCGTCCATGTTAGCAAATGATAAAAAAAAAAAAAGGATCACACTAATAAGGATTAGTGGAAGGCTCTTGATGCCAATTGATAGAATCGATGCCTTGTAACTTTAAACAATTCAGATTCTTACGGTGTTGTATGTTAATGTTGCAACACTGACCAAACAACACAAGTACACAAAAAAAAAAAAATAACACGGGGATTTTTACGTGCTTAGATTCCTCAATCTTAATGCACGGTCCACGCCTGCAGAAGAAAAACAATCCAATATTAGAAACAAACAAGGTTATTACAAATACGATCGATTTACGTAAAGCATAAAGACTCCTCTTTATCTTATACACCAACACTCGTATAAAACTAATATTCTTGATCGATTCTTCCAAAACCTCAACCTTGTTGGAATCCCTCCAACTTCAAATCCCTTGAACGGTTGAGTCGATCCACACCGTAGATCTTCACCGTCTTCTCCCGAAGACTAGAATTATAACACAAATATTTCTTGAAGAAAACAATAAGCTCAATATGTATTTTCTCGATAGCTTCTTCAAAGGTCCGACTCCTCTCTTTATAGCAATCAAAACGAAAATCCAATCCCCGATTTCAAGAGGACGATTTCTTGCAAAAAGAAAGAAAATCGAAAGAAAATCATTTCCTTGTGGGTAAGAATCAATTACACAAGGAAAGTGATTTAAAAGGAATAATTGACAATTAATAAATGGTCAATCAATTAAGATAAAGTTTATCCAATAATATCAAAGAACATTCACAATATAAAGATCTTGCCAAAAACACACCACGAATCCGCATAAAATCCGCCCGCATTCTCGTGAGCTAGTGTTGCATTACCAAAGTGTTACAACACTAGAACATGCACTTTGTGCTAAACGGACCAAATTTGCCAACTTCAATAACACTAACAATAATTAAACCCGAAATTTGAAAAACAAAATACCAAGTAAAAGAAAATATTAGTTAAATATAAGTTTTTATTTAGTTACATTAATAGTAATAAAATATTAGCAATAGAAATAATTGCATAAACAGATAAATTTGTTATTCCAAAATGAAAAGAAAATATTAAAATACTCATTTGGTGTAAGATTTAATGTAGTTGGTTGGGGATGGTTTTTGAAAAATTACACCAAAACACCAAATTTGGTGTAATTTTCACACCAAATTTGGTGTAATAGGTTGAGATGCTTTGCCATTGCATTTTAGCACTAACTAATACTTTCACAAGAATCCACAAGCATGAAAATATCAACTCCTACTAATTCTCACTCAAAGAATGAACAACTTTGTCAATTTCGTAAACATAGATCACATTCTATGAGCACGAATTAATCATTCTCGAACTCAAGGCTAACCTAATAAAAATATCAATAATACCGAAGGCTATGAGATGTCCCCAAACGAGCTTTTTACGAACCGATCTCGAATCGTTCGCTAACCTAATAATTTTCAAATGAGCCAAGCTCGAACTCAATTATGAAAGCTCGAATCGAACTCGACCGATCCAAAACTAAATGAGCCGAACTCGAGCCTGTTCCAGTTCGGCTCGTTTTCAACCCTAGGTGGTAGTATTTATTTGTCAACCGGCATTTCGAATTCAAACAAGAGTTTGTTCTCTAGAATAGTCTTAGAACGAATCCTTCCCTTAATAGAAGTACGAGGAGGTTCCGAGAAAAGGAATTTGAATTGACACTAAAACCCCAAGGTAGGCTGGAGACAGGGTTAGCTTTATAACTCGCTCTATCACCTGGCTTACTTATTCTTGAGTGGGAAGTAATGAGGCTAGTCTCCCCCCGAATGAAAAGTCTTTCTTTTTTATGACCAAAAATTGTTTCTTGATTTTCATTTCAAATTGTTCTCTAGACTTTTTATCAATATGAGGTGATCGTAAATACGATATATAAGACTCGTGATTCAGCAATCCAATCGCTTGTGTAAAGGCGGAAGCCCCAAAAATGGTTTTCCAAAAATGGGTGATCAAAAGATTTCATTACTATGCCTATCTTGGTGGTCGTTACTTTTGGTGATCTTTCTTTTTGGCGGACTCCTCTTTTTGTTCTATTGATCGAAGCATCCAAAGAAATACTACTTAATGTAGAGGATAAAATTCAACATAATGCTAATTCATCTCATTGTTAACACAAATTTCTCCAAAGATACAACTAATTTCAACATTTTAAAAAAAAAATTAAAAAATAGTATCGGGCATTACAAGAAATAATATCAAAACAAATTACACACATTTTAAACATATTTAACTTTAGCCCAACTCGAGAATATCAAACAAAGTCCAAAATGAGGGAAAACATGCCCGAATCTCAAATGCTAACAATTTCATATGTACAAGATATTGTGAACTACACACAAAGTTTCCTATACTTCTATATTGTTATTTCTCCTTTAAAAAACATTATTTCTTGTTTAACTACATTATATATGCAATTTGTGAATCTATAAATCAAAATCCGGACTAAATACTTTTCTTTGTTGAAAGTTCAATATATGACAAGAAAATGAGAAGATGAAATAAGAAAATCTGCACTAACCATATATCATTAAATGAGAAGACTAACCGATTGGAAATCTGCAATAATCGATTAAAAAGACTCCGCACGATAAGCCTATGAGATAAAGAAATTCACAAACCAAATATCAAATGATATTAAAAAAAATATTCCCTACACTTGAAGAGGAATTAAAAACGCATTCATCCAAGAACCTAACAAAGAACGGAAATATATCTTGGGAAAACCCGATTGTGTTTGTCCTTGAACCGAAATTCGACCGATACTATCAAAATCAGCAATACCGGTGTGATCGCTATTAATATTTCGAAATCGATTTAACATCTACTCCTTGAAGAACAATTCCGCAAGAGATATATGTATTGTTGACTCGATTAAATATCTACTCCGTCGTCGAGAGGTGATATTGTAGTTCAAGAAGATTTCCGAAAGAAAAATATGTATTGTTGTTTGAATTATCTAAAGAGTTTGTTGCTTGAGTTATGTGAAGAGATTTTTGGTTGAGGTGGTTAACAATACATGAATGAAGATGAAAAGTAGGATTGTGATTGTGTAATCATAGCTTAATTCCATGCATGAAAAATACATGAATGAAGATGAAAAATAGGATTGTAAATCGTTAGCTAGCTTCCATGCATGAAAAAACTCCCATAACGCCTCATTAGTTTATTTTTGCCTTTGTGATTATTATTAGATTATAGGGTGTTTTAGCCATATTTAAATTTGACAAAACTTTCATCCTTTTAGGGTAGTTATAGATTATAGATTATAGATCGATATAGAATAGATTATAGATATAGATTATAGATTATAGATTATAGATTATAGATAGATTATAGATATAGATTATAGATTATAGGTAGATAGATATAGAATAGATTATAGATTATAGATTATGGTGATGATGTATTTGTTTGGGTTGGTTGCGTAACTCAAATTGATGAGGGAAAAGTCGCTATTCATTTTATTTTCTCGTCTCGTCCTCCTCATGCCTCTCCATGGTTTGATAATTTTTTCCGAATCTCTCTTTCGATTCGAGGACGAATCGTCTCGACCCCCTGAGAGAATGATGGAGATAAGATTTGAGATATAATTTAAAGATATATTAGTATCTATTAGGATTATTTTTAGTGGGTTCTTTTATTATCTTTTAAGAGTTTTAAATAGTTAGGAGTTTTATTATTGTAGGAGTTTAATCCTATAAATAGTTGTTTTGTTATTATTATTAGGGTGGTTGATTTTGATTAAGAAAAAAAACGAGGGTTTTCTCTTAATTATTGTCTCTCTTATGGTATTCGTATAGAATCAACGTTTGGTGAGTTGTCTATTTGTTCATGCTTCCGCCGCATCGAGAAAGTTAAGTGCGGTATTGAAAAGATAATTAATTTCATTGCAATTGGAGAAGAAAATATTTTTTCCAAATGATTATTTAGGCTCTAGGCAAGTTTGATCTATTTATGTTCTGGATGAATATTCTATCTGAGAATCGTTATATAATCTGAACTCAAAAGGTCATATTCTTGAATATTTGTGAACCAACTGATCTTTTAAAGATATCCTTCAAGGTTAAGTTGCTGACAGTCCCTTGCAAAGAAATTTTGAATTCATCATCTTCAAGAGCTCCTCACACCGGGCATTGCTTATACTTAAATACATATTGAGTCCACAAAGTATTGCTGGTGATCATTGCTATCGGCATATTAAATTTTCTTAATGAAATTTGTTTGGATATTCAAATTTTATTGGGCCCTTATAATTAATTAAAACAGAGACTAAAATCTGAAAACATGTGGTTTTAATCTTGACCGCTAAAAAAATAAATAAATAACAGACCAAATTTGTCCTCACGTACTCACCTCAAGATGCTGGATTCATTTGATCCAAATTCTATACATGTATTCCTCCACTAAATAAAATGAATATGCAATACTTTTTTAATTATGTTTTATAGGGGTAGAATTCTTTCTACCAATAAATTTGGATTTCGTTTCCCCCTTTAACAAAACAAAATCAATGTCATAATGTTCCTAAATCCATTATGTTTTGCAAGAAAAATAGAATAAACCAATTAACTATATGCATATATGCACCTGCACAAGGGCTAAGGTGACAAATGAAAACATTGATCTTTGCTTTTAGACTAGGTGAGTTTTAGCCATAAACTGCCTCTGGAAGCTCATAGTAACTTCACCTTAGGGAAAACAAAACCTGCCTTCCGAGGATTGCCATCAACAAGACAATTTCTATAAAATTTCTTTGCACTCCAATACAACCTGTTACGCAAAATAACCAACATCAAACATGTGATGTTGAAGCTTAATAAACTACATTGACCCGAAAAGCATGTATTATTTCAATTAGGCTGGTTATTACCATTAATTTTCACTACTACAAAATAATGATTTTACATCACCACTTTACATCGGTTGAGTAAGGAAAGGATGTTACAAAAATCCGTGGCATAATTGGAATTTCAAGAACTTTAGGTCGGTTAATTAAAACAAACGATGTAGATATTAAGGTTATTAAATGAACCGCGATAAAATAAATTGTTTATATCGGGTGTTTGAAAGAAAAGATGTAATCGCTCTACAATATCACCCACCTCTTATTCGCTTTCTCTTCCCCCTCCCTCTCACTTTCTTCTCTCTTTGGGTTGTCAACTGCCTAGCCGTTGTCGCCACCGCCACCGCCCGCAAGTTTACGTCCGCCGAATATTGTTGCCGCCGGTCGAGACTACAACCTTCCTCTCCCCCTTATCAATCAACCGTAAGTTCCTAATTAAAACCCTAACTGAGAACTCTTTTTTTTTAGATCGAGAATTTTCGTATGTTGTAATATAGGTTAAATGCAGTGTATATATATATATATATGCATACTTCAAGAATCCCCCTTAATCTGAGATGGATTTTCTGTTGTGGACCATGGATACTTCATGGTTGGATCTCAAGAAAACTTTCTGAAGTTGAGGAATGGTGCCCGAAGCAACACCTTAGTCAGAAACACTTGGAACCATTGGTTTGATTTTTACATAGAATTGCATATTAAGGTTTTGGGGAAAATTAGATATGGGTGTTAATGTGTTATAAGCACAATATTGGGGGTTTTCGGGTTTGGGACAGGGGTTAGCATCGGGATTGTGGAGTTGATTCTTGCAACTGACTTTTTTACCAAATTTTTGCATTTTTCTTTGATTCTTATTTCTGATTCTGGAATGTCGTTGCTATCCGCTAGTCTTGTCTTAGGTTTGTCACTTGCTTAATGGTTTGATTTTGAGTTTGTGAAGTTATCTATTAATAAGTTTTTTTTTTTTGCTGTAGCTAAGTTTATTATCGAGATTTAAAACCAAAGAATATTCTAGCAAATGCAAATTGTAAACTCAAAATAGGTGATTTTTTAATAGCTAGAGTTGCATTCAGTGACACACCTACAATGATATTTTGGACGGTATGAATATAAGGATTCTGTACATTTTTTATTAAGGTGCCATTAATGCTTTCTGCTTGTTTTTGAGGTGTATGCTTTATGGATTTAACTGTAGGATTATGTTGCTGCCACATGGTATAGGGCACCAAAGTTGTGTGGCTCATTTTTCACTAAGGTATATCTTTTCATTTCATGTGCCTCTTCATTGTTTAATGAAAAGCCTGTATTGCACCTTCTGCATACAGTAGTTTAAAAATAATAAAGTCGGTGAATAATAAGATTTGACAAATATGAAAACCAGAAGCTATGACAGTGTAGTTCTGTAAATCAAGATTTACAGGGCATGATGTGAACTAGGGAAAGATTAATAGTATGTCAGTTGAAACTTGAATATTTTGGTAATTCAAAGATATTCTATAGCTGAGAAGAGTTGAGTTGTTTGCATCTCTGCTTAGAGTTGAGTTTATTTGAGTTGTGTTTATTTTGGTAAATTTACCTTTTAGCATCTTTTCTTGGTATGCCTTCTCGTAATCCCACAATTTTTCGACCACCTCAGGCTGCACCCACAAAAGCATAAGGGTAATAATAGAGAGACAACGAGAACCAATCCTTATTTTCTAATCAATTCTCAAGAAAGAAATAAATCGGGTATAATCAAACCTCTAATGAATGATTTGACTATCATATACACTGAAAGCGTAATATATCTCAATAGCACTTACAGGACAGTCCGGTTGATTTTCAAGAATTTTCGTGTATGCAAAGGTGAAAGAATCTGAACTTTCTGATGAAGCAAGTTCTCTCAAGTCACCAAGTACCCTTACTCTATTTTCAACTTTCTGCAACACATAATAATATGTTACAAGTTAAAAACTGGAAATCATTTAGAGAACATTACTTTTTTGAATAAATGTGATATCTATATATATAAAAATGAAAATAGAGTATTCCCCGATCACAGGTGATCAGGTAACCAAAAGAAAGAAAACAATGTCAAAAAGTGAAACGAAATGGTTACAAGCCTACCAAATGGGTGAATGGTTGGGGCCTCGTTAAAACCTTTCAGGGTAAAACCCACCCTTGTGGGAAAAACCCTGAAAGGAAAAAGAGTACCCTGGTAGGGGTGTGCACGGTCCGGACGGTTCGAGATTTATGAATCTCCGAACCGTCCCCGGTTCGAGATTTTAAAAATCAATCTCCGAACCGAACCGTAGAGAAAAATCTCCGTACCGAACCGCATCGAATTTTCGATGCGGTTTGGTCTGGGATCTCGCCTAACGGGACGGTTCGGGACGGTGACGACGGAACGGTGAAACGGAGATTAATCAAAAGTAAAAACACAAAATAAGAAAGAATATAAAAATGAATGTAAAAATAACCAAATAATTGTACTCCATTCCTTTTTTACCGCAATCTCAAGATTTATACTATAATCATAAATGACAACACAATCTCAAATTATAAATTCATAATAAATAATACAATCCCAACTAGAATTATATAAAAATATGTGATCTAATAACACATATACTTTTACATAACTCCATCCCCAAACATCACTCCATCACTCCATCGTGAAACATCATCAATCCATCATTCATTAACCATTAATTATTTGATTGATTGCAATTCAATTCTGCCAATACCAAAATAAAATTAACCATTGAATAATTTATGTCGAAAATTTTGTAAATCTAAAGCTGATGGTTTTTTAATTTACTATGGATCATTGATGTGTAATTATTGTATTTCGGATGTACAAAACTTTTAAAAGTATAACATATAAGTATTGACAATAACGAAATTTAATATACATGTTGATAACGTAGCAAATAATGAGAATAATTAATCTCCTTAATTATTTTCATTAATTCTCCTATAAAGAACTCAATTTTCAGTCATGGTCAATTATATATTGTTGTTTCACGAGTCATGTATCGTAAGAGTTTGAAAAATATTAGTTTGTGAAGACGGTAAAATAAAATCAAACAGACGAATAATGTTGTGTATAAAGAAGTATTCCAAAATTTATAATTTTGAAATGTAGTTAACTTGATTTGTTAGGAGTTGTATTTTACTTTTTTGTATTCATTAATATTGTAACTCTTATATGCATGCAATTTACGTGCCTTGATGGAACACGCCTCTGCATTGCACGGGCAAAAGACTAGTTTAATGATATAAATTCTTAGAAACTTAATATAATAATTAATTAATCGTATCAGATAATTTTCTAGGTTAATTAAATGTGGGGTACCACAATATCAAAATATAAATAAGATAAAAATAATATATATATGTATGTATTAAAAAATTCTTAAAAATCGGTTCTATCTTCGGATCTTCGGTTCGGTTATGCAACGGCATGCGGTTGATGCGGTTCTCGATGACGGATATTTTAAAAATCTCGAACCGTACGTAAAAATTTTTCGGGGCGCTTGGTTCGGAGAAAGTCAAAAAGTCAACGGAGATTTTCGGTTCGGATATTTTTCGGTTCGGGTATCGGTTGGTTCCGTAATCTCCAAGTCCCGCGCATGCCCTACCCCCAAAGTCCCGTAAATGAAGAAGCGAAAGACATGCTAACTAACAAACCTATAGTTGGATTGACCAACATAGTCATCGATAATAAAATCAATAATGTCCTATGGTGGGACGCCACACCATGTGCCATACTCCGTCCTCTTGCTCGAATATCCGCCACACCACGTTGCCTTCCCGAAATATATGTGAGATCACAAAATCCAAATGGGCGAGCAGACGTAAAGTGTAACGCCACCATGCGAGGTGGCGCCACGGGACCGCCGTGGATCTCGTCTCCAAAAAGTTCACCACATACATAGAATCCGACTCACCTTAATTGCGTCCAACTTTTTCTAGAAGCATACTTTGGATTGCCTACATTGCAGCCATCAGTTCAGCCTCAAATCTTTTGTAAAAAAAAAAGCTCTCTGGGGAATCGAACCCGCGAACTTAATAGGCTTAAGGTGGTATTTAGAGAACATTACTAAATACCTTGACATATACAATAATCTTTAACTTTCTTATCAAACGAAGATTGGATAGATAATAGGCTAATGAAAGAAGCTTAAATAAACACTTATATACTCCCGGAAAAAGTCCATGAGAAGCTCTTCATCTTGCTTCATCCTTTCAACCATCTCTCCTGTGATATAATTTTTCTACAGAGCAAACACAACAATAGAATCAAGGTCAACTAAAGGATAAGTTCAAATTGTTGAAAAGCCTATTCTCCAAATGAAATATTCTCATGAAAAGGACCTGGACAAGCAGATGATCAACGTAGACAACGATAGCTTCTTCCAGGCAGGCCTCGACAAGTCGAGTAAATGATCTTGCTTCAATGTTGCTTCATAAGTAATGACACATATTGAGACAGAATAAATGAATTCTATCCTCCAAAAATGATGACATGTCAACTAATGATTTGCAGGTATTTGGACACATTTTTAATAAATTTACGTACGCAGGTTGAAATAACTTACATTATGAGCTCTGCAAAGTACTCATGAAATGTTCCTATGAGGTCTTCAGTTTCTTTTCCTTCCAACCCATCTGGATTATGAACAAGCAAATCAATAAAACATCATGTTTGAATGCTGTATAATTTGATCATATAGTCGCTTGTGTTTTTTTTCTTTTTACTTTTTCTCATGCTTAAATTTCTACATGCACCCAAAATGGATAGCCAAAAAAGACAATTAATTCAATTGACTATCTTAGATTACAGACTTTACAGTAATTTCATCTTTTTGAATTAAATACTTCATACTACAAATCTGCACACTTAATCCAAAATATACAGTCAGAATATGTCAATGAACACTTTATTTCCAGCGTTACTTTCACATATACTAATATGAGAATGTGCTTCATGAACAACAGAGAATCCAAGAGCTCATTCATGCATTATCTGCATGCAGTACCATTAAGTAATGAGTATAAATACTATTCACACATGTCCATAGAAAGAAACCTCAACAATAAGGCGGGCACGAAATTTTGTTACCTTTCTGATACAGCTGTATAAGTAATGAGTATAAATACCCTTTGCAAGCACCCTCAAAATTAACCTGTACAAGTGAGTGAAAAAGCCATTTCAAGAAGGATTAACTTTCTTCTTCCGATATATATTATTCCTCCTAAACATTGTAAATGTTAGTGACTGTTGAGAGAATGTTCTAACAGATTGAACCGATAATTTCTTAAGTGTGACATATTTTTAATCTATGTCGCCCACCCTTTATTGCTTTTTGTGTTAGTTATATCTCCAAGTTGGCATTGTCAATGTCAATATAGATCAGAAGGAGCATATATATTGTTATTTGCTTGCATATCTACTTAGAGAATGAGATATTCATTCAAAATGACCATGGCATGGGTACAAGTGAACAAAGCAAACAGTAATGATGACAATCCAAACACACACAAGCAGTAATTTAACTACAAACTGAGGGCGATTTAATAATTACACAAAAATTTATGGTAGGGTTACAACTTAGAATTCGTATTGTGATAACATGATAGTCTGACTACAAAAACACACCAGGAAGACCAAAAAAAAAAAAAAAAAAAAAAAAAAAAAAAAGAGAGTCCTTCCTAGCATGGGCAAAACAGAAGTAGAAGAGAGGTTCTAGAGAAGCAAAGATAACTGGGGTGTTTTCTTTTTCTTTTTTTTTTTTGGCCCCACTAAACATGTGCCCGCCGCAGGGGGTACTATCTCTCCTCTTTCATTCATGTATTGCATAAAGTTGATTGCAGGATAATTTGATCAAGTAAATATTTCTATTTATCTAGAACAAGCCACTTATAAGTGAATTTGAGACAAAGTAACACTGAGTTTTACAAACTCATGAACATTAAGACTAAGGTGACTTGTATAGCTTCACCATCTACTAAGGAAAAATCTGATATAGTGCACAAAGGACACAACTAATCACCTAGTAAAGCTCATGACTTTAGTGAATATACGCAGCACAAATTGTCAATTTTGAATTTCCGATCACAATTTTATAATTGAGTATTGAGTAATCCAGAATAAGGGAGTGGAACAGAAAAAAAGTAATCAGGTAACATGGTCACCTGCTCTGCATAATGTTGTGGGAGAGCTTCAAGTGTGCTAGCAGCACTTAGCTCCGTTGCAAGATCATAGCAGCGAAGATTGTTATTAATCTATCGTTAAAAAAAAAAGAATTTATTAGCAGCATATAAGTAATGTTCAAATAGCCATTCGGTGTATCTATCACATATAGTGTGTTGGCACAATTGACATACCATGGCACATAAAACTTTTAGACCAATTTCAGAAGCAGGTTCTTCCAATGTCTGCCTTTCAGCTGCTTGAAAATCAATTATTACCTGAAATGAGAAAAGAAAAACAAAACGGCTCAACACCTTGCATTCATATGTTCTTCAAACCACCTAAAGACCACTATGAAATTGCTACCATTTAAACGGACGGTAGTGATATGAACAGAATGAGAAGGGAATTAGAATTGTGCAGTTTTGGGGCTACTGGATTGGTAGCGACATTTGAAGTAGTTTGAGAGATAGCATAGGTGAAAAAATTTGCTAGGACAATAGTTTGGGCAATTTAAGACAATTGCTTCTGGAAAAATAAAATAACAAATTCAACAATACTATTCATGAACGTTTTCACCTTGCTATGTACCGTATGAAACCTATTCGGCTAATCTTTACCCAGATTGGCTTGATCAGTCCCCCTATACTAGTTTTTTTTCTTTCTTTCCTTTTTTTTTGGTCTTGTGTTTGATCAATTGTGTTGGAGGATACACTTAATAAGTATAATTCATCTGTCAAGTTACTTATTTTCGTTCGATAAGATGTGATGTTTGGCTCGAGTATGATTCGGGTAGTGTAAGTTAATGCTTCAATTGATGGGGTTGAAGCTAAAGATTTTAAATCCATAATAACAAATCCATTGAGCTTGTTTGGATAAGGTCATTGTATAAGAGATTTCAAATCCTTAGCTTCTATTTTGAGTTATTTTCGAGTAATCGTGGTGGATTTCAAATTTATTTATGGAGTCCTTTGAAATCTTTTCCACAAATTCTTCCCTCAAGCCCAAATCGTTCCATCCAAACGCAACTTTAGTGTAAACTTCAAAAATTTGTTTTGGAAATTTGACAAAAATTTGAGCGAACTTGAATTATATTAGTTTGAAATCTCCGAGAATTATATTGTGCTAAGATCTATATTGCCCGTGAAAAATACATTTAATATTGATTGCGACTTGAGAAAAAATTCACTTAATATAAAAAGCAAAAATTAATTCAATATTAAAATAGATTATAGAATCTGGCATCATAAATATTTGTACATAAATATCATCATAAATAGTTTGGGCAATGTATCCAGTAGGATATCTGAACAGAAAAATTCCGGTTGCCCGACTCTAATACCATGAAGAATTCTTTATAGGTAATTGAATACATTCAGCTGTATAAATATATATGTATATAGATAGATAGATTTATATAGATGTGTATATATATATATAAATAGTTTTACCCTATGTTGAGATTAGTCCATTATGTCTCACCTGTAGACATACTGCCTCACTGATCCTCCTCCCATAAGGGTAATAGGGTAAAATAACATAACAAGGTAGCTTACAAAAATGGAATCAAATCTCTTTCTCTCTCATGCATCTTTCATCTCACGTGTCTCTCTCACGCCTCTCTCTCTCTCTCTCTCTCTCTCTCTCTCTCTCTCTCTCTCTCTCTCTCTCTCTCTCTCACACACACACACACACACACACACACATACACACACAATTTCACCATTAACGCAAATTTGAAGAACTCGAATGAAAAATAAAACAATGAAGAAGATGCGATTATGCTCGAATCATGATGCATGATGAATCATCGATCGTGGAAAAATTCTATCTAACTAATCAATCAATGTATGGTGTAGACATCGATGGAGAACTCGAAACTCACCATTAACATAAACTCTTAAAAACTCGTAATTTTCACGAATCGACGATGCATAGATACTTATGGAATGATGTATAGATACTTATGAAATGATGCACGATATACTTATGAAACGATGCATATATCTCAGGATATTATATATTTGAAAATATGCAACAAAAATCAACTTAATATGCATTATCCAAAACTATCTATGCAACGTAAAAAAACTAATATGTAGTACAATATACCCAACTATACAAGGCGTTATAAACTATGCAACAAAATCAACTAACTATGCATTATCTAGAAACTATTTATGCAGTGTGGAATAACTAAATATGCATTACATTATGTAACATCCCATTTTCGTAATTTCCAAAAACCAACATCCCATTTTCATAACTAAATATGCACTATATTGAACCTATTTATGCAGTGTAGAATAACTAAATATGTAGTACGTTATATTCAATTATGTCTTGTTTTCGTAAAACAGTGCCAACAAAATAACTAAATATGCATTATTTGATAGCTAATTAAGCAGTAGACGAACCCAAACTATACTGTAAAATAAAAATATTTGGAAAGGAAATCGCTTCCTTAAATTCCGCCACAAAATCCGAGCGCTTTCAATCTCGACCCATAAAACCACTGGGACCACTAATTTGAATTACAAAATTACAACCTTACCCTTAAAATCAGCGAAAATTAGGAAATAATTAAAAAAAAAAAAAAACTGAATTAATCACATCCCTTTATTTTTTATGATCAATGGGTAAAATGAGTCCACACTGTCTCACCTGGGAAGGGTGGTCTCATTTGAACCAAATCCTATACATTGCAATGATATTTGTCCTAAAGCCTGCATAATTTGTGGTATATGAATATTATGTTGACTTTTCCAAAACAAGATTCCCACATTTATAAAGACACACAAACCCAAGTATATTTGACTAAAAAAAAAACCAAGTATATTCTACAAAATAGTAAACTTTAAATTCTAAAATCACCTAACTTAAAATATTAGCATTTAACTAGTATTTTACCGTGCGATGCACGGGTGTATATTTGTAAGGCCTCCGTTTTGTCTTTGTGATGGTGCATTTTCCTAGTAATTCTACGAATTATATCTCCCGCATTATAATAACTTTGATATATCATCAAACAATATTCATGAAATATTATTTAATATTTTTATTGATGAAGTCAAAAAAGAAAAAAAGTATCATAATTCATAATTGTAAATAATACATTCAAGGTTGTGTATTTGTGTTCCATCTTCGAAAAGTGATTTTTCATAGAATCGCACAGGCGCAACTACATCGCCTATTTCGTTTTAGTCATGTCTAGATTTTTAGTAAGTGTGAAATTGGTGTCACACTTTTTTTCAAGGTTATAGTAGTAAATTCGGATGCAAATTTATTTTCCAAAGTTGTTTGTATGTGTAAATTGGTGGCAGAGCTTTTTGCAAAAGCCCATTGTCAAATAAATGAAAACACATATATATAAGATAATAGGAGAACTAAGTATAATAATTAATGAAATAGTAGTCAACAAAACATAGTTTTGACAATATTATTGTTTTTATTAGATTTATATTGTGGAGATATTTTTCATTTTTGCCGATTTTACCATGTATTTTATTTTTTCATGTTATTAAGTCAATATTTAATTTTTTTTTTAAATTTAGTTGTTGAGATTTTTATTGTACTATTTAGATTTTACCATACTAAATATAAAATATGGAACACTAGACATGCGAACCTAGTATAAATTATAAGGACCAATGCTTAATGTATTTCAATATTTTACTTGTTTTGTTCTCGAGTATACACATTAATGAAGCTATATATGCAATATCCCCATTCTAAATAAGCACACTATTAAAATTTAATGTAATACACTTTGTTCATACTAAATATGCAAATTTAAAACACTATATATGCGAACATAAATATGCAGAAGATGCATTATATAAATTATAAGGACCAATGCCTAATGTATTTCAATATTTTAATTATTTTGTTTTAAGTATACACAATAACAAAACTATATATGCAATATTCCTATTATAAATAAGCACATTCAATTAGCTTACAGGGGACATTCAATTAGCACATTCCATATACGCAATATTCCTAATATATGCGGGAGAGAGGAAGGTTGTTAGCGTGATTATAGGAACGTGATCATCAATAACGAGATCACATCCCTTATTGTTAGCATTAATTAGTCATGGCGATTATTTTTGGTCTAATATTCAATACCTATATACCCCTGGACGATTTTTTACCTTTTTATTGCTACAAAATATTTCCTAGATCTTGGCCTTTCATTGTTTTTTTTTGGATGGTATAGATGTATCATTACGGTCTCACCTAAAGCTATAGTCTCATATGATCTCCACCATATATATATATATATATATATATATATATATATATGAGTAACTCTCCTGTCAGACGGATCCTTAAACCCAACCCATCTTCAAAGATTTGGGTTAAACTACGATACCACTAAATAAACCACATATTTGACGTTATTGATGTAGTCCTTAATCGCTAAGGCCTCGGGCGTGGATATCTTTTCGATTTGCGGCGTCGACACAAGGTGAAACATATGTGTGTCGAATATATGGCCATCATCGCAACGCTACGAGCTTCAAGGAGTTGGTTTTTACGGTGGCGGCCAGCGATGAAGGTTTTAGTGCAGAGTGAAATTTTAGTTTTTGGAGACTTTGGAAATCGATGTTGATGGATATCCCGAGAAACGTGAGGATTGTAAATATCAATTGAGTCACTCTAATGTATGAATTTCTTAGACAACCACATTTTTCATTATTTTGATGTGAAATAAGTTTTTCTCTCGGTTCTTAAAAAATTAGGTTGTAAATCTTTTACAATTGCTTAATGAGGGCAACTAATACTTATTGAGTGCACTACTAATACCTTTTGGGGTGTCTATTAATACTTTTTATTAGATAAACTAATATTGGAATTAATAAAATCTTTCAGGATAAAAACTAAAATTTTTCAGGAGAACTACTAATACGTTTCACTTTAACTATTAACACTATTGAAAAAAACTAATATTTTTTTAGGGAAAAAGCTAATACTTTTTCTGGGAATACTAAAAATATTTTCTAGGAGAATTACTAATATTTTTCGGATGGACTACGATACTTCTTCATGGTCCGGTGATACTAATCGTCCAATGTTAAAAAGCTAATACTTTCAAGTAAACTATGTACTAATACTTTTCGAAGAAAATCGCTAATACGTTTCAAAATGATCGATAATACTTTTTCGGAAGACCGCACATAATACACGCCCCCGAATATTACAAAAATATCACTTTGCTAATAAAACAAACACGCTCAATGGTCGATTTGGGATCCGCCTAATGTACTTTGGCTCGTTAGACCGTCTGACAGAATTTTTGTCTATATATATATATATATATATCTTATTTCACAAAAACTCCTGTCAGACCATGTAACGGGTCCGACTGTTAGACGGATCGACCCGTGGACCCGGTGGCATTTCGTAATATTAGCAAAGTGGTGTTTTAGTAGTTTTCGAGGACCACCGGTAGATAATGTACCTTCCGAAAAGTATTAGCCGTCCTTCTAAAAAGTATTAGCGCTTCTTCCGAATGTATTAGTAGTTCCCTGGAGAGTAATTTAGTATTCTCCTAATATACTCCCAAAATGTATTAGCGATCCTTAAAAAAAGTATTAGTAGTTCTCGAAAAGTATTAGTAGTTCTCCTGGAGAGTATTTAGTAGTTTCCGTGGATATAATTAAATTTTTCTCCCGAAATGTATTAGTTGTCCCTCGAAAAAGTATTAGTAGTTTCTAAAAAAGTATTAGTAATTTCTAGAGAGTATTTTAGTAGTGCTCCTACAAAGTATTAGTTTTTCTTATAAAATGTATTAGTATTTCTCCATAAAATTATTAGCTGATACTAATACTTGTATCATTTAGTGCTTCGTCTTCAACCTGACCTGGAAGAGTTAGAAGAGCCTGCAGAGGTAGCAACAGCCTGTGATGCAGGAAACTGATTGGGAGTGCCCTTGATGTAATCTGACTTCCAAGAAGGAGGATGCCTAGACCTGGTGCTTCTTCTTAAGGGCTGAATGGTAGATATTGCTGGGCAGTTGGATGAAACAAACAGGGGCAGAACAAAATGAATTGGAATCTAGAGATGCTGGGATTGGTAATGGAGTGAAATCAGTGGGAGTAGAGGATTCTTTGTAAGGAAAAACATGCGCTCAACAGGAAGCATCTCTGCTTGTTTCCTTACGCTGAAGAGGAAGCATCTCTGGTTGTTTCCTTCGGAACAATTATTTTGCTGTGCAAATATTGCTTTGGAGTCTTCGTACAATTTTTTTCTTTTTCCTTTTTTTTTTTTGTGGATTCGAGTCGGAGTCTGCATGAGATGGGTAGAATATTTAGACCCGTCTAACGGTTCTAGATCCGTTAGACGGCCCGGACAGAGACTAGCTCATCTTATTTTAATTTCATATCTTATTCTCTTGTCGATTTTGGCTTGAATATGGGAAGATTTTGGTCAAGACAATCCCGACAATCGTAACGGCTATTATATTGTAGGTCGTACTTCCATTCCAAATTAATTTATTATTCGAGGGATTTATATCTCGAGGTACCGCCTATCATATAGTTATTAATATTTTAAAAAATATATCGACCCTTCAAGCCTAACAAACGAACCATAAGAATATATGAATATTTGATAAATTACCCCTCCACTGCGGGTATTAATAAAAATGCCCGCAAATTATTAGAACTTGATTTATACCACACATTTTTATTGCCCACATAATTGTGCACTTCGTTTGCCCCACTAAATTATGTTTAAATAAAAAATCGGATTTACATTTTTTTTTTTGCCCATTTCGAGAACAATTATAACTATATAATTCATTCTCTACACTATATCTAACAATGTTAATTTATAGTTCTAAAATTCCTAAAAATTTGGCCACTTTATTATTTTTAAAATAAATTTAAACTCAAGTTCAATTAAATATAATGAACACCATCAAAACTAACATGACTAGGATTTTTAGAACCGGTACAATTTTAGATTATTAGATATCATATAGAGAATGCGTATATAGTAATTGTTCTTGAAATGTGCAAAAAAAAATTGCGAATTCGATTTTTCTTCGAATGTAATTTGGTGGACAATAAGGTTGGCAATTAGATTTAGGGTGACAACTGAGGCACAACACGATTGACCGATACTGAACACGACACGGAATTATAGGGTTTGTCTTTGGGGCTTATTGGGTTCGGGCCGTTATCGGTACACAATAAGGCACGATAAAATCGGGCTCATTATCGGGCGGACACGATAAAGCACGATAAGACACGATAATTTTTTAATTATTGATAATTAATTATTTATATGGTTAATTTACTAATAATTAACAATTATTAATTGACTACTTTTATTAATAATTTATTAAATATATCTTTTAAGTATAAAATATAAAGAATATAAAAAATCATAAGTTTTATTTGTTAACGGGCTTAATGGGCCAAACGGGCTTGCCTAAATAAACTTGACAATTTGGCTTATCGTGCTTATCGTGACGTGCCGTATTTTTCGTGTTTTTAACGTGTCGTGTTAGGGCTTAAATTTCAGGCCCATTAAGCTTATCATGTCGTATTCGTGTTACGGCTTATCGTGTCGTGCCGTTATCGTGCCGGCCCGTCGATTTGCCAGCCCTAATTAGATTGATAGTATAGATGCAGCGGTATAAATAAATTTTAATACTTGGGGGCACCTTTCAAAAATACACCTAGATTGATGGACAATTTTTCAAATTTTCCAAGAATATACGTAGCCAAGTTCCAGATCATTAAGAATATTAAATTTCAAATTGCAAAAATCCCAGGTTATATGCCAGAAATTATGTTTGTTTCATATACTGTTAAAAATAAATAAATAAATAAAATAATTTGTAATGGAGCACTACCTGGACAAGATAGAAGACACCAAACACATATCACAATGAAAGGCTGGTATTGAAAGCCAACCAACCCACTAATAATAGTGCTCTAATCATGGTGATAAATAAATAATTTCATAATCCTTGTTTAGCCCTATAAATAGGGACGTATGTTTCATCATTTGATCAACAATTTGAGAGCAAGAAACAAAGCCAATTCAAGGTTATCTAGTGAGAGAAAATTGTGTAGAAATTTGTGAGATAAAAATTGAGAGTGTTTTCTACATTATAATTTCAAAATTATATTAGTAAGAATATAATTTTGTCTCCAATTTATTTTATATTTCTCTCACATTTTATATTTACACCCGTATACCCAACAATTGTGGTATCAAAGCCACCCTTGGCCTGATATCCCATCTTATTTGCTAAAATAGCGTCAACCAGTTCCAGTGAACTTGCATTCACATATTCCCAACAAGATGTTCCTATCTTTGTTGGTCAAGATTACGAACTATGGAGCGTTTTAATGCGCACATTGTTCGTGTCCCATGAACTATGAGATATTGTTGAAGAGGGGTATAGTACACATACTCCGGAGGAGGAAGCCACACTAACCGCCATAAAGAAAAAAAGCATAAGGAGAACAAGAACAAAGATGCAAGAGCCTTGTCCTTTATGCACCAAGGGGTAAGTAGAGCAAATCTTCCGCGCATTACATGTGTCAAAACATCAAAAGAAGCATGGAAAATTTTAAAAAAATAATTTGGAGGCTATGCAAAGGTGATCTCTATTAAATTGCAAAATTTATGGCGAGATTTTGATAACTTGTCAATGAAGGACAATGAAAATATCCAAGAATTGTTTTCTCGAGTTTCCACCGTAGTCAATCAAATCAGAGGATACAAAGATACCATTGAAGATAAAAAAATCATTGAAAAAGTGCTACGGAGTTTCGGCAGCAAAGTTTGAGCATATTGTTGCTGCTATTGAAGAATCCAAAGATTTATCCACACTATCTTTGGATGAACTCATGGGATCGCTTGAAGCCCATGAAAAAAGAATGAGTAGATTCTGTCACGCCCGAATTTTATTATACCGTAAAATAAAATAATACTCAATAAATTACCTCTTCACATATTTATTAACTTAGGCTCGACAAGAGTTATTATAATTTAATTAAAAAATAAGAGACACGTTACTCGTTGTCGTCGCCTAGCTTCCCTATCTCTTGGCCTTTGTGCAATATACTGAAAAATATGAATGTTGATGATGCCGTGACACCCTTATGGATTCAACTACTCCGCGCAAAACCTTCTCTTCATCTTTTACTCTCTATTTTTGGTGTTATATTATTGTTTCTATGTTAAGTGCATTTTCTGTGTTTTTTTCCCTTCGAAATGAATATCGGTTCTGCTTATAAAGCAAAACATGCCGCCTCGAGATAGTTTCTAATTGGATGATTAAATACACTAGCTTAAGCATTAAGGGAAAAATATGTAAGTGATACGTGTAGCCTTTGGTGATGATCATGCATGCAAGATTACTTTTCCTTTCTATTAAGTCAACACGTAGCCCCCTAAAGGTAATTTGCTTTATCCAAAAATTTCCACTTCTATTTGGTTGGACCAACTCCATTTTTCAACTATTCTAATAGGTTTATGCCCTTTAGCAGATTAATACAATTTACTCATATATATATATATATATATGAATTGTATATATGTGTATAATAGATATATTTACTTTTGTTAGCTAGTGACACATATATTTTAAACACCTAAATGTATAACACACTTCATAGTTAAGCTTTATATATATATATATATAAATATAAATAAGTACCGTTTATGTTCTATAAATTTTATAGAACTCATGTTTTGGTTAAATGAGTGGTTTAAGATTCGGGGTATTACAGATTCTCAAATCAAAGCTTGGAGCAAACTTTCCAAGTAAAAACCAACATTTCAGAAAAAGAAAATAAAAAGATGGCGAGCAAGAAAGGCAAAATAACTCAGCACATCGAGGTGCAAGAGGAAGAGGTCGCGCGGACACTGCACGAGGACGAGGAAGACGAGGTGGATTCAATCGAGAAATTCAAATCAAAATTCTGATTTGTATTGCCGAAATACGAAAGAATAAAAAAAAATACGTAAAGAATAACCATGATACCAAATATTATCGTTTTAAGTGCAAAAGATGCAAAAATGCAAATCATTCTCAAAGAGATCACGGCATAAAGAAGATGGAGATACAAATGAAGCCAACTTATCTGAAGAAAAAGAACCTAACCAGGTATTCTTTTCATGTTTGAATTCTCAACAACAAATTGAGAATATTTGGTACGTGGACAGTGGTTGCAGCAATCACATGTGTGGAAACAAGAAAATGTTCGTGAATCTTGATGAATCATATTCATCCGAAATAAAGCTCTCGGAGATGGCAAATCACGCAAAATCACCGGAAAAGGAGAAATAGCAGTCCAGACAAAAGAAGGTAAAATGAATATCATCAAAGATGTATTTTATGTACCAGACTTGACTCAAAATTTATTGAGCGTGGGCCAACTCTTGGAGAAAGATTACAAGGTGGAGTTCAATAATGACCACTGTATCATTATTGACAAACAAAAGAATCTCACAATGGCTAAAATTAAGATGAGTTCAAACAAAATATTTCCTCTTAATTTACCATTGACTGAGAAAATTGCACTTCAAAGTACCAAAGAAGCAGAACATAATTTATGGCATTTGAGGTATGGGCATTTAAGCTATAAAGGTTTAAATTTGTTGAAAAAGAAAAATATGGTGTTTGGTCTCCCTAACATTCCAGATCGAGACAAGACATGTGAAGGATGTATTTTTGGCAAAATACATCGTTTGCCATTTCAAAGACATCATACAGAGCCAAAGCTCTACTCGAGATAGTGCATGCGATATTTGTGGGCCAACACAAACACCGTCACTCAATGACAACAAGTACTTCCTATTGTTCGTTGATGATTTTTTCCCGAGAATGATGTGGGTTTACATTTTGAAGCAAAAGTCGAAGCATTTTCAAAATTTCTCGAGTTCAAAGTGGCGAAAAATAAAGACTCTGCGACGAGACCAAGGAGGAGAATTCATAGGAAAATCCTTCTTGACTATTGCAAAGACAAAGGGATCCACAGACAACTTACGATTCATTCTGACCCACAACAAAATGGCGTTGCGAGCGAAAAAATCGCACAATAGTCGAGATGGCACGAGCATGATGACAGAAAAGGACTTCCAAAAACTTTCTCGGGCGGAAGCGGTAAATGCGTCGATCTATATTATGAACCATTCACCAAAAAAGGCAGTTCCGAATAAGACGCCGTATGAAGCGTGGCACCAAAGAAAGCCATAGGTAAATCATCTCAAAGTTTTTACCGCATTGCTTATTCTCATATTCCATCTCAACAAAGAGAAAAATTTGATGAAAAAGGAGAAAAAATGATCTTTGTTGGTTATAGTGATGAATCGAAAGGATATCATTTACTAAACCCAAAACAAATAAACTTATTATTTCTCGAGATGTCATTTTTGATGAAATGCAAATCATGGAATTGGAATGAAAATGAAAAATGAAGAAGATTGTGTATTTGCTTGGAACATTGCCTATTTCAACAAGTCATGGAGATCAACCAAGCACCAACTCGCCTTCCAATCCAAGCTCGAGTTCGCCAGATCATCCAAGAATTCTATCCGAATCGAAAGTCCAATTATAAGGGTAAGAAGTTTAAGAGAAATATACGAAACTTGTGATGTTGCATTTTTGCTTGTGAGCCTCGGGAATTATGAAGAAGCCGCCAAAGAAGAAGTTTGGCAAATCGCAATGGATGAAGAAATTGCAAGCATTGAAAAGAACAATACTTGGGAGCTCGTAGACCTTCCCAAGGACAAAGTGTGATCGGGGTCAAATGGATCTATAAGACCAAGTACAAAGAAGATGGCTCAATTCACAAGCACAAAGCCCGCTTAGTTGCAAAAGGATATTCTCAAAGAACCAGGAGTTGATTTCAACGAGACATTTGCACCAGCTTGCTCTAATGGAGACAATACGAATTGTCTTGGCCATTGCAACACAATTTGAGTTACCATCTACCAAATAGATGTTAAATCGGCATTTCTCAATGGTAACTTGGAAGAAGAAGTGTATGTGGAACAACCGGAAGGTTACATTGCTAACGGTGAAGAAGATAAAGTCTATTGACTCGAGAAAAGCATTATATGGATTGAAGCAAGCACCAAGAGCCTGGAACAACAAGATTGACAAGTACTTTCAAAAAAATGGTTTTCAAAAAAGTCGGAGTGAGCCGTCATTATACGTAAAGAAAAAAGGTGAGCAAGATTTTTTAATTGTTTATCTTTACGTAGATGACTTGATCTATACAGGGACAAATCCAAAGATTGGTGCAAGAATTCAAAAAGGCAATGATGAAAGAGTACGAGATGACCGACTTGGGTCTCATGAAATATTTCTTGGGATACAAGTTCGCCAATCAAAAGGAGAAATAGTTATTTCTCAAGAAAAATATCTTGAAGCATTATTGAAGAAATTTCGGATGAGCAATCGCAAGTTTTATCTCAACTCCACTTGCGAATAATGAAAAACTCGCAATTGAATGATGGTGCAACTAAAGTTGATCCAAAGATGTACCGCAACTTAGTTGGTTCGTTGATCTACTTGACGAATACAATGCCTCGATATTGTCTATCCATTCATCGATATCACGATTCATGCACGATCCAAACAAGCTCCATTATGCAAAGAAGAAAAAGAATTCTTCGATACCTTCAAGGTACGAAAAACTTGGCATCAAGTATGTCAAAGAAAAGATAATAAGCTCGTTGGATATACGATAGTGACTGGTTGGGTCACTTGATGATCACAAAAGTACATCGGGTATGTATTCTACCTTGGCTCAAAAATAATATCTTGGTCATCAAAGAAGCAAAAAAAAATGTGTCACTTTCATCAACAAAGAAAAGCAAATATATCACGCTACATCGATGCGGCTTTTGTGAAGCAAGATGGCTTAGAAGAATTTTGGTGATATTCAAAGAAAGCCAAAACAATCACACAAGAATTTTCGTGACAACATGTCAACTATTGCAATGACGAAAAATCCTTTTTCCATGCAAGGTCAAAGCACATTGAACTTCGACATCATTTCATCAAGTCTTGTGAATGATCAAGAAATTCAATTGGAGTTTATGAACACAAAGGAGCAATTGGCGATGGTTTCACCAAATCGGTGAGCCTTGATAAAATTGAACAACTTCGAAAGAGTGTCCGATCACAAATTAAGAGGGGATGTTAAAAAATAAATAAAAAAATAAAATAATTTGTAATGGAACACTACCTGGACAAGATAGAAGACACCAAACACATATCACAATGAAAGGCTGGTATTGAAAGCCAACCAACCCACTAATAATAGTGCTCTAATCATAGTGATAAATAAATAATTTCATAATCCTTGTTTAGCCCTATAAATAGGGACGTATGTTTCATCATTTGATCAACAATTTGAGAGCAAGAAACAAAGCCAATTCAAGGCTATCTAGTGAGAGAAAATTGTGTAGAAATTTGTGAGATAAAAATTGAGAGTGTTTTCTACATTATATTTTCAAAATTATATTAGTAAGAATATAATTTTGTCTCCAATTTATTTTATATTTCTCTCACATTTTATATTTACACCCGTATACCCATTATGATTTGAGTAGTTCTATACGAAAAAAACATAAGAGAAGGTGAATTGCTCCCCAGCGACGTGCGCAGTCAGTGCACAAATCCACTTTGTATATATTGAAAATTAAAAAGTTGTTGCACAAAAAATTCTTATATAATTTTGAAGTAGATTCATCACTTAAGGTCTATTTCAAGAAACCTGACAAAAACTTCAGCCATAAAATGATAAAAAATTAATCTACTAATATGGAAAAATTAAGACTGTCCTTTCCAGACACAGAACACATTACAAAAAATTCATACATCTTCGTCGCTCAACGGCTCACTCACCCAGTATCAACCTCCTCCTACCCCGAGCCACAGACGGCGGAATCACCTCCTCAACGACACGAAAGATTTTTACATCTAACACGAAATTATCGGGTGTTCCACTGGTTAGATCAAACACACAAACATCGAATTCTTCCAGGAAATTATCTACCACGAATTTCTTCCAACCATTAGTAAGTCCACCGCCATAACCTTTATAGTGATACTTAGCTACCCATCTTTTGTCTTTGACCCGAAGCTCTATGTCTTGACTTCCCTTTGGAAGATGGACCTTCGCCCACTCAGCAGGGATTGACTGCATAAGACAAGCCATAAATGATGATAAAATTGCTAAAAGAGAAATTTTATGATGATATAAACTTTTACCATAAAGAATCCCTTGTAGACATGTGATGCCCGCATAACCACCACGAAACTGTTCTCCGACGACGCCTCAGCTGCCATTTGTTGCACTCTCTTTGTTTCATCTTCTGTCACTTTCCTTCTACGAGATTTCAGCTGCAATGGATACCCTCTGCTTGAACCTCGTTTAGCTTCAATATCAAGACGAGTTAAAATGCATGAACTAATTTAAAGAAGGGATAACTACAAAAATACCCTTCAGGTTTGGGGCTGATTACAAAAAATCCAGAGTTATTTCAAAATAACAAAATGCCCACCTAGGTTTGATTATGTCTTAAATTTAAGGGGTAATTGTAATATTTTTATAAATGTCAAGGGGGTTGAATTTTTTTTTTTGCGTATGAAGGGGAAAGTGTAAGAAAGAATCAAACCTCAAGGTTTTTTTTGCAATTTTCAATATCTCTGGGTTTTTTTTGTAATTAGCACGAACCTCAGGGGTTATTGTGTAATTTTTCGTAATTATCCCTTTAAAGAAAGAAAGTTATATATATAGTATATAGTGTGTGTGTGTGTGTGTGTGTGTGAAGGGTACCTCATTCTCCGCTAAACTAGATTTTGTGAAACTGACATCGGAATGACACTTACTATTTGTTCCCCTTGGACGCTCCGAAGTAGATCGAGTAGGCTGTATTCTTGAAGGTGGTGTTCTTGCAGCATTACTCGTGCGCCTTTTCACTCGACGACCGACAGAAACATCGTCTGAAGATTCACTGCTGTCTTCGGAGATTTCTTCCACACTTGTACTTCGCTTGCTGCCATGTCCACTTTCTGTATGCTCGCATTTTTTAACAAAGTAAGACGTTGCTTTTTCGCACAGGCTTTCTTGATCAAAAATCGAAACGCGTCAAATCTTGACATCCCATTGTACTTGAAGATTAAAATATCATTTTCCTCTAGCGAGTGATCTTCAATGAATGATTCCCAACCCTGTTTGAGAAGCAATGTATCTCCATTTGTCACCAACCCTACATTCCACACGTGCCCGCTTGGACCTCTCAAAGCTACTGTTCCTGCCATCTTCTTTCTTATACTATCGGCAAACTTTTTTGGGATAGCCTGCATATTTACCCAAAATTGCGTTAAATCAGAAAGTTTAAATTGCAATAGCCATGTAGGCGCAAATCCATAGTTGACTGAAAAAATGGAATAATAAATTAGCTGCACAATCAATGAACGCTACGCCAGTAGAGCTAGCTTTAATTTCATTCCAGGTCCAATGTAATAATGTAAATGTCCCTTTATGCCTCGTGCGAATTTCGGTCAATTTACTATGTTAGAAAGAATTACTATTAGTTCAAGCATAGAGAAAACTTTTCCTGGCAAATAGCAGCTCATTTCGGTTTCATTTATTTATTTTGAGGTTCCATTTAGAAGTAAAATCCCATTGATCAAGCATTTAAAATACATTCAAAAAGGTTAATATTAGTCACTCCAATTTTCAGTCAACTTTAACCATGTATGCACAATCCATTATCAAATGCAAAAATGAAATAATACATTAGCTGCACAATCAATGAACACACCAGCAGCAGCATTCGTTTCACGTCGTCCTATGTAACCATCTAATGTGTCCACGTCCTCAGCGGTACACGCAATTGAATGAAAGTATCTTAATTAGTGTTATGCCTCATTGCGAATTCCATAGAAAGAAATACTATTAAGCACCATTTGGATTGATGAATTTGAAGCTAAGGATTTCAAATGCATAATAACAAGTCCATTGGGTTGTTTGGATGAAGTCATTCTATAACTGATTTCAAATCCTTTGTAGCTATTTTTGAGTCATTTTGGAGGATTTCAAATTGGTCAATGGACTCATTTGAAAACCTTCCTCCAAATCCTCTTCCCAAATCCAAATCCTCCCATCCAAATGCAATCTTAGTTCAAGCAAAGAGAAAATTTCTTCGCAACCAGAAGCACATGACAGTTTCATATAATAAAAAAAGAAAAAAAAAATAGAAGTAGCCATCCACAATTGTAGCCTCGTTTAATCATGGTACAAATAGACCAAGGAAAACAAGAGAGCTATTAAAACATCGTACAGAACATGTAAGTTTGAGATTTATAGCTGCTTTCTCAAAATAATTGTTGCATTGCATGTGAATATTGACAGTATTCACAAATTACAGGATTTTATTATGTATGTTCCTTTTGAGGGTGTTTTGATGCCCAAAATCGATTATGACTTTTTGGTTTGAGAGTACAAATGGTAAAACAAAATTACCTCAAACGGTAAAAATACAGGGAATAAAAATGATTCTCAGAACAGAGGAGGAAGGTAAAACGAAATTAACCCAAAATTAGTAAAATAATTCATCTCAAATTCGAAACTGATAAAATTGACAGCAAAAACACAAGTCATTCATGAAATTGGAAGCCATAAATGGCATAAGAAATGACATGCATACCAAAATTTCCCAAACAAAAAACTCAGATATACACAAAAAAAAAAAAAAAAAAATCGCATGCACGCCAAACAATAGAGAGAAGAACAATTTACTGAACTCACAAGCTGCTGATCAAATCTCCCAGTAAGAAACTGACAGAATTGAACTGTCTGAAAATGGGACCAATACATTTCTTCTTCCTTATTTCTGCACTCCATGCAGTCATTCACCATTTTCTGACAAATCTCTAATCAAGGAAACAAAAATCCAACAGAAGAAAATACTTATTAGTCGTAAAAAAAACAAGAAACGCAAAAAAAAAAAAGGAAGCAAAAATCGATCAGAATGTTGGAAGAGATTGATTTTTCTTACATGGCTGTGAGAGCAGAGGTTTTTCTTCTAGAGCAATGACTAAATTGAGCAGCGTGATATTTTTCTGGGTGTGAAATGGGAGAGGGGGGCTGAAAATCTTGGAAATTGTGAACAGAGAGGGCTTTTAATTTGTAGACCAACTTTTTGTGCGTGTGTAAATGTTGTGACGATATGTGTTCCTTTTAATACTTTTTTTTTTTTATAACTTAGCTTTCAGGCTTGCGAACCCACACGGATGCTATTCAATATGAGTTCCAACCAAATTTTCACCACTGATATGCTCCGGGAACAATTTAATGGAGCAGTGATTTGAACCCCTGACCTCCACCCCACAATTGTTTGTCGTGGCCAGGTGGGCTAAGCCACCTGGTTGTGTTCCTTTTAATACTTGAACGGTTGGGTAGTAACTCTTCCTATATATAATTAATGTTGGGGTATCGAGATATATAATACACAACAAATAAATAATACTTGAATAAAGCAAGCTCCCGGGGAAAGGCCGGAGGGGTCACAACGGTCCCACTTAAAATCCGGTCTCCTTAGACAGAACCTACTTAAACAGTACTATAAGCAGCGGACTAAATACCCCACAACAACAAACAATATTGAATACTAACTACAACAAGAATACCGTAAAAATAATTGCGTAAACTAAAAGACATAAAGGAAAGAACACACCGAATTGATAACGGAGTTCGCCATTTTGCTACGTCTCAAGCACCGCAACCGCAACGACCACTTTACTAATCTCCCGAACAAATTACAACTTGGGCAAAATTACCCACAAATTAGGATTTCCCAAATATAGGACTTCCTCAAATATAGAGATAGAAGAGAAGATTTTGGTACATCTTAAAACCAAATATTAGGGCCTTATTTATAGTTAAGAAACCCACAAAATTTTCATCAAAATTCTATGTGGGATACAATTAGTCAAATAGTAACAAATCTCCACCTTGACTCATTGTAGTCCCACGTCGAAAAATTCAACTCTTCAATTTAAGCGGTCTTCGGTCAGCCTCAAATGCGCCTTCGGCGCGCCAACTCAAATGTGCAAGATGTTGATCAAGTATAAACAATGTTTAAACTTGACCGATGTCACCACCTTGGTCAACATATCTCAAGGGATTTTCAGTAGTATGAATCTTCTCAAGTAAAATATTTCCTTCTTCTAGAATCTCCCGCACAAAATGATAACGAACGCGATATGCTTCGTTCTTGCATGAAGAACTTGGTTCTTTGCTAAGTGAATAGCGCCTGATCGTCACAATGCACGTGATGTGCTTCGACCAACTCCCAAATCTTCAAGCAAACTTTGAAGCCAAATAGCTTCCTTACACTTCACTGATCATATATATCTGCGCTGTTGTAGACAAAGCAACCGCCGATCGCAAAGTAGACTTCCAATCGACCGTGCTTTTGCCAAAGTGAACAAATATCCGGTCGTTGACCTTCGCTTATCCAAATCACCGTATAGTCGAATCACAATATCCAACTATACTTTGACCAAGTTTACCATCCCGCTCAAACACTAAACCAACATCTACAAGATTAAGAATATACCGTAGAATCCATTTCACAAGACCAATGACCTTTTCCAGGGTCATGCATATACCGCCACAACACTAATTGCCTCGTGAAATGTCCTACCTCGTACACACCATTGCATACATCAAGCTACCAACTGCATTAGCATATGGAACTTTATCCATGTAGTCTCGTTCTTCATCATTCTTCGGTGATAGTTGGGCACTCAATTTCAAATGAGGAGCAAGTGGTGTACTTACAGGTTTTGTATTCTCTGTCATACCAAAACGTTGTAGTACCTTCTTCAGATATTGCTTCTGAGTCAAACAAAGCTTGCCACTCGTTCTGTCCCGACTTATCTCCATCCCGAGTATCTTCTTGGCCTCACCGAGATCTTTCATTTCAAACTCTTGATTCAATTGAGCCTTCAACTTGTCAATTTCCAGTTGGCTCTGTGATGCAATCAACATATCATCAACATACAAAAGTAAGTAAATAAAAGATCCATCTTGTAGCTTGTGTAAATACACACAATGATCATATTTGCTCCGTGTGTACTTCTGCCCCATCATGAACTTATCAAATCGTTTGTACCATTGTCGCGGAGATTGCTTCAATCCGTACAACGATTTGATCAACTTACAAACCCAGTTTTCTTTCCCTGCAACTTTGAATCCTTCTGGCTGAGTCATATAGATTTCCTCCTCCAAATCACCGTGTAAGAACGCCGTCTTCACATCAAGTTGAGCTAGCTCCAAATTCAACTGTGCTGCCAAGGCCAACAAAATTCTAATGGAGGAATGTTTAACAACTGGAGAAAATACCTCATTATAATCAATTCCTTCCTTCTGAGCGTAGCCTTTAGCTACCAACCTTGCCTTGTAACGCACATCATTCTTGTTAGGAAATCCATCTTTCTTTGCGAATACCCATTTACATCCAATTGCCTTCTTGCCTTTTGGTAGTTGTGTCACCTTCCAAGTTTTGTTCTTCTGAAGAGATTGCATCTCTTCCTCCATGGCACCTTTCCACTTCTCACTTTCGGACTTCGAATGCTTTTGAAAAGTGAAAGGAACATCATCATCTATAATCGGAAGTGCATAAGCAACCATATCTGCAAATCGAGCAGGTTTGTGAATTTCTCGTCTAGGCCTTCTTACTGCAATGGGTTCAAATTGATCCAATGGTTCTTGGGTCTGAACTTCTTCTTCATCATCATCTGACAAATCCTCTCATTCACGGATTATCATTCTTAGCGAATTATAGCCATTTCTTCTACCTCCACCGCTTTGGTGTACGCTCCACCTGTTGCGAGCACTATCGGTCTTTTCACTTGTTACTTTCTTCAACATGGCATGTTCATCAAAGGTAACATCTCTCGCTAAACAACATTTTCTTCGACTCGAGACACCAAAGACGGTATCCTTTTTACGCCGGATGTAATTCCCATGAACAATGCCCTTTTTGCTCTCGGTTCTAACTTTGATTCCTTCACATGATAGTAAACAAGAGAACCAAAAACACGTAAGGAATCATAATCGATAATGAGGCTTTCCGGACCATACCTCTAAAGGTGTTTTACCACCTATCGCGGATGATGGCAATCGATTGATGAGATGTTGCGCGCATACGTCACAACCTCGGCCAGTCTTTGTCGCCTAACCCAAAGATTGGACAACATACATCGAACTTTCTCCACCAAGGTTCGATTCATGCGCTCGCCACCCCATTTTGTTGTGGTGTCCTCCGATCGTGAAGTGCTTAGAACAATGCCATACTTATGGCAAACTTCTTGGAAGGGATCGCTTGTGTATTCTCCACCATTATCTCAGACGTAGAACTTTGATCTTTCTTCCGGTCGATTCTCAATTCGTGTTTTCCATTTAAGGAAAATTCCAAGCACTTCATCCTTAGTCTTCATAGTGTACACCCAAACACGTGCCTGGAAAAATCATCAATGAAAGTGACAAAATAATGTTTTCCTCCCAAAGATGGTGTCTTAGAAGGCCCCCAAACATCTGAATGAACATAATCCAAAATACCTTCGTATTGTGGATAGCAGTTCCAAATTTCACCCTCTTTTGTTTTCCCCAGAACACAATGCTCACAAAAGTCAAGTTTGCATACCTTAACATCTTTCAATAATCCTTGCTTTGCCAGAGTTTGCAAGGATTTCTCACCAAAGATGTCCCAATCGCATATGCCACAACTTGGTCAGCTTCGGACTCTTTTTCATTCCCCGGAATCGCAACTCATCATTGTCCCAATTCTCAGTATTACCTTGATAGTAATACAAATTATTTCTCCTGATGCCTTTCATCACCACGAGCGAGCCGATGTAGCTTTCAGAACTCCATCTCGCAAAGTAACAATTAAGCCTTTTGATTCTAAGGCTCCCAAAGAGATGAGATTCTTCTTCAAATTTGGTACATACCGAACATCCGTCAAGACTCGGTTGATCCATCGTGATTTTTCAATCGGATAGAACCTATCCTGGTTGTCTTACAAGCATTGTCATTGCCCATATAGACAACTCCACCATTGATCTCTTCAAAATTGAAGAACCACTCATTCACGGGAGACATATGATAGGTGCATCCGAATCCAAAATCCATTCGTCGAGGGAAATTAAAGGTGAAACCACCAAAGTGAAAACTCATCTCACTTTCACCCTCGGCCTACACAAGCATCTTGAGGAGCTTTTCCTTTATTCTTCAACTTTGGACAGTCTTTTCTTCCGGTGTCCTTTCTCGTGACAAAGCACACTCATCTTTGTCAAGTTTGGCTTTGGAACGCGATCTTCCTCTTTTACCCTTCTTTTGGCTTTTCGAACGACCTCTTGCAACCAAAGCTTCATCATCTCCGCTATGTTTCGTTTTCTTTTTTATTCTTTTTCTTAATTCATAACTATACAAAGCAAAGACAAACTACAACAAGAAATACATCATCTTTCCCATGAAGTAAAGTAGTTTCTAAATGTTCAAATTCATCGGAAGAGATGATAACAACATTAAAGCCAAATCCTCATCACTAAAGGTTACATCTAAATTAAGCAAATCTGCAACTAATTGATTAAATGCAGTAATATGGTCGTTCATAGTAGTACCTGAGCGGTAGTCAAACCAGAACAATCGTTTCTTCATGAGGAGTTTGTTCGACCACTCTTCTTCGAGTAAATTTGTCCTCCAAAGCCTTCCACGGTTTGTGCGCAATTCTCATTTTTAAATGCATATTTCGCTCTCTGGACAAACACGATCGGATTGTTCCACATGCCAAGCGGTTAATGGTTTTCCACTCCTTTTCGTCAACTTCATCTGGTTTCTTTTCTTCAATGGCAATGTCTAAACCTTCTTTGAAATAGACAATCCAAAGACCTCGCCTTGCCACATGCCGAAATGACCCGTCTTAGTCAAATGTTTCCACCGAAATTCTAATATTTGGCACTAACATCCTTCCTGGCACGACGAGGATGCCGATGCACCTAAGTTGTGTCCGTAGTCATTTCGAACTCAAATAGTAGTATTCAATATTACAAATAAAAGACAAACGAGTCGAGGCAAACCTGGCTCGATACCACTTGTTGGGGTATCGAGTATATAATACACAACAAAATAATACTGAATAAAGCAAGCTCCCGGAAAGGCCGGAGGGGTCACAACGGTCCCACTTAAAATCCGGTCTCCTTAGACGAACCTACTTAAACAAGATCTTATAAGCAGCGGACTAAATACCCCACAACAACAAACAATATTGAATACTAACTACAACAAGAATACCGAGAAAATAATTGCGAAAACTAAAAGACATAAAGGAAAGAACACACCAGAATTGATAACGGAGTTCGCCATTTTGCCTACGTCTCTCCGGCACCGCAACCGCAACGACCACTTTACTAATCTCCCGAACAAATTACAACTTGGGCAAAATTACCCACAAATTAGGATTTCCCAAATATAGGACTTCCTCAAATATAGAGATAGAAGAGAAGATTTTGGTACATCTTAAAACCAAATATTAGGGCCTTATTTATAGTTAAGAAACCCACAAAATTTTCATCAAAATTCTATGTGGGATACAATTAGTCAAATAGTAACAATTAATACTTAATTACATGTCCAAGGACCGAGCCTACTTTGGAATGGTCGAAAGCGAAGACACGCCCAAATGGACCGATCAAAATTACACACGATTGGCTTGGTTTGGCCTCAAAAATGAGGATCGACGAAATTCTAGGTTGGCCCGACTCAACCGAATTTATGACTTGGCCTACTGGGTTCAGCCGGGTTGACAAGGCCTAGCCCCGTTGCCACCTCTCTACCCTTAGGCACTTAGTGAACCCTCAGGCTTGTTGTATTTAGTTGTTTTCACTACCCTAATAAGCAATTAATTTATAAATATAGGGATTGGTTCAAATGAGACCAAACCCTTTAGGTGAGACCGTAGGGACATATCATGACCATTGGATTGAAAGTAGTAATGGTCCGCATTTTCCCTCTTATTTTTAGTAGGCGCCTGGATTTATTGGGAGGATTAAGGGTAATTTGGTATTTTCGAAATTAATATCCTTAACAATTATTGGTAAAAGAATCTTACCATATCTCTCTCTCCCACGATTTAAGGTGTCAGTTATATTCTCAAAACCAACGTCTGTTCAGTTTTATTTCTCAATCCATTTCACGTCTCTGTTCAGTTCTAAGTATACACAATAATAAAACTATATATGCAATATTCTTATTCTAAATAAGCACAATATTAAGATTTAATATAATACACTATGTTCATACTAAATATGCAAATTTGGAACACTATATATGTATAACTTAAATATGCAGTATGCATGGTATAAATTATAAGGACCAATGCCTAGTGTATTTCAATATTTTACTTGCTGTTTTGTTATAAGTATACACAATAACGAACATATATATACAATATTCCTATTCTAAATAACCACACTATTAAAATTTAATGTAATACACTTTGTTCATACTAAATATGCAAATTTGGAACACTATATATGCAGAACATAAATATGTAGTATGCAGGGTATAAATCATAAGGACCAATGTATTTCAATATTTTCTTGTTTTGTTTTAAGTATACACAATAACAAAACTATATATGCAATATTCATATTCTAAATAAGTACACTATTAATATTTAGTGTAATACACTTTGTTCATACTAAATATGCAAATTTGGAACACTATATATGCAGAACATAAATATGCAGTATGCAGGGGATAAATTATGCAGTATGTTGAAGAAGGAGAGAGGATGGTTGACCGCGTGATTAAAGGAACATGATCAATAACAGATCACGCTCCTGATTTGTAGCAGTATAATGATGGCGGTTATTTTTGGTATGTTTTTCTATTCCTATTTTACCCTTGCACGTGATCAATTCTTTGTATTTATTAGGTGAATCTTGGCCATCCAATTTTATTTTTTATGGTGTAGATCTATCCCTACGGTCCCCACCTAATGCTATGGTCTCACAGATCTCCTCCCTATAAATATAATTGATTTTAAATCATATATGTTAACTAAGAAACATTAAATCATCTATTTTTTGTGCTTAAGTTATATTTATATAAAACTGTCAAACAAACTCAATTTTTAAATCAAATGTGTTAACTAAGAAACTTTTCTAATTAAATTTTAAAAATACTATTTTTGTTTAAAATTGTAAACTAATTTTATTTTATTTATAGTTAAATCAAACAAACTTTTCTATATATTATAGTTATAATTGAACGGAATTAAGTTTTAATTATTAAAAAGTGAAATTATATTTAAAAGTGGGTCGAATCTCCGAAACTCTAACTGACCTAAGGTAGCGAAATTCCTTATTGCATAAGTAGCGATCTGCACGAATGGTGTAACGATCGCCCGTTGTCCCGACATGGACCCATTGAAATTGAATTCTCCGTGAAGATGCAAAGTACCAACGGCTAGACGGTAAGACCTCGTGTACCTTAACTATAGCTTCGCGTGAAATTTTTTTATTTGAGGGATTGGATCCAAATTTGAAAAGAGTGAGGATCAAATCTCAAAGTCACCACCTTGCGGACTAAATACTTTGTGTCTTTTTAAATGTTGTACATAGGACTCCATGTCCAAAAAAAAAAAAAAGTAAATCTCTGAATGAGTCCACTTAGACAATTAAAAGAACATTTTTCCCCCTACCCGTGACTCGGTTACTTGAGCGGTGGAATCACCTCCTCAATGACACTAAAGATTTTTACAACAATCGTGCAAGTCTCGTGCATTCCACTGGCAAGATCAAATATACACACGTCAAATTATTTTATGGATCAATAGCCTGCATATTCCCCCAAAAATGCCTTTGAACTTATATCAGAAGGTTTTCAACAACCATGTCCACACTTGGCAACGAAAATAGAATATCACATTAGTTGCACGATTATTGAACACACCAGCAGCAAATATTTTTCAAGTCCTTTTTGAATAAGGGGATGAGGCCTGGCTCAGTTAGTAAATGTTCTTTTTTTGGGTGTGAAGAAAGGGATGAGGCTTGATTTTTTATTTTTTAAAATCATGAACAAAGGAGTTTTGTTGATCAACTTCTTGTTTGTTTGTGTGTATTTCCTTTTATTATTTGATGGATTGAGCAGACAACTATATTTATTATATTTAGTTATTTGAATTACAAAGATACATAGTTATTTGAAATTAAAAATATACATACACGCTTTGATATTTAGTTGTCAGCACGGTCTTATACACACACGCTTTGATATCAACCTTTATCAAATTATCATGAAGAACCTTTTGTAGACATGTGATGTTGCATAACATAACCACTGTAAAATTGCTCTCACACGATGATCCAGTTGCCGTTTGTTGCGCTTTATTTTTTCCATCTTTTGTCACCTCCCTCATACGAGATTTTTGATGCAATGAATACACACTTCTTGAACCATTTTTACCTTCTACATCAAGGTTTCACGACACAAACTAAGTAAAAGAAATTAGAAGGAAAAATATAATACAAAATTTGAAATGACATTTGAATGATATTTAATCTTGTTTTCCCTTCGACCTTTAAGTTGTTTTCTTGAAGGTGGTACTTTTGTGCTTTTTCGGACATGTAAAGATTCATCAGTGTCTTAAAGCCTTCTTCAAACTTCTCTTTTACTTATCGTCGTGTCCACTGTCTCTATGCTCACATATTCTAACAAAGTAAGACGATGCTTTTTCGTAAAGACTTTCATGATCAAAAATTAAAATATTAAACCTTGAGTTCCCATATATCTCCATTTGTCACCGAATTTACATTCCACGCATGCCTGCTTGGACCATCCTGCTATCTTATTCTCGTATGTTGTCCGCGAACTTTTTTGGGATAGCCTGCATATTTACCAAAATTGTATTTGAATTTATATCAGAAGGTTTATATCGCAATAACCATTTACCCCATGTACTCTTAATTGTCTCACTTTATCCCCCTTACACTCTCATTTTGTCTCATTTTATCCCCTACTCTCATTCTAAAATAGTATACTGATATTTTATATAATTTTAATTATTATTTAGTACTAAATATTAAGTATTTAAAACTATATATTACTACAAAAAAAATTGTGTTTAGTGAGTTGCGTTGTTAATATTAATTATCACAAGGTATACTACCTACGCTTTTGAAAGGGTCATGAGTTGCGTTGTTAAATTTGAGTTCACAAAAATATCCATGAGGCAAGATTTATGCGTAGGTAATTCTCATTTCCGACGCTTTTATCAAATGCGTCATTATATGGTGACACTATTTTCTGTCACAATTAATAAAAATTTAATATATTTTAAATGAAGTTTTGCTTACGCTAAAAGTTTTGTTAAATTTAGGGACGCTATTAAGCGTCTTTAAAGTCACGACGCTTTTGAAGATTAGTGCCATTAAAATTATGATGAAATTTACATTTCTAGCTTTTACAAAATTTATTAAAGATTAATTCTTTATTATTTTTTTAAAAAATTAAACTTAATATTTAGTTTTTGACCCATTTTGAATATATTTGTTGTTAGTCAATTATAGACTACATAGTCTCTATTTATTAAATCTCAAAGCCACTCTTAAAGCTACAATCTTTCGATGTGGGATATATATTCAATTTATTTTTTTACTTTGTGACGCTTTTTAATAAGTGTCGCCATTTTAATGACACAAGCAATAAAAGTGTAAGAAAAATTTAAAATTTTAGTGACAAATAAAAAAATGAATGTGTAAGTAGAATAGAAAGTGTCATCAATTTTATGACGTATTTTAATAAGAGTCGTCATTTTAATGGCACAAACAATAAAAGTATAAGTAAATTTTAAAAATTTGGCGAAAAATAAAAATTTGCGTAAGTAAATTAGAAAGTTTCATTAATTTTATGAAGTTTTTTATTAAGCGTTGTCATTTTAAGGACACAAATAAAAAAATATAAGTAAATTCAATAATTATTGTGATACTTATAAACAAATTCGATCATTTTATTAAAATAATGACACTTCAATAAAAGTGTCATTAAATTTACTAAAAAGATAACACTTTCTAGTAAGTATCACTAATTTTTATAATTTATTTAAAAATGGTCAATTAATGCTTATTTATAACGACGCTTTTTGATAGTGTCATTACATTAGTGTTGGGATAGACCATTTTTCTTGTAGTGTATTTAATTCAAATTAAATGACTATTAACATAGCTCTTATCAAAATTTATATTTTGTAATTTTATCATTAGATAATACAATTTATCAAAAAAATCTATTTACTGAAGAAATTATCAAAGTATCGTTGATTTTGTTTTTTAATTTAACATAGTTTCTTTGAACTCATAATAATTCTATCGATGATTAAAAAAATATTACTAGAATCTCACATAATACTTAGTGGAATTAAATCAATTTGTATTGAAAAATTAATTATTATTTTCATTAATTATTACATATTACAAACAAAAGTATTAAATTATTTTTGCTTACATAATTCCATAAAACTTTATTTTTGCTTACACAACTCCATAATTGAGAGTTGTACATTAGATAGCAAATTATTAGAATGTGGTAGTGCAGTGGTGACAACCAAATTACAGGTTTGGTGGACCCACATTCCCAAAACCTGTAATTTGGCTGTCACCCACCGCACTACCACATTGCAGTAATTTTATATCTAATGTACAACTCTCCATTGCATTGATATTAAGAAGTGGTTGACTATGAGCACGTGCTCATGGAAAGTGACAATATATGTGCAGAAAGTGGGATTGAGCAGTGAATGGGTGATCGGTAAAGAAGGAAGAATAAAAATAACAAGAAGAAAGGAAAAGGGAAAAAGGAGGAGGCGAAGGAGGACAAAAAGAGTAAAAAACAAGAAAGGGGTGATTGGGGGACGCGGCTGGCCGACTGTGGTTGGGCGGCAGCGATGATGGGAAGTGGGTTGGTAATTGGGAGTGAAAATTGGTGAAGAAAGAAGAAAAAAGAAAATATAAGAAAAATAGAAAGGAAAATGAGAAGTGATTGAATGATATGCCCTAATTAGACAACGCGTACGAGACCATACATGACAACTAAGTATTGACGTGTGTACAAGTGTTTTTAATTCAAATAACCAAATACAATAAATACTAATCAATCCATTTAGCATATAAAGATATACACACATTCAATTACACACACAAGTTGTTCTACAACACAATACCCTCTCTTTCACAAGCCTCCTACACTTATTCACACAAAGAACGTGAAAAATCAACTAACTTAGCCATTGATCTAGTCGAAGAAGAATCGCTCTCTGCGTGTACGAACTCAAATCTCTTTCACCGTTTATCTTTCTTGTAATTTTTTATGTGTAACAAAACATTATTTTTGTGGTTGAATTTTAGTTTCTTGATATCGGGTTTGCAAGAAAATGGTGGGCGATTGCAAAGACTGTGAAAAGTGGGAAGATAACATGTATTGGTCCCACTTTCATACAGTTCAGTTCTGTCAGTTCCTCACTGGAGATTTGATCAGCGCAACTTGTGAGTTCAATTCTTGTTCTTCTCTTTATTTTTGTTGTATATGCATATTTTCTTAAACTGCTTTTTCTGTGGAAAATTTTGGGTGAAAATGGTAAGTTAAAAATTGGTTTGCATGTTTTTGCTATCAAGTTACTCCCATTTGTTATGAGTTTAATTTTTATCTATGGAAGGAAGATTGGTATAATAAATTTTATTTTTTCTGAAAAATAATAGTTAAAGTGTATTTAAATTATTTAGTAGACAAGTTTCAAATTTAATTATTTTGTTTATAAAATTTGTATGATATTTAGAAATTTTAACATGGCCATTAGATAGCCACTGCCGCCACCCCCGGCTCAGCTTTTATCCCTTATATTTTTAATTCCAGTTTACATCTTTTGTACTCTCTTTGTCTCACTTTATCTACTCTAGGTTCTTAAGAAAAAAATAGATTACTACAAATATATTTATTTTTTATATTCTATTAATCTATCAACATGATTAATTTACATTTTATGTTAAAGTTATTACTTTAAAAAAAATATTTACAGAGTTCCCATATAATAAGATACTTTTCATTAGCTAATACACTTTACTACGAATTTCTTGCTCATCATAAATCTGAAAAATATATTATAAGTATATAAATACACATTGTTAGTTACATAAAACATTTATAAGAAAAATTTAATTACTAATAAAATTATGATAAGTCAATGAAATTATGTTAAATTAAAATGTAATCATTATAATCAAATTCATAGAGGTAAATTTTAATATATAGACAAAATTATACTTTTGTGAATTTAAAACAGTAACTATTACATTAGTGATAATTAAATTGTTTATAATTTCTCTAGTATTATATTAAACTCGAAAGAGTTTTCCAGAAAATATTGAGATTCTTCTAATAGTAAAATATGTAATACTAATATTTTATGTATCATTAATACGTAATTGGGAATATGTTATATATTTTGTATATTTATGATGAGTATAAAATTACATAGAAAAATATTAGTTAACAAAAAATATCATACAAATATAAAATATTTAAGTGGAACCATGTGAATGAAAACATAGTCATTAAAACATAAGTTTTATAAAACTTTAATTTCATTTAATATTAAATTGAAAACTTACTGGAATATATATATATATATACATTTGTTTGTTAATTAGAATATTATAAAATAACTATAATAATTTCTAAATGTGACATGATTATATTTTCAGAGTATAGGGCGTAAATGACATAATGATATTATTGGGGTTAAAATGAGATAAAATGATTATAAGGGAGTAAGGTAATACTCAATATTTTAGAAAATCATTAATATGCCCACGAAATGCAAGTATAATTTTAATGAGAAGGCAACTTATTTTTGTGGTTTATTTATACCATGATAAAGTACTAGACTACAAGTGTAGACTAGTACTATTTGTTTCGAATATAATGTGGATCATTTGGTGGTGTTATATTGGCAAGAAAAGTTTCATCTTTGCTTGAACTATTAGTATTTGTTTACTATAGTTAAAATGATTTAAATTCGCACGTGAGCATTAAAATGAATAAAAGATACTTTTAATCAATTGTGTGTAACCCTCAGGTCATGGACATCTAGATGGTTACATGGAACATGAAATGAATGTTGTTGTTGTTCTGTTCATTTATTGTGCAACTAATGTAATATCCAAGTATATTTGTTATCAAGTGTGGGCATAAATGGTTATTGTAGTTTAAACCTTTTGATATCAAATGCGATTTTTCATAAATATGCAGGCTATCCCGAAAAAGTTTGTCGACAACATACGAGATAAGATGACATCAACAGTAGCTTTGAGAGGTCCAAGCGGGCATGTGTGGAATGTAGACTTGGTGACAAATGGAGATGTATTGCTTCTTAAAAATGGTTGGAAAGCATTTGTTGAAGGTCACTCGCTTGTGGAAAATGATATTTTAATCTTCAAATTCAATAGGAACTCAAGATTTGATGTTTCAATTCTTAATCAAGAAAGCCTTTGCGAAAAAACATCTTCTTACTTTGTTAGAAAATGTGAGCATAAAGAAAGTGGACACGTTGATAAGCAAAAGAGAAATATCGAAGAAGGCTCTGAAGACACTGATGAACCTTCAAATGATAGGGTTGACGATGATAGAGTGAAAAGGCGCAGAAGTGAAGCTGCAAGAGCACTACCATCAAGAATACAACCCACTCTCTCTGCTTCGAAGGGTCAAAGGAGAAACATGAGTAAATATCATTTAGATGTCATTTCAAATTTTGTCTTATATTGTTTCTTCTAATTTCTTTTACTTAGTTTGTGCGGTTAAACCCATCTTGATGTAAAAGGAAAACAACATTCAAGCAGTGCGTATCCAGTGCAGCTAAAATCTCGTAGGAGGGAGGTGACAGAAGATGAAAAAAATAGAGCGCAACAAATGGCAACTGCATCATCGTCTGAGAGCAATTTTACCGTGGTTATGCGAGCATCACATGTCTACAAGGGGTTTTTCATGGTAAATGTTGATATCATAATTTAATTTCGTCGTTTAACAATTTATTATCATTTGAGATTATCTTTAGTGATTTTATCATCATTTTTGTCTTGTTTATTGCAGTCAATCCCTGTTGAGTGGGCGAGGATCCATTTTCCGAATGGAAGTCAAGAAGTAGAGCTTCGGGTTAATGATAAGACATGGGTAGCTAGATATCATTATAAAGGTTACAGTGGTGGACTTAGTGGTGGTTGGAAAAAGTTTGTGCTAGAGAATTTCCTAGAAGAATTCGATGTGTGTGTGTTTCACCTTGTAAGTGGAACGCATACGGCGATTACTGCACGTTAAATGTGAAAATCTTCCGTGTTGTTGAGGAGGTGATTCCACCATCACAAGTGACCCGAGGCCCTAGTAGGAGGTTGACAAGGCATATCAGCGACTCGTCTAGTGACGATGCATCAAGGTTGAGCGAGGAAGAGTGAGGAAGATGTATAATGTTTTTGTAAATTGTTAACTTTGTGGGATTATTTTCTAATTTGCTCGAAAAAACGTTTATTGTAGTTTGGCTTATTATGTCATATTCCTTTTAAGATCAAGCATTTCCGTTGAACTGAAATTGAGTTCAAATGTTTGCTTAGGGGTTGATATTGAGTTGTGGATTATTTTTCCAATTATTCCCCTAAGTTGTATAGAAGCGTACTATGAATGCTTAATAAACTCATATGCAAGTTGTCAAAAAAAAATGTTAAGTTAAATAAAATACATAACAATGTTTATATGTCAAGTTAAATCGAATACATTTTATTACTAAGTGTGGGAATAATTACAACTTACTAGGAAACAAAATCAGTGTGAACTTGCTATTCGAAAAAGTCATATGCTTCTATATTTTTTGCGGAACAACCATAAAAGAAATTTAAACAATTACACATTCTTGTTAAAATAGTGTCTCTTTACCTTGTATTATATTTCTTTTGCATATAGGTATACTAACAATATATACTTAGAATAATAAATTTCTTCATCACCTATTTCAAGAAAAATAATGGAGTTTTTTTGAACTCAAATCTCCTACTATTGACAAACCTCAATAGATAATATCTTTCCTCCATGAAACTTTGATCTTTTAACTTTAATTTCTTGTTCTATTATTCGAATTTATTCTCTATCTTACTCATTTAATTTGTTTGGATGGTGATTGAAAAGCGAAAAGAAAAATATTATTTTACCTTTAACATTATTAAATTGAATTCCAGCTTCTTCAAAATCTTTCTCTTATGATCACATCGTTATATATATATATATATATATATATGCAATCTTTATGATTTGCTATCTAAGATATCGCTTGAACAACACTGATATTTGTACATTTCGATTATTAATTAATAATGCAACCAATGTGATATATATTCTATTTTTATTGTCAAGTGTGGAATGTGCATACGCAGTTATTGCAATTTAAACCTTTTGATATCATATCAAATACAACTGTGGAGTAAACTTGCACGCTTGACATAACGTGTTTAATTAGCACATGCACAAGACATACTATACCCTTTTTCTTTAGTCTCATAGGGTGATAAGTAGCAACAACAAAAATGTTCTTGAGATCACTGCCAGAAAAGCCACTTGTCATGTGTGCAATTTCATCAAAATCAACATCACCCACAAGTCTTCCTTTGCAAATATATTTTAATATATCTTAAATTTGTAAGTGATGTTAGGCAAATTTACCATAAATCTACATAACAAAACTAAAAGAAATAAAAATTGTGTATATAATCAGACACTTGAAGATATATTGACATTACTATAATGGATTATGTACTACATAATGTGATGGTTCTTTACATCAATTTTACACAAACATTATTTGTTGAATACAATTATTGGCATCTTCAATTAACTCCTTTCTTTCGCATGAGTTTTCGGACCCACAATATCTTCACTTTGTTTCACAAAATATAGTTTTTAATATTGCGTATTTTCCTTCAAGTCAAAGTGCATTGTACAACATAAATGTTGGACCTCTAGCGCTACTCGGATTGACGACTATCCCCACAAACCAACACGAATCTTTTCTAGCGCGCTTTGTCCTCACTCACGCGCACCCTGGAAAACTTCCCAGGGGGTCACCCATCCCATGTCTACTCCAGGCCAAGCACGCTTAACCTTAGAGTTTCTATGTAATGGGCACCGAGAAAAGAAGATGCATCTGTTGGTATAGGTAGTCCAAATCATATCCTTTAAGCTATCCTTTTAACTATGAAATCCAGCTAGCGCTCACGAGTTTGAATCGCGGGTCGCGCCACGCGCCCTCTTTTAAAGCCCATTGCGGGCATGATCTTGGACCAAATCTCAATAATCCCCCCCAAAGACTGCCAAAGATCATCTCGGCTCGGTCTTGGCAACCTCATTGTCCGCCAAACTTCCTCGGTTCTAACGCCAACTTCTTCTTGATTCAAGCGTCGCGTCACGCCCGACCTCTCGATTCCGGCAACCCGAAGAACCTACACCTTCGCCTCGATCTGTTTACCTCGATTCCGACCACCTGGCAACTTACCCTTCGCCCGATTCTGGTCCACCCAAGAACCTACACCTTCGATTCGATGCTTTTTTACCTCGATTCCAACCACCGACAACCTACCCTTCAATTCGGTCCACCCAAAGAACCTACACCCTTCGTTCGATCCGTTTTCCTCGATTCCGGTCACCTGGCAACCTACCATTCATTCTGGTCCATTTACCTCACTGCGCCAAAGATCTCGCCCACCGCTCCCGGCAACCTCTCTGCAACGTGCTTCCAAGGGAATTCAAACTCGTGACCGCTCGATACCGGTTGTTGGACCTCTAGCGCTACTCGGATTGACGATCGTCCCCACAAATCAACACGAGTCTTTTCTAGCGCTTTGTCCTCACTCACGCGCACCTCGGAAAACTTCCGGGGTCACCCATCCCATGTCTACTCCAGGCAAACACGGTTAACCTTAGAGTTTCTATGTAATGGGCACCGAAAAGAAGATGAATTTGTTGGTATAGGTAGTCCAAATCATATCCTTTAAGCTATCCTTTTAACTATGCAATCCAGCGCTCACGAGTTCGAATCGCGGGCCGCGCCTCGTGCCTCTTTTAAAGCCTATTGCAGGCAGGATGCTGGACCAAATCCCAACAATAAACAATATTTATAATGTAATTAAATTAAATTAAGTCACATTACTAACTTATTTTAGGGGAAGAGGAGATGAGATCGAGAAATTTTCATGATGTTCGAGGGGTTAAGTAGAAAAATATAATTTAGAGGGTAATATAGAAAATCGCGTATAATTTAATGGGTTTATTAAAATTTTCTCTTTCATCATCATCATCATCATCATCATCATCATCATCATCATCAACCCTAAACAATATTTATAATGTAATTAAATTAAATTAAGTCACATTACTAACTTATTTTAGGGGAAGATTTTGAGACCACATAATTTTCATTGATGTTCGAGAGGGTTAAGTAGAAAAATATAATTTAGGGGGTAATATAGAAAATCGCGTATAATTTAACGGGTTTATTAAAAATTTCTCTTTATCATCATCATCATCATCATCATCATCATCATCATCATCATCATCATCATCATCATCATCATCATCATCATCATCATCATCATCATCATCATCATCATCATCATCATCATCATCATCATCATCATCATCATCATCATCGTTATTATTTTGGATCACATATCATTGATCTAGCACTTAAAACACATCCAAAAAGGTAATAGTCACCACAACTTTTAGCATGCAGAGCTAGTCAACTTTTATTTAATCTAAATGATAACAAGACCATGAAGACTTCAATAGCAACAGAGGACACACCTCAAAATGGTCCACTGTATATTTGAACTAGTAGTCCACACTTGTAGACAAGGTTTTTCATGGTATAAATGGACTGAGAAAACAAGTAGAGAATTTTGAATATGGGATAATATCATTTCTGGTACCCTAAGTATATCTATTTTTACTTTTGGTACCCCATGTACCAAGGTCATCAACGTTACCTTTTTAATCATTTTTTGTGCATTATGTTAAATGACCGTCAGATGCAACAGGAATTCAAGATTTAATGTTTGATAAAAAAAGCGTGTGCATAAAACCAACATCCTATTTTATTAGAAAATGATTTAAGGATTGATATTGAGTTCATGTGGATTATTTTACAAGTTATTTCCTAGGCTGTCTTGGTAGCATGTTAAATAAATTCATATGTGAGTTGTCACGTGAAATTCTATGTTAAGTTACATAAATACATAACAATATGTATATATCAACTTAAATGGAGTACATGTATGTTGTTACCAATTATCAAGAGACTAAATTAAGTTAAATGAATTTTTTGCAAACACTCCCTGTAAGACAACCATGAGATCACTGCTAAAAAAGTCAAATGTCATATGTGCAATTGCATCGAAATCAACATCACTTAAGTATCACTTTTAATATCTTAGATCTGTTTGTGATGCCAGGTACATTTACCATAAATCTACATGACAAAAATGAAAAAAATAAAAATCATGTAAATAATCAGAGACTTGAATACCTTTTGACAATACTAAAAATGAACTATGCATTACACAACTAAAAAATGAACTATGCATTACACAACGTAAAGATTCTTAATTAACATTAATTTCAAATAAAAGTTGTCTGCTGGATATATATGGAAATTTCTATTAAGCCCTTACTTTCACATGAGTTTTTAGGTCCACAATGTGTTAACTTTATTTCGCAAAATAAAAGTTTTTAATCTTGCAGATTTTCCTTCAAGTTAAACTACACTTTACAACATGAAAAATATTTATAATATAATTAAATTAAATGAAATAATGTTACCAACTAATTATTAATTAAAATAGCAAATATCAATGACTAACATGCAACACACGTGCACTTTACTAGTTAAGTGTAATTAAGCAACACTCAACCGTCAAACAATCTAAAAATGTCTCTAAATAAAGGTGCATGTAACATTTATAAAATCAGGCTTTGTTAACGAGAAAATATCACCAAATGTCAATTTAGCAGGTGCACTTCTTTTTAATTCAATATTTAAATATAGCTAAGTAATACTAATATCAATCAAAAATATCGGTAAAAAGATTTTATGTGTATAAAATTAGGTCATGCTGACAAGAAAGTATCATCTAGTGTCATTCTATAGTGAATTAGCTGTGTTTTTTTAATTTGATAGTTGAATATAAATAAATAATAGTCAATTCGTTCCAAAATCTTCGTAAAATAAGATTTGACATTTGTGAAACCAGACCACGCTGATGAGAAAGTATCACCACGTGTTATTCTATAATAAATTAGTGTATCTCCTTTAAAATTCATTGATTGAAAATAATAACTAATAGTCAAATTTTGTAATCATTAAAATACCTCCATAAAATAAGATGTAATGTATATGACCGTGCTGACAACTAAGTATCGACGCGTGTACATATCTTTTGAATTCAAAAACTAAATATAATAAATATTGTTTGCTGCTCAATCCATTTAACTATTAAAAAAAAACAATCACCATGATAAACACAGACAGACAAAGAACATTGTATTTTTGGTGTGTTCATTCATTGTGCAAGTAATGTGATATTGTATTTTTGTGGCCAAGCGTGGACGCAGCAGCGCACATGGCTGTTGAAATTTAACCTTCTGATATAAGTTCAAAGGCATTTTTTTGGTGAATATGAAGACTATTCCATAAAATAATTTGACGCATGTATATTTGATCTTGCCAGTGGAATGCACGAGACGTGCACGATTGATGTCAAAATTTTCTGTGTCATTGAGGAGGTGATTACTCTATCTCAAATAACCCGAGGCCCAGGTAGGAGGGCAAAAATGTTTTTCTTAAAATTCTCTAAGTGGGACCTTGTGACGCCCATCCCTATTACTACTATTAGAAAATATATAAATAACACAACTCGACTACAAACTCTATTTAAAACGTGTAATTTATTTTTTCTTTTTCCTGAGTAAATTTAATAACAGACGATCAATGAAATAAACCCTGTAAACTGCAACAAAGATTTTATCATTTAGAGGCAAAAGGCCAGTCAACCCTGTTTGTACGAAAACATGATGACTGGATATACAAACTCAAAACTCAAACCAGCACACTATTTATATATTTTTACAATACAGTTTCAAAAGATATAAACAGTACGAGTTCCTCCATAAAACACAACGGAAGCAAAATCAAAAGGAACCCAAAACAAGCCCGACAGGTCGTCATCCATATCCATGATCCTCAAAACCTGAAGAAGCTTCAGCACTGCACAGTAAGCCAGAGACTCAGGCATTCACATGCTCACCTACAATGCATGAACAACATGAGCTAAAGCTCAGCAAGTAAAAATCATTCATGTCCAAAGAATAATGATGTTTTCCAACATGTAATGCTAACATGTAAAATCCACGAATCAAAATACCTTTCTCAAATCCTTTTCTTTCAAATGTGCCCCTGACCCAATTACTATGCACCGAAAAAGAGCTCTGCACACAACAATAATCAATTGGCCAATAATTCGTTATGATGTTACGTGTGGACCATCCTCCCGCGGCCCAGCTAAGGGTCTCCTACTTGCATCCCATGTGTCTCAAAGAAGTCCCACCCCGTAGGTCATAACATAGGTACCCACAAATGGTCCATCCTCCCGTGACCCACCGAGAGCCCATCTCCCGAAGTACCCCACTTGTTATACCTAAATATATATATATATATATATATATATATATCATATATATCATATATATCATAAGCGCGCCAGTGTCTCGAAGTGCACTAGAAGTGGTCACCAAACAACCATTTTCTTCCAGAAAATATTTTCGTGCATGCGAACATCCTCTTGTAATATGCATGCACATGCAAATGTTGTGAATGTCATGTTCAATGGCTCACCAAGAACCATATTGCATCATCATGCCAACCAACATGCATCACATAATATCCACATATATTCAAGAAGATACCACACCACATATAATACAATTAATTCAAACAATACTATGTTCATGCATTACGATTCGAGATAGATTTTTACTTACCTTGTGCCGAGTTCGGTCTCGATTCTGAGATATGTTATGATAATTAACTCTCCGATTTAGGTGCACAACAATCTGTCAGAAAAGTTGGTCATCAATTTTATCCAAATCAGCAAGTTACTATACCGAATATCAAAAAGGCCCTCAAATTCTGAGTTCAACTAGATAACATCAAGATTTGAAGCTTAATCAAATATGCCTCAACTTCTCGTTTTAAATGTGTTTTAACATAGAAAATTGGTTGAATGACCTCTATATAAAGTCCCTAATATTAAACTTTTGACAATTTCGTATTAAATTACATATAATTCTTAACATATATATCTTAATTTGAAATATATAACACCCCTACAATATAGTAGTTTATATATTTTATTCTGTACCATAATTAATTGAAATTATTTCTATAAGTAATGGAAATACTTACCAGATTTTATTATGTTGATCCCCTTTCATTTCTTCTTCCCTTTTTTTTTTCTCTGTCCGTGTGTGTTTATCTGATGTGAAGATTTAATCTAATCTAGATATAAGATATATATATATATATATATATGTATGTATTCTCTCACTTAGTTTGGTTAAGGCGGTGGTTTACATATATATACATATAAGATAAGGCTACATATATTATTATATATACATATTTCTAAGTACTCTAACATCAGATATAGTTACGTATATACATATATAGATACATGTGTATGTTAATGAGAGAGTAGATAAGTTTCACTCACCCATATATATATACATAGCAGTAGTAGTACACGTGTATGACACACACACACACATATATTAGGAGTTTTCCTTTTTTTTGGTTATAAAATTATATAATATTATTAATATTAATAGTCTACGTACTTGCCTAAAATAAAGTTTCTATTTTCAATTATATTATTTTAACTATCACATTATATATATATCTATATATATATATATATATATAGTCGGTAATATTTTACCTTGATCAAGTATTGTATTTATTTCTCTAGTAAATCTTTCCAAATATTATATTCTTCCCAGTCAATACAATACTGACACCTTTCACATCTAAGCTTACCAAGTGCAATCTAATGGCATCTACCAGTTTGACACCTAGATATTCCTATTTAAATATATGATCAACCGCTTAAGTTAGTAGCCCAACCACTAGTACTTTTTATGAGAGCTCCAAATCATAAAATGAATCATGCCATCTAAAATAAAATAAATTATGCAAATATCAATATCAATGCAAATGACACATAAACAACTTTAGTGCATGAACTATATTGGCTAAATGAGTAGTGAAAGGTTCGGGGTATTACATCTTCCTCCTTATAGAAATTTCGTCTCCAAATTTGACTTACCAAATAAGTCGATACTTAGCTCTCATTTCATCTTCTCTTTCCCATGTAGCTTCTTTTATAGATTGATTCCTCCAAAGTACTTTAACTAATGGAATTTCCTCATTCCTGAGTTTCTTTACTTCTCGTAACAATATCCCCACAGGTATCTCTTCGTAGCTCAAATCCGTTTTCAACTCTATCGGCTCGTTTGTCAAAATGTGAGATGGGTTTACAACATATTTCCACAACATAGAAACATGGAATACATCATGAATTTGAGACATTGACGCAGGTAAGTCAAGTCTATAAGCCACATCACCAATTCTCTCAGTAATATGAAACGGACCAATGTATCTAGGACTGAACTTTCCTTTCTTTCCAAATCGCATTACTCCTTTCATTGGTGCCACCTTCAGAAACACTTGGTCTCCTACGAAGAATTCTAGCATTCTTCTTCTTTGATCTGAGTAATTCTTCTGTCGACTCTGAGCAGTTTCCATTCTCTGCCAAATTTGCATTGCTTTGCTTCGTTCATTTCTCGAACTAGGTCTGGACCTAAAAGTTTCCTTTCACCAACCTCATCCCAGTGAACCGGCGATCTACACTTTCTACCGTACAATGCTTCATAGGGAGCCATCCCGATTGTGGCTTGATAGCTATTGTTATAGGAGAATTCTATCAAAGGGAGATATTTACTCCATTGTCCTTGGAAATCTAGAACACATGCTCTAAGCATATCCTCTAAAGTTTGTATTGTTCGTTCCGATTGCCCATCAATGAGGGTGATAAGCAGTGCTAAACGATAGTTGTCTTCCTAGTGCCTTCTGTAAACTCCTCCAGAAATTAGTTAAGAATCTAGAATCTCTATCAGAAACAATGGATAGTGGCACCCCATGAAGTCTAACCACTTCCTGTATATAAAGTTGTGCATATCGATCCATGAAATAGGTTGAGAAAATAGGAATAAAATGAGCGGATTTGGTTAATCTATCTACAATCACCCAAATAGCATCGTGTCCCTTGACAGTTTTGGGCAAACCTATCAAAAATCCATGGTGATCCTTTCCCATTTCTATTCTGGAATAGGAGGTTGCAACGTTCGCTGGCCTTTTCTGTTCCACCTTTATTTATTGATAGATTAAACATTGTTCCACGTATTGTGCAATATCCCTTTCCATAGTGCCACCGAATGCATCTTCGATTTCGTACATTTTAGTAGCTCCTGGATGTACGAGAATGGCGTTGAATACGCTTTTGCGATAATATTCTCTCGGAGATTGTCTCTATTGGGTATGTATAATCGTTCTCTAAATCGCAACACTCCATCCTCGGATATCTTGAAATCGAAGACACTCCCGAGGCAATATCTTCCTTTACTTTAACATAGTAATCATCACCTTGTTGTTCTGTTGAATTCGATCAAGTAGCGTCGATCGGAGTGCTAACATTGCTAACTTAGCTTCAATGGACCCTAATGATACAACCTCTACATTTATTTTCCGAGATCCATTAACTCGGTTTCCGAATGCGAATCGCAATTGCATTTCTTTGTGTTGATTTCCGGCTCAACGCATCTGCTACAACATTGGCTTTAGCAGGGTGATAATTGATCACACAGTAGCTCCAGCCACCGTCGTTGACGCATATTTAATTCCTTCTACGTGAAGAAGTATTTCAAACTCTTGTGATCCGTAGATCTCACATCGTTCCCTATATAGATAATGTCTCCATATCTTAAGTGCAAACACTACTGCAGCAAACTCTAAATCATGTGTAGGGTAGTTCTTTTCATAGTCTTTCAATTGTCTAGATGCATATGCAATCACTTTACCGTTTTGCATCAATACGCGTCCTGACCATTTTTCTAAGCGTCACTATAAACCACGAAACCTCCAAGACTGATGGGATTAATAGAATAGGTCTTGTCAATCTCTTCTTCATTAGTGCTTGAAAACTTTGTTCGCTTGCTTCCGTCCATTTGAATGGAACACTCTTTCTTGTCAATTGTGTTAAAGGTGAAGCAATCTTGGAGAATCCTTCCACAAACCGACAATAGTAGCCATCTAAACCAAGAAACTACGTACTTACAAGGATTTATATGTTGTGGCCAATTATTGATAGCCTCGACTTTACTTGGATTAACCAAGATTCTGCTCCGGACACAACATGTCCCAAGAATACTACTCGATCTAGCCGAGACTCGCATTTCTTAAATTTAACATATAATTGTTTTGCTTTCAGACCTCTAATACCATTCCCAAGTGTTCAAATATGTGCTCCTCTTTCATTCTTGAGTAGATCAAGATATCATCGATAAAGATAATAACAAATTTATCTAGAAAATCTTTAAATAACCAATTCATCAAGTCCATGAAAGCGGTCAGGGCATTCGTTAACCCGAACGGCATCACCAGAATTCATAGTGTCCATACCTGGTCTTTGAAGGCTATCTTGGGTATATCATCTTCTTTTATTTTCAGCTGATGGTACCCGAATCGCAAGTCGATCTTCGAAAATATTGATGCACCTTGAAGTTGATCGAATAAATCATCAATTCGAGGTAATGGGTATTTATTCTTAATTGTAACTTTGTTCAATTCACGGTAGTCGATGCACAATCTCATCGTATCATCCTTCTTTCGCACGAACAGGACCGGCGCACCACATGGCGAGAAGCTAGGTCTTATAAAGCCTTTATCTAGCAACTCCTGCAATTGTGTCTTTAATTCCTTCAGTTCCAATGGGGCCATGCTGTATGGCGCTTTAGAGATTGGAGATGTTCCTGGAGGTAAGTCAATAACAAACTCGATCTCGCGGTCGGGTGGTAATCTGGGAAGATCATCTGGAAATACATCAGGATATTCTCTCCCTATTGGAACTTCATCAAGGGTTGGTTGGTGTTGTTCGTCGATAATCATGACACTTACTAGGTATCCTTCACAACCAGCGTCCAGTAAACGTTGCACTTTTAGTGCTGATATCATTGGAAATCTAAAATGTGTGGTGATTCCAACGAAGGTAAATGGATCTTCTCCTTGAGGTTGAAACATCACAGTCTTTTTCTGACAATAAATTGTAGCACCATACTTTGACAACCAATCCATTCCTAAAATGATATCATAGTCGTTCATGGCTAACACAATTAGATCGGCATAAACTTCTCTATTTTCTATTGGAATAGCACAAGCTTTTAAAATTTGATTAGTCTATTTGGAATCTCCCGAGGGAATTGTTACATTGTAACCCACTTTAGCTACATCAGGTGTTCTACCGAGTCTCCTCACATACTCCGTGGATGCAAATGAATGTGTTGCGCCCGAATCAAATAATACGAATGTTGGGGTGTCAAAGATAAGAAGTTTACCTATCACCACTGATGGGTTCGCTTCTGCGTCTGTTCTGGTGATAGTGAATGCTCTAGCTGGCACTATCTTTTGTCTAGTAACATTCAAATTATTTGGGCACATGTTAGCAAAATGTCCGTCATTCCACACGTAAAACATCTTCTAGTTTCCACGAAAATTCCCAAGATATGTTGGGTCTTGCACCTATGACAAAAATGTAGTGGTATAGGTGCCCTACGCCGATCAACCTTTTGGCACTTAATCTATTCCCCCCATGTTGTCCTTGGCGTGGTTGAAAGTTAGGTTTATTCTTTGTTGAATTTGGAAAACTCTCTTCTTCGGGCTTCCAACCCATCTCTGTCTTTGTCCTTGTTTGAATTGATGTTTAGCTTCCCGGGCGCGAAAAATCCTTAATTCACTTTTGTTCGCCACCAAGTGCTCTTTCAAAGAATTTGTGAATAGGTTACTCCTTGAACTCCCGCCATGTTGACATCTCTATATAGTTCCGGCCTTGGGCCTTCAATGAATCTCTCTACTTTTAGTGTGTGTCGCTAACCATATGAATGGCAAACCTCGACAACTCTTCAAATTTGCAAATGTAATCCCCGACGCGTTCATAGTTCCTTGGCATAGTTGTATGAACTCGTTCATCTTCATTACACGAACATGAGCAAAAAGTACTTATTTCGAATAGTTTTTAAATCTTTCCCAGGTCATTGTCATAACATCTTCTATGCTCCTCATCGTATCCCACCAATGTCCCGCACTTCCCGAAGCATAAACGAAGCACACATTATTTTTCTTCTTCTTCGGACCCTACCGTATTGAAACATGTTATCTAAAGTCCTCGGCCAGTCTTAAATTTGTAGGATCTCACGCATCTTCAAAGGTTGGTGGATTTAGCTTTGAAATATTTCTCCTATTATCTCGACGTGATCCGCCCTTTGGTGTGGTTGATTCATTTCTACTCTTTGTTCTCCAGCTATATCCCTCTGATGGATAAGTTGTTGAATTTGTTCGGATTGTCGTTGAATGAGCTCCGTAAGTCGATTTATGACATTATTTCGATCACCAATTTGTATAGGTGTCTCCCCTCCTTGTTTCTATCCCCACTACTACTCTCACCTCTAGTTCTCACCATGACTGAAATAGTGTCTTAGGATAACCTAATAACACATGGCCAATATAATTTCATGAAACATAAAATGAAAATAAAACATTGATGCACTCCACAAGTTTTGAGTTCATGTACATGGATAGTCTACAGAACCTGTAACCGAGCTCTGTTACCACTCTGTGACGCCCATCCCTATTACTACTATTAGAAAATATAAAAATAACACAACTCGACTACAAACTCTATTTAAAACGTTTAATTTTTTTTTTTTTTTTTTTTTTCCTCGTGTAAATTTAATAACAAAGCGATCAATGAAATAAACCCCTAAATCGCACAAAGATTTTATCATTTAGAAGCAAAAGGCCAGACCAACCCCGTTTGTAAGAAAACATGATGACTAGATATAAAAACTCAAAACTCAAACCAACACACTATTTATATATTTTTACAATACAGTTTCAAAAGATATAAACAGTACGAGTTCCTCCATAAACACAACAGAAGCAAAATCAAAAGGAACCCAAAACAAGCCCGACAGGTCGTCATCCATATCCATGATCCTCAAAACCTGAAGAAGCTTCAAAGATCGCGAAGAAGCCAGAGACTCGGGCATTCGCATGCTCACCGCAATGCATGAACTACATGAGCTAAAGCTCATCAAAGTAAAAATCATGCATGTCCAAAGAATAATGATGTTTTTCCAATATGTAATGCTAACATGTAAAATCCATGAATCAAAATACCTTTCTCAAATCATTTTCTTTCATTTGGGCCCCTGACCGAACTACTACGCACCGATAAAGAGCTCTGCACACAACTATAATCAAATGGCCAATAATTCGTTATGATGTTACATGTGGACCATCCTCCCACGGCCCAGCCAAGGGTCCCCTACTTGCGTCCCATGTGTCCGCGAAGAAGTATCCCACCCCGTAGGTCATAACATAGATACCCACAAATGGTCCATCCTCCCGTGACCCACCAAGAGCCCATATCCCATCTAGCTCTGCTCACCGGAAGTACCCCACTTGCTATACCTAAATATATATCATAAGACGCCCGAAATTACAGCCTGCCTCGATGCACTAGCAGTGGTCAACAAACAACCATTTTCTTCCATAAAATATTTTCATGCATGCGAACATCCTCTTATAATATGCATGCACATGCAAATGTCGTGAATGTCATGTTCAATCGCTCACCAAGCACCATATTGCATTATCATGCCAACCAACATGTATCACATATTATCCACATATATTCAAGAAGATACCACGCACATGTATATACATAGCAAGAGTAGTAGTACGTGTACGACACACACACACACACACATATTAGGTAGTTTTCTTTTTTTTTTTTGGTTATAAAATTATATAATATTATTAATATTAATAGGCTACTTGCATAAAATAAAGTTTCTATTTTCAATTATTATTATTTTAACTATCACATTATATATAAATATATATATATATATATATATTAGTCGGTAATATTTTACCTTTATCAAGTATTGTATTTGTTTCTCTAGTAAATCTTTCCAAATATTATATTATTCCCGGTCAATACAACACTGACACCTTTCACATCTAAGCTTACCAAGTGCAATCTAATGGCATCTACCAGTTTGACACCTAAGATGTTCCTATTTAAATATATGATCAACTGCTTAAGGTAGTAGCCCAACCACTAGTACTTTATGAGAGTTCCAAATCATAAAATGAATCATGCCATCTAAAATAAAATAAATTATGCAAATATCAATATCAATGCAAATGGCACATAAACAACTTTAGTGCATGAACTATATTGGCTAAGTGAGTAGTAAAAGGTTCGGGGTATTACAGACCCATTATGAGATTTACTCCTAATTTTTTCACATCGGGAAATTTCTCCTTTAAGTGAACTTTGTTCGGAGATTTGGTTATGTGACCTGCTACAACAAGTAATTAAAAGTTACTTATTGTGTTGATGTGGATTTTTTTAACACTTACTTTCTCATTTTTCTTTTTTTGCATGGAGTCCTATATATGTGGAAACTTTAAAAAGACAAAAGTATTTAGTCCTCGAAGTGGACTGACTTGGAGTTTCGATCCTCACTTTTTTTAAATTTTGGATCATGTCCTTTAAATGAAAAATATTCGGAGATTCAGTCCAATTTTAAATATAATTTTACTTTTAAATAATTATATTAATTTCCATTCATAATAAATATAATATATTGAAAGTATATTCGATTTAACTATAAATAAATAAAATGAGTTTACAATTTTAAACAAAAATTTTGATTTTTAAAAATTAGAAAAAAATAATTTTAAAAATTATCTTTATAACTAAAGTATAGTTAAAATATTAAATATATATTTTAACATTGCAAAATAAATTTTATTTAAAATAAGATTTAATTTTTTAAATAACCATAATTTAAGGAATTTAAGTTTCAAATAAAAAAGAGTTCAGCCTGTCAGTCCCCCTCAACCCACTGCATGTGTTCGTCCTTAAGCCACCGTCAATCCCCATCCTACCCCATGCTTGCCAACCACTCACTTCCCCTACCCACTTTATAGTTGCGACATATCGATGGAAAAAGAAATAAGAAAGAGGAAGACGGTAGTTGGAGAAGGCATTCATTGGGTTCACGGTGGCTGGGCAGCAATAGCTGGGGGCGACAATGGTTGAGTTGGTGAAAATGGGTGTGGTTAAACCCAAGATATTTTATTTTACTCTTTTTTATTTATTTACTAAAATATAGAAAAAACACTTAAATATGTATAAATTACAACCAGCATTTACAAGAGGCAAAATAGTTAAAACTCTTCCCCTAGTTGTTCGGCTAGCATCCGAGATCCTTTGAGAGTTAGAGGTGTTAAGTCTAAAGACGATCATGAAATTGGATGCAACATATATTAAAGGGCGTATTTGAAAAATTTGTGGTTGGAAGAAAAATAGCATATTTTGGGATTTGCCATATTGGAACTCCAATTTGTTACGCCACAATTTGGATGTTATGCACATAGAAAAGAATATATTTGACAATGTGTTCAATATGATGAATGTCAAAGGAAAAATAAAAAAACACGTCTAAATCTAGGGAGGAGTTGAATGAATATTGTCACCGACTTGAGTTAGTGCGGGACAATGCCACTAAAAAGTATGTGAAAGCTCGTTACACACTTGATAAGCAATATATGAATGCATTGTGTGAATAGGTGAGTAATATCAAATTTCCCAATGGATATTCATAACATTTGGGTTGATGTGTTGATATGAAGAACCTTAAGTTATATAGAATGAAAATTCATGACTGTCACGTGTTCATGCAGAGGTTAATACCAATTGCATTTCGTGAACTGCTTCCCGCACATGTTCGAAAGGCTCTCACAGAATTGAGTTTGTTCTTTAAGGATCCCACTTCTACTGTTATTGGAACCAACAATATGATACGGCTTGAGAGAGACTTATCATTAATTATGTGTAAACTTGAACGTATATTTCCGCCATGTTTTTTTGACTCCATGGAACATCTACCGGTTCACTTTGCCAATGAAGCAAGGATTGGTCCAGTACAGTACAAGTGTATGTATCTATTTGAAAGCTATAACTATTTACTATATTAATAATAGTTTGATTTATATCATGTCGTCATCGCAAGCTAAAAAGTAATGTCAAAAACAAAGAAAACGTCGAGGGCTCCATATCTAATGCACACTTGGTGAAAGACGCATACACATTTTGTTCCAATTATTTTGAGATCATGTTAGCACGAAACACAAAATTATTGCTCGGAATGACGATACCATGCGGATGTTGATGACCATGAGAAACATATTTCAAAAGATTCAAGCATCCGGGTAGAGCTTTTGGAAAGGAGAAAATGAGATTTATGAATGAAGATGAGTATACAACAACTCGTATCTATGTTTTATTAAATTGTTGTTGGGAAATTAATTTTTAGATTTTGATGAATGCCATGTAAAACTTAGAATAGAAAGTTGGCGCCCCATTTTCCTTGTAATTTGCATTGTAATAGATAGGGCTTGTCAAGTGAGTTAAGTCGGCTATGCCTCAACATGCATGAAGTCAACTTTGAGACTAGAAGGAAGACTCCCCTGTGAGGCAAATTTGAGTGTGGCAAGGAAGAGAAAACAGAACTCGATCAAGGAGCAATGAGATGCAACCGAGTGAAGTATCGGTCAAGTCACCAAGATAGCCAAGTCCCAAGTTGAAGTGATGATGTCATCCAATGATTGGAAGTCGACTCAAGTCATCCGGGAAATCAAGGAAATGCAGTCAAGTCGAGACAACCGAAAGAGATCCGCCGCACGTAAGTCAAGAAAATTACTTAAACAAGTAATACTCCCATACTTCCTTTCTTAAAGTGCTCGATCTAGAAGCGTGCAAAAGGAATAAACTAATGGGAAGCACTACACTGTGTCGAACTCAAAAGTCAAGACTCATTCAATACGAGGAAATGTCAATTCCAAGGACTACAACAAGACAAGACAATGACCACAAGTGTCTTTTGAGAATTAACCTATCTCTTCAACGGGCAAATTTTCAAAAGAACACTATAAAAGGCCGAGGAATCACCTTGAGAAAATGTTACCTTGTTACCTAAACTTTCAAGCTATTATTCGAGTTTGTAACCTCATCAAATATTCTCAAGTCATTCAAGTTTAATCCTCAAGCCTACACTACGAAGGAAATCAATCCAACACTTACAAGTGAAGGAAAGACCACTTCAATCGTTGAAAAGGAAACATCCAAGAATCAAAGGGTCTACATTCCACAAAAGATTATAGAAAGGTTCAAGGTCGAACCGGTCTTAAGTTATTTGGAGGGCTTCGTGATCAAATCCAAGAAACTTGAGCAAGTGGGTCTGTAGTAGCAAGGCACAACCCTGTGAAGAAGAAGCGAGTCGTACGAGAAGCCACCGAGTGACCAAGGCATCTCCAGATCGAGTCCCATAGGATCAAGTCACCGTGTGATCAAGACTTGCATCTGAATGATAACCACTTTGTCTTGTGATCAATACTTAGTGGATTCCTCCAGGAGTTGGAGAAGAGAGGAGTAGAAGAATTACCCCATCTTCAAACTCTATAAAATTTATTGTGTCATTTACTTTTCAAAGACTTTAATTTCTACATATTATTTCAATATCTCACGATAAATTTGCTATCCAATTGATAATCAACAAAGCGCTAAAACCAAGTACTAAAACTAACTTAAACCAAATTCAAGGGTGTTAAGTCTTCCGCTAAAAACATATCACAATGAGTTAAGTTTTATTCAAAGCAAATGGTGATTCTATCAACAAATTTCGAGTCGAGTCTATTGAGTGGCTAACTCTGTGATTAACTAACTTAGTCATCACCAAGGACTTAGTTGTGAAATACTAACTCGAACTTTTTAAAAGGACTAAATTGAAAAGTTGGTAAGGTTTATTCAACCCCCTTTCTAAACCTTACACTCACACCCCTTGGGACCTACATGTGGTATCGAGCGGTTGGTTCATTGAGCCTTCCACACTCGTTCTTGAACTAGATCTCCAATCTTTCAAAGCTTGCTTTAGCACTTGATCTTTAAAAACTCTTTTATTCAAAGAAAGTTATTATCATGGAAGCAAATTTGACACGCATCTCTATGTTCACAATTGAGGAATTTGATGATTGGAAAATTTGTATGCAGCTCATCTATCAAAGATTACACGATGAAATGTGGATAGTAATAGAAGATGGGCCACCGCAAATTTTAAAGTGAACACAAATGCAAGGAGGCTCTGCACCAAGGAGAAGAGGATGTTGCTCCCGTGCCAGCTATGGTTGAAAAACCAAGAGTCAATGGACAAATGATGACAGAAAAAGATACAACTTGGAAAACGTGGCCAAGGACATTCTTTACAAAACTCGACAAAGCCATGTTCAACAAAGTCAAATCATGCAAGACCGCAAAGAAATCGGATAAGCTAACCTTGATTTGTGAAGGCTCGAGCAAATCAAGGAAAATAAACTATCTGTTCTTTGTACAAAAATTTGAAAACTTTAAGATGCTTGCAGAGAAACCTTGGATCAACTGGATGCTCGGTTCACATAAATTACCAATGAGTCAATGTCTACACTTGGAAAAGAATATACACGTATGAAATGTGTATGAAGATTCTAAGAAGTCTCCCAAATTTGAATGGGAAATGAAAGTCATGGCCCTAAGACACTCCATGGACCTATCAAAAACATCCAACCATGAGCTATTCTCGGATCTCAAAGCCTACGAATTTGAGCTGAGAAGAAAAGACCTAGAAGAGACAGCTGTACCCAAAACAACTGCTCTAATAGCTAAGGATGGTAAAAGAGCTGAGGCCAAGGAAGTCATTGACCAAGAGGAGATTGCCCTGGTGCTTAAAAGGTTTAACAAATTCTTGAACAAGAATTACAAAAAAGGCAAAGGTGAATCCTCCAGAAAACACTCAGCTCCCTCCAAGTCAAGGGAAGATAGGCCACCCAAAAGAGCAGAGCATCAAAAGGTTGAGTATCAAAGAGCCGACAATCCAAGGATGGAAAGAATCGATCAAAAAGTTGAAAATCTATCTTTGAACTGCAGTAACCCGGTTACTTATGCTATTGATTGCCCATATCCCGTAGTCCACAAATACAGAATGAAGAGGAAAGAAATGTCTTCGAGAAAGAAGACAAGAGAAGAAAAAGGCAATGTTGGTCGCAGAGATCAAAACATCCAAATCAAAAGACACAACAGACTCTCGAGAGTAGTGAAGCTGACTACTCAAGTGACTCGAAAGAAGAAGCCTTGATCTGTCTAATGGCCAAAGAACAAGACCAAGAAGATGAGGTACACTCTAACTCATCACATTTAAATATAATAAAATTAATTTACGACTAACAATATAATTGGCAACAATAGTTGGGGCCGACAATGACTGGATGGGTGAATTGAGTGTAGATAAATCCAAGATATTCTGTTGTACTCATTTTTCTATTTACTAAAATACTATATATATATGTCAAAATCATTTTTATCTAATATATGAATATTCAAACTTATATATATTATAAATTTCAATTGTAACATGAATTTTTGAAAATTAAGATATTTATTATATAAGTTAATTACACTTTTAATTGTAACTATATATTTTAACATAGTTTTTTTTTTAATTTTTATATTCTTTTTTATTTAAAATTGTAAATTCATTTATTTTTAGTTATGTTAATTTTAAATATATTTTCTATATATCTTATCTATAGTTGAACTAATTTTAACTTTGAAAAGTTTAAAAGTGAAATTATATTTATAATTGGAGTGAATATTTGATAAATTTAATTTAAAGGACTAAATTCAAAATTTTAAAAATGTGAGGACTAAATCTCAAGTCAATCCACTTAGAGGGGTTGAAAAATAATTTTGCCTTTTCTAAAATCGTCGCGTATGTCTCATTGTCAGCAAAAAATTAGTGAACAAATAATTTATGTTTTTAAAAAAATACACATCAGCCAACCGGTCAAAATTACCTGCTATAGGTGGTGACTGGACTAAATCTCCGAAAAAAAGTAACTTAGAGGACAAAATATCAAAATAGAAATAGGTCAGGACCTCTCCGAAGAGGTATACTTAGAGGACTAAAAACAAATTCCATATATAAAATATCATTGATTAATTCAAAAACACTAATACTTTCACGATTTGCCTAATTACAAATAACTCTAGTTATTTTTCAAAATTACAAATACCCATTTAAATATTACACAAATCTCCCTCGAGATTTGTATTTCACTAACAAACACCACTCTTGAGGGAATAATTTGTAAAAAGGAAACAAATGTCAAAGGGTGTTTGGAATTTTTGAAAAATGATTCATTTTTTTGTGTAATGAATTATGTTATTGTAATAATACCATCTCGTCAAAATACATAAACTGATGTCATCACAACCACAATAATATTGATTGTGTAATGAATTATTTCTTGAACATTTCATTACTAATACTGATATTTCTACATTGGTCTTGTCCCAGATGCTAATGTTATTTTTTTTATTTTTATTTCTTTTTCAGATGACTATAGGTCGAGTTAGTAGAGGAGGCAGTAGAGAGCGTGGACGAAGTGATAGTTCATCGGCAGCACGAGGAACCTCAACCTTTTTCTCCAGTTGAGGAGGCGATGGACTTTGATGCGGCTATGCCACGCCTGCATGATGATGATTCTCGCTCTCATGTCAAGTAGCTCTACTTCACCCGCACCTACACCACATGATTCATCCAGCGAGTCTTGCCCATTTCTTATGTGCAGGGTGTTAAGTAAGTGATGTTATTTAATATGTACGTATAACTTCATTTTGTATTTGTTGTGATAAATGGTATACAATACTTGTTTTTAACATTGTCAATTGTTGTTAATTTGTAGATTTATGTCCGAGATGACTTCGGTGAAATTACCAAGATCATCAAGAAGAGTATCCACGTAAATGGATACAACTAGAGGACCGTGCGATGACAAGAAGGAACAATACTTTGAGGAGTTCAAGGTAAGTTAAGTAACTCAATATTCATGTATATTAATATATAGTTGTTGGTTTTCTAGTTAGAAATAGTTTAGTATATGTTGAATACGTAGTTAGTGTTGCTGAATATGGTGTTGGATTGTTTTTATTTAGATTCATTATTTTTCTAGATAGAAATAGTTTAATGTTTGTTGAACACGTTGTTCATGTTGGTGAATATGGTGTTGGTATTGTTGGTGAATATTTGAATTATTTTTGTTTAGATTGTGACAAGGTATTATCAATCTTTAGGGGGAATCGTGCCGATATTTTATGCTATTTTGTTGAAATATGTCTGTTTATATCTTTTTGTTGTGTTTGTTTTCATATTATGCCTTTCCTTTGTAATTTTTAGGGAAAATGCTGTCGAATTTTACTTAGTATTGTTTTGATTTATTGAGCATATTAATTAATTGTATTTTTTGTTTGCAGAAACACTACAAGTGTGATCCAACCATTGACAGACAAATTCGTAAGATGTTCATGAAGCAGGCCTCGACATGCCAAAAAAAAAACATGGTATGCACATTTAAAAGAAATAAAGACAAAAAAGAAAAGCCACCTTGTATGTTGGATGAGGCATAGAAGATCCGGTTGGTCTATTGGAGTCAGCCAGAGGTTGTTACTCTTTCTGAGATGACGAGAAACAATAGGATGTCCGAGGTAGACGAACCTGGATCTGGGAGGGATTTGGGAGGTATTTCAAATCCTTTGAAAAATGAACTAAAACTCAAAGGTGAATTTGAAATCCACTGATTTGAATTTATAATCCAAACAAGGGTGTAGATTTAGCTAAGATTTCATATCCCTCATCCCAAATCTCCTCCTAAATCCCCCATCCAAATGCACCCTAATTGTTTTATAGTATGAAAAAACTTGGGGTAAAATCAGGAATGGTCTCTTTTGAGGTTTCAGTTACAACTTTGGCCTTCCTTATTAAAAGGAATCCACTATTCATTGAAGTTCCCAATATACCCTTTATAGCAAATAAGGAAATAGGATCAAATTCGTTCCAGATATCACAGAGTATGAGCATCCTCATTTTTCTGTCATTTGTTTTGTTCGTGGCATTGTTATACCTACTTAGATCCAGTCTCGATTCAGAGGTTTTAAATATATCATGTCAGGTTTCCAGCAGATAAACTTAACAGGACATACTTCTGTGAAGATCTCATGATTCTATGTTGTCAGTTCCAAACTAAGGTTTATAGGTGAAAATGGAAATAGTCCATTACAACTATAACCAGGCCCAACATGCTTCCGTTAAATTAATAAATTCCTGAAAATTCATTCGTCTCTTTGACTAAAATTTGCACCGGGTGAGATGGTTTGCAAAGCCACCAGTCGATAAATCACTGCCCCTAGACCGTTTGACAGACGTCACCGTCCAACCTCACCAATAGGAAAAATGGTCTACAAATTAATCGACTTCTTCAGCAATGGCTCAACACAACCTTGGTTCATTTCCTACTTCAGGCGTATAAGATAATTCTTCAAAGGGATAGATTAATAGAACATTATGAACACATGTAGAACAAAAGCCTTCTTTTATTAAGAACTTAAAGAAAAATTTATTACATCAATAATCTCATTTTGGGAGGACAATACTTGTTTAGCCTCTCATATATGAGGCTTGCACTCGCTTACACACAAACATAAAACTTAAAAACACTCTAAATATTTAAACACTCAACTATTTTTACAATGGAAATTATATTTTTGGAAGACTAAATAATGTTGATTGATGCTTTTAGCCTTCTGAAACCCTTGTATATATATAGAGGTAACTGATGCCTCTATCTTCTTGAATTATTACCCCCACTTGCTGAGAATAATGGATGCTTCATCAGCTTCACATGGCTTGAGACCTATTCTTGTCTGGTATCCAAAGCATTCTGTTAAGGCTCCAAAGCCTGCTGACTTGTTTCCTTCGTCTTTTAATGGATTGGAAGGAATCTTTTATTACCTATTTTTCCCCACTTTTTGTCTTTTTGAAAAGTGGGTCTCCGCGTGTATGGAGTCACATGTCTCCACCAAGTATGTTCGGGAACCTTTTAGAAATTTGGTTTACGTGGTCCTTGAGGATAACGCATCTTGTGAGCTGGGCCTTTGTCTTTCCCATATGTATAGTCTTGTCGGTCGGGTTTGGGTCAAAATCCTTTCCCAAACTCGGGTTCGTTCTGTTTGGGGCATGCTTGACAGATCAGATCAATCCAACGGTCTACATGCGCCATGTTACAAAATTTCTAGTAAGTTTTTTTGCTAGCCAGAATCTTGTTCTCCCAGAGAATTCTTCTCTTTGTCCTTAAAAGTTTCTCTGCAAATCTTGTTGTTGATCCTGTCATTGAATTCAGAAGGAAAGATCCATTTACTGAATTCTGAAAGAATTTAAATGGATACTTGACTTTGTCCATTGCAGTTAAACAAACCCAAAGTCCCCATGCTCGTCGTGTAGAAGCTTCGTCTTCTGAGATTGCTCCTACCAGTAATGGTACTTCTCCCGATGAAGCTGCCTTTACGTATTTCAAAGCATTTCCATCGGGTCTTCTAAGCTTGATGAAATGAAAAGCTTTATTAAAGTCTTTTTTTGCTGGTTCTGGAGTTGCACTAATGAAATGCAGTTCCAAAATATCTTCTCTGACCAAGTGTGGATTATTAGCCCAAGTCTCGTAAACATCTTTCCCAATCCATTCTCGGTAATTTTGAAATTTTTAGGAATCCTAGTGACACAGTATATATTGAAGCTAAAGCTCCAAAGGTATACCGTTCTTGCACTTCATTTGGATGACTTATTGGTTTCATCCAAACTCTTGGGTATTTACCTAAGATATCAACCATTGTATTTTTTTGGGTTAATACCTTTTCTTGTAACCAATTTCTCCCATTGTCGAAAACTTGCATTGGAGAAATCTTAATCTCGTCAGTTATAACTTTAGATTGCCTATCGGCCTAATATTCAACTCTCCCCTTTTAACCTTAGAGGTCTTTGGGTTGACTTGAAGACTCGGGTTGTGACACCAGAGCTTCAACATTCGTTTTAGTTTGTACATCCTCAGGGGATGTATCACCTACAACACTTGTGATTATGGTATTTGAATCCATAACCTCTGGGTTAGAGCCCCGTTCTCTAATCGCCCATTTTTGCATTGTAGGAGATGCGGCCTGGAGGAGAGGTCCTTGCAGTGCTAAAACCAATTGTCATTGAGCGAACTAGCATGCTTGTATTTGACAAGAAACAGGTTTTGGTCAGCCAATTGAAGTCGTCCAACAACTTTTGCATTGAGTCATAAAGTCTAAAAAGCTCGTTCTAGACTCTACAGGTTTTCCCTGAGATGTCTTACTCGTTTAAGGACCTCGTCACCAACGCGTCCTTCCATCTCGTGTCAAGAAATCGGCAAGAACATTTTCATGAGATTTTATAATGATAATATCATAATCATAATATTGACATTCAACTTGGAATCTAAGTAATCTAGCCTTTTCTGGTTTTGATTCAATATTATTTTTCAGAAAAGCCTTGACACTTGAATTATCAATTTTTAAAGAAAACTTTTTAGCCAGTAAAAATAAAGGCCATTTTTTGAAAGCCTTTCTGACTGCAAATAATTATTTCTCGTATATATGCCATCGGTTTGCTTCGCTGTCTGTAAATAGACTGCTGCAATATCTGCATGGCACTTCACCATTTGGTGTGGCTTTTGTGAGCACTGCTTCCCACCAATAATAATTGGCATCTGTATATAGAACCAATTCATCCTCATCTTGCGGAATTGCAAGTTTTGGAAGCTTTTTGCAAACTTCCTTAAGCTGCTTTATCCATTCTTGATGTTAATCTTCCCATTTGAATATGACTTCTTTTTTGAGCAATGGGCTAAATACCTTTCTGTAATGTGCTAGATTGTTTATGAACATTCAAGCAAAATTAACAACTCCGAGAAAACTTTGAAGTTGTTTCTTGTCTTTCAACGTATCTAGAAATCCTTGTATCTTTTCCACAATATGGATTTATAGGATGATTCCAGATTCATCAATTTCAATTCCGAGGAATTCAATATTCCTTGTTGCAACTACTGCCTTCTTTGCTGAAAGCACTAATCCTTCATTGTGACAAATATTTGAAAATATTTCCAAATGGTTGAGATGCTCCTTCATGTTCTTTGATGCAATTAAGATATCATCAATGTATTGAACATGAAACTGAAATATTCTTTGAAGAGATTATCCATCTTCCTTTGATATATCTGGGGTGCGTTAGCCAATCCCATAGGCATCACGTTCCAAATATAATGTCCCTGTGGTAAAATCCAGATTTGCAATCGAACTTCGAGAATATCTTGGCACCTTTAATGCAGTTAACCAGATGTTCTCTGCTTGGGATATAATATGCATCAAATTTCAAAATATTATTAATCCCCTTGTAATTAATAACAAGTATTGGCTTTCCTCTTTTGATTTCTCCATGTTTCCTGACTAAAAATCCTGGACTGCTGTATGGAGAAACTCCTGGTGATAATTGAGGAAACATGCGGGCATGGTGCAGCAAAATTTGGTGTAAAGGTGTATAGAAGTGGTAAAAAAGCTTGGTTGGTGAGTTGTCCATGATTTCCGTTTGAAAATATTGCAGAAAAGTGGTCCGGACACAACCGTGTCGCCCAACACTGCCAAGTCGTGCTGTTTTAATTCACAGAAAAATTAGGCCAACATGGCCGTGCTTCCCAACATGGCCAAACCGTGTCTTTTGACACGGCCACTGTCATGTTCCCCGATACACGCTGGCCGTGTTGTACCTAAGAAGCCCCAAAATAATGCATTTAGCTTGGGATTTTGAGCGTTTTTGCATCAATAAACTCCGGGGTATGTTTTGACATGAATCCATGGTTCGAAATCCACCAGAATAAGGTCTGAATGATCAATCTACACCAATAAAATCACCCCACACTATTATGAAGCATGTACAATGAAATATTTACGAAACTAACAATAAAATGACTCAAATTCTACTTAAATAGACACATAAAACATGCATAAAAAACACTTATCAAACCACCTCCAACTTGGAACTTTGCTTGTCCTCAAGCAAAACATAAAAACTTAGGGTGGAATTCAATAAATGAAACATACAAGAGAGATTTTTTTTCAACACATTGAACATAAGCAGTAAAGTTTTTAGCTTTTCAACCCGAATTAACCATTCAGTAAAAACATAGTTTTTAAAAACGATCTATTTACAAGTAAAGACATTAATATCAACGAGTATGATTCAGACTTGAATTCATCACTCCACAAATATTGATAGTTAAGCGCAACTTCAAACACTAGGACGTTTGAGGCATGCTTCCACTAGGTTTATATTTTGAATTTCTATTCAAACACTCCTAGGGTGGTTTCCCATTCTCATATTCCTGTCGCCATTTTATGTAAAAGACAAACATGGGGCTCATGAATGCTCCTAGTTACTAAGCAACAACAAATAGAGGAGTATAACCTTGATTGATCCATTTTTTTTCGTTTTTTTTCATTTTTTCTTTTCTTTTTTTCGCTATTATTTTCACCCACAAGCTTGGTTTAACAACTAGATAACCACAACTAAATCATGAGTTCTCAGATGTTCATAGCACTAAGTATCGTCGTATACGCCTTAACAAATCAAGTATTATGGCGTTGGAAATCTCGTCAAAATATAGCCCACATCCACGTCAATCTATCCTAGACAATCAATTGCTTCGCATTGATAACACAAATTAAAAAGTTAATTTAGGTGTAATTGGGCTAAGTTATTGACTAGCAAACACTCAATTGGCTAAAAAAAATCATATCTCTTATCGCAGACTCAAAATAAAAACAAGCACACGAGCATTCCGAGAAAGTAATTGCATCCACCTCCTACTTAAAGGTTCACATTGTCCTCAATGTGAAAGAAAGACATGAACATACACACATAAGACACACAAAAAGCAAAGAAACTAGAAGAAAATAAAAGAGGTGGAAAAAGAAAAATACGACCTTACTACAAGAGTGAAATCGGTGTTGAGCGACTATTGGGTTGTTTAGTATGGGACCTTCATCGGTATCTTCATACCTAATCAAGGATAAGCAACACCCAACTCGAATACCATGAAATCTCAAATATTCCCAATTAAGACATATAAACAAAGAAAATGTTCGGAGTTTGTTTCCTTTTTTTTGAATGACCCATAACCAACCAAAATGTGATTTGAAAATGAATCTAAGGACTTGTGAATATTTTGAAAGAAAATAAAATAAAAAAATGCACACAAACATCGGGTTGCCTCCCGGGTAGCGCTTCTTTAGAGTCGTATAGCTAGACTATTTCACCTAAATATGGAGATTAGTCGGGCAGAGCCTCGAACGTATGAAAATCCCTTTGGCATTTAGTAGAACTACCTCCAACTTCAAGCTTCAAAATGTGCTCTTTGACCTTTCGGGTCCCTATTTTGGGCATAAGCTTCCTAAGAAGATTATTCTTCGTGGGTTTACCTGCACCTTGAATAATATTTTTCTCCAAGAGATTTTTAGTTTTCACATCACACAAGGGAACTGAGTCAACAAAAGAACAAGTAGTATCCTTATCAATAACAACATGAATTTTAATGATTACTTATTCATCCCCTACCCTCAAAGTTAATTTTCCATCATGCACATCAATGATTGATTTTGCCGTAGCCAAGAACGGACGCCCAAGAATTAAAGGAACCTCAGTATCATCATGTATGTCAAGAATAAAAAAATCAACTGGGAGCATAAATTTATCAATCTTGACTAACACATCATTAATAATACCTCTAGGATGATTGAATGTCCATCCTAGTAGGTTTAAGTTCACCTAATCCCATATGCTTGAATGTTTCATAAGACATCAAATTGATACTAGCTCCTATGTCAAGTGCCCTATCAACAGGTAAACCATCAATTGTGCAAGGAATAATAAAACTTCATGGATCATTAAATTTTTGTGGTAGTTTATTGGAAGAACATTCATCATTCAACTGCACATTTGATAATTCGTTAAGTTTTTTTTTATTAGAAATGATGTCATTTAAATCCCTTGCATGTATTGAAAGAGGTTGAACAAATGGAATATTGGTATGTAATTGTTTGAATGACTCGAGGTACTTACCAAATTTCTCCTCCCTTCTATCTTCTTCAGTTAAACTTTGGGAAGGGATCTTGGGCTTGTATTCTGCAACCACTTTTTTCTGGGGCTTTTCTTTGGGTTTGTCATCCGCCACACATTTTTGCATGGGGGTGTTGGCATTATCATGATCATGTGGAAAACTGATGGTAATTGCCTTTACGTGCTCCCTTGGGTTTGGCTCAGTGTTACTCGGCAAATTTCCTTGCGGCCTTCGTAAATCATTTTCGCAATCGCCTATTTGGTTTTCCAAATTATGGATAGATGCATATTGATTTCTTAAGGATGTTTTGACCGCTCGAATCGGGCATCCGTTGATTGCACAAACTTTGCCATGAGTTCTTCCAAGTTAGGCTTTCCTTGGGTCGACTGGAATCCGGGAGGCGTATGTGGATAAAGATTGGGATTAGGCCGGGGTTGGCTTTGATTACCCCAACTGAAATTAGGATTCTGTTGCCATCCAGGATTATTTGTATTGCTAAAAGCATTAATCGGAGGATTTCGGGCTTGGTTTCAAACATAATTGGCATGTTCAGCTTGTGGTATTGTGTGTGGGCACTCTTGATGACTATGTGATCCTTCACAAGTTTCACAAGATAAAACTTGCGGTGGTGGTTTAGGAGCCGCCAAATCATTGATCTTTTGGGTCAAAGCTTCAATCTATGCGGCTAACCACTGCATCTGCATTAAAAGCACCTACTGACCTTTTTGTTTTACCACGTATGAATTGACATTGGTAGTTGTAGGTACCAAGGGGTGTGGTGTAAGGTTTAGAAGGGGGGGTTGAATAAACCTTACCAAATATTCACTTTTTAGTCCTGTTAAAATTTTCAACAGAGTTGACTCAAATCAGCTAAGTCCTTGGGGGACAACTAGGTTGGCTTTCTTCAGCAAAGTTACACACTCAACAGACTCGACTGAGCTGTTGATAGTATAACTTAGCTGCGTCAGCTAACACGTAACTTTTAGTTGATTTGGTTTTTAACAGCGTAAGACTTAACAGCCTTTGTTAATTTAAAGCTTATTTTTAACAATTGTTTTAGCAATTGTTATTATCAGTTGGATATCAATATAACTTATCAGCAAATATGAAAATATAAGCAAGAAAGTAAATGCTGACAAGTAAATAACACAAGTAAATTTATAGTGGCTCGAGGATTGGGTAATTCCTCTAATCCACTCTTCTCCAATCGGAGAAATCCACTAGGTAACAGATCAACTTACAAAGTAGTTCTCAGTCTAGAGATAGCCTTGATCACACAACTGGCTTCTCCTACGACTCAGCTTCTTCACAAGATAGTTGCCTTGCTACTTTAGCTCCCTTCAAGTCTTTGGAATTGATCACACGGCCTTCCAACAAACTTGAAACTCCTGGTTCGACCTTGAACCTTTCTATAGCTCCTTCAACTTGGAGAGTAGACCCCTTTTTGTTCTTTAAACTTTTCCTCTTCAACTGGTTGAAGTATTTTTTTCTTCACAACGTATGTTGGATCGAGTTGCTTCGAGTTTTAGGCTTGAGGAATTCTTTGATAAGCTTTGAGAATATTGCAGGTTATGCTTGCTTGAATATTGCTTGATAGATCGATTTTCTAGATAACCTTTTCTCAAATGCTTCCTCAGCCTTTTATAGTGCTCATTTGAAAATTTGCCCGTTGAAGAGAGAGGCTATTTTCAAATGACACTTGTTGTTCGTTGGCTTGTCTTTTCTTGGTCTGTAACATTTGTGATGTTGACCCTTCCTCGTATTAAATGGCTCTGCAGCTTTACAAGGTCTAACATATGCTCCAGTGTTTCCCATTGGTTTATTCCTTTTACATGTTTCTGGGCCAAACACTTTAAGACCGGGCAGCTTGGACTTATTACTATATCAAGTAATATCCTTGATTTCCTTCCAACGTATCGATGTCGTTTTCTTGACTTGACTGCTACCTTTACCCCTTTGACTTGAGTCTGGCTCCAATCATGGGAATGACTCAACTGTCACTTCACTTGTTAGACTTGGCTTTTTACTGACTTGACTGACACTTCTTCATACTGGACACAACTGTTCCTCAGCTGGCTCTCCTTTAGTCGAGTCCTTATCTTCCATCTTGGCCATACTCAGCTGACACACAGCGGAGTCTTCACTCTAGTCTGCAGTTGACTTCTTGAATTTTTTGACATAGCTGACTTTACTCAGCTCTTTCAGTCCTATCTATTAAAACATAGAATTACAAGGAAAATGGGGTGCAAACTTCCTAGTCTACGTTTTACAAGGTATCATCAAAATCTTACAAATAAATTTCCCAACAATTTCCTCCTTTTTGATGATGCCAAAACTTAAATAAAATAAACAACAAACACAAGCAGTGCAGTAACAAAGAATGTATGCTTTAAGTAATCAATTTTATTGATCATAGCATTCTTGTCCTTTACAAAGCAGTTTACAACAATATACTCTATACATTTATTGAAATACAACAAGTATCAGAGCAAACTTACAAAGAAGGTATCAGAGCTAACAACTAACTTACAAAGAACTTACAGATGTGTATTTACAAAGTAAAATACATAAAGGGGTTGCAGACGTCTCCAACGCCTGATCGCTTCTTCCTTTTCTCTCTGTTCATCTTTTGCTCTTCTTCTGTCCTCATCAGCTCTCCTTCTCTTTCTTTCTTCTTCATTCGTCTTCTTCTTCTCATACGCACGCCTTGAAGCAGGGTCATTCCTAAGCTATCTTTCCTCCCATTCACGCGTCATACGTTCATTTTCAGCTTCCTATCTCCTCACAGCTTCTTCATTCTTGTGCTGGACTTCCAAATTTGCAAGATTATCATATCCAACCCAGTATGTGATCCCTTTCTTCTGCGAATCAATATACTTGATGTTCTTCTTATTTGGTTGTGGTCTAGAACCTCTGCCTCTTCCACTTCCACTGGATCTTCCCCTTCCTCTTCCCAACTCAGCTCCTCTGGGAGTGTGTTATACTGGTGCTTTATCTTTTCCAGTGACTGTTGGAACTCTGCTGCACATAAGCTAGGTTACACACTTCGAGACCTTTTTCCTAGTACATATCCCAGGCTTGCGGTAGAGTCATATATCTGAAGTAGCTTTCTGCCTCTAGAGTTTGAAACTCCTCTAGGAATCTGGGCTCAGACCCAACATCAGGCATAGCAATGTCTCTTGCGGGCTTGATCGCAGGGAAATCCTTTCCTGCTGGAGGACCATCATATTGTGTCCTTATGTTCTGAATCCGCATAGAGTGCTTCTCAGCCACCTTTTCGAACTCAACTTCGATGGCTTTCCTTGATTCTTTCACAACCAACTCAGCTTTCTGTTCCACTGATAGCTCTTTTGGTAGCTTGCTGAGAAGTGAATCTGTAATCTATCCTTGCTAAGGAGTCTGGGCATACATAAGCTTCAAAGGGGGGTTTTTCGAGCTTCCTTCCCCCTTACCTTGTACTTCCTTCTTTTCCACCTTATGAATCCCTTTGCTTTCTTTTAGTTCCTTCAAGGTCTCATCTTCCCCCTTTTTGGCATCATCACCAAACGAAAGGGTCAAGCCACGAAACAAGCTATTGAGAATGAAGTCAAGTCGGCTGTTCGTAGAATTTTACTTGTCATCTGCTTTTGAGTAGGCTATTCTGAATTCTGATCGCGTAGCTTTTGACTCAGCTACCATTAACTTCAATTCTGTCTGGAGAACACTGAACTGCTGGTTTATGTTGGCCTCCAGTCTTGCAATCTCGCTCTTGTGTTGCAGCTTGAGTAACTCCATGTCCGATTTGTGGGATTCTTCGATTCTCACTATATACTCTTTTAGCCTCTGCTGAAACTGAATATTATCCGCGCTCGAAACTAGAAACTCTACAAAGAGTGACTTGAAGTAGCAGACTTGCTCTAATCGCATAGCAGTTGTCTGAGCAGCCCATTCTCTGATTCGAAGAACAACACCTCGAATATCCCCATTGATACTTGCATCACGGTTGTCCAGATTAGGTCTAACGATGTTAAGCTGTGTTCCATTTTCTCAATTTCTTCACAAATGGCTTTAAACGCCTTTCGGAAGTCAGTTGTAGAAGCGGACTCTTTCTCAGGCCAAATAGCATCAAAGTCGAAACCCGTAGGCACTATAGTTGATTCAACTAGGACACCAGGCTCTACTTCCATAGTGTACTTGGCTTGCTCTCTAGCAGACTCAACATCAAGAGGTGGCAACTCGCTTTGAAGTGCAATATTTCTTCGAACATGTTATCTGGGACGAGAGGGATTCCCGTAGGTCCAACTTGTGGAGCCTTTGACTTCTCCCTTTGAGTAGAGTCAGCTTGACTTGCCTCAGCTGTACCAGCTTTCAGCGGCATTGGGAGCATCTGTCTTAGCTTCGCTTCGGTTGGCGATTTCAAAGATGAGCAACAGTGTTAGCTCGCTTTCCGACCGACCCTCGGCTATCTTAACAACTTCCACGGTATCAGTTTGCATTTCCTTTTGAGTTGACTGGTCCTCAACTATTTTATCAGCGTCATCGGAGCGTGATGTAGCTATTGGGGTTGGCTCATCATCGAATACAAACCTCACCGGAGTTGTTTTATCACTGACCGTACTCCGAGAGTTGTGAGCATCCTCAGCCTTGTCCTTGGCGGATTCATCAATAGGTGTGGACTCGGCTTTAGTGTCGGATTCCAAAAATTCTGTGTCAATGTTTTCCTGGGAATCACTAGGTATGTTATTATTGTTGAATGGATTGATTAGTATTTATTACATATGGTTATCTGAATTAAAAAGACATATACGTGTGTGGATACTTAGTTGTCATGATGGTTTATACATTACATCTAATTAGGATATATCATTCAATCATTTCTTATTTTTCTTTGTTTTTTCTTTTCTTTTCATTTTTCTTCTTTCTTCACAAATTTTCACCCCACCCACTTTCCATCACCACCGCCGCCCAACCACGGTCACCCAACCGCCTAGAGAAGAAAAGGGAATCACGCAATGGGTGGTGTAGGTCTTAGGGGGTGTCAGGTAAAGTCTATAAGAGGGTTCAATAGATTTTACAATTTTTCGATATTTCAAATAAGAGTTTAAAGAAAAAAAGTTAAGTCTTTGCTGACAGTTGAGTTGATATTCAGCTGAAGAGTTAACCACTCAACAGATCTCTTGGCAGAGTTTTTGATAGAGTAACTCAGCTGAAAAATAACAATTTCTTTATAAATCCCTTTTCTTTTATAACAGCGGAAGACTTATACTCTTGTGAGTTTTTTAATCAATACTTAATGTTTTATAGAGTTATTAAGTGGTTTGGCAATAAAAATAACAGAATGTAAAATACAGATATATAAAAGACACAATATTTATAGTAGTTCAAGGATGGGGTAATTCCTCTACGTCCACTCTTCTCCTACTCCAGGAGAAATCCACTCAGTAATAGATAACTTTTGTTACAAAGTACAATAGTCCTAGTATCCTTGATCACAATTCCAACTGCTAATGGGAATTGGCTCTTCAGTAGACTTCCTGTAGCTACTTTAGCTGACTAGAAGTGCAGAATTTGATCATTGTTCGACCACTAAACACCTAAAATAAATCTAGAAATCCTCGCAAGAGAACAAGATTAATCATAGGGTAGCAAGTTGACTACAATTCGTTTGCCAAAGAAGACTTAGCCGACAAATAATTATTATGCAACACAATTAACAGAAAATAAATCATAAACACTCTAACAAGATTTGTGATTTTAATAAACTAAAGAAAAATTAGTAAAAAGACTAATTAAAACTAAACACGATTAAACTTGCGAAAAACAATATGAATGAAAGTCTAGGATTTCATAATCATCTCATCAAACTTGCAAGTAGAATATCAACTAATTGATCATGCGGTTAACAAATATATAACAAACATGTAAACATAAGGCATAGATCTAATAACTCACGTATTCACAGATTAGAGTTATCCCAACATAATTTGCTATTTTCATTAAACCAAGTAAGATAATACATCTCTGATTCATATTTAATCCCCTGAATAAATTTAGTCCATGAATAATATCTTCTCTCGATGTCAATTATTCCCTCAAAATAATCAAAAGTTGATCCGACAATCAATTATCAAATAATGCAATTAATTCAGGAAAGCAAATCATTTAGTCAATACTCACGCTTGTTTGTTTAAATCAAATCATCATAATCCTAGAACAAGGAAGTTAGTTCATGCTTGGGGGTGGGATAATAATCTCAACTGAAGGAAAGAAAAGAATCATAAATATTATCATAATCACCCAACAATTGAAATCATACAAAAGAGATGAAGAAATATTACTCTTTAATTAGGCAGCAAATATAACTTCAATGGGAAGAACCCAAATAATCCCAATGATGAAAAACAAGAGAAAAGAGAGAAAACTATAGTTTAAAAGTGTTAAGAAGTAATGTGTATCGAAAACAAGGGCTCCCCAAGTACTATTTATAAGCCTAGAGTCCTAAATAAGGTGGAAGTGCCAGAAATCGGAAGAAAATCGCGAATTTTGTGTTCAGGAAGTCACCGCGCACCCGCACATCGCCCAACAGCGCACCCCCGCGTGCGCCTGCTGCTATCTGCAGCGTGCGACGCAACCTCGAAACTTCCTAATTTAGTTTTGGGTCCTTCATATGAATTGTAGATCTATCTCTTAGCTTTCCATAGCCACTTGAATGACCTTATTATCAATTTTCTAGAGAGAGTTCTGGCAAAATACTAAGACGTATCATTTTCGAAATCTCATCACTTGATTTCCACTTTCACATGATTTTAATCCATCCAAGCGTCTTTATTTGCATTTAGTACCTGTCAATAGACATTGTATAACTCTCTCTTATCTTTCTAATGGCCTAAGAATCAGGTCAATTGAAATTCGGATGAAAATGTTATGTTCCGAATACGAAAACTGTTGCAGTTGCGCGAAATGACTTTTTGATATTTCTTGATCCAAAATTTGTTTTTTCCACCAAATCCTAGAAAATCAACAAAATAACACAACGTAACACTAAAATATGCAAATGCAAATAAAACAAGCCAAGAATATGTATAAATCAAACACACACAAAAATTTTGCACTTTGTCATTCGAACTTTGAAATGTTACACTTTACCCCTCAACTTTGTAAAATTTACACTCTGCCTAAAAATCTAGATTTACCCCCACTTTACATTAATGTTTGTTTTTAGTTTGCCCTCTAAACTTTAAAGTTCTTGCACTTTACCACCTAAGCTATAAACGTTATTGTATTTTCTACATTTACTCCTTAAGGTCTTGCAATCCTCGAAAATGGTATCAGAGCCTAGGTTTATTAAGAACTTTCAGTTAAATTTATTATATTTATGTAATTAACAATTGGTGATGAGAATTATCTCCAAGAACATGGATCTGGATAATTGTCCAAGATGTATACATTTCAAGAGATATAGCTAAATTTTGGTGATGTATGCACATGAATACCAGGATAAGATAACATATTGGGACAATCAACATGTTGAAAAAGAATTCATAGGAATCGACAGGGGAACTTTCAGACAATGCAAAAAGTAAAAGTGGTATTATTTGAATTACCTTATGGTTAATCAGACAATACTTGTGGATCAGATAAATCATCAGGAAGAAGTTCATCCAAATTAAAATCATGATTCCTAATGGAATACTAGAATGGAGTGAGATACTTCCAAACACATCTAAGTTCTTCTAAGATCTTAGAGAAGTCCAGAAGATGGTGCATAATTATGGCAACTGCCATAATAATCTACAAATTCAAGTTCATCAGATCCAAAACCAGATGAAGTCAATGAAAAATATCAAATGGGAAGTCTTGAAATCCTACGTCATATTCAAATGTAATATTCAAATGGGAGGACAGACCAAGTTCATTCAGAAGAAAGAATCGTATAAATTTCAAAATGGCACCCTATTTACATCAATTAAACTGGGAAACTAATCGAGTTGCATGATGTATGACTTAATATGAAAAGATCATTGCTATCATCAAAGGAAAATCCGTCACAAACCAAAGATGATGGATATGGAGAAGATTAATCTTGACAATCTACAACTTTGGTTAATCGTGACCAAAATCCAAGACCACCACCACCACCAGTTAATCCTAATGTAGCAGAAAGTTCCGGTCCACATTATATGGAGGAACCGATGCCACATACTGGAGATTTTACAATAAGAGAAAATCATGTAATTATATCAGGAACCAGACAACGTTCTAAAAGGCCAAATATGTATAATACGCCTTATGGAAAATCGCACTTGATCCAATCCATCCATCCATATGGATTGATGTTAAATATGGACATTCCATAATTAAGAATCAAGAAGTCCTTATTGATGATTGGGCATCTGTCATGAGAATTACAGCAGGAACACTTGATTTTGAAAAGGAAGAGTTCATCCTACTGTTCGCCAAACAATATTTGGATCATACAACTGCGAGTGTACAATGTACTTTATAGAATAATGGAAAGCAATGTTGTATTCCCAAGGATTGATATGTGAAACACTTAGGCTATAATAACATCACATTCCAATTTTATTGAAGCGACCGAATATCAAGTTTTATAATAAAATCAAAAATAACAGAAGAATAAGTAAATTTGCGAACCCCACAAGTATTTTCAAGAACTACAGGAGCAACCTTAGGCACATAATCTCAACATGTTTCTTCAATATTAAATTCAATTAAAGTTTCAAAACAAATTCATTCAATTATATGGGTTCAATTCCTAAGATAGTCTATTCCCCCTCCTAGGTGATAAATAAACAGTAGATTAATAACAATTTTAGATCTCCCGATACGTTACAACTATTATTAACACCCAAAAGATTTATGAATTGAATGACTTCCCACAAACAGTTGTAGGTTTCCCGACTCATTACACCCGTTTAAGTCTGAATTCGATTTCCGTCTTTGGTAGAACTCATCTCCTGAATCTCGCACTAACAAATATGACGTGAAAATTATTCCCGGCCAAATAATAAGCAATTAAGAATAAGCACTCGAATTCATAAAATAGAAAACATGAATCAATTAAGAAAACAATTAATCAAGATTTAACATGAATCCACAATTTTATATGCCCCTAAGATTCGAAATATTACCCAAACATTGATAACAAACTCATAGAAAAATTCGAAATCAACGTTATGACAACGTTTAAGCACACACAAGAGACCTAGACATAGAAAGAAAACCCCTTTCCGTCAAGATGGATTCTACTTCCGAGCATTCAAAGCTTTTGTGCTCCCATAGATGCGAAAGACTTTGTGGTTTTTTTCGCGACCTAGCCCTCCTCTTTCAGAAGACTTTGAATCTTGTGTTCATGCGTAATTTTATGTGTTGTATATGGTATGAATGAATTAATTTTCATGCAAGCCTTGGTTCCCTTTTATAGATGCATGGAGAGATCACTTGTAGAGTTGGAACGGGAAAAGAACTCCCAAAACAAATGCGTCTGCAGAGTCCCACAGGGCCTGGCCGTGTGACACCACACGGCCGTGAGGTATGTTGCGCTGCCCTTTCCCACACGCCCGTGTGGGTTTACACGGTTTGGCTGCGGCTTGGTTCCGTCCCCTGTTTCTTCCCCTTCTTCACACGGTTGTGTCACTTTCACACCAGCATTTTCAAAGGCCGTGTGACACAACACGGTCCAGCCGTGTGAAGTATTTTTTTCCATTTTCTTTGTCGTTTTGATCTTCTCTTCGCATTCGTCAATTCTATCTGGGCATTCCAACTAATAATTCTTCATTTTAAGCTCTGTTTCCTGTAAAAAGTTACAAGAATACGCAGTATCATGTCCTTCTAAGGAAACCAAGTAAAAACACACTAAATATACGTGTAAATGCATCAAATATATATTATTTTAAGCCCCAAAATGCACATATATTTTACACACATCAAAATCCCTCAAACTTAAAGCATTGCTCGTCCTCGAGCAAATTATGAAAAATAATATCAAGGGGTAAAAAGAACACACAAGAACACTATGAACATTAAATAGCATTTGACTCCATACTTAAGAAAACCATGTAATTCATAATCAAGAAGTCATCATTCATAAACTCGGCAAACCTAATACTCTTTCGGGTACTTAACATCGCGACTCACAAGTAGGTAGTAGTGTATTACTCAACTCTCAAAGTGTATGGTTAATGTTTAGGCTCAAAATTAATTCAATGAAAGTAGAACTACCATAGGCTTGCAAATCGTCTAACATCTCGACCACTTTTGTGTGCACAATTTAAGAATCAAAAAGGACTTTTATTAGATTGTAGTGTAGACTCTTTGGTAAGGGTAGGGAAAATTTGGATTAAGTGACTTGACTTGAGCAAATAGAATTTAAGTACACAGACTTGCAATTTACCAACCCAATTTCATCTAAAAATCATTTCTCAAGATATTTTTTCTTTTTCAACTCAACTCCACCCCTATTTCTCCTTTTTCATTCATAAGCTTTTTTGTCTTCTTTTCTTTTTCTTTAGCCTCAAGCTCTTAATTTTCAAAAATTTCAGAATGTTTCTTTCTTTTGCTCGATTTTCTCTATATATTTTTCAGAGATTTTTGTTTTTTTCGAGCTTCATACATTCTTCATTTACTTAGACACTGCTCATCCCTCTTTCTTTTGCCAACTTACTCTATGTTTTCATAAATTTTTACCACATCTCCCCCAAACTTATTCATTTACTATAAGCTCACGAAATTTCAGGGATAAAATTATTTTACAATTTTAAAGACCAATGTGGCTAAGAATAAAAAGTTTTGGCTCAAAATTGGCTAACTAGGGAATCATGAGTTCATAGGTAGGCTTTTCTTAGGATAAGTAGGCTAAACAAAGATGGCCTTAAATCATTTTCATAAATTGCACACACACATGGCTTCAATGAAGATACAAGAGCAAGTTCTAGAGTTCTAGTAATCATGAATGACACACTCAAGAAAAAATAAGTTGCATATTATAAAGCAGTTTAAGGCACACAAGCTCACAGGCTTATTTTTTGCAACATTTCAAATACCCAATTTTTTCAACTAATGCTAAGCAAATAAATGACATATTCCCAAAAATTCATCACATTATTCCCAGAAGTATGTTATCTCATTCCATAAGATGCTCATAGTAAAATCATGTGGAAGCTGGGCATATTCAAAAACCTTGATTAAAATCACACACAAAAGCAATTAAACGTGCTAAAGTGATAAACGTGCTAAAAATAAAAAACTTACAAATCAAAAACAATAAAAAATCGAAAACTTTTTATGCAAATTTTTATATGCTCTACATGCAATCCTAAATGCAATGCAAAATGCAAGAAAGTACTAAACTACGCATTTTTGACAACCCCCCTCCCCCCAAACTTAAAATATGCTTCGTCCCGAACATATGAGGAAATTATCAAAAGGAAGAGGAATGCGTAAAGAGTACTCACCTGGATCGTTCTAGTGAATTCAGGAAGCTCGTCCGTCAAATTTGAAATTAGAGAAGCAGATCGCACGGTCGGGTCGTGTGCGTCTGTCTTTTTTTATTATTTTTTTCTCTTTTTTTTAATTTTTTCTTTTTTTCCGTTTTTTTCCCCGGAGTTTGTTGCGGCGTCTCTTGGGTTGTGTAGGTCCCAAGGGGTGTAAGTGTAAGGTTTAGAAGGGGGTTGAATAAACCTTACCAAATTTTTCGATTTAGTCCTTTTAAATCTCTGAGAGTTAATACTACATACCGTGTCCTGAAGGACAATCGAATTAGTCACTCAAGAGAGTTAATCTCTCAACAGACTCATTGAGCCGTTGATGGAGTAACTCACCTGTTGGCTACAATTTAACTCACCGTGGTTTTATTCTCAACAAGACTTAACACCCTTAAGTTTGATTAAGCAAGATATTAGAGTTTAATTTAGTACTTATAAATTATCAAATGGATAGCAAATTTATCAAAGAGATATAAGCAATTAAAAGTACAGAATTTAAATGCTTTGAAATGTAAATGACACAAGAAAGTTTTTATAGAGGTTCAAGATGGGGTAATTCTTCTACTCATCTCTTCTCCAACTCCCGGAGGAATCCACTAAGTAATGATCGCTTTACAAAGTGGTAACAGATCCGGATACAAGTCTTGATCACAACACCCGACTTGATCCTTTGGGACTCGATGAGACGCCTTGATCACTCACCGGCTTCTCGTTCGACTCAAACCTTCTTCACAGGCGTACCGCTTTGCTACTACTGACTCACTTGCTCAAGCTCTTTGGATTTGATCACGAAGCCCTCCAAATGCTTAAGACTTAGTTCAACTTTGAACTTTTCTACAATCCTTCCCGGAAAGTAGACCCTTGTTTTCAAAGGTTTCCTCTTCAATCAAGTTGAAGCTCTCTTTCCTTCACGGTAAGTGTTGGATTGATGTACTTGAATATAGGCTTGAGGATTGAGATTGTTTCGATTTTCTAATGTGTTTGTATATCTCACGTATGTGTCATTCATGCTCTTTTTTTTTTCTCAAACTAACTCCTCGGCTTTTATAGTGAACTTTCAAAAATTTGCCCGTTGAAGAGATAGGCTTATTTTTGAAAGTCACTTTGCGTCGTTGGCTTGCGCTTCTTGGAATTGCCGTTTCCTCGTATGAATTATTCTTTTCACCTTTTCGAGTTCGACACGGTGTCGTGCTTCCCATTGGTTCATTCCTTTTGCACGCTTCGGGACCGAGCACTCCAAGAAAGGTTGTATGGAGATATTACTTGTTTAAGTAAATCTCTTGATTTCTGCAACGGTTCTTTTTACGATTATCTCGACTTGATCGCATTTCCTTGCTTTCCCCAGGTGACTTAGAGTCGACTTCCAATCATTGGATGACTCTTCACACTTCAACTTGAGACTTGGCTTTTCTTGAGTTGACTTGACTAATGCTCTACTCACCGCATCTCACCGCTTCTTCAAGATAGTGTTCCGTCTACTCTTCTTTTTTTGCCATACTCACTGTCTCACAATGAGTCTTCCTTCCAGTCTTGATTGTCTTCTTGCATGTTTAGGGCGTAGTTGTCTTGACTCACCTTGGCCACTCTATTCATTACAATGCATTTTACAACAAGAATTGGGGTGCCAACTTTCTATTCTAAGTTTTACATGGCATTCATCAAAATCTAAACAATAAAATTCCTAACAATTTCCCCCTTTTTGATGATGCCAAAACTTAGATCATACAAATATGTAAATAACAAGGATACATACAGACAAAGTGTATTGACATAGAATGTATGCGCAAATCAATCTTTTTATTGATCATATCATTCTTGTACTTAACACAATTTACAAGGTGTATCGTAGTATATAATCGTCTTCAAAAAAAATTTATAACTCTATTACGTAAGACTTACATTGTATGTATTTACATAATAAAATACATGAAGGGTTGGACAAAGAACACTTCATCTCCTTCATTGCCTCCTTCTTTTTCATCTTGATTAGCATCTTCTTCTCTTCTTCTTTTTTTTCTCGTCGTCACCGCCTTCTTTTTCTTCTCATATGCCTTCCTGGCGCTTTCATCTTTCCTTAGTCTTTCTTTCTCTCCCGCCATAGCCGAGTTTGTCTTTTGTTTTCTTCTTCTATTCTCTTTGCATACTCGGCGTTAGTTTTAGCCACTCGCAAATTTGCCACTTGGTCAAGCCCAAATTTAAGAGATCCCTCCTTTCTTTCCAGATCTACGTATTCGATATTCTTGGGCGGGCCTGGTCCAAGCTTCTTCCTCCACTCGCCGCTTCTTCCTCTACCTCTGCAGGCGTATCTTTGATCTTGGGGTCTTTTTCTTCCGGTGATTGACTAGCGAGTGACCAAGCAGAGAGATCGGAAAGTCTCATTGTCTGTCGCCTTCTTCACACAATGTGAGACCCTTTTCCCAAGATAAGTCCCAAGCTTGAGCCATGGACATATTTGCAAAATATCCTTCGATTCGAGCGTTTTGAATTCGTCAACTCGATCTTGGCTCACCCCGACATCCGAAATGGCATACGTGTCTCACAACCGGAATGCCTCCATGTTCTTTCAAGATGTTCATCACCCTGGCATCCATTCTTCCTTCCACTTCCTTCATCCCTCGCTTCAATTTCTTTTCTCTTCTCAAATTATAGATACAGCAGAGTCTTGGAGTGGCAGAGTCACGGGAGTTTGCTTTGCTTATAATGTCACCGTGATGAGGACCCTGTTGGGGGTTTGTGCTATCATCAAGGTCATATTTTTGTTCCTTCCCCCTCGTGATTTTCCTTTCTTTAGTTTCAAAATTTCTTCACCGTGATTTTCCCTTCTCACCGCTTTTTCTCACCGCTCCTTTCTTTTCGACGGATTTTGTTTGCTTTAAGGTATTCCTCTTCCCCCTTTTTGGCATCATCAAAGGATAGAGGAACCCCGGGAACATCTTTGCAAGCATGAAGTCGAGTCTTCTCGTTGGTTGAATTCTCGCTTCAAGTCTGCGCGTTGTATGCAAAGACGGAATTGATCGAGTAGCGTTGGATTCTCACAAATCGCTTCATCTCACCATGAGAGAAGGCTGAATTTTCTCGTCATGTGTTCTTCCAAACGCCGTATATCATTTGCATTTCGCTCACGCAGCAGCCTTGATCTCGGCAGTGTGAGCTTCATGCATATGCTCAATGTGTTCCTCGCCGTTTTTCGCATCAACATTCTCGCTCTCCACACCAGCTTGTTGAACAAGGTTCTCAAGTATCTCACTGTTCCACACGCATGGATTGCTTCTTTGTTGCCACCATTCCCTTATCCTCGACCGTGATGCCTCTCAAGTCACCGTCAGTTGGCATCTCTGTTGTCCAGCATATCCAAAGAGGCCTCGATGCCTCTCCATCTTTTCAACTTCAAAGAAAGAGTGCCTTGAACACTTCTCGAACTTCAAATTTGATTCTTCATTGCGGTGATGGCCAAACAAAATCTAAATCAAAATCACCGAACAATGGTGCCTGAGTGAAAAACAGAGGTGGTCTCGTGATATCGTACTTGCTCATTTTCTCGACTCTTCGTGGAGTTCGTATCTCCAAAGGAGAAAGGGAAAGATTCTACAAAGGATTCATCACCGCCGATCGGGATCTGTTCAATGATGAGCGGTGCGCGTGGAGTTCTTTTGGGAATCGATCCACCGTAGCTTGAGGAGCCGAGAGCGATGGTTGCCGGTTCACCGGGTTTGGTTGTGAAATAGACTCGCTTGCCGAGCCTCAATGTTCTTAATGCCTTCGTTGGTCTCAAATGATTTTTCCTTTTCAAGACTTGTCCTCGGCCTTATCGCCAGCGTCATCGGACGATGATGAGATTTCTAGAGGTGGCTCATCATCAAAATTAAAAGTTTGACGAGTAGTCTTGGGATCGACTTACTCGTGCTTGGAACACCCGCACCGAGTCTTTTGGATTTGTCATGGGGTTGACTCAAACTTCTTCTTCGCCTTGATCCCGGAAAAGTGACATCGGGTTGTCCCGGGAATCATGAAGTGCGCCGATCTCCTTCTCGGATGGGTCGATGATTGCGGGAGGGATGTTCTCAGACTTGCCTCTTTTTTACCCCGGAAGTCTCAACCTCCCGTGGCCTTCATTTCCTCCAAATAGCCGGTCTCTCTTTGCTGCTGCGAGGCTTTGTCCTCCCTTTCGACAAATGTCACACTGTCTTAGGGTCTTCTACGATGGCATCCATTGAGTCTCAACCCCATGGATTGCACTTTCATCGCCTGTGTGTTAACTCCCGTACGTTCCTTCCTCGTGCCTCGATCGCATCGCGGCGTCATTAGCCTTCGAGCGCTTGGCACCTCACCGAGACAGATCTCAATCGTCTGAGCTTCGTTGATGACAACTTGCTGTTTTTCTTGTGATTGTAATTTCTCTTCTTCGCCTCCTTGCTTCTTTGTGGAGTCATCTGCAAAGATCCTCCGACCTTGCCGCAGCCGGGGAGGGAGTTTCCCCCTCTCACCAGGCGCACCACCGAGTGACTTGGAGTGGGGTCACTCGTCTCCGACTCCCGGCTGTTGCAATTGATGGTTCACCAGTTGGGGCGGTGGGTAGCACACCTTCAATAGGGGTTGGCTCGACCGGGGTCCCCACTAGCCCGGTTCATCGCCATTTCCTTATCGCCTTCTTCGAGAGTGAGTCAAGTGGTAGCAAAGAACATCAGTGGCTATTTTTGAACCACTCCCATTGGATCGATTTCACCGTGTTCGAGGACTCTCCTGGTCCCTCCATCGCTTTTGCTCGTGAAGGATTCTTGATTCATGTAATGCTTGCTGCATTTGTAACTCTTCTATGGCAAAGAAATTCTCCTGTTCCTCGTCACTTTCGTGAGAGAAGACATCAAGAAGAGGATGGAAGTGTTCTCGTGGTGCCGAGAGATAGGGCGGATGCTTGCCTTTTCACGTGCTTGGCTTCTTCACTTGCTTTGCTCTCTCCCCGTCCTTGTAGATTTGCGGGATGTCTAAGCGCTTGTCCTCATCAAGTCTTTGGGAGCACGGTAGTTAGTCCAAGGAAATTTAGCAGTTCCTCTTCTTCTTCTATGAACTCGGGCCGTTGGAACTGTTCCTCGACTTGCTCAACTTCCATTTTCTCCACTCACGCAGACGATTTTGAATGTCCGGGTAAGGTGGAGATAGGATCATTACATCACTATCTCGCTTGGGCTGGTTCTTCTTGTGTTTCAAATTGTGAGCTACAAATGTGTCTTCGGTTGCCTCTGTGACGCCTTCAAAAGAGACTTGGCTATTTCATCAATTACATCCGAGACTCTACTTCTCCAAGAGTCTCCGATTTGTGCTAGCCGAGAATCGACTCACTGGTTTTCCTCTGCTCGACCGCTTGACTAGTCTTCTTCGTCTCCTGGTTTGTACCAGGGGAATTTACTGTTCGAGGCGGTATCCTCCGAGTCTTGGGCGGCGGGGGCCGGTGTCGGTGTTTGTTTCGAGGAGCCGGCCGTCTGGGGCTTGTCGGTTCTCCTCCTTTTGACGATCGGAGAAGGTATTTGTGAGTCCTTCTCGACCTCTGCTTGTAGGGGCAGTGACATGGCTGGCAGGGGCGGTGACTCTGCAGGGGCAGGTGCATGTTTGGTTTTCTTTGTTGCAGGGGCAGCATCTTCTTCTTGGCACCGCAGGGCTTTCTTTTTTTGGAGAGAGGAGGCAACAGTATCTTCGGGTCACCGATTCCCCTCACCGTGTCGCCTCTCTTGGCATAAGCTCGCTTCGAGCACCGAGAGGTTAGCTCAACATCCTTTTGTTAACATGGAAGGCCTTCCCATGTCTAAGAGGGACTCCTTTCACCTCCAATAGCCGCCAATCACTAGGCCATATCCCAGGATCCTCCAAATGTGCCATCTTCTTTGAAGGACTTGTTCCCCACGTTCGGCAGCGGACCTCTTTTGTAGATAAACTCAGCCCGCTTATCTTCTTTTCTTCCATGATTGCAACCATCACAACTACCAGCTTTGCCTTTGATAGTTGGTCAAAGTCGCCAAATTTGATGTCGATACATTTGGCAACTATGTCCAACAATTTATGATAATCCTCCTTCAAAGCCAGCTCTTGTTTGTGTGTATATAATTTTATCGCAAGGTCGGACTTGGCGATCTCTTTCCATGCGTCACCCAAGTTTACATCAGCTTCCTTAATTTCAGCTTGCTCCTTCCAGTAGTAGTGAGCAATATTCACCAAATCTTGGCGCGATAGTCACCGCTTCCCGTGAATGCAGATGACTTGATTCCTTCGTCGTGAATCTCAGCATTCACGTAGAATTGTGCGACCTCCTCCACATAGGTCATAGGACCCCTGCTTCACCATTCCGTCGAAATCCACGGTCGAACCGGTGTGGATTTGTTTTCCCAACTTGGTAAAGTCATACGTTGGTGCCATTTCTCGAATAATTTCAAGGAAAAGTTCAGAAATTTGATTTGAAGGTTGATAGGGTTTCGAGAGTATTTGCCTTTGCCTTTTGAGAGAAAAAGATGAACAGTTTTTGGAAGTGTGAGAGAGAAACGGATGAAAATGGTTTAAATATGGTTTATGAAAGGACGTGCAGACGGTTTTTGAATTGTGATCGAAATCAACGGCTTGGATTTCGCACGCCTATTGAGCATTTCACGCCTCGTATTTAATGCGGCAAAGATTTATATCCAATCATAAGCTTAGTGTGCGGCTTTATGTCCGTACACATCATCATTATGCTTTGACGTGTTCCTTAAAACATTCCCGCTAAGTTAAAACGATCGCGTTTTTGTCACTTCGCTCATAAGTTATTCAGCTTATCTCTTAGCCGATTTAACTCTACTTTTCACATTTCTCTTAGCGACTCACTATCACCGACTTCGTAGTCAGTCTTTCCGACATACTTGATTTTCGAAATGATTTATTTTTTTCGGCTCTTTTTCACTTCTCTTCTGTTCTAATACTCTTCTTTGATTCGTCTCGAGTGTCACCACCATTTCAATTAACCCCAACTCATGCTTGAGTTCTTCAAATCTTGACTCACATAATGGTTTTGTGAAGATGTCACTAGTTGTTTATCGCTTGAGATATATTCCAAGATAATGTCCTTCTTTTCAACATGATCTCTTATGAAATGATATCCGACATCAATATGTTTTGTTCTTGAGTGCAAAGACAGATTTTGAGTGATTGCAATGGCACTTGTGTTATCACACATGATTGGAATTTCTTTTTCTTCAACTTCATAGTCTCTCACCGTTGTCTCATCCATAGGACTTGGGCACAACAAATACCGCCCAGCCTATGTATTCTCGCCTCACACAGAGAGGTGGCTATTGAGTTTTGCTTCTTGCTAAACCAGAAATTAGTCTGTTTCCTAGCATTTGACAGTGCCTCAAGTGCTTTTCTCGTCCACTCGCATCCAAAGATAGTCGAATCAATAGCCAATTAGCTTGAATCCACCTTCCTTTGGATACCATAGGCCTACTTCTTGGCTTCCTTTCAAGTATCTCAAAATTCTCTTAGTCATATATGGCTCTCTTTTGGAGCAGATTGAAATCTTGCACATACACCTACAAAGAAAGGTGATGTCCGCCCGCTTGCTTTGTGAGATAGAGCAATGATCCAATAAGTGCTCAGATCTTGTTTGATCTACAGGCTTGCCATCCGCATCCATGTCCATTTTGACCGATGTGTTCATTGGTATTTTTACGTAAGACTTCTCTTCCATACCAAACTTCTTCATTAAATCCCCTGGTATATTTTGTTTGACTTATGAAGGTTCCATCCTTCACTGTTTCACTTGAAGTCCAAGGAAAATGTCGCTTCTCCCATCATGCTCATTTCAAATTTGCTTTGCATGAGGTTTGAGAATTTTTCACATAGCTCTTTGTTAGTGGATCCAAAAATGATGTCATCCACATATATTTGAACAAGCAAAGATACTCTTTCTTGTCTTGAATTCTAAAAGTGTTCTATCTACTTTTCCTTTTGTGAATCCATTCTCGCTTAGGAATTGTGACAGGTATCATACCATGCTCGGGTACTGTTTCAATCCATACAGGGCTTTCTTGAGTTTGTATACCTTGTCTCCAAGAGTCTTCTCGCTCAAATCCTGGAGGTTGTTCAACATATACTTCTTCTTCCAATAAACCGCTTAGGAATGCACTTTTTACATCCATCCGATATACAATGAAATTCTTGTGAGTCGCATAGGCAAGAAACATCCTTATAGCTTCCAATCTTGCTACAGGGGCAAATGTTTCATCAAAATCTATCCCTTCTTCTTGGCAATATCCTTTGGCTACTAGTCTTGCTTTATTCCTTACCACAGAGCCTTCCTCGTTCATCTTATTTCGAATACCCATTTGGTTCCAATAACATTTTGATGTATGGGTCTTTGCACTAGTTCCCATACTTTATTTCTCTCAAACCGATTCACTCTTCTTGCATAGCTTGAATCCAATGTGTGTCATCCAATGCATGTGACACATCTTTTGGCTCTATTTGCGAAATGAAGCATGTGAACATAGCTTCTTGTTGAGTTCGATCTTGTTTTGACACCTTCTCTCATATCTCCAATGACAAGTTCTCGTGGATGGTCTCTTAGCCATCTTACATCGTTGGAGTAAGTTAGCCGATTCATCGACTTGCGATTGTGTTGTCGTGGTCGCCTCTTTCGTGGTCACTTAGCCGCAAATCTTCCACCGCTTTTGAGGTTCAAATATATCTCATCTTCTTCTCGAGTTGATAATCCCAGCTTGACTTCGTAGGGGACTCTTCTTCGTATGATTGGATGTTTCAACTTATCACCGACTCTTCAATGTCTTCTCCATTTACATTTGGCTCATCGAATACTACATGAATGGATTCCTCTCGTAACCATAGTTCTTTTATTGAGTATTCTCAGAGGCTTTGCTTTCACCGAGTATCCTAAGAAGATACCTTCATCACCCTTTAGCATCAAAAGCCTTTAGGTTGTCTTTGCCATTGTTATGGATGAAGCATTTACATCCAAATATTCTCAAATATGCAACATTTGGTTTTCTTCCACCCGGATCTCATAGGAGTCTTTGTCACCGCTATTTATCATACATCTGTTTTGGGTGTAGCAAGTCAGTTAATTGCTTCACCCAAAATCTTTTTGGTAACCCCGTCACCTAACATGGTCCTTGCTTCTTTGAGGGTTCTGTTCCTTCTTTCTCGCAACTCCATTCTCATTGGGAGTCCTTGTCGCCGATAGTTCATGACCAATACCATTCTCAATACAATATCGAGTTATTATTCCATTGACAAACTCGGTTCCTCTATCCGATCTTATTTTGATAATGGTTTGACTCTTCTCATTTTGAATTCTCTTCATCGATTGTGGTAGTTTTTGTAGGGTTTCTTTCTTCTTGCACATGAATATTGTCCATGTATATCTTGAGTAGTCATCTACTACCACCAAGGTGTATTTCTTTCCACTTATGGGTTCCATCCAAATAGATCCATATGAAGTAGATGAATTCTTGTTGAGGATGGGCATGTCTTTTCTTTGAATGACGACTTTTGTTTTCCTTCTAACATGCATCACATATACTCTCCTTCTTGTATATCGAGTCCGGAAGTCCTTCTACCGATGACTTCTTGCTAGCTTGTTAATTGTTTTGAAATTCAGGTGACTCACTTTTTGTGCCACACCTAACTTGATTCAAATTGTGCTTTTTGCTAGTAGACAGTCTTTGGGTGTTGCAATTGACCAATCCACTACATACATATTCTTCTCGTCTATTTCCTTGCAAAGACAACTTCATTTGATTCAATATCCTTGATTTGGCATACACCCATGTTGAATCCAACATTGTAGCCCTTGTCACGGAGCCGATCGATACTCGAGGGTTGAAGTTGAGTCCTTCAACATATGCAACATCCGTGATTTCTAATCCATTCCTCTTGATGGATCCAATGCCTCTTATTTCACCAGGAGCTTCATTTCCCCAAATATGACTTTGGCTCCTTTGACTTCCTTGAATTTTGACAGATTTCTCTTATTTCCTGTCATATGTCCGGAATGACCCACTATCCATGTACCAGGTTCCTTGGCACTCACTGCTCCTTGAACCCGCAATCAAGGAAATTAAGTTTTAGGTACCCATACTTGTCCGGGTCCCGAGGGGTTAGAATTGTAAGATGATCCAACCAACCTATAGCCAAATGATTTGACTCTAAGGGGGTTGCCATCTATCGCTGCCATAATCATAATTAATTCGCAAATTGCTTGGGGATTCTAGGTTCATACAAATTGCCTCTTTTTGTCTCAGTATGCCCGCATATGTGTTTTAGCAATTGCCTTCCTTGGGTAATTGTGGTGCTTTTGAGTGTAGTGCCTAGGTGCATGTGTGTGTCTTGATGAAAGCTCTTATACTTTTGGAATGGCCTTTGTTGAGTTCTGGCCTTTGCCACTTGGGCTTATATTCCATAAGTCTATGCCGATAGTTCACATTGTTCCAATCACTTGGCTTGGATATTTTCTACCATTCCCATCATATGTATTTCTTTTATGGATTTTCTGAATTTTTGGTAGCTCTGTTTCTTCTTTACAGAGTATTTTTCGTTAGGAGTTTGTCAAGGACTCGGAATCTATTCTCACTGTCCTTTCAAAGACACTCAATCGGTTTTTCCTTTTCCTTTGTAACCAAGGCCGCTTTGCTTAGTATTGTGCTTTGGAGTGAATGTGTGTGCAACATTTAGAGTTTTGGGTTTTTCGGACTCTTCATGACTTGAAGATCCTTTTTCCAAAATTACTCTTGAGGTTTGACATGGCACAAAGGAATTAAATCCTAAGCCTTGTCTTGTCTCCACATTCTCTTTGACTCATGATAAGATCATCCAATGATTTAGATGCCTTAGTGAACGAGGCAATAACATTTTTGAGGTCATTCTCCCTCTTTTCTATAGCAGCAATTTCAGCTACTAATTTAGCATTTTCAGCCTTTTAAACTTTCATTTTCAACAAATATTTGACTTAGAGTACTCGGCTCCTTAGTCACTTTGAGTTTTGACTTTTAAGTAGGCTGTTTTCCTCATTCAATAGTGTGTGTGGAGGATTTAATGTGCTCAAAATCTTTCATCATTTTGCCTAATGAATCATAAAGATCAAGAGGTGATGAAGTGTGTGTGTCACAATCACTATCACTAGTGTCCGAGCTTGTTGAATTAGATTGTACCTCATCTTCTTGATCTTGTTCTTTGGCCATTAAGCGGATCAAGGCTTCTTCTTCGAGTCACTCGAGTAGTCCTTCACTCGCTCTCTCAATCACTCTTTTGACTTGGTTGTTTCAAAGATCTCTGCAGCCATCATTGCCTTTTTCTTTTCTTGTCTTCTTTCTCTCAAGACTTTTCTTTCTTCTTCATTCCTGTATTTGTTGACTACAGGATATGAGCAAATAATGGCATAGTGACCTGGTTGTCTACAATTCCAACATACATATTCAGCCTTTTGATCAGCTCTTTCTACTCTTGAGTTGTCGCCCTTTGATACTCTACTTGTTGATGATCTGTTCTCTTGGTTGGCCTATCATCCCTTGATTTGGAGGAGCCGAGTGTCTTCTCGGAAGATTCACCCTTTCCTCTCTTGTAGTTCTTGTTAAAGAACTTGTTAAATCTTTTGACCATCGGGGCTATTTCTTCGGTCAATTGCTTCTTTGACCTCGCTCTCTTCCCATCTTTGACAATTAGAGCAAATTGTTTTGGGTACAGTTGTCTCTTCCTGGTCTTTTCTTTTCACTCAAACTCATAGGCTTTGAGGTCCGAGAATAGTTCATGGTTGGATGTCTTTGATAGGTCCATGGAATGTCTCAGTGCCATGACCTTCATTTCCCATTCACCGAAGACTTTTTAGGATCTTCATACACATTTCCTTCTCGTGTATATTCCTTTCCAAGTGTAGACACTCGTTTGTGATTTCGTGAACCGAGCGTCCCAGTTGATCCAAGTTTTCTCCGAGATCATTTTGAAATTTTCAAATTTTTGTACTTTTATCGACAATTTGTTTTCTTTTGATTTGCTCGAGCCTTCACATTAAATGTCACTTGTCCTGCATTTCTTTAGCCGTTTTTGCATGATTTGACTTTGTTGAACATGGCTTTGTCCAAGGTTTTGTAGAGGATGTCCTTGGCTACATTATCCAGGTTGTATCTTTTTCTCATCATCATTTGTCCACTCGCTTCTTGGTTTTTCAACCATGACTCGGTCTAGAGCAACATCTTCTTCTTCTTCAATCGCAACTCTGCGTCACCGTTGTTTCACCTTTAATATTTGTAGAGGCCCATCTTCTATTACTATCCACATCTCATCATGTAATGTCGATAGATGAGCCTCGCATACGAATTTTCCAATCATCAAATTCTTCAATGGTGAACATAGGGATGCGTGTTAGATTTGCTTCCATGATAATGACTTTTAATAAAAAGAGTTTTGAAAGTTTAAGTACTAAAGCAGACTTTGAAAAATTTGGAGATCTAGTTCAAGAAACAAAGTGCGGAGGGTTCAATGAACCAACCGCTCGATACCACTTGTAGGTCCCAAGGGGTGTAAGTGTAAGGTTTAGAAGGGGGTTGAATAAACCTTACCAAATTTTTCGATTTAGTCCTTTTAAATCTACAGAGTTAATACTACATACCGTGTCCTCAAGGATACTAATTAGTCACTCAAGAGAGAGTTAATCTCTCAACAGACTTTCAATTTGAGCCGTTGATGGAGTAACTCAAATTGGTTGGCTACAATTTAACTCAATTTGTGGTTTTATTCTCACGAAGACTTAACACCCTTAAGTTTGATTAAGCAAGATATTAGAGTTTAATTTAGTACTTATAAATTATCAAATGGATAGCAAATTTATCAAAGATATAAGCAATTAAAAGTACAGAATTTAAATGCTTTGAAATGTAAATGACACAAAAAAAGTTTTTATAGAGGTTCAAGATGGGGTAATTCTTCTACTCCTCTCTTCTCCAACTCCCGGAGGAATCCACTAAGTAATGATCAGTTTACAAAGTGGTAACAGTCCCGGATACAAGTCTTGATCACAACAGCCGACTTGATCCTTTGGGACTCGATGCCGAGACGCCTTGATCACTCACCGGCTTCTCGTTCGACTCGGCTTCTTCACAGGGCACCGCCTTGCTACTACAGCTCACTTGCTCAAGCTCTTTGGATTTGATCACGAAGCCCTCCAAATGCTTAAGACTTAGTTCAACTTTGAACCTTTCTACAATCCTTCCCGGAAAGTAGACCCTTGTTTTCAAAGGTTTCCTCTTCAACTCAAGTTGAAGCTCTCTTTCCTTCACGGGTAAGTGTTGGATTGATGTACTTGAATATAGGCTTGAGGATTGAGATTGTTTCATTTTCTAATGTGCTTGTATATCTCACGTATGTGTCATTCATGCTCTTTTTTTTTTTCTCAAACTAACTCCTCACCTTTTATAGTGAACTTTCAAAAATTTGCCCGTTGAAGAGATAGGCTTATTTTTGAAAGTCACTTTGCGTCGTTGGCTTGCGCTTCTTGGAATTGTTGTTTCCTCGTATGAATTATTCTTTTCACCTTTTCGGTTCGACACGGTGTCGTGCTTCCCATTGGTTCATTCCTTTTGCACGCTTCGGGGACTGAGCACTCCAAGAAAGGTTGTATGGAGATATTACTTGTTTAAGTAAATCTCTTGATTTCTCGTGGCAACGGTTCTTTTACGATTATCTCGACTTGATCGCATTTCCTTGCTTTCCCAGGTGACTTAGAGTCGACTTCCAATCATGGATGACTCTTCATCACTTCAACTTGAGACTTGGCTTTTCTTGAGTTGACTTGACTAATGCTCTACTCACCGCATCTCACCGCTTCTTCAAAAGATAGTGTTCCCGTCTACTCTTCTTTTTGCCATACTCACTGCCTCACAAAGAGAGTCTTCCTTCCGATCTTGATTGTCTTCTTGCATGTTTAGGGCGTAGTTGTCTTGACTCCTTGGCCACTCTATTCATTACAATGCATTTTACAACAAGAATTGGGGTGCCAACTTTCTATTCTAAGTTTTACATGGCATTCATCAAAATCTAAACAATAAAATTCCTAACAGGTTGCCTCCCACAAAGCGCTAAGTTTTACATCTTCAACCAGACTTCAAATTTCTAACATCACTGTTGTTGAACCGTGTCGGTTGAAATCCTTGAGGCCTTATTTTCTGTACCATCCATTAGACGAATGGTGTTGTACTGTTTTCTCGAATTAAGTTTAGTATCGGCTTGGGAATTTGCCCTTTTCATGTTGGTCTTCCACTGCAATAGCGATTTTGGGCTACTTGTGTCTCCAAAGATTTCAGTAACAAAAACGATGTTAGAAATAAAAAAGAGAAAAAATCGAAAAATCGAAAAAAAATAAAAAAATTAAAAAATAAAAAAATTACAAAAAAAATGCTTCAATTAAGATTGAAATACTTATTACTATATCTAAGTAGAATCAATCAATCTTCGACAACAACGACAAAAACTTGTTCGCCAAAAAATATTTTGGATCATACAACTGCAAAGTGTATAGTGTAGTTTATAGAATAATGACAAGCAAGGTCGTATTCCGCAGGGATTGATATGTGAAACACTTAGGCTATAATAACATCGCATTCCAAATTTATTGAAACGACCGAATATCAAATTTTATAATAAAATCGAAAATAATAGAAGAATAAGTAAATTTGCGAACCCCACAAGTATTTTCAACAACTACAGGAGCAACCTTAGGCACATAATCTCAACATGTTTCTTCAATATTAAATTCAATTAAAGTTTCAAAAAGAATTCATGCAATTCTACGGATTCAATTCCTAAGATAGTCTATTCCCCCTACTAGGTGATAAATATACAATAGATTAATAACAATTGTAGATCTCCTGATACGTTACAACCATTATTAACTCCCAAAAGATTTATGAATTGAATGACTCTCCACAAACCCGTTTATGTCTGAATTCAATTTCCGTCTTTGTTAGAACTCATCTCCCGAATCTCGCACTAACAAATATGACATGAAAATTATTCTCGGCAAAATAATAAGCAATTAAGAATAAGCACTCGAATTCATAAAATAGAAAACATGAACCAATTAAGAAAACAATTAATCAAGATTTAACATGAATCCACAGTTTTGAGTATGGCCCTAAGATCCAAAAGATTAGCCAAACATTGATAACAAACTCATAGACAAATTCGAAATCAGCGTTATGACATTGTTTAAGCACACACAAGAGATCTAGACATAGAAAGAAAACCCCTTCTTGTCAGGATGGATTCTCCTTCTGAGCATTCAAAGCTCTTGTGCTCCCATAGATGCAAAATGCCTTGTGGTGTTCTTTGCGATCTAGCCCTCCTCTCTCAGAAAACTTTGAATCTTGTGTTCCTACGTAATTTGATGTGTTGTATGTGGTATGGATGAATTAATTTTCGTGCAAGCCTTGGGTGCCTTTTATAGATGCATGGAGAGATCACTTGTAGAGTTAGAACGGGAAAAGAACTCCGGGAAAAAATCGCGTCTGCAAAGTCCCACAAAACATGGTTGTGTGGTGTGTTACCCTGCCCTTTCCTACACGCCCATGTGGGTCTACATGGTCTGGTTTCATCCCCTATTTCTACCCCTTCTTCACACGGTTGTGTCACTTTCACACCGGCATTTTAACACGACTGTTTGACACCACACGGTCCAACTGTGTGAAGTCTTTTTGTCCATTTTCTTCGTTGTTTTGATCTTCTCTTTGCATTCGTCAATCCTATCCGGGCATTCCAACTGATATTTCTTCGTTTTAAGCTCCGTTTCCTGTAAAAAGTTACAAGAATACGCAGTATCATGCCCTTCTAAGGAAACCAAGTAAAAACCACTAAATATGCGTGCAAATGCATCAAATATATATATATATATATATATATATTTTTAAGCCCCAAAATGCACGTATATTTTACACACATCATCTACTTCTTGAGATGAGCCTTGAAGGATCTGCAAAGATCGCATGGAAAATTACTGGATCATATATTTGAAACATTGTGACAACTGCAGAGTCATTGAAAGAAATAGTCGATAATATGGCGAAATTGTTGAAAATCCATTTTATCGGCACATGTTATTTTGATGGATTGGAGGAAGATAAAAAGAAAAAATACAAACAAGCCCTTTACTGTCTCGAGTTATATGATATTATTCATGCTGACGAATATATCAAGTTGTTCACCGAATACAGATGGAAATCTAAGGTGGATAATAAAGAAGCTTCGTAATTATTCTTTTTGAAGATACCAAGTCCCTGGAGAGAAATGTTAATCAGGGAATCCAAAGCGGCAGATGACCTAGATATGGTGGCCAGAAGAATGTCATTTCTAATGGCTAAGCTGTCGGAATGGTGCCATCATGCAACATTTTATAGGAATTACAAGAGACTGCGAGGAATCAATAAAAAAGTTCCTCTATGTTGCAAAAATGATGACATCCCAACAGTAGTGGGACATCAACCGTGAAGGCATAAAACAAAAAAACATAGAAGCAATCCATACAGTTATGGAAATAGCAACAAACGAAATTGGTCCTCATGGAGACCTAGAAGGTTTTGGTCAAAACAAATGGCCCAAAGTTATAAATCAGGGCAAAGACCAGTACCTAGCAGGAGTAGAGCATCTTCATCAGGTTCTAATCAATGGAGTACCAGCAGAACCCCGAGAAGAACTTTTAGACGAGCTCACACCCAAGCTAATGAAAGTTTTAAACATTGTAATTGCTTTGGACGTGTGGAGCAAGAGGGCATATATCAATAGATTGCCCAGAAAACCAAAAACAAGGAGGGAAACAGTTCTAAGCTACACCAAAATTCGAGGAAGTTGTCTACTATCAAGATCTTATACATGTGTATCAATTTGAGGATCTTTCCTCAGATAAAAGCATCTATGAAGAAAAAATATATTCTGACAATGGAAGTGAATCTAGTTAAGAATCAGAGTAAAGAAGAAATTCTTCAACAAATAGTCAGAGAGGATATGTTAGGATTCCTCTCTCATACTACAGTTTCTCATAAGACCCTTATGACAATTATGAAGAAAGATCCAAAGCTTTAGTTATATGATGGATTTACTAATGTCAACCATAGAAACGAACGTGCATATGACCCAAACAATAATATGTTGTTAACCTAAGATCTTCACTAGTTCGGGTAAAGATAGTGGAATAACCTCGACCCATTGCTTAGTAAAGCAAGAACCTTGGTATGCAAAGATGCCATAAGCAATTATGGATTATTGTTTGATAAGTCGATAATTGATACAAGAAGCTTGAATCTTGAAGCACTTGGAAAAGACTCAAGTTTGAGAGTAAAATATGAATTCAATTGATTAATTCATGAAAAATAACAAGTGTTAACCCTTATATGGGGTCCCAAAATCTAAACTAACTAGGAAACAACTTAAAAATCGAAAAAGAAAACAAAAACTGAACAAAACCCAAAAATGCGGCCCCGATCAAGGTTGTATCGTTGAACACGGCCAGGCTGTGTTCCCTGCTGTTTTGGAACCCAAAACATATGTAGGCGAGCATGGCTGTGCCTGTGGACATGGCCAGGCTGTATCTGTGAACACTACCGTGTTTTTTAACACGGCTAGCCCGTGTTGGTCTACGCACGTCCCGTTTCAACCTTTTCTCATCTCGAACTCGAAATAACAACTTACGACGCGGCCTTAAAGGTTTATTTGGCTTCCAGAACATCAAAATGACTCAAAATGACTCAAATTACCGCTAACTACAATAAAAGAATACAAGACATTATTGAGCACTTGAATACAATGTCTTCAAGACGCAAAATGACTTGTATTCCGTGGCATCCTTCGCTTGTTCAGTCTAAGGGGGACTCATGAATGTTGATGATGCGAATCAATTGGACCACCCGAACGTCTTTTTCCATCGGCAACACACTCTCAGTCTCCTTTTGAATGACTTGAATCAACCCATTGAGTACTTCCTTGAACTTCGTTGCACAAGCCCTCGTCACCGGAACAACTAGCACTGTTACCGGGTCTTTTGTCCATGGATTCTCATCATTCCCTCCTCTTGAGAATGATTTATCCTCAAATCCCAACATGCATCAAATGGACTAAGACCAACAACATTAAAAGAAGCACTAATTCCATACTCATCCAGAAAGTCAATCTTATAAGTATTATCATTGATTTGCTCATGCACTTGGAATGGGCCATCTCTACGTGGTTGCAGTTTGGACTTTCGCTGGGTTGGGAATCGTTCGGGATGCATATGTACCCACACCCAATCACCCGGCTCAAACACCATCTTCCGACGATGCTTGTTAGCATGTGCAGTGTATTGCTCTGTTCGTTGTTCAATGTTGAGCCTTGCTTTCTCATGTAACTGCTTAACAAAGTCAGCTTTCTTCTTCCATCTAAGTTAACATGCTCAGAAACAGGTAAACGTGATAAATGGAGTTAGCGGATTAAAACAATAAATAAGTTCAAATGGTGAAAACTTCTATACAAAATGAACATCACGATTATAAGCAAACTCAATATGCAATAAACACACTTCCCATGTTTTAATATTCTTTTTAATGATAGCCCTCAACAACATGGACAAAGTTTTATTAACTACTTCAGTTTGACCGTCTGTTTGGGGATTACAAGTAGTAGAAAATAACAATTTAGTACCCAGTTTTCCCATAAGGTCTTCCAAAACTAAGTTAAGAACTTAGTGTCTCTATCCTAAATAATGGTCCTATGCATACCTTGCAATCTCACAACTTCTCGAAAGAACAAATCATCAATCAAAGATGCATTACTAGTTTTATGACAAGGAATAAAATGTGCCATCTTTGAAAAATGATCTATGACAAAATATATAGAATCGGACCCTTGTTTAGTTCTCGGAAGTCCTAAAACAAAGTCCATAGAAATATCAACCCAAGGTGTTGTCGGTATGGGCAAGGGCGTGTAAATACCCTGGTTTTGTGCTCGAGACTTAGCTTGCCTACAAGTAACACATCTAGTACAAATACGTTCAACATCATGATTCATATGTGGCCATTAGAAATGCTCTTGCAAGACTGCTAAGGTTTTGGCTACCCCAAAATGTCTCATAATACCCCCAACATGTGATTCCCTCACTAGTAAGTCCACCAATGAACATTCAGGAATGCACAATTTATCTTCTCGAAATAAAAACCTATCATGACGATAAAACTTATTCATTGCCCTTTTTTCGCATGGAACAAACGACGCAACAAAATCAAGATCATGTGAGTACGACTATTTAACATGTTCAAATCCAAGAATTTTAGCATCTAAAGTAGAGATAAGAGTATACCTCCGAGATAGTGCGTCTGCTACAATATTAGTCTTACCTTGCTTGTACTGGATGACGTAAGGGAACGTCTTGATGATCTCAAGCCAACGCGCATGTCGCTTGTTCAACTTTTTTGCCCCTTTAGATACTTTAATGACTCGTGATCAGTGTGAATTATGAACTCCTTCGGCCACAAATAATGTTGCCATGTTTTCAATGCCTGAACTAAAGCATACAACTCCTTGTCGTATGTCGGATAGTTCAAGGTTGCCCTGCTCAATTTCTCGCTAACGAATGCATTCGAGAACCCCTTTTGCATTAATACGGCTCCAATCCCAACTCCCGAAGCATCACACTCAGTCTCGAAAACCTTGGTGAAATCCGGCAATGCTAGTAAAGGCGCATGTGTTACCCTTTCTTTAAGCTACTCGAATGCCCTTTCTTGTGCTTCCCCCACTGAAACGCAACACTCTTTTTAATGCTCTCCATCAATGGTGTTGTATAGTGCTAAAATCTCGTACAAATCTCCGATAAAAACTCGCAAGCCCATGGAAACTACGGACTTGACTGGCCGATGTTGTCTTGGGCCACTCCTTAATAGCCTTAATCTTTTCCTCGTCCATAGTGATTCCCCTCGAACTCACTACAAATCCCAAGAATATCAATTGCTCGGAACAAAATGTGCACTTCTTGATATTTGCATATAGTTGCTCCTTTCTCAACCCTCTAGTACGCCGCGCAAGTGGTCCAAGTGTTTGTACAATGATTTACTATAGATGAGAATGTCATCAAAGTAGACCACCACACACTTTCCAATAAAAGCCCTCATAACATGGTTCATCAATCTCATTAATGCGATCAGTGCATTAGTTAGCCCAAACGGCATAACTAACCACTCATACAAACCATCTTTGGTTTTAAAAGCCGCTTAATAGTGATGTTATTAATTTCCCGACAAGACCATCTTTATTTTAGACTAGTAAATCGGAACTGCACACAGACTCATACTCTCCCGAATGAGTTTCTTACTTAGGAATTCATCAACCTGCCATTGCAATTCCTTGGTCTCCTTTGAGTTGGACCTGTATGTCGGCCGGTTCGGTAAGAACGCCCTTAAAATGAAGTCAATATGGTGCTCAATCCCCTTAATAGGCAGTAATCTATCCAGCATCTCGTCTGGAAACACATCATCGAATTCTTGCAACGAAGACAACACAAAACTAGGCAAATTGGGGTTAAGACTGTCAGTAGATTAATAAGTTCTCTTGTAAACCAAGAGTATCATCGAACAACGACTCGATATGGCTTTCCTAAGATCACTCATTTTTGCCATTAAATTTATTTTTCCCTCATTTCTTACCTCAAGGCCGTCCATCCCCTCTTTTGTTTTTCGGCCATCTCAGTAATTTTACTCTGCTTTTTTTCCTGGCTATCTCTCGAGCCTCACTTCTACCCTTAGCCAGACCCTCACTATTGTTTTCCGTTAAGCTCTCATTTTTCTCGACTTTATTTTGATTTTTCTTCTCACTAGCCAAACTTTTTTTTTCTTTTGCCTCTCATTCTCTCAGTTTCCCTTGATCATCATAAATTTCTTTCGAGGTCAAGGGCACAAGGACAAAATGCTTTTGGTGATGAACAAGAGTATACTGGTTGGTGTAACCGTCATGCTGCACTCTCCTATCAAACTGCCACGGTCTACCCAACAAGACGTGCCCCGCTTGCATCGGCACAACATCACATTACATCTCATCCTTATATCCCCCAATTTGGAACGCTACTAACGCCTTCTTAGTATTCGCATTTCCCCACAATCACTTAAAAACTATAATTTATACGGTTGTGGGTGTTTCATCATTGGAATCCCTAATTTCTCCACCAACATCATGCTAGCTATGTTAGTGCAACTACCACCGTCTATAATAACACTACACACTTTTCCATTAACAAAATACTTTGTGTGAAAGATGCTTTCTCGCTGGACTCTCTCATCTGACTTAGGTTGAATACTCAGTACCCTCCGGGATACTAAAGACAACGCATCCCCCCTCGCCAGTTCTGCTGCTTCCGTAATATCCTCCAACTCCAGCATAACACTATAATCCGGCTCTCGTTCACTTTTCAACTCCAAATCCCCATTATCACGCAACACCAATACCCTTTTATTTGGACATTGACTAGCAATATGCCCAAAACTATGACACCTAAAGCATTTAGTATCCCTCGCTCGGGTAGTAGAAGGTTCAAATTTACCTGCGGGTTTAGGCTCAGTCGCCCTGCCCCTTTTGCTCCAATGGTTTCGAACTTTGCTCCTTCTTTTTGTTGGTGTTCGACTTCCATGCATTGGAGTTAGAACTCAGGGCATGTCGATTGAAACCCCTCCTCTTGAGTCGCTGCTCAACTTTCACTGCCATGTGCAGCATCTCCTCAAGATCGACACAATGATGTAAGTCGACGACATCTACTATAGGAGTATTCAATCCTGCGATAAGTCTCGCCATCATAACCTCATGATCCTCCTCTATATTAGCCCTCGCCATCAAAGATCTCCATCTCTTTATTGTAATCCTCTACGCTCTTGACACCGTGTCAATCTCTCGCAACCTTTGATAGACACCTCAGTAGTAATGATTTGGTACAAAACGGCGTCGCATCAAACTTCTCATCTCATCCCATGTGACAATGGGCCATTTGCCGTTTCTCCTTCTCAAGACCATTAATTGATCCCACCAAACACTTGCGTAGTCCGAGAAGTAAGTTGATGCCAATTTCACCATTTTCAATTCAGAATAGTTCTGGCATTCAAACACATTCTCGATTTCCCTCTCCTAATTCAGATAGGCATCCGGATCACTCTTTTCCTAGAACGATGGACTTTGCATTTTGATGTTACTCAAATTGCCATCCTCATGTCCCCTATCAACCCTATTTCCACGCTAACCTCAGCTCGAATTGTAATTTTGCTCCCTTTTGGAATCAAAATCATCCATCTCCTCCGCACATTCCTCTAGTTCGAACCTCCTAGGCCTCCGTGCCCTAGGAGCAGGCTCATCTATTTTTGGCGCCTCACTGGGAACCCTGTATATCTCGATCATCACTTTCTTCACGAGGCTAGCAAGTGCCTCCGTATGCAACTTATTACCTAAATCTAATAATTATCGGTTTTCTTCGGACATGGTTTGTTCACTCCCTCATGTGTATACACTCGGGTTTCACTCAACTCAAAATTTCCAAGTACTCGCACTTGTCACGATTATAAACCAATCAGTCAATCACAAGTACGTCCCAACAAACCAAGACAATTACCAAGAGAACAATGGATCTCAATAAGATGATATTTGAAGACTAAGGTTTGTAAATCCCGATTTCCAGAATTTTCAAATTTGTTTAGTGCACGCGGATTACGATTTTTTTACCGGCTGATTTTTCTGTGGAAATTTGATTTTTGTACTCTTGAAGAACTAGGGTTTAGAAGAAAATCTGGAAAATAACAAGGATTAAAGAAAACAATGATAGATTTAGCCTTACTAGACGGCTATGATTACCAGCTGATGTGAACCGTAACAATGAACGTGCATATGACCCAAACAACAATATGCTGTTAACCCAATATATTCAATAGTTAGGTTAAAGATGGTAGAATAACCTCGACCCATTGCATAGCAAAGCACAAGAACCTTGGTGTGCGAATACGCCACAAACAATTATGAATTATCGCCTGATAAGTCGATAATTGCAACAAGAAGCTTGAATCATGAAGCACATGGAAAAACACTCAAGTTTGAGAGTAAAATATTAATTTAATTGATTAATTCATGAAAAAGAACAAGTGATAACCCTTATATGGGGTCCCAAATCCTAAACCAACTAGGAAACAACTTAAAAATTGAAAAAGGAAAAAAAACTGAACAAAACCCAAAAACGTGGCTGCAAGCACGACCGTGTCGTTAAACATGGAAAGGCCATGTTCCCTGCTGTTTCAGAACCAAAATAATATGTAGGCGAGCACGGCCATGCCTGTGGACACGGCCAGGCTGTGTCTGTGAACATGGATGTGTTGGCCTGCGTATGTTTCGTTTTGACCTCTTCTCATCCCGAACTCGAAATAACAACTTAAGACGCGGCCGTAAAGGTTTATTTGGCTTCCAAAACATTAAAATGAGCGCATATGATTACAATGTCTTCAAAAGAATACAAGACACTATTGAGCGCTTGATTACAATGTCTTCATGACGCAAAATGACTTATATTATGTGGCATCCTTCACTAGCTCAGTCTAAGGCAAACTCTTGAACATTAATGATGCGAATCAACTAGATCACCCAAACGTCTTCTTCCATCGGCAACGCACTTTTAGTCTTCTTTTGAATGACTTGAATCAACCCATTGAGTGCTTCGTTGAACTACCTTGCTCGAGTCCTCGTCACCGGACCAACTGGCACTATTACCGGGTCTTTCATCCATGGATTCTCATCATTTAAAAGTGGAGCTCTGGAAAAAGCCTTGGATAAGATTGGCTTTCGCAATAGAAAACACCAAATTATATACAGAGTAACGACTGGAGAATTTGCGATTCCAATGGAGTTCATTAATAACTTCATCGAGATGCAATTGGTCCATTACCGAGAAGTTCAAGAGATCAAAAGCAAAGTCAAGAGAAAAGTTGCAAACACGCTCTCATGGATTCACATCGGAGCCATAAGAGTTATCATTAAGTGAACAATCAAGGAATGAATTGATTCGCCACTCAACCTTGCTATTTTTGATAAGCAGATCTCAAATCTCTAGGTTTCATGCCTTGAGTGGTTACAGGAAATTTGTATGCTGGAAAATTGGCTTTCAATGTATATCCTAGAATTGCATACAATTTGAGATATCAAGATTTTAACAGAGTTCTGACCCTTCATCAAGATTTCAAAATGATAGATTTGATGAAACAAGAAAATAGGCCCTACTCGATCACATCATTCAGAAATATTCTTGAGAAAGGAATTTATTGAAGTCCCAAGAATCTTTGAGGACTTTGCAAGGGTGGTTCTACCAGAACTCATCGAATATCCACCAATAAAGGAAATCGATATGAAAATTTAAGATCAAACAGTCTTCAACAAAAGTAGAAGTCTTAGTGTTGAGCCAAGAAGGATGTCTTTCCAACAAGATATATTTGTCAGTAGCAGCCGTTGGGAAGAAAAAAGACCAAATACAGTTCAACGAATCCCAGATGTATTCAAAACATATGGAGAACTGAAATGCCAAGAACGATGGAGAGAAGTTGAAGCGATATTCGACATCACTCAAAAGGATAATATATTTCCTTGTGATGTTCTATATTACCTCCAGCAACCTCTAGTTGGAAGGTATCAAGGAAGCTTAAAGATAGGTGAAATTGAGCTGACCATCACATGAAAGGTAGGAAAAATCCCGGAGCCATTAACTTGGGATACAATTTCTTGAGGATAATAGACCTTGTGAAAGATTACAAGATGGAATGGAATTCACGGTTGCTAATAAAAGATACAGAATCATATGATCACTAGTCCATTCTCCATATCAATTTCTATCGGAATGATAAATGCTGAATACAAGGCATAATATTTTGCCGCCTATATTGATTCAAGTGCCAGAATCTATACTGCAAAACCGGATGTGTTATATAAATTGGAGAAGATTTACCAGCTACTGCAGGAAGGGATTTCTCTAAAAGGATTCTCATCATTAATCGAGGAATTAAACAAGCAAAAATTATGATCGGATGCGCAGACAGTACCCCATGGTACAAAGTGAAAACGCTGCCAATCTATTTTCATGATACAGGAGCAAATGTTTTGCTAGAAATTAATTTCTTACAAACATTTACGTGATTTGCACAAGAAAATGAGACAAGAAGACTTATTTTCACAACACTATGTGATCATAAGATTATTGTCCAAAGACTGCGGGAAGCATGCTCTCGAAAAATGTCAATTAATTTTTGCAAAGAACGTGGTGATGAAGCCAAATTTCGAAATCCAAAAATGATGGATAGAAGAAGATTTGGAGATGCATTATTATCCTATATCATCAGCATGGATCGAAATCAAACAGAAAATGGAAATACGAATGGAATAATAATGAGTATTCATTCAGAGTTCAAGGAGAAGAACGAGTATCCCTAAACGCTATTTCAAGATTAATTATGAGCCTTATGGATACACCACAGGGTGATGTTACCCTTGAAGAATAAATATCACTCGAGGATGTCAATAAAAGAATCCAAAAGAATATTAATGGAAATCTTTTGGCATGGTGGGATAAGAACAAGCTCAAAACTTATTGCATCAAAGAACATGAAAGAGCATCTCAAACATTTATAAATATTTTCAGATATTTGTCACAAAGAAGTATTAATGCTTTCGAAAAAGGAGGTAGTGATTGCTACAAGACAGATTGAATTCCTTAGAATTGAAACCGTGAATTTGAAATCATCCTACAAAGCCATATTTTGGAAAAAAATACAAGGATTCCAGATACCTCAAAGACAAGAAATATCTTCAAAGTTTTCTCGGAGTTGTTAATTTTACTGGGATGTTCATAAACAATGTACCACATTACAGGAAGTTGTTCAGCCCATTACTCAAAAACGATTCAATATTCAAATGGGAAGATGAACATCAAGAAGGAATAAAACAACTTAAAGAAGTTTGCAAAAAGCTTCCAAAACTTGCAATTCCATAAGACGAAGATGAAATGGTTCAATATACAGATTCCAATAATTATTAGTGGATAGCAGTTCTTACGAAAGTTACACCAAATGGAGAAGTGTCATGTAGATATTGCAGTGGTCTATTTTCAGACAACGAAGCAAACCGGTGGCATATCAACAAGAAGAGGAGTTTTTTGCAGTCAGAAAAGGCTTTATAAAATGACATTTATTTTTACTGGCTAAAATATTTACTATAAAAATTCACAATTCAAGTGTCAATGCTTTTCTAAAAACAAAATTGAATCTAAACCAGAAAAATGCTAGATTACTTAGATGGTAAGCTGAATGTCAATATTATGATTATGATATTGATATTATAAAATCTCATGAAAATATCCTTGCGGATTTTCTAACAAGAGATGGAGAGAATTGAAGTTGATTACATCCTCACAGCATCAAGACACCTCGACGATCATCTTGAGATGCTTCTCCGAGAACTTGACATTCTGACCATCAATGATGATTTAGCTGGAAGGTTACAAAGGAATAATAGAGACAAAGTGACCAATCATATACGAGCATGTGTCGATCTCACTCTTAGTTTATATTGGCATGTCGTGGGTCATTCTTCTCGGCCGCTAATAAACTGATGAGTGTAAAATATACGTGCATTTGAGGGTGTAAAATGATATATATTTGATGCATTTGCACGCATATTCAGTGTATTTTGGTTGGTTTTCCTCGTTGGGCGTGATACTGCGTACTCTTGTGAATTTTACAGAAAATGGATCTAAATTGGACAAAAGATGATAGCATGTTTCAAATGATATATAAAAAGATAAGGTGCGAGCAAAAATGTGAAGGAAAGAAGCATGGACGGTCGAAGAAAAGAGAATTTCCTTCAAAAACGTCAAAACGCGCTAACAGTTTCCAGCAGGCAAGGTTTAGTATTTTGGACATAACTTTATCAACAAAATTGATATTGAGGTGATTCAAGTGGCTATGGAAAGATAAGAGAAAGGGATACAACTTTCGTGAAGACCCCAGAAGCCAATTCCAATCGAAAGATCCGAACGTGTGGGTTGACACGGGTGTGCGACGTTTCTGGGGCTGAATTGGTTTCCTAATCCTACCAGAACTCTACAAGCGATTTCTCCATGCATCTATAAAAGGACCCAAGGCTATGCACGAAAATTCATCCATCAATACACAACACAACACATCAAATTACGCAGGAACAGAAGATTCGAAGTCTTCTGAGAGAGGAGGGCTAGGTCGCGAAAAACACCACAAGGCTTTCGCATCTACGGGAGCACAAGACCTTCGAAGGCTTGGAAGGAGATTCCATCCTGACAAGAAGGGGTTTTCTTTCGATGTCTAAGATCTCTTGTCTGTGCTTAAACGATGTCACAATGTTGATTCGAATTTGTCTATGAGTTTATAATCAATGTATGGCTTATATTTCAGTTTTTAGGGGCATAATCGAAACTATGGATTCATGTTAAATATGATTATTTGTTTTCTTAATTAATTCATGCTTTCTATTTTATGAATTCGAGTGCTTATTTATAATTGTCGATTATTTGGTCAATAATTTGCATGTCATACTTGTTAGTCCATAATCCGGGAGGTGAGTTCTAACGAGACGAAAATCGAATTCAGACATAAACAGGGTAATGTATCAGGAGACTACTTCTGTTTGTGGGGAGTATTTCAATTCAAAGATCTTTTGGGAGTTAATAATAGTTGTGATGGATCGGGAGACCTCAATTATTATTAATATACTATTTATGCGCCATCCGGGAGGGGGAATAAACTATTTTAGGAGTTGAACCCATAGAATTGCATGAATTGGTTTTTAAAACTTTAATTACATTTAATATTGAAGAAACATGTTGAGATTATGTGCCTAAGGTTGCTCCTGTAGTTGTTGAAAATACTTGTGGGGTTCACAAATTTATTTATTTTTGCTTTTATTTTCGATTTTTATTATAACTTGATATTCAGTCTGTAATATCCGTACTTTTTTTTATATATTTATAATTATTGATAATATTAATTATTATTATTATTATTATTATTATTATTATTATTATTATTATTATAATTTTGATAACTACTAGTAGAAATAATTATTCAGGCCCAATTCAAAATGTTAATTTCTGAAATTTATTATGGGCCCAAAGTCTTTCCCCCAATTTTAAAAGTCCAAGTCAAATAGGATTCTTTAACAAACCCTAGTCACCAATATCAGAAATACAATCATATAAATTCACATTAAACCTTACACACACGTTACTTCATCAACCCTCTGCAAAAATCGAGCCAAGTAGCAACAAAAGGTAAACATTCAAGATTCTTTCTTCTTCATCGTCCAATCGAATTTCAAAACATATCCAATCACTTACAAAAAAAAAAAGAGCGAGAAGATTGGACAAAGCGTGGCGAGCCATTACATCGAGACAACACAACACTCCCAAATCAGTACCACCAATCGAGAAACCATAGCCGCCGAAATAGTGCCAAAACCAACACCAAGAAAACCCATAATCCAAATACGTTGCCAAACTCATTCGCCCACCTCGCGTCGCCTCGTTGTTGTCTGCCGGTGATGAAGGGGGGTGTAGACGTGTGGCTATGAAAGAAAGAAAAATTAGATCAGAAAATAGTTAGGGAGAGAGAGACAGAGGGTGACGGGTGAAAGGGGGATTATTTTGGGGGAAGAGGTACAAGTGAATTAGAGGAAGAAAAGAAAAAAAAATATATTTGTGAGAATAGGAGGCTGGGCTGGACGTGTTGCAGAGAGGGATAAGAATGGAGTTGGGGAAATTCATAAAAATAAGAAATAAGGAAAGTGAGGATAATAGTAATGGGTTTGTGGGATGTAGGGCCGTAGGCTTGATTTTGGGAATTTGGGGCCTTATTGAATTATAAATTTAGTTTTAGATTGGGAATGTTGACTTTGTCCACCTTTGACCAATTCATCAATCAAGTTTCCAACCTCAAATTATATTCTTCTTTATTAAATTTCAATTCCTTTATTTTTTTTATTAAACTACACAAATCCTATATTGTTATTCTTAATTATATTTTATTATTTATTGTAGAAAACGAAGAAAACGAGGAGTAGGATTTCCTGTATTATTGCTTTCTTCGCACAAACATCTGCATTTATTTGAGGTGGGGATATTATATTCACTTATTGTTTGTCTCTATTAAATGCTTCGTATATGTGTAATTGTTTGTGTGCAAATGTGAACATAAATTATGTTAGCCTGGGGCTGTAAGAAGGTCCGGGATCAAAAGTATCCTCGGGGTGAACCCGCAATGTTATATTAGTCGTGGGTAAGAAGAAGGTCCGGGATCGATGTATCCTCGGGTGAACCCGCAGCTTATAAAGTAAATCGGTCATCGAGTAAAAGTCTGAGTAAATTACATGTTGAATGTTTACAATTATGCCTATTGATGTATTTAATTTTGACAAACGTGTCCCCATTGAGCGGGTTGAAAGCTCACCCCATATTCATTAACATTTTTCAGGTTAAGGAGTCTGGGCGAGGATTGGAGGCGGTGGATGCAAAGATTAAAGATTTTATTTATTTTACAAATTTATGAATATTTGATTTTGTTAGAAAATTTTACGTACTATTTATTTTTGGATAATTGTTGTTTGGGTTTGAATTAGGTACTCTTGTTTATTTGGATGCGAATTTTTAATCACATGCTATTATTTTTGGAAAAATCTTGTTCTCCTAAATAAGTTATGGGCATTGCTTGATAAAATATTTCTACTGTTAGAAAATTTGGGTCGTTACAAGTGGTATCAGAGCAGGTCTACGGTTCTGTAGACTTGTTAGAAAAAAAAATTGTCTTCTAATATTTTTAAAAAAAAAAAATAGTATAGTGACATCCACCTCCGCCATATCTCGCTGGATTCCTTAAGGTATGCAAATTTATTATGTCGTTACCCAATTTATTCATGATATGCCATGTCACACATTATGGACCATATATTATTCATGTCATTATGTCTTACTGCTTTTATTTCATACTCTTTATTGCATGTGTACTTGCTATATTAGAAGAACGAACTCTAGGCTCCACGCGTAAAAAAAAAAAAACTCATAATGAATTATATTGACTTAATAGTACTAATATACAAAATGACTTTTTATTATTATTATTATTATTTTTATTTCAATTACTATGCGATAATAAATTAAGACGGGTACTAAGAACGTACTACATATGATTATAGGAATATGGCTCCACGAAATCCTCCACGAGTGCCTCGACGCCCCCGAACCTTTAACCAGAACAATACCGGGAACTAAGACAATGAAGGGAACCCATCTAACACTGGAAACCAACCTACAGCTGGAGACTTGTTTGCGGAGATTCTCAATGCCGTACAGAACCACAATGGGAACAATAACAACAACAGTACTAGAGTGGTGGAACAATTTCGCCATTACCGTCCACCCACCTTTAATGGACGTGATGGCCCAGCAACAGTTGAAGAATGGTTAAGAGCGCTGGAAAGAATTTTCAGACTTATAGCTTGCACTGATGAACAACGAGTGGCTTGTGCCGCCTTCCAACTGATGGATGATGCAGACCATTGGTGGGAAGGTTACTAGAGGAACAAGACTGAAGAAGAACGTAATGCATTATCCTTGGATGAATTCAAGGAAGTGGTGATGGAGAAGTACTTCCCTAGATCTTACCGTGACAAGAAGGAAACAGAATTTCTGAACTTCAAGCAAAGGGGATTGACCGTAACTGAATACGAAAGGGAGTTTAATCAATTATGTCGGTTTGCACCACATCTGGTTGATACCGACCTAAAGAAAGCTTTGAGATTCAAAAGGGGATTGAGGTCACAATTGTCTGGAATTCTATCTGTACAGGGGGACCTGGAATATTCTGTGATGGTTAGACGGGCTCATGAAGTTGAAGCGGGACTAGCTGGGGATGATGATGACCGAAAGCCAATTGTTACATCTGAAAGAGGAAGTTTGATGGGACAAAGCCGAGTAAAATGGGGAATCAGAATAAACAGATAAGAACCGATGGAAATTCTCGCCCGAGTGCACCAAATAATAAGCCGACTTGCCCGAAATGCAACAGGAATCACTACGGGGAATGTTTAGCTGGACAAGGAAAGTGTTTTATGTGCAAGAAACCGGGTCACGATGCTTAATTGCCCACAAAAGACAGAAGGAAATGAGGGGACAAGGAGGCACCGCTCGAATGTATGCTATGACGCAGAAGAGGCAAATCGAACCCCTGATGCGATGTCGGTATGTTAACAATATCTGGAATACCTGCACTTGTACTTTTCGACACTGGTGCCACACACTCATTTATATCTGCTAAGTTTCATGATATAACTGGACATAAGGATGCTAGAATAGACGTACCCCTAGAGATTAGTTTGCCATCTGGAAAGACAATAACTACTGACATAATGGACAATGATATGGACGTGAACATTGGGGAAAACATCTAAAAGGCGACGTATACATAATTGAGATGAAGGATTTTGACGTAATTCTAGGTATGAATTGACTTAGTAAGTATCAAAGTGGGGCATTAAGTGCCAAGAGAAGGAGATAACACTCAAACTACCCGGAGATGAGGAAATTACGTTCTACGAGTTAATTCTAAGTCTGTACATGAGTTATATCGGCGATGAAGGCGCGAAAGATGTTGGCGAAAGAGAATTGTCAGGGGTATTTAGTAAGTCTAGGCGAAGCTCCAACGACGGACCTATCACCTACAGACGTACCAATTGTTCGAGAATTTTTAGACGTATTCCCAGAGGACTTGCCTGGAGTTCCGCCCGACCGTCAAGTCGAATTCTCAATAGACTTGGTACCTGGAGCAGCACCGATATCTAAGGCACCTTACAGGATGGCACCAAAGGAGTTACAAGAACTAAAAGCGCAGATACAAAAATTGCTGGACTTGGATTTTATCAGGCCTAGTGTATCACCCTGGGGAGCACCAGTCCTATTTGTTAAGAAGAAGGACGGGTCATTAAGGATGTGTATCGATTATAGAGAACTTAATCGACTCACAGTGAATAACAAGTATCCACTGCCAAGAATCGAAGACTTGTTTGATCAATTCAGGGGTGCCAGTACTTTTTCTAAGATCGATTTGAGATCTGGGTATCACCAATTGAAGATTAAGGAGAGTGATATCTCGAAGACATCATTTAGGACCCGATATGGGCATTATGAGTTTGTAGTGATGCCGTTTGGGTTGAGTAACGCACCAGCAGTGTTCATGGACTTGATGAATAGAGTGTTCCATCCATTTTTGGACCAATTCGTCATAGTCTTTATAGACGACATACTCGTGTATTCAAGGGACAAGGAACAACACGAGGAACACTTGAGAATAGTGCTTTAGACACTTCGCAAGGAGAAGTTATACGCGAAGTTCAAGAAGTGTGAATTTTGGATAGACCGAGTTGGATTTCTTGGTCATGTAATCACTGCAAACGGAATTGAAGTGGATCCAGTAAAGGTTGAGACAGTTAATGAATGGAAGGCACCTACGAATGCGAGCGAGGTTCGCAGTTTCTTGGGATTGGCAGGATACTATCGCAGATTTATAGAGGGATTTTCGAAAATAGTTGCGCCTATGACTCGACTCACCAGAAAGGGAGAGAAATTATTGTGGACCGAGAAATGCGATGAGAGCTTCCAAGAGTTGAAACGAAAACTAACTTCTGCACCGGTATTGACGATTCCTGACCCAACCACAGACTTTGTGATTTACAGTGACGCATCAAAACAAGGCTTGGGGTGCGTATTGATGCAACACGGAAAAGTGGTTGCCTATGCTTCAAGGCAATTAAAGCCACCGAACCGAACTACTACCCGACTCATGATTTGGAGTTAGTCATGGTAGTCCATGCAATCAAGATTTGGAGACATTATCTATATGGCGGGAAATGTGAGATATTCACCGATCATAAGAGTTTGAAATATCTATTTACTCAGAAGGAGTTAAATATGAGACGGAGGAGATGGTTACAACTAGTTAAGGACTATGATTGCACCATCAACTATCATTTGGGCAAAGCTAATGTAGTGGTTGATGCCTTGAGTCGTAAGACCAAAGGTGAGTTGTCTAGCTTACTCACGCAACAAGAGCAATTGCTACGAGAGTTTGCGAGCCTGAAGATTGAAGTCATAACTCCACCAAGAAGTACGAAGGCCGTGTTGACATCTTTGGTAGTTCAACCCACTTTGAGAGAAAGGATAAAAGAAGCATAAGGTCGAGATCAGTTTTTGAACAAGATGAAGGGACGAGTTCGAGAAGGAAATATAAAAGGGTTTTTCATAGCGGATGATGGTGTTTTGACGTATGAAAGGAGATTGTGTGTTCCTAAGGAGGAAGAACTTAGGAAAGAGATACTTGTAGAAGCTCATTGTACGCCGTACACGGCCCACCCGGGAGGTACAAAGATGTACCGAGATCTAAGAGAAGCCTTTTGGTGGCGAAGTATGAAGAGAGACATTGGATCTTTTGTGGAGCAATGCTTGATATGCCAGCAAGTCAAAGCCGAGCATCAACGACCGTCTGGTTTGCTCAAACCTCTTGAAATCCCAGAATGGAAATGGGAGCACATAACGATGGATTTTGTGGTAGGACTACCACGATCAGGAAAAAGGAAATAAAGCGGTATGGGTTGTAGTAGATCGATTGACAAAGTCTGCTCACTTTCTGCCGGTTAAAATGACGTTCAGTATGGAGCAGTATGCACACCTATACATCCAAGAGATAGTGAAATTACATGGCGTTCCAGTATCCATCGTGTCGGACAGAGATACAAGATTTACTTCTAAGTATTGGGGACGTTTACAGACTGCTTTGGGAACAAAACTGAAGTTTAGTACGGCGTACCACCCGCAGACAGACGGACAGTCCGAGAGGACGATACAGATATTGGAAGACATGTTGAGAGCATGTGTGCTTGATATAGGACGTAATTGGGAATCATTACTGCCGCTGGTGGAGTTTGCTTATAACAACAGTTACCAATCGACTGTTAGGATGGCCCCTTACGAGGCATTGTACGGGAGAAAGTGTAGATCTCCATTGTACTGGAGCGAGGTCGGAGAAAAGAAGATGCTGGGACCGGAGTTGGTTCGACAAACAGTGGAAAAAATAGCAAAGATACAAGATCGAATTAAAATGGCACAAGATAGACATAAATCGTATGTTGATCGCCGAAGAAAAGACTTACAGTTCGAAATAGGAGACAATGTGTTTCTCAAGGTAGCACCGGTAAGGAGAGTGATAAGATTTGGTGATAAAGGAAAGCTAAAGCCAAGATACATAGGACCATTCGAGATATTGAAAAGAGTCGGAGATTTAGCTTATCAGCTGGCATTGCCACCTCGTCTGTCAGGCATACATGATATTTTTCATATATCGATGTTGAGAAAGTATGTTCATGACCCAAGTCATATTGTCAACTACGAAGATCTACAGATTAACGAAGACTTATCATACGAAGAAGCACCTGAAGCCATTTTGGAGCGAAAAGTTCATAAGCTGAGGAATAAAGACATAACCCTGATTAAAGTGCAATGGAGACGTCATGGGAGAAATGAAGCCACATGGGAGCGTGAAGAGGAGATACGTGCCAAGTACCCCGACTCCTTAATTTTTGGTAAGTTATCGAATTTCGAGGACAAAATTTAGTTAAGGGGGATAGGATGTAATATTCGTACTTTTTTTTATATATTTATAATTATTGCTAATATTAATTATTATTATTATTATTATTATTATTATTATATTTTTTTGATAACAACTAGTAGAAATAATTATCCAGGCCCAATTCAAAATGTTAATTTAAGAAATTCATTATGGGCCCAAAGTCTTTCCCCCATTTTAAAAGTCCAAGTCAAATAGATTCTTTAACAAACCCTAGTCACCAATATCGAAATACAATCCTATAAATTCACATTAAACCCTACACACACGTTACTTCATCAACCTCTCCGCAAAAATCGAGCCAAGTAGCAACAAAAGGTAAACATTCAAGATTCTTTCTTCTTCATCGTCCAATCGAATTTCAAACATATCCAATCACCTTACAAAAAAAAAAAAAAAAAAAGAGCGAGAAGATTGGACAATGCGGCGAGCCATTACACCGAGACAACACAACACTCCCAAATCAGTACCACCAATCGAGAAACCATAGCCGCCCGAAATAGTGCCAAAACCAGTCACCGAAGAAAACCCATAATCCAGCCACGTTGCCAAACTCATTCGCCCACCTCGCGTCGCCTCGTTGTTGTCTGCCGGTTATGAAGGGGGTGTAGACGTGTGGCTATGAAAGAAAGAAAAATTAGAGCATAAAATAGTTAGGGAGAGAGAGACAGAGGGTGACGGGTGAAAGGGGGATTATTTTGGGGGACGAGGTACAAGTGAATTAGAGGAAGAAAAGAAAAAAAATATATTTGTGAGAATAGGAGGTTGGGCTGGACGTGTTGCAGAGAGGGATAAGAATGGAGTTGGGGAAATTCATAAAAATAAGAAATAAGGAAAGTGAGGATAATAGTAATGGGTTTGTAGGATGTAGGGACGTAGGCTTGATTTTGGGAATTTGGGGCCTTATTGAATTATAAATTTAGTTTTAGATTGGGAATGTTTACTTTCTCCACCTTTGACCAATTCATCAATCCAGTTTCCAACCCAAATTATATTCTTCTTTATTAAATTTCAATTCCTTTATTTCTTTTATTAAACTACACAAATCCTATATTGTTATTCTTAATTATATTTTATTATTTATTGTAGAAAACGAAGAAAGCGAGGAGTAGGATTTCCTGTATTATTTCTTTCTTCGCACAGACATCTGCATTTATTTGAGGTGGGGATATTATATTCACTTATTGTTTGTCTCTATTAAATGCTTCGTATATGTGTAATTGTTTGTGTGCAAATGTGAACATAAATTATGTTAGCCTGGGGCTGTAAGAAGGTTCGGGATCAAAATCCTCAGGGTTAACCCGCAGTGTTATATTAGTCTGGGGCTGTAAGAAGGTCCGGGATTGAAAGTATCATCGGGGTGAACCCACAGTACTTAGTCAGGGGCTGTAAGAAGGTCCGGGATCAGATGTATCCTCGGGGTGAACCCGCAGAACTATAAAACAACTGGCTAGTCAGAGTAAAAGTACAGAGTAAATTACATGTTGAATGTTTACAATTATGCCTATTGATGTATTTAATTTTGACAAACGCGTCCCCATTGAGCGGGTTGAAAGCTCACCCCATATTCATTAACATTTTTCAGGTTAAGGAGTCCGGGCGAGGATTGGAGGCGGTGGATGCAAAGATTAAAGATTTTATTTATTTTACAAATTTAGGAATATTTGATTTTGTTAGCAAATTTTACGTACTATTTACTTTTGGATAATTGTTGTTTGGGTTTGAATTAGGTACTCTTGTTTATTTGGATGCGAATTTTTAATCACATGCTATTTTTTTTGGAAAAATCTTGTTCTCCTAAATAAGTTATGGGCATTGCTTGATAAAATATTTCTACTGTTAGAAAATTTGGGTCGTTACACGGTCGCTTCAATAAAATTGGAATCTGATGTTATTATAGCCTAATTTTTTCACATATCAATCCCTGAGGAATACGACCTTGTTTGCCATTATTCTATAAACTACACTGTACACTTGAAGTTGTATGATCTAAATATTTTTGGCGAACATAAACAAAAAGAAGGTTTAGAGCGTAGGGATCACCAATCATTTCTTGTTGCTTATTTCATAAATTCATAGTCAAGTAAATCTATGTTTAGGTTTTAAAGAGAAAAATTGGAAGCTTAAATGGAGAAACAACATTTGAAAAATAGCTTTTTTTTTTTGTCCTTCTGCTTTTGAGTTTCTGATTTTACGAAGAAGACAAATGTACTGAGTTATTGCCAGCAGGGTTAACATCAGTGTAAAGTCTTTTGAATCTTGATGATTATAATGATGATGCAGAAAGTCGTATAAGTTTGAGTGTGCAGATTGAGAAATATTTTTCTTTTTTCTGATGAAATTATATGCTAGCTCCCACGAAGAATAAAGAAAAATGTTTCAAGTTAATTTGACACACATTCCAATGTGTGTAAATACAACCTTAAAGGACCACGGGCACAATGGCTATGTTGTTCAATCAAATAAAGAGTGTGACTGGCCAGGTTCTCAGTTGGACCAGGTAGATTTGTGCAGATCCCCAATACAAATACCTGATATATACACACACAATACAAAATCCAGCCCTCCATCTTATTGAATGTGCAAAATTCAAGTCATAATTTTTTACCATTTCTTGCACAATCAGTGGTTAATTAATAGAATGTAACTCGAGTGGTACGAAGCAACTCGATTTTTAGGAAAGAAAGAAGAGATGAAAGGGGAGTATCTTCTGTTACCGTTGTAGAAATCAACCACAATAACTTCGCAGGCCGTGCTGCAATGGCTCCTCCTCTTCCTCTTCTGGTTCATATTAAGAACAAAAAGTTCGATCAATTGTCTAGCCACGAATCATGGACATAGCGGATAGTGTAATTCGACCAACAATGCAAACTTATACAAAATCTAGAAATAATCAGATTTATTTATTTTATTTTGAACTGTTTTTGGTTTGGATTGGAACAAACACTTCCCTGTTTAATTCTTTGCACCATGAAATATTTATGTACATGCAGAATTTTGGACAATCAGTGGATACAGACTTCTCTGAAAATATATGTTCAATTATTTAGTCAGCCAGCCACAATTCTTTTAAATATAATGGAAATCGCAAATACATGCACAAATACCCAAGCTCTAGTTAGCATATTGAATGCTGGCATAAGTAATGTACACACACAATTATATCAAAAGTATAATCTTACTGGTTTTGATTCAATGGGAAAGAGGATATCGACCACTGTGCTCTATTCTCTTCATCTTCCTGGAGAGGATTGCAGAAGTCTGCCAAAACACATGAGAAAAGTGTGTCCGCACAACCACACATGAGAACAAAACAGATAAACTTACTAAAAGAAGGGTACAAAATATCAATGGCATAAAGCCCATAATAATTTCTACTTACAAGGAAGCAGGATACTTAATTCTCTCTTCATCAGTCATACAACCAAAGGTTATTATTCTATAGCTCATTCTTTTGCAAAATGTAAGAATATTTATTTCTTTTCCATAGATTGAAATAGGCTACCATTGTATGATTTAATCAGAGTTAACTGATATATATATATATATATATATATATATATAGGCAAAATTGTTTTTTTAGTCTTTTAAATAGACACACTTGGAGATTTGGTCCTATTTTTTTTGCAACTTTGGATTCAGTCCTCTAAGTGGAAAAAATTCGGATTTTTGGTCCTGTGACCTACTACAATAGGTAAATGTTACCTGTTGGCTGACGTGGCATTTAGTTTTAATTAAAATTTTAATTTTGAAGAAAAAATGATGAGTTGCCATCTTAGGTGATATATATTTAGGGGAAAAAAAGGAATAAGTCCAACTTGCCATTTTGATTCCTTTTTATTAATGAATTTAAACAAAAAATAATAATATATATTAGATTAAAATTGTATTTGATAAACTTTTATAAAAATATATAAATATTTTTCAAATAATTGTAGCAGTGTCTAATTTTCCCCCCTAATTGTTTACACAATATTTCTAAATTATTTCTTAATAAAAAAATAAATTATAAAAATTGCTAAAACCAAAGTATGCTAGTACAATTTAAAATATTATATTTAGATAAAGAATTCAAAATTCAATAATAAAAAGTAGAATTCAGTTTAAACTACAATTTTTTTTTATAAAAGTTTAAATTACTGCATGATTTCAAGAAATGAGAACTAAATTATATATGTCACTCAATTATAAATAAAACAAAAATCTCTTACAATATTAATAATTTCAGAAAGGTACTGGTTGTGTCGAAACAATTTTTTTTCTCATTTTTCCCCCTCTTCCTTCTCCATTTTTCACCGGCTCGCCTTCCGTCGTCAGCCGCGGCGTCTCATTCTCCTTGTTTTTCTTTCATTCGTTTTCCTTTCTTCTCCACTTTTCACCCACCACCGACTCTCCAGCCGCGCTGAGCCACCCACGACAAGGCCGCCTTCACAGACGGCCAATTGTGGCTTCAATATTGCTGGAGAAACCAGATGCGTGGAGTGGCCATGGCTTCAATCTTTTTGAAACCAGATATAGAGTAGCTATGGCCATGTGAAGGTTGGGAAGGTGATGTTGACGGAGGAGGTGAGATTTGGGAGGTTAAAGGGAATGAATTTGTAAGTTAAAATTTAGGAAGATTGATTAAGAAAAAAGAAAGTAGTGATTTTATTTTTGAGAATAGAAAGTAGTGATTTTTTAAATAAAAGAAGTGCCTTATTGTCTTTTACAATTTTTTTTTAAATTATCTAAAAGATAAACTGTATAATATTTTGGTACTTTAAATCTTATTTTTTTTATATAAAAGTGCAAATTTTGTTATTTTAAAAAATAATCTTGAATTATATTTTAATAATCAATTAAATACATAGTTATTTTAGAATTTATAAATTTAATAATTATAAACAATATATTCAAATATTAAAATTTACTAAAATTATTCGAAACATATTTATTAGAATTTTATCAAATTAATACATTTGTAATCTAATAATATATATTAATTGATTTGTTTAATTTTATAAAAAGGAATCAGAATGCAAAGTTGGATTTATTCCTTTTTTGCCCCTAAAAATATATCACATAGGATGCCAACTCAACATTTTTTCTTTAAAATTAAATTTTTAATTTAAACAAAATGCCACATAAGCCAACAGGTAAAATTTACCTACTGTAGCAGGTCACAGGACCAAAAAACCGAATTTTTTCCACTTAGAGGACTGAATCCAAAGTTGCAAAAAAAATAGGACCAAATCTCCAAGTGTGTCTATTTAAAGGACTAAAAAAATAATTTTGCCTATATATATATATATATATATATAGGGATGGGATCTCATGTGCCAGCCTCTTACCATGTGGCAGTGTGGACAGATCTCATCCATTCATCTTATTCAATCAATGGTTCAGATTAGGTCTAAAAATACACCATTTTTCATTTATTTTATGTGTAAAAAGGGCAAATCGGTAACTATCAAAATGGTGTAAAAATAATACCATATTTACTTTCCTAAAATCAAGGGATATTCAATATCACATTTCCATAACAGGCACGCCTAATCATGAGCAAAAAAAAAACAGATTCTCACTTTTCATTAACGCAATATTTTGGTGTACAAATATTTATAATATTGTGCTCTGGACGCATTATTCCGTGTATAGATATGTATATTTTGATGCTAATATAACATGAAATGGTGTGTTTGGATGTTCATTTGAGACTAAACATTGGTACTTAAATTGGTATAAAGATATTGACAATATTGTACATTGAAGCATATTTTGGTGTACTCATGTGTATATTTCGGTGCTTTATAAGCATAAAAATATGGTATAAGACTAATTTCGTTACGGTACCCTGAAATCATATTTTGGTGTACACTTGTCCAATATTTCGTGATAATATAAGTATTCATTAGTGCATTGTTAGATGTTTAATTGAGAATATTGTATACTAATATTGACAATATTGTATATTTTAAAAATTATTTTGTTTATACATTTGACTGATTTGGTGTACAAATATGCAGATTTTTCAACATTACGAGCTGCCTGATAAAACCCACGTGCTTGCAAATATCGAGAGAACAGATCCAACTGAAAAACACATAAAATAAAATTGCCAAAAAACGATGTTAACATCAAACAAGTCAACCAAAAAAAAGAAAAAGGATGCAACAAATGCATTTGTGTGTCGCATAAAAACTAACTGTATACCAACAATTGCCTAATTGTATACCAATCTATAGCTTAGTTTTCATCAATTCATATCCACAATTAAAACAAAAACAACTGAACTAAATGTATATCAACTTATAGTTAAGTTTTCATCAATTCATTTCCACGGGTACAATAAAACAAAATGGGCCAAAAAAATATAAGCTACAATTTCCTCAGTTTGGGCATCGAAGATTTCAAAGCAGATTTGGCAGTCTTGGACCTCTTGTTACCATTACGCGCACCCTCGCTCGGCCCTAGAGATGCAGGTATTTTCCTGTTTCCTCTTGCCATTGAAAATTATAAACCTGGTATTGAGAAACATGAACTAAAGAATGCGGAACTCAAGCACAATATATCAAAAACAAATACACCAACTAAACTAATTGGGCACTGTATGAACTCTAACTGTATACGAAAATAATATTATTTAAACACCATTCGTCATTATGAATTGCATGAACATTATATACACATTACTAAACTTATCAATGCATCAAAACACATATTAATGTCGTTATAACAATGCTAAATATGAGAATCAAAAAAATCTCTGTTAACAGCAAAACAGTCAAAATAGAACCAAATCCTTTTTCCTACTAAAATAAGAGAATCAAAAAATATTTGTTAACAACAAAATAGTAAAAAAAAACTAACGGAAAATTGCAAAATTGGTCCTATAACTATAAGCAATTTGCAATTTCGGTCCTGTAACTATTGAGTTTGCAAAATTGGTCCTGTAAGTTTGAAAGTTTTTGTAAAATTGGTCCTATATATTTTATACCTAAGCAATTTCGGTCCTGTAATTTTCAAGTTGTTGCAAAATTGGTCCCCTGGAGTTATTTTATATTTTCAAAATACCAAGAATACCCTTATGCACATAATTGGCTTATTTGACTAAGTGATTTGCCTAAAATGGTATCAGAGCCCAGGTTTATTAAGAACCTTAAGTTATATTTATTATTTTATATAATTAACAATTGATGAGGAGAATTATCTCCGAGAAAATGAATCTGGACGAGTGTTCAAGATGTATACTCTACAGGAGATATCGTCAAATTTTGACGATGTATGCACAAGAACACCATGATAGGATAACATATTGGGATAATCAATATGTTGAAAAGAAACTCGCAGGAGCCAATAGGAAAACCTTGAGATAATGCGGAAAATAAGCAGCATGTTGTCTGAGTATCACTTCCACTCCGCGAGTACCCGCCCTGCCCTGCTTAGAATTTTTAGTTTTAAAATATATTTTAATATATATGTTGCATATGTATATATATTATAATATAATTTTTATGTATTCTTATATTATATTTAATATTTATAAATTGATAATAATAAATTTTGTAAATAATATTTTATAAATATATATTTTTTCATTTTTTTAATTTAATTTAATTTAGAATGGGGCAGAACGGGTAGACCCGTTCCACCCTGAGACTTGTGGCTTGTCGACCCGCCCCGCCCGTTCTAGGCATGGCGCGGGTCAGGGTCCTAGCCAACCCGCCCCTACTTGCCCCATTGTCATCCCTATAAAATTGCTAACTTTAGAAAGATAAAGGACCAAAAATGCTATTTAGCTACAAGGGCAAAATTGTCCAAGACCAAAACTGTAACTTTTAAAGATAAAGGACTAAAATTGCAACTACACCAAAGTTACAGGACTAAAATTGCAATTTACCCAAAAACTAACAGGTGCAGCAAAAGCATCTGTGCATCATATAATAACTAATTGTATATTTATTGTCTAATTGTATACTATTTCCTAGCAAAAATATGCATTAATTTATATCCGAAAGTAAATAAATATTACACCACCCAATAACTAAAATTACATCGTTTTTATCAAATTTTACACCAAAAAATTTCCCAACAAAGATGTTCTGGTTCGCACAAAAATATTCCCAAAAACAGAAAAAGAACCCATAAAATCGCCTTGACAATCGAAAAATCAAATCCTAGATACTCGAAAATAAAAAAGAACAAACAAGAATGTATAATCTCTTACTAAAAAACACCCAGAAAAAATCATCTTGAATGGTAAATGAAACCGACGAATAATTTGGGGAAAATCCATTTCCACAAGAATCTACAAACCAACAATTGAAAAATTGAAACAGGGATTTACCTTCAAACGATGTTACTGATGCTTCCTTGGAGTTTTGATGTTGAGAGAACTCGAAAAGCAAAATTGTGTCCTGGTCGCTCGAATTTTACAGAGAAGAAAAAACGGCCAGACATGTGTGAGTGGGGTGGTGAAATAAGGAAGAGGCGAAGAAGAAGGGTCTTTTTTGATTTTGGGTGAAAATAGAATAGCAAAAAAGCAGGAGAAAGATTAATTAAAATCCCAAAAAAAGGGGAATTGTAGGGAGGTTACCAAAATCAGTCGTTTCCTTATATGCACAAAATGTCTATTCTGCCCTTAAATGGGCTGAGTTCAATTAAAAAAAATAAAAAAATCCGAAAAAAAATTGGCCTTAAGATTACATATGGTAACGGCTTAGATTTGTCCACACTGCCATATGGTATGGTCCTTGCCACATATGATTATATATATATATATATATATATATATATATGGACAAAGATTCGTGAGATGTACCAAAAGCAGCAAATGTACATAAATCCTTTCAAGATAGAAAATCACTATTAACTCTTATTTGCTCTAGCTTAAACTAACCATATATTCATTAATTGTATATAGAGTTTTCCTAGTTGGACCCTTGTATGTATTAGGTTGACAGTTTTCAGCATATACAAATGCAAATTAAGATAACATAAACATAAAAAAATAAGAAAAATAAATAAAGAGCATTATCAAGCTAAGTACTTATAAATTATGAGCTATCTATTCATATAATAGAAATGCAAATCATGTTGTTTTAGCTAGCTTCATATATATGGAATGTTGGATGAAGTGAAATCTTCATAATCTCTTTATTAGTTGCATTTATATAACTTCTACTTCAAATGTTAATATTTCCAAAAATAAATAAACTATTTAAGCTTATTAAGTGAGAAATGTTCGAATAATTTATTTTTCTGGACACATAAAACTAATTTACGTACTGTAACTATTTCTTAACTTGAGATCTGTCATATTAGTCCAAATCAAATAAATTCGGATAAAAATCTCCAATACAAAAACAAGAAACCGTGGGCTCCTATTGTCGCGCCCCAAACGCGACGCGACGACGATCAATCACTTAAACAGAAATAATTCAATAGTCTAAACCCATGATACGAAACTTCAAGTGAAAAGAGTCTAATGCAGCGGAATTAAAATAAACACAAATACAAATTACATCTTAAGGTCCGATGGTATCCGAATACAACCCAATAGATTATCTGAATTTAACTTACGGTCCAAACAGAAATAAAATGAAGAAGTCCAATCAACAATAAAAGTAAAAGGAATGTCTCTCCACGTCAATGGTAGGGATTCAATCTGTGGTAGGTTCGACGTCTTCAACGTACTCTTCATCTAAAGGTTAGAAAACAGGAGGGAGTGAGACAGAAATCTCAATGGGTGGGGTGATCGTGTGCAAGTGTGACAATATATATAGTTAATGCGAGAAAACGGTTGTATGAAAACGCGCGAGGTATGATGCATGATTTCACACATAGCCCACAAGCATCGTGATAAATATATATTAAGTAATATATTTATACAGTTTAAGAAATAGTCCGTGGTCACACAGCACGATGATTCAAGCAAGACAGAGGATTGCGTGCGGTTTGTAACGCCAATCCTATGCAAGACAAGTAGCGGTTTGCGCACGGATTTGTAGCGCCAACCTATGCAATACAAGTAGCGGTTGCGTCACGGATTTGTAGCGCCAACCTATGCAATACAAGTAGCGGTTGCGTGCGGATTTGTAGCGCCAATCAAACGGGTCCGATTAACTCCTAATCGTGTAGATCGGGCAATGATTCCTTCGTTCTTCCTTGTAACTCCCGAGCAAGATGGTCCAAGATCTGTCACCTTATCGCTCCATAGGCAAAGACAAAATCCACAAAGTGGAGCTAGCAAGGCTCGGATTTGTCATAATCATGATATTCCTCAAGTACTACGACCCGTTTCCCTCGACAAACTCCGTCCCCGGTTGGGGATTAGGGCGATGGGGCCAGAGAGTGGAATAGCAGCCGAGCTGCCTTGCCCATCCCCGACGTATCCATTCCGACTGTGAGCTCGACACACCAAGTTGACTCAGACAGGAAAGTAAGTACACGTTTAGGTAGTCAACCAGGCAGTCGAGTATTATTGATTCAGGGAAGCATTTTAGGAAAGTTTTCGAAAATTTGCGCAAGGCAATCATGGCGTTGGTGGAGTTGTTTGGATGAAGATGATTATCGGGAGGATAATCAATCTTCGATATCTTGAAAGATTAGGTGGAACATAAGTCCCGTTATAGATTCGAAATCGCAAGACGAGGAAGTCGCCCCACGATCGCGTATTAATCGGTCAAGACGATCCGATAAGTCAGGGGATTTTTGAGAAAATAAAATATTTTAATCAATAATTAAAGTCAGAGGGTCCAGGGCTGTTTCTTTAAAATAAAAAAATAATTCGAGTTAGGTCCTTGTAAAAGAAAATTTACAATTAACCCCGTTTTGTAAAAAACCAATTCTTTTGGGGTTAAATATTGAATAAATAAATGTCCCGACCTTGAAAAATTATGAGGTCAGTTTCTAAATTCTCTAAATTTTTCAGAGATTCATGTTTTTAAAGTTTTGAGGTCGAGTTTTTATCAAATTCGCACATTAGCCCCAAATTTGTTAAAATTATGATTTCGGTCCCTAAGTTTAAAATAATTGGAACTCACAAACCGGAAGGGCCTTTAATGTGATTCCAGTTGAAAAATGTCACTAAGGTCAGTGGAATATTGGGACAAAAACAGTTTTAAAAAGAAATAAGTATAGGTCCCTTAACGTTTGAAAATCTCATTTTTGTCCCATTTCGAAATAATTGCCTTTAAGGGTTTTAGGGGTCCGATTGTTATGAAATTTGAACCTTGGGTCCAAAATATCATTATGTTATAGTTACATTAGTATTTACAGGTGCATGGACTGTATAAGTACTGGAAATTGCATTTTGGTCCTCCATTTTAATCTTTTACAATTTGGTCCCTCAAGTTTTATAAAATTACTTTCCAAGCTATAGACACTTGGATTTTTTGGAATACACTTAAAATATGTTATTTCCAGTCCCTTAAGATTTAAAATTTCAAATTTTAAAATTAGGGTCTGGTACAGTTTCAAAAATTGCAAAATAGCCCTTAAACTTCTAAAATTTTACAATCTAGTCCTTGGGCTTTTAAGGGTTGATTTTATTTATCTAAAAACTCTTAAAACTTTATTAAAATGTCAAAACATAATTTTTGAACCTGAGTTCAGTCCCAAAAATCGAAAATTACAAAGGGGTCCCTTAAGTTTTATTTTCTTGCAATTAAGTCCACCAACTTTCCATTTTAGCATTTTAAGTCCAAAAGTTGAAATTTAATGAATTGTGCTCGACTTGTCCAGGTTATAAATCATTCAAAACATAGATTTCAAGAGTCATACACGTACATATCCTTCTCATACAAAATTTCATCAAGTATAACAATAAAGTGTGCATGTATGCCCTATTTTTCGATAAATCGCATTTTTTAGCAACACTTGAGAATTTTTCCATTTTTATACAAGAAAATAGCATGCAATACATAATATATATCTCAAGTGCTCAAAATCAAAATACTACATGCATTTTTAAGTAAAACACCTAGAAGTTGAAAGGATTTTTCCACCCACCTTAAAAATGAACTTGTTGGTGAAAGATGAAATAATCACTCTTGAAGGAGAAGTGACTTAGGTCAGCCCCCTAGGTCAAGGAATACCAAAAAAAATGTAGGAGTTAGGAAATGAGGTTAAAAATTTAAGGAAAAAAGAAAGAGGTAAGAATATTGGTAAAACTACACTTACCTCATGTAGTAGATGAAATGAGACTAGTAGAGGTCTCAAAATGGGTCCCTTTGCTCACTCTTAAAACAACTCTTAAGGTCAGCCCCTAAAAGTCCAAAAATGAAAATGGAGTATCAAAATTTTAGAAAATAGAAGAGAAGAAGAAAATTTACTAAAAATCCCATTTCTTACCTTCTAGTCCAAATTCCTTCACATTTCTTGAGGTCTAGTCAAGATGGTTCCAAATCTCTATTATCTTCAAGTTGTCTTCTAAGTGTACCTCAAACCAAAAATCAAACTTAGGTTAAGAATTGAAGAGGATGAGCTAGAAATATCAAAATGGATTGAAGAAGAAAATTCATTACATTGTAGTAGTGATAGTTTCGAAAGTAAAGAAGTAAGAAGAGTTCTTGTGTTTTTGCTAAGTGTCTGAAGAAAGAAGAAAGTGTTTGAGGATATGAAGAAAATATTCTTGAAGATATGAAGAAAGTGTGTTTGAAGATATGAAGAAGTGTTTGAAGATATGAGGGAGGTGTGTTTGAAGATATGAAGAAATGTTTGGAGATATGAAGGAGGTGTGTTTGAAGATATGAAGAAATGTTTGAAGATATGAAGATTGTTTGAAGATATGAAGAATGTGTGTTTTGAAGATATGAAGATTGTTTGAAGATTTGAAGAATGTGTGTTTTGAAGATATGAAGATTGTTTCAAGATTTGAAGAATGTGTGTTTTGAAGATATGAAGATTGTTTGAAGATTTGAAGAATGTGTGTTTTGAAGGTATGAAGATTGTTTGAAGATTTGAAGAATGTGTGTTTCAAGATATGAAGATTGTTTGAAGATATGAAGAAGGTTTGAAGATATGAAGAAATTTGTAGAGAGAAGTAGGAGAATGTTTAGACAGAAGGGAGAGGATTTTTTGCTTGGGAGATTAATGATAGTTAATGGGAATAATTAGGTGTTTAGGGTAAAAAAAAATAACTAGCTTTATTTACTAGGGACATGAAGCCAAAAGCTAGGTTTTAGATGGAAATTTAAAATTCATTTGTTTGACTAAGGGGTTAGTGGGATTTGTAGGAAGATTTTTAGTTGTAGGCTTGGAAGACATAAAATAAAATAGAAATTAAATTATCAAATTTTTTTGTTTTTGTCCAATAATAATTTAGTTGGGAGATACAAAATGATAAAATAGTGATAGAAGAAAAATTGAGTTATTTTCCCCATTTAAAGTGGTAATTTCGAAAATTAGGGAAAAAAATATTTGGTTTCTTTTCTTTATAAAATTGAGGGGAAAAAATAAAATGTATAAATGTCCATAATTAAATATTTAGAAATTTAAAATAAAGATGTGAAATAAGAAATGTGTAATCGAAAAATAAATTGGAAGTTGGTTGGGATGAATTATAGAATAAGATGAAATATTTGGATAAGGATCGAAATGTACTCCTAAATTTTCGAGGGTCTAATATTTCTCAAGTCATAGTCATTCGATCAAGCATTAATACTAGAGGAGAATATAAAATTGTTAAGCTCCAAAAATGCGAAATGCGTAATTGACGTTGGAAGAAATAAATAAAACACTACTACAAAAAAGCTGATAGACACCGGTTTTAAACCGGTGTCTATTAGTAAACCAACCGGTGTTAAAGCCACTGGTATTAAAAGTCTGGACTTTTTGACATCGGTTTAAAACCGGTGTCTTTTCCTTCAACGACACCGGTTTTAAACCGATGTCTGTTAGTAAAAATAACCGGTGTTAAAGCCACTGGTGTTAAAAGTCTGAACTTTTTGACACCGGTTTTAAACCGGTGTCGTAGGGATAAAATATCCGCTTTCTAAGGCCCTGATGTTAAAAGTTTTTGTATTTTACACCGGTTTAGAACCGCTGTCTTTGACGGAATACACATCGGTTGTACACACCGGTTTGAAACCGATGTGTTTTGTATGAAATAAAATTTGTAAGCTCTCGATATAATACAAATTAAAGCAGCAAAAATTCCATATTAATAAGCAATTTTATGAAATTCAATTCCACCAATCAACAAAAAATGCATTAATACTAAAATCACAAAGATCCATAATCCAACAAAAAGTACTTGTTGCGAAGTTTCCTTTCAATAAAGCAACTACAAATTCATAACCCAATTCTATCAGCCAACAAAAAGGCTATATACATTCAACTAAAGGCATGATCAATATTGTTCCTGTCATTCCAGCTCCTATCACTACAACAAGAATAAGAAACAATAATTATACCCTTTTGATCCTATACTTGATTATTAAGCCTACGATTTTTCAACTGCCCCAAGCATCGTACATGCCATTTCCAACAACTTCCCTGCACAATATTACATATAACAATCAAAAAAAGGGTAGCAAAAATGAAAAAGAAACAAAATAAGATGTCGACAATACTTACCAAAAAACAAAATGAATTATTTCAAACTCATCATTCAGCCGCTTCACACTTCATGGAAACAAAAAACCCACAATAAAAAGCGATATAAACAAAAAACCCGCAAAGGAACAAAATATCAATCACAATACAAAAAGATGAAAAACAGAATGTTCAAATGCTAAAGACATGCACTGATATAAAAATGTGAGATGAAGAAATCATACACAAGTTGGACTTGTATTATAAGCAATAGAATTAATAAAAAAATAATGAGAATCCATACTATATACCAAGCATTGGCTGATTTGTTGTGAGAGATTTTTTTGGTCCATCTTGAAGGGATTCATAAGTGTATACTTAAATCAAAAAACATACCAATATAAGCACAACAAGCTGCAGTGTTTGTTTAGTACAGCAAGAATGACCCAAGCTGCAGTGTTTGTTTAGTACAGCAACAATCAATACTACCAATGTTTATGGGCCTCAGCTGACCTCCTAACCCTAAATTCTAAATTAATATTTATTACAGTTCCCAGCAATTACAAACATATCTTGAAGGAATGATAAAAACTCTGAAATAGTTATTTTTGAATACAAATTTGCATTCAGTTTCTTCTAAAATTTGATAGTCTAGTGACTGCATATAGTATGAGGACAAACTTTCCTCAACTGTCAAGCAACAGACATCAATCTCCTCTGAAGCAAAATGGTAGCACATAACCAAACAACTACCATAATAATTAACATAAGAGCTAGATGCTTTTTTAATTTGTCTATTTATGCATCCAAACTAATCAATGGGTCTGAGATATACAACAATAATTGCTCGAGTGGTTGCAGGCTAACTCTTAAATGTAGAAAATCATTAGCGCACAGACACTTAATGAACTTATTATTTGCACACCTGGGAATGAGAACTAAATAACTTCCAGAAATCCAGATTTACGTATGCTTAAGAAAAAACTTGATGCGCATTACACCAGATATCTCCAGGCATAGGAATACATTACTTATCTACTCGAACCTAAAGCAGTAAGATGATTAATAAGCCTTGATAATAGATCTTATGGAGGACGAATCAAAACACACTTAGAACATATATTATCTAATCAACCACCTATGGGAAATCTCAAATTTCTTTAGTTAGTAGTTTACAATTGTCGAAAATATAATTTAATTCCCAAAAAACAAAGATGAACTTATGTTGCCTATGTGAGAGCATTTATGTAAAGCAGATAGTGGACTGTAGAAGCTAGCACATTGTCTTCTTTAAATATTTCATATATGCACACATAGAGAAAGATCTCCATCCTATAGTAACACACATAATAGTTTTTCCTTCCATTCTAAAAAATGAATGGCACGTAAGGTTAGTTTTAGATTAACCTTCATTTTTAATGAGTGTCAACTACTGCAGTTGTTCAGGTGGAGCAAAAATAGCAAAAGTGATCTCCTTCCATCATTATTTTGACTATTAACACCTTTGTGCTGTTGGAAATGTCTACATAAAAGTCCCTTTTTTGTTTGACACCACATGAGAACAATTTCAAATCTCAAATTCGTAGTCCATTTTCTACTATATTTTCAAACAAGTCACTTAAACAGCTAATAAACCATCTTTGGGTCTTCTACTGTGACGGACCAGAAACAAAAAGCACACCTTAGAATGAATGAAGATCTCAAAGAAAGCAAAATCCCAAAATACATTACAACATCAGAGAATCGCATCTCAGATCAAGTATATAAAACAGGGCAGCAATAATTCAATTTAAATGATTTTGTAGCAAAAGCCAAACAATAGAGCTGCAAATTAGTGATAGTGGCTTCAAGAAACATACATGGACCAAGAAATATATTTTCTTAGTATAATTATGATATTTTCTTAGTTTAATTATGATAATGAAATATATACATTTTCATTAGCTAAAGAAGGCTTCAAGAAAATACCTGTTGAATTACAAGACCAAGTCTTTGAGATGTTCACCAACGCCGGCCTCCAGGTAAGAGAGAAGAGAACTAATTTCCTGAAAAGTCCAAACCAGAGAAATAATATTATGCTACAGCTTTAAGGCACTTGTTCACAGAAATCATGGACTGGATCAGAGAATCGCATCTCAGATCAAGTATATAAAACAGGGCAGCAATAATTCAATTTAAATGATTTTGTAGCAAAAGCCAAACAATAAAGCTGCAAATAGTAACAAACAGAACTCATAAACACAAAAACGAGAACGAAAACTCACAAATATCAAATCCTACCTGCAAGATTTGGAGGGGGGGTAAAAAATCAACAAATCGATTCAGTTGCAATCCCCAAACATGGTCTTCGACTTCCTAGCAATTGAAGACGAATGAAAACCCTAATAATTGGTAGGTGGAATGAAGAAATTCGCGCAGGGGAAAAAATTTAGGGATTTGCGCAGGGGAAAAAAATTAGGGATTTGCGCAGGGGAAAAATTAGGGTTAAATGCTCTAAAGAGAGGAGAGATTTACTATTCGGGATTCATGATTGGATGCGATAATTAGACAGTGAGGTGCCCCGAAGCTTCTCCTTCCGACGGACGAAGATCACTCGCGAGATGGAATCAGCGCCGGAGGAGTTGATCTTTTACAACGACGAGCAGAGGTTGACGAGCGGCGATGAGAAGAGACACCAGTGTTGTTTATCAAACGACAGCACTGATTAGACACCGGTTTCTTATAAAACCGGTGTTAAAAAGGAAAAGACACCAGTAAAATCATAAAACCGATGTCTTTTTGGTGGTGTCTATTAGCAGTTTTCTTGTAGTGAAAATAGAGTCGCGTTTCATTAATAATAGGTTTGTGATACATAGCCGAATAAATAATCACTACATAACACCGTATCTCACGTTAAAATTCGGGGCCTCACACCTATAGCTAATTGCACTTCACAAGGTTCACAAGCTAGAGGATAAGAAATCTTCATGAATATTGTTTTTTACCCATATATAATACAAGTGCTACTAGTCTATATGAACCAGTAATTGAGGCACTATTTAAATTTTTTTCCTTGTTTCTTGAAAAATCACAGATTTTTAAGGAGTTGGGGTCAACAAAGATAGAAGGGAGAAAGGGGAAGAAGAAAAAGCTGAGTTTAATTTATTTATTTTTTCACAAAAAAATTGAAGAACGAAAACGAAATTGTAAAATTAAATCAACTCCATTTTGAGCTGGAATTATCTCTCAAATTAATTTCAACTCCCAAATTTAATTGATAAAAACACTTATGGTGCATTTGGATAGAGGGATTTGGGGGAGGGATTTGGGATGAGGGATATGAAATCCTTAGCTAAGTTCACACCCTTATTTGGCATATAAATCCAAATCAATAGATTTCAAATTCATCTTTAAGTTTTAGTTCATTTTAAAGGATTTTAAATCCATCCCAAAACCAAAACCTAGTCATTTGAAATTCCTTCTTTTTATCCTCTTCTGCATACTTGGATATTTACACACACACAATGCACACACCACACACTTACACATACTGTACATATTTACACACACATTTATTAAATGTCAATTAAGAAATTAAATAGAGCTTTTAAATTATTTTATCAAAATTTCATGATTGATTTGAAATTTCGACACAAATACACATCATCCAAACAAGAGATGGATTTCAAATCTAAGGTATTTGAAATCCATTTATTTTCAAATACATTGGATTTGAAATCTCTCCATCCAAATGAACCCTTAGAAATAGGTTAAAATGAATCTAGGTTTAAAAGTCAACTCAAGAAATCAGGATAAAAGAAGCAAAGGTTCGTTACCTACTCACAAGACTGCTGTGGTGAATTCGAAGCTTGCGGAGAAGAAGATGAAGGAGGATGGTGGCGCTGTCGGACTCGATTGTCTCAACATACGACGAATTCGAAGAGGCTGGCGTCCCCCCTCCCTATGTTAAGGGTTTAGTGTTAAAGGTGGGAAGATAGAACAATTTCAGGGCAAAAACTGAAAGGTAATTTGAAATTATAAGATATCTACATCGGACCGGTTCGCATAACAACCGATGTAGATAAAATAATTATCAACCCATTACATCGGTTGTAGATCACAACCGGTGTACATAAAAAAATCTCATAATTCTACATCGGTTCGTCTTTACAACCGATGTAGTGTTCTCGATTAATTAGCATAATTTGCGTGATGTTTTAAGTACAACAGGTCAGATGCAGCGAACTTATTGAATAAACCACTCAATTAATTAGCATAATTGTAGAGGTATAATTACTCAGATGCAACGAACTAATCAAATAAATCACTCAATTAATTAGCATAATTGCAGGTTCTTAATTGTATAATGTCCCAGTTGAGCTAATTAAAACTGCGTTATTAATTACATAGCCCACAGCTTTTGACATGACACTTGTTTTCCGATTAATCATGTAACATAATTTTTCTTATAATTTCTCAATTATATTTAGGGGTGTTCACATTTTAGTAAACCAAATCAAACTGAATTGTAATTAAAATTTCGATAATATTGTAAATTTGATTCGGTGTTTGATTTATACACTACAAGAAGAGTGAAAAATAGTGAGGAATATTTTGCAGGGAATCTCAAATTTGTCGCCAAAAATACTGTTTGCGATGAGAACATCATTTTCCCTTCTAAACATTGAGACGAATGACCCTTTCTTCGCCAAAATCCTCTGTTTTCTCTTTAAAATAAATTTTTTTTTGCAAGGAATATGTGGTAAAAAAATTCGTCTCTAAATTCATACTCGCCGGAATCAGACGACGGCGCGCGCTGGAATTTCGAGGTTGAGTACAACTTTTACTCAATGTGTTTGTTCATGCAACTCACCATTTTTTTGAATATTACCTGAATCTTCTTTGTGTGTTTTGTGGTGTACATGTTCTCCTATTCTCTCTCACTATCGTATGCTTTTCGAGAGAGAAAGAGAGAGATGGTGAATTTCTTCATTGCCATGTGTGACTGCAAGTTTCGGTATGTTTTAGCAATATAATTTTAACTCTCAAGTTGATTCGACTTTAATGGTGGTGTTTCAGGTTGATGGAGAAGTAATATCATATTGCTAGGCTTATTATTTCTCCTACCATAAAATCTGTTTACAGAGCAATGTGTAATTTGTCAAACTGAGCAGAAAAATTTGACACACTTGATACTACTGTAATTTGTCTAGTTCTGTATCAAATATTAAATTGTTTCTATATTAGAAAAAGTGGTAGATCAAACATGCAATTTGATGTCATAATGTAACTAGATAACATTTCTATCATATATGCATGCATTATAAGTGTGATTTTTAGGGAGACTTGTTATGGACATGGATTGTTGTGACAGTATCCAAAGTACTATATATAGTCCTTTCCTTCAATATATTATATACAAGATGATTCAATGGTAAGCAGATCATGGAAAAATGCTAGTTCTTCCTAGCTTTGTAGAGCTACCTCAATGGACTGTTGTTTGTCAGTAATTGCTTTTATTGATCCTCATAATATGATCAACCTATTAATATTCTACTCATATTTTTTGACATAATAGAAGAAAAATAGAAAGTTTAACCAATTTGTATATAACAACACAAGTGACACATTCCTTCTTTGATATGCCTTTGACGAATCCATTGTTCACCACAAGGTAATAAATCCTATATCCAAGATGTTACTTGATTTTGTTACTGATAATCATTGTGAAAAAAATTGCAGATATAAACATAACAGTGCTACCCTTGCTTCCCTGAGAAACATGGGCAGATGAGATTCACATCTAAATAATGGCTGAAGTCATGCTAAGCGGGAAAAAGATAGTTGTTCTTACTAAATAGGTAAACTAACCGAGCCTTAGTACCCTATTTATTTAAAAGAAAAATGAACCATTCATGTTTAACTTTGACTCAGTGTGTTAGTGCGTGTAATTCACCAATATTTGTACCACCTGAATATTCTTAGTGTGTTTGTGGTGTACATATTCACCTATTCTGTCCACTACTGTGTGTACTTTTAGAGAAAGATGAGAGGCATGACAAATTTCTTCATTGGCAGGTGTGTTGCATGTTTTGATTCTGAACAATTTAGTTTTACCTGAAGTCGATTCGACTTCAATGGTGGTGTTTCAAGCAGTTGAAGTGCTGAAAAGATTTAGATTTTGAAAGCCTGAAATGTTTAACTTGTTTAACATAGTGATCGGAAATTCTCTGGGTATCCGTTTTCTGTAGTTCAATAGGCTTCTTGTCTTTTTAGCGATATGAAACTTGTGTTACTGAAGTTTTTGTGTCATTAACATGGTCATCAGTCTTATGAAGTATCTTTAGAGTAACAATATATGATTGAACAGAGTGTTATTCTCTTTATTTTGGCAAGAAACATATAGTATCAATGAACTACTTTTTCCATTCAAATCAACTTCATGAATTAGCTATAAATAAGATTACCTTGTTCTTTGCATCCAAAAATTATTAATCCATTGGTAAAAGACTTGATAATGGAATTGCAGTCTTTAATCCATTGGCACTAATATATTAGTATTTGTTGTATGAATATGAGATATTAGAGGAGTTCTGTTTCGGACTTGTAATGGATGCAAAAAGTGTTTTTTTTTTTTTTTGCCATGAAACAGTAGAAATTTTATAACTCAAAACGAAAAGAGTACAAATACTTGATGCTAACTGGCAACAAAATCCATCTAGAAAAGCATCAGAAAATCCAATATGTAATGTTAGACATCCGTTCTACACTAGGATCTCCATCAGCTGTTATGTCTTCCAAACCACAGGAACTAGAACTGTTACAACCAAAAAACGTGAGTTTGACATGAAAGCCTGTTACATCTTACAATGTAAGATAAATATCAATTTTATTTATATCTCTCTGTCTTTCCTTATTTTGGTCTAAAAACAGAGGATTTCATGTGAGATTTTAGCTTATTTTGGTATAAAAACAGAGGATTTCATGTGAGATTTTAGATTATTTTGGTCTAAAAACAGAGGATTTCCTTATTTATATCTCTGTGTCTTTTCTTATATCTCTCTGTCTTTCCTTATTTATACAGAGTGCACTCAAATTCATTTTTATTCACTAAATTTTTATTCGTCCAGGTATATCTATTTGTTCAACGGGTTAATAGCTACAACAGGTTTTTGAATTATGGATCGTAATTGGATAATGAGTTTGAATCGTGTGGCTCCAGAATATATAAATGGCTTGAATGAATATTTGAGATTTGCCGAAGACTACATGGGAAATGAAGATTTTCGACAATTTTTTAGGTCTGTTAACAAATCTGATTACATGACCTTGCGCAATGGGTTTATTAGTGTAAGTTTTCTTCATTCGACATATTTTTTCCTTTTTTTAATAATAAATTTTACTTGTTTTTAGGTTCACTTGGCACCTGGAAGCAAGTTTAACTTCAAAAATACATCAAAAGGTCACTAGAAGATGACTTTAAGGCTGTTGTGGGAGTAAGGTAAATATTCGTAGTTGAATGCATAGTTTTATGGAATTTTAACTCAATCTACATTTCCATGCCGTCTAGATTTATACGGCTGATTTTGCTTTCCACTTTGTTCATATGATATTGGCAGTCCAGTGTTGTGGGGTTCGTTCGTGGTGTTCTTGTTACTTAATTTTAACAGTAAGTCACTGTTACAGTTGAAAAGTGTTTTATTTAGTATCTTGACAATTTTTTTTTTTACATTGATCCACAGGGTGGCAGGCACTGTGTTGGGCATCCTTAGTTCCTTTAATTGTAAGATCCTCATTGATTTGATTTCAAATATAGGGACAACCTACCCATTTGTTTTAAAAAGCCCATTTTTAATTAGTATCTTGACAATTTTTTTCCTTGTTGATCCACAGGGTGGCAGGCACTTTATTTTATTGGGCATCCTTAGTTCCTTTAATTGTAAGATCCTCATCACTAATTTGATTTTTTTCAAATTTTAGGGATTTTTTAAGAAAATACCCAAATAAAAATAGGTTTAATTCTAAAGGAAACAATAATTTATAAAAATATAGCCCATATCATTTAAATTAAATAAATAGTAAAATATTTGTTTTATAAATAAAAATATGCTTTTATATATATTAATAATTATTTAATCGTGCATTGCTCTGATTATACCTGCTGTAATATAGGTTTAACATACTTGCTGAACTTCTACGCTTTGGTGATCCCTACTTGTAAGTGATTGTTCTAATATAGGTTTAACATACTTGCTGAACTTCTACGTTTGGAATGCAAAGAAAGACAGTTGAGGAGGTAGAATATTGTACACTGACATTTTGTTTTTGCTGAGCTGTTTCTATTAGAACCTATTACAAGATAGAGCAATAAAGTGAATTTTATATGTATGTGTAACTATGTATTTATGCTTGTGCTGATTCATAACAGAGGGGTTGAAGAGGGTTTCTTGTTGGTAATATTTTCTTTTTATCTCCACATAAATGTAGTTTTACTGAATATACACTTAATCTCCAACACTGCCCGAAAATGGATTCTTTTTAATTCTTTAAATTTAAATCTTTTCTTCCTCAAATTTTCAGCTTTCTTAGAAGGGCTAGCTTGTCTCTATGTGTATTTGGGATAATGAGCACCAACCAGTGGCGGACGCAGGATTTCGACTTTGGGGGGGCGGAAAACGGACCGAGTTTATAAATTTATACTATGTGAATTTTTTTTTCCATATACTACCCATAATTAATGGTTTTTTATATTGTAAAAGACAACTATTTAAAATTTTATCAAATTTTGGGGGGAAAATTGTAAATTAGTTCATTTATTTTACCTTTAAAAAATAATTTGGAAAATTTTTGGGGGGAAAAGAAATTTTTGGAAAATTTTTGGGGGAATTCTTTTTCTTTTGAAAATTTTGGGGGGGCAATTGTAAATTAATTTATTTATTTTACCCTTTAAAATATAATTTCAAAAATTTTTGGGGGGGAAAAAAAAAATTTGGGAAATTTTGGGGGGGCAGTGGCCCCCCCTTGGGTCCGCCATTGGCACCAACCGAATCCTTTGTTGTCAGAATTTAAAATAAAGCGTGGTCTAATATTTTGCTCTAATTTATATATATTTATTCTTTCAGGTTGGTGATAACTAAATCGAAGAGGATGTTTCTCCAAGAGATGACTTCTTTTAAGGGAACTTTATCTTTTGCTTTTGAAACGATGTTAGAACATATTACATTCAATGAAATTTGTTGTAATTCCCTTCAAGAAAGAAAAAATTTGTAGTGGTTGATTACAATCAACACTTGACCATAAGTGCTTAAACTCAACTTTCTTTGTTTAGTTTCTTTTGAATGAGCATTGTGATTATTTTATTGTTAATATATTTTATATTATTGTTGCTAGTGAATAATTTACAAATAAAAACAGCCTAAAAAAATAAATAAATAAAAATGTACACACGATATAAAAACAACGTTCTCTTTCAGGCCTTTCAACCAATCGATTCGACCCCGGAGAGCTGCTTTTGCTAGATAAAATTGTATCCATTTTAGCGAGGAAAATAATAGATTTGCGGCTAATGTTCACATTGTATCCACTTTAGCAAAGAAATTAATAAACTTGTTGTTAACATTAGCTGCGAAATTGAAAGTTTCCTCTCTAAACTTTAGCTGCAAAATCAAGAATCTCCTCTCTAAAGTTTGTGAGGAATTTTGAACATATGCTGCCAATATAGGTTTGTGACGGTCTTATAGCAGCGAGACGCGCGAGGAATATATTTCCTCACTAAATTCCATTTGCGAAGAAATCAACAATGTTAGCGAGGAAAAATTTCCCTTCTAAATTACAACTTTCTTGTAGTGATATTTTTTTTAAATTTGATAATGTACAATGATACACCATTGTTTTTTTAACCGCTGGTAACACCAATTATGATATAATGTTTGTAAGGTTTTGGTCAAGCCAAAGATATTTGTTCGGTAGAAAAGATCTTGATAGAAATGAAATCATGCAACAAAATGTGTATTATCGTGTTGCATACACTGGAATTATTGATGCACTGCTAAACTGTGGATCACTCAAAGGAATGCTATTTCTGTTTTGCATTAGAAGTTCTGCAATTACTAGTTGATCATGTCCAATAAAGAAATAAATGTTAAATCTCAACTCCAAATTGTTTCAAGATGTTAAAGTCTATTTCTCCTCCGCGATGGTTGCTAAATAGAATATTGTTCAATTAGCTATTTCCAACTCTTTCTTTAATTCTTTAATATGTTAATTGTGCAGAGTGTACAATGGAGCTATGTACAGAGAAGAACGATCGATATTCATGATTTTGGTGATCGCCATCAATGGTTCTCTTTTGTCTTAGTTTTAGCACGCTAGATATTTGTCTAATGTGTCGTGGACTTAGTGTAGATCTTGGTTTTCTTTTGTTAGTCAACTAAAATTATTTTGGGTTATACAATGATTCGTATTTGGATTAATTTGTATTCGTGAATATTTGAAATTTGCAATAAATTTGAATTTGGATTTATTGTGTTGTATTAAGTGTATTCTTATGAATATTCAGTGGTTTTTAATTATTTTTCAAAATATATCCAAGCAAAAAATAAAAATAAAAAAGTGGCAATTGAAAAACCTGTTGTGCATTTTGTACAAAGACAACAGTCTGTTACCCTTGTCTAATAAGTAATAGACAACGGTTTCTTCACCGTTGTCTTTTTTGTAATTTTGAAGAATTTATAAACTGAACTCACACTTTTTTGACTTCAGGGCCAAAACTTATTGTTAGATCAATAAAGACAAATTTTCAATAAAGGCTATTTGTGTAAAAAATCATTTCACTCAAGGTCCTAGAAGACTTATTTTCAACCTTAGCCTACTTAAATGATGTAAAACAGACTATTTTTATCCGAATAAAATACGCCCTCAAAATAGCAACTTGCTTGCCTTGAATAATCAAATGCGTTAGAACTCTGGAATTTTGCATAATACACAGAACCTAATATCCATCAAGGCTCGACTGCCCATCCAGATAATTAGCCGTTAGTTAAAGTAAGATCCAACGACGAAGTCAGACTAGAGGTTACAGACTTCATCCCAAAGCTTCGTTTGGCATAGCAGGCCCCTAGCAGGGGCTCGCGGTACTCGGCATTGTGTGACTTGTTCACTCCGGCTATCTTAATGACTAGCGATGTATCTTTGAAACTCTTGAATCTGATATATCTTGATTTAACTATTTCAGTAACTTTGATAATATCAATTGGACTTTGTGTGACGAGTTCACTCCAAATACCTTATTAACGTACTTTGTATTTCTATAACTTTGAATGTTCTGGATATTGAATTTGATTTGTTTATGTGGAATGGATAAGTCGAGTACGTGATTGAGTAGCTCGATTGCAATCCCTCACCAACCTCCATCGTCCAAATCCCAATCTCGAGTCAGATAGGAGACCAATGTGAAAAATTGGGAGTCATGTACTATTTCAAACTTGCAGCTTGCTTGGGCCTTGATATTCTGATGCAAGATTAAGGCCGACAAGGTCATAGGTGACATGACTTGAAGCAACCATGGATAAGACGATCCCTCTTGTGTTGCAACCATGGCTTTTAACTTTGTACCATTACCATTCTCATTCCTAAAGTTTATGTTGTCATTTCTTTGGGTCGAATTCCGTCATGTGTAGCTAGTGTCAAATCTGTAGTAGCATCGATATGTAGTATGTCCAAAGATGTGGCATACTTGACATTAAGGTCTTATATTGCCATTAAACCTACCTCCCCTTCTTTTGTAGGAGGATCTTCCTGAATTTCTTCCTCCCCTGGGAAGGTATGAGCCTCTGCCTCTAGTATTATATCTTGGAGTATGATTGAATCTTCTTGGGTTTTAAGCAAGACTTAAAGTAAATTGAGAGTATGATTGAATCTTCTTGGGTTTTAAGCAAGACTTATAGTAAATTGAGAGTATCTTCAAGAAACACTCCATCAACATAATTATCCTATTCTCAATACATAACAAAAGAGCATTGACTTTCTTTAGATTATACTGATCAACTTTTGAAGGCTATATTATCATAGCTCATCTTCACGTTATTAAGATACTCCATCATAGATTGTCCTACTTTCTTCAAAGTTTGAGGTTGTAATTTAAACTCCATAATACGTTTTGTTTGTGTTTTAGGAGTGGTTTGCAATCAAATATACTTACCAAGATGATGTATATCATCAAGTTATCGATCGAGACCAAAGACGCGCTAAAAGAATTATTTGCATGCTCATTTCAGAAAATGGTTGGTGCAGATGATCCATTCGTAGCGACAGTTCACCCCCATCAATTATCGGAGAACTGACGCACTAGGGCTAGTGATACGACGAATTATGATTTACTCCTCTAAGTAGGAAAAATTAGAAGTTTTCATCCAATTACCGTCTATAGAAGGTCAAAGTTACCGATTTTGTTGATGTTGATCTTTTCCTCCAAAACATAGTTTTTCAATACAAAGAAAAAGTGGAATCCTATTTGAAAATACACTTGACCAATGGACAAAATGGAAGAAAAAGAGAATAAGAACAAATCCAACTTGGCAATAAAAAATTTAATGCAAATTAGAATATTGATATTATTGCATTCCGTAAATATATTAGTTTATATTATATTACAAATAAATTATAAAAATAATATTTGTGGACAATATTTTTATTTATTAATATTAAATTTATAAAAACCAAAAATAACAATGTATTAAATTCTTTTTTAAACTTAATTCAACATTATTTCTTATAATAATACAATTCAAAATTATTCGCCCTTCTTTTTTTTCTTTTCCTTTTTCCTTTATTCACCAATTATCCACATATTGTCTAATTCCCTTATTTTCTCCGACCAGCCACCACCGCTCAACCACCCTCTGCACGCCAGTACAAGTTTGGGCTTGTGGATAGAGAAAGAAAAGAGAAGTTGTTGATGTTTCGGGAATGTGGGGCCACCAAACCTTTAATTTGGCCATCAATCTCCATACTACCGCATTCCGATAGTCTGCTATCTGATGTATAATTATGACAACTGAGTATTGACGCGTGTATATATCCTTTTAATTCAGATAATCAAATATAATAAATGCTAACCAATTCATTCCACAATAATATATAGACACATTCACAAATACACACAACACAAATGGGAGATGGGAGGTCGGGGGAGGTGGCTGGCCAACTGCGTTTGGGGGGTGGCAGTGATGGGAAATGGGTGGGTTAGGAATGAAAATATTTGAAGAAACAAGAAAAAAAGGAAAAACTAATAAAAAAGAAAGGAAAATGAGAAGTAATTGAATAATATGCCTAATGGGATGTAACGTGTAGAGCATGCTGACAACTAATTATCGACGCGTGTATATATCTTCTTAATTGAATTAACCAAATGCAACAAATACTAATAAATCCATTCAATAACAAAAAGAAACACACATTAACAAACACACACACATCAAGAGGTGGTAGCAGGTGGTATGCGAGGCGGCTGGCTAACCGCGGTTGGGCGGCGAGAGTGATTGGAAGTGGGTGGGTTGGGAGTGAATATTGGTGACGAAAGAAGAGGAAGGAAAAAGAAAAGAAAAAAGAAAGAAAATGAGAAGTGATTGACTGATATGCCCTAATTAGACATAATATATTGACCATGACAACTAAGTATCGACGCGTATACATATCTTTTTAATTCAAATAACCAAATATAATAAATACTAAACAATCCGTTCAACAATAAATAGAAGCACACACATTCACAAACATACACAACAAGTTGGTCTATAACATAATACCCCTTTGTTCACGAGGTTTCCAAGGTTTTCAGGCCTCTGACCCTTATTCACACCCAAAACGAGAACAATCGACTAACTTAGCCACTGTTCTACAAGAAGAACCGCTCTTAGTGTTAAGAACTCAATCTCTTCATAATTCTCATTGATTTTTTTTTTTCACGTGTAACAAAAAAATACTATTTTCTGTTGAATTTTAGTTTCTTGATTTGGGAACTGTAAAAAAATGGTGGGTGATTGCAAGGATTGCAGAAAATGGGAAGACAACATGTATTGGTCCCACTTTCAGACAGTTCAGTTCTGTCAATTCCTCACTGGGAGATTTGATCAGCAGCTTGTGAGTTCAATACTTGTTATTCTTTTAATCTTTGCTGAGTATGCATTTTTTTCTTTTGTGTTTATTTGTGTTTTCTATGCTAGTTTTTGGGGCAAAATGGGAAGTTAAACATTTTCTTGAATGGTTATTTTTACCCTTTGTCTTCCTCTTGAGTGATTGATGTTTTGGTATCCGATTTATCAGTTTTAAAATTAAGATGAATGGTTTTTCTAATTTCCATCTTTTTTTCCATTGCTGTCATTTATTTTTCAGTTAATGCATGTTACTCTCGTCTGTTATGAGTTTTATTTTTATCGAGGGAGGCAAGATTGATACGACAAATTTTATTTTTTCTTGAAATTAAATAGTAGTTAAGGTGTATTTTTTAGTTATTTAGGATGCAAGTTTTTCAATATAATTATTTTGTCTATTTAACTTTTATCATTTCTAGAAATTTTATGATGTCGAGGGGGACAGCCACTGCCACCAACCTCAGGCCCCGACCCTTCCCATGCTTTCATCCCTTATACTTTTAATTTCACTTTACATATTTTGTACCCTCTCTTTGTCTCACTTTATCTACTCCTTGTGTTCTTAAGAAAAGAAAAACCAATTTATTTTAGTATCAATATATTTATATTTATATTCTAATAATCCATCAACACAATTAATTAACATTTATGTTAAAGTTATTACTTTTTTTTTAATTTTAACACATATTTTTCCTATACAATAACTATTTAATAAAATACTTTTCATTAGCTAATACACTTTACTATGAATTTTCTACTCATTATAAATCTAAATAATTTATAATATAAAAATAGCTATTATTAATTGCATAAAGTATTTGTAAAAATAAATAGATTTACTAATAAAAATTAAAAAATTTCATGAAATTATGTTAAATTAAAATGTGGTTATTATAATTAAGTCATAGTGGGAAAATTAATATATAGACAAGATTATACTTTTGTGAATTTCAAATGGAAACTATTACATTACTATAATTTAATTGTTTATATTTATCTTTATATTAAACCCAAAAAAAAGCTTTTTATAAAAGCTTGAGAATTATATTAATAGTAAAATATTTTAGTATTTAACGTATTAACAATATTGTAATTGGAAATATGTTATATATTTTAAAATTAATAAGTAAAATATTAGTTAGCCAAAAGTATCATAAAAATATAAAAATTTAATAGAAACAATGTGAATGAAAACACTGCCATCAAAACGTAAGTGCTATAAAATTTTAATTTAGTTTAATATTACGTTGAAAAACTTACTACAATATAAATATCAATTTGTTAGTTATAATAACCTAAAATAGTTTTACTATAAATAATATTTAAATGCGACATGATTATTTTTTCGGAGTATATAGGGTAAAATGGCACAATGATATTATTAGATTTAAAGTGAGATAAAATGAGTATAAGAGAGTAATGTGATACTCATATTTTAAAATATTGTCAATATGCACATGAAATGCAAGTATATTTTTAATGAGAAAGCAACTTATTTTCGTGGTTCATTTATACCATTAATAGAGTAGACGACAAGTGTGGACTAATAACATTTCTTTGAAATATAATGTGGATCATTTGATGGTTTTATTTTAGAAAGAAAAGTTTCGGTCTTTTCTAGAACTGTTAGTATTTCTTTATCATAATTAAAATGATTGAAATTCCACGAGAGCATTAAATAAATCAATTGTGTGTACCCTGAGGTAATGGACATCTTGATGGTTAAATTGAACTTGAAATGAATGATGTTTCTGATGTAGTATATATATTTGTTCGTCTTTTGTGCAACTAATGTTCATTATTATTGTGCAACTAAAGTAATATTCCAGTATATTTGTTGTCAAGTGACTGTGCATAAATGGTCATTGCAGTTTAAACTTTCTGACATAAATTCAAATGCAATTATGGGTAACTATGCAGGCTATCCCAAAAAAGTTCGCCGACAGCATACGAGATAAGATGGCAGGAATAGTAGATTTGAGAGGTCCAAGCGGGCATGTTTGGAATGTTGATTTGGTAACAGATGGAGATATACTGCTTCTCAAAAATGGTTGGAAAACATTTGTTGAAGATCACTCGCTGGTGGAAAATAATATTTTAATCTTCAAGTATAATGGGAACTCAAGATTCGATGTTTCATTTTTTGATCAAGAAAGCCTTTGCGAAAAAGCATCGTCATACTTTGTTAAAAAATGCGAGCATAGAGAAATTGGACATGGCGATAAGCGAAATAGAAGCTTCAAAGAAGGCTCTAAAGACACTAATGAATCTTCAGATGATGTTGTGCATGGTGATCTAGTGAAAAGGCGCAGAAGTGAAGCTACAAGCGCACCACCATTAAGAATACAACCTACACATTCTACTTCAAAGGCCCAAGGGGGAAACAAGAGTATGTACCATTTATATGTCATTTCAAATTTCGTCTTATATTCTTTTTTCTTCTAATCTCTTTTACTTATTTTGTGCGGTTAAATCCATCTTGATGTAGAAGGTAAACAAAGTTCAAGTAGTGTGTATCATTTCCAGCTAAAATCTCGTAGGAGCGAGGTGACAGAAGATGAAAAATATAGAGCGCACCAAATGGCAGTAGCATCATCGTCGGAGAGAAGTTTTACCATGGTTATGCGAGCATCACATGTCTACAAGGGTTTTTTTATGGTAAAAGTTGATATCATCATTTAAGTTAGTCGATGTTTTAGTAATTTTATCATCACTAGTATATTGCCCATGCATCACACATAGTGTAATATAATAAAATAATGTATAATCAGAATGTAAAGATAGAATATCAAATCATGGAGTTGAAATTGAAAAGATAAATTAAAAAAATATGATTAACAATCTATGAGACACTTTAACCAATTTTAGATTTCGGATTTTTTTGGTAAGTATTAATTTTTATTTTGAAAAATATGATGTCATTATTTTTTAAATTAATAAAATACGAAATGGGCAAGAAAACGAAATGTACCTTGTCATAGACAAAATATCAAAATATTACAAATCGAATACGTATAAAAATTAAAATCTATTAAAATTAGGGCCAGGGCACAAAATATACCAAGATTATCAGTCTTAATTATTAAATCTGGATTTGTCAATATATAACATATTAAAACTTAACTAAAATTGCATTTTTGCTACATAATTAAATTATTATTTTTCATTATGTTTTAGGCATAAATATTTTTTGACTACTCTTTATAGACTACTCACTTTGTATATATACATATGTATATATATAGATTTGATGATGATCTTTTAGTGACTTTATCATCATTTTTGGCCTGTCTATTGCAGTCAATCCCTGCTGAGTGGGCGAGGGTCCATCTTCCAAAGAGAAGTCAAGAAGTAAAGCTTCGAGTCAATGACAATACATGGGTAGCTAAATATCAGTATAAAGGGAATAGTGTTGGACTTAGTGGTGGTTGGAAAAAGTTTGTACTAGAGAACTTTCTCGAAGAATTCGATGTGTGTGTATTTGACCTTGGAAGTGGAACGCACGACACTTGCACACTAGATGTGAAAATCTTCCGTGTTGTCGAGGAGGTGATTCCACCATCACGAGTGACCCGAGGCCCTAGTAGGAGGTTGACAAGTTATATGAGTGACTCGCCTAGTGATGACCCATCGAGTGACGACCCGTTGAGTGATGAAGATGTATGACTATTTTGTAATATTTGAACATTATGGTATAATGGTTTTTTTATTAAAAAAAAGGGCATTGTAGTTTGCTTGTTATGGATTATATCTTTTACGATCAAATAGTTCCATTGGACTGAAATTGAGTTCAAATATGCAGTTAAGATCTTCTATTCTATTTAGCGATTCATCTTATACTCATGTAAATTCTATAAATGTCATGTCTACAAATATGATGTCATCATGTATACATGACATGTATTGATACCATTAAAATAGAAGATGAAACACTAAATGCATATGGAATAGAAGATCTCGACTGTTCAAATATGTACTTAGGGTTGATATTGAATTATGGACTGCTTTTCCAATTACTCCCTAAGTTGAGTATATGGAGTCGTATACTATGAATGTTTGATAAACTCCACTTATGTGCGAGTTGTCGAATAAGATTTCGTGTTAAGTTAAATGGAATACATAACATTGTTTATATGTCAAGTTAAATGGAATACGTAATATCACCAAGGGTGAGCCTACAACTTACTAGGAAACAAAATCATAGAGAAATATTATACTTCTTATTCATAAATATTACATGCTTCTATATTTTTAACTGAATAGGGATACAAGGGAAATTCAGACAATTATATATTGTTAAGATAGACAATTACATATTGTTAAGATAGAGTTTCTTACCTTGTAACATATTTGTTTTGCATATAAGTTTACTAACAATGTTTACTTAGTATTATAAATATTTAAAACCATCAATTACATTACTTCATCACCTATTTCAATTGATCATCACAATAATGGAGTTTTTGAATTCAAATCTCCTACTATTGACAACCTTAATAAATCATAAATTTCCTCCGTAAAACTTTGATCTTTTAACTTTAATTTCTTGTTCTATTATTTGAATTTATTCTTTCTTATTCATTTAACATGCTAAAATGAATAAAATTATTTTATTACTTAAAACATTGTCAAAGAGAATTTTAACTTTCTCAAACTCCTTCTCTTATGATATCATGTTTATATATACCTATCTTTCTGCTATTTCTCTATCAATCTAAAATATTACTTGAATAACATTGCATATATTTGTACATTTCGATTATTAATTGATAATACAACTTATGTAATATATATTGCTTTTTTTTTGGGTCAAGTGTGGATTATGCGTGCATGGTTATTGCAATTTAAACCTTATGATGTCATCTTCTATTCAATTTTCAAAAAATTTGCAAGATTGATACACAATGTTTAATTAGCACATTCACGAGACCAACCTTAGAGTCTTCTTCAAAAGTTTTATTCTCACGGGCGATAAGGAGAAACAACGGACATGTTATGTAAAATAACGCTTTAAAAATCCATCTATCATGTGTGGAATTGCATCGAAATCAGCATCACTGAACAAGTCTTCCTTTACCGGTATCACTTTTAATATCTTAAATCTGTTAGTGATGTCAGACAAATTTACCATGAATCTGCATTGTAACGCCCCAGAAATTAGGAGTCGCTACCCAATGTTAACTTATGCCAGCTCTCTATTCTAAAATATAATCCACCAAGTATTGGAGCAATATTAATTCTCAATTAGCCATAGTTCATCATAGCTTCTTAGAAATAGAGTTAATAGTCGCAGCGGAAATACGATTACAAACCAATTGTCTAAGTGAAGGGGTCCTACTCCCCTCTATTACATCAAACGAAATGGATTATCTGTCAACAAAGCATAAACGACTCTTAAGGCTTAGAATATCGATCTAAGTCTAGGGATCACTCCGTCGCTTGGTCATCTTCGTGGACGTCATCATAATATGGTGGATCATCAGCTGGCCGTTGAAAAGGTGGGGGTGAAACAAAAATTCTCAGTGGATGGGTGACCGTGTGTAAGTGTGGCTTGTATAGATGCAGGAAAAACAGTTATATGAAGAATGCATGATTCATGATGCGTGCGCCACATGCGATTCACAAGCAACGTGGTATTCAAAATAATATAACTTTATATCGATTGATGACAATAGTTCATGACCATTCAAGCACTATGAATGCATTGCAAATAGTTCAAGTAATGGTTGCGTACGGAGTGTAACGCCAACCCAAGCAAGTAATGATTGCGTACGGAGTGTAATGCCAACCCAAGCAAGTAGTGGTTGCGCACGGAGTGTGACGCCAACCCAAGCAAATAACATTGGAACCGTGTGGATCAGACAACGATTCCTCCGTTCTACCTTATGACCCCCCAAGCAAGTTTGTCACAAGGCCCATGTCTACCTTATTACTACCCGGGCACAAGGCCCATGTCGAACCGCCACATACGCACACCCGGTTCTTAAATCTCAAGATTTTATCTTCTTTTAAGGAGAATTCTGGGCGATCTCCCGTCGAAACCTTTTCCATGAGCTCTCGGATCTTTGAGTCTCCTTCCTGTGCTGTTTTGATTTGATCTAGTAACTCAGGTCTCACTAAGATATTAGCGCAAAATATTTTGGTATCCGTGCTCATCGGATTCCATACGCTCAATTCCTCCAAGGATTTCCATTCCCTAATCATTAGTCTGGCGATGCTAGCCTTCCTACTCAAATCATCTGCTACCACATTGGCTTTTCCAGGGTGGTATTGAATATCGAAGTGATAATCCTCGATTAATTCCATCCACTTTATCTGCCTTAAATTGAGTTCCTTCTGGGAGAATAAATACTTTAGAATCTTATGGTACATAAATACTGTAAAAGTTGCACCGTATAAATAGTGTATCCATTTCTTCAAGGCGAACACTATAGCTGCCAGCTCGAGATCATGCGTAGGGTAATTTGTCTCATATGGTTTGAGTTTTCGCGAGGCATATGCAGTTACCTTTCCCTCTTGCATGGGTACGGCTCCTAGCCCTTCTTTCGACGCGTCGCTATAGACGACAAATCCCTCAGTTCCATTCAGAAGATCCAGAACAGGAGCAGTGGTGAGTCATTTCTTCAGTTCTTGAAAGCTGGACTCGCATTTGTCGCTCCACTCGTACTTGACTTGCTTTTGAGTCAATCTTGTGAGTGGTCCGGCAATCTTAGAGAAATCCTTTATGAATCTTCGGTAATATCCGGCTAATTCTAAAAAGCTTCGAATCTCGGTCACCGACTCCAGTTGTTTGCACTCAATAATTGTTTGAACCTTTGATGGGTCCACCGAAATCCCATTCCCAGATATTATATGACCTAAAAATGTGACTTCTTTGAGCCAAATAAGGCCGGAAAATACGGTGCATTAGATCCATGAACGCTGCAGGGGCGTTTGTTATGCCAAAGGGCATCACCACAAACTCATAGTGACCATATCTAGTTTGGAATGCTGTTTTAGATATGTATTCCTCCCGGATTTTTAGCTAGTAGTATCCTTGTTGCAAATCAAGCTTTAAAAACACCGTCGCTCCCTGAAGTTGGTCAAATAGTTCATCTATCCTGGGGAGAGGATATTTGTTTTTTATGGTCACATTGTTAAGCCCACGATAATCTATACATAGTCTCAAGGTTCCATCTTTTTTCTTGACAAAGAGCACTGGAGCTCCCCAAGGGGATGTGCTTGGTCGAATGAATCCTACCTCCATCAATTTCTGCAACTGACTTTTCAACTCCTGCAATTCCACGGGAGCCATCCTATACGGGGTTCTTACTATGGGTGTTGTCCCCGGTAAGACCTCAATGGTGAATCAATTTCCCTATCAGAAGGAAGGGCAGTGAGTTCTTGTGGGAATACGTCTGGGTATTCTGACACTATAGGTTGGATTTGAGTTTCTACCTTAGGTTTGTTAATTACAAATGGCAAGTATCCACGTGCCCTCTTCGTGATTGCTTTCCTAGCCTTAATGGCAGAAATGGTTGGAGCCATCTTGACTCGTGCTCTTCCCGATACTTCCACTACGGGTTTTCCAGGTACACATAACTTAATAGCCTTATGATGACAGTCCATTTGTGCATGATGTGTAGACAACCAATCCATACACAAAATAACATCATACTCAGATATAGGCAACATAATCAAATCAACAGGAAAGTTCAAATCACCAATCTTTATCTCGCATGCCTTATATATAACATCCGTTATCTGGCTTGCGCCCATGGGAGTTGATACTTCTAAGCATGCAGACATACGTTCCATGCATGTATGAACATGTTGTATGTAATGTGGTGCAATGAATGAGTGTGATGATCCGGGGTCAAATAGCACTTTAGCATAATGGTTGGATACCAGAAGCGTACCTTCCACCACATTGGTTGCTTCGGGAGCGTCATGTCCCGCTAAGGAAAATACTTGGGCTGGTACCCTTGCTCGATTTTCCTGTGCATTCCCTGGTCTTTGCAGTTGAGCTAATCGGTTTCCATCATTGGCAATTGACGGACAATCCTTATACTTATGTTCGACACTACCACACTTCAAACACTTCCCTATTTCCGCCAACACTCATCCACAAGTATGTCCAAATTTTTATGACAACAAGCACATGGTTTGCTTTCTACCGCTTCTTTCCTTATCATCCATCTTCCCACCGTGACCCCTTTGAAATTTAACAGGAGCGTAGTGGTTGGTCCCACACCGCCTCTTGGAGCCACTAGTTTGCCCTTTGCTAATATTCCGATTCTGTTGTAGTTGTCCGATACGGTTCAAACCCATTTCCACATGAGAGGCGGCCCTAACTACAGCAGAGTATGTATCCACTTCCACTGTTAATAATTGTCTCTGGAGTTATAATCTCAGCCCTCGAGTAAACTTATACAGTTTGTCCTCTTCAGTGCTTATGGAGCCCAAAGCATACTTTGACAGTCGATGAAACTCGGATTCGTACTGGGCCACTGTCATACTCCCCTGCCTCAAACGGTGAAATTCGTCACGTCTCGCTTCTCAGACCACCTGAGGAATGTATTCGTCCCTGAATTCCAGTAGAAAGTTGTTCCCACCTTCTCTCCACAGATTTTCACCAATCACGAGCGGCAGATTCAAATTGGAATACCGCTAAGGTAACTTGTTGCTCCCTGGTATATCGTAGGGCAGTAAAAATGTTTTCCATTTGTTCAAGCCAATCCTCACCCTTGGTGTCATCTGGTTCCCCCCGAAAGATGGGTGGATCGAAACGTAGGAACGCTCCAACACTCGATCATGTGCTTCCCGCACTGGTTCCTGTACGTTCCGGTTCTGTCCAGTCTGTTGTTGCATAAATAGTATGATCTGTTGAAGGGCTTGCACCGTCAGATCGGGCCCTACAACTAGTGGAGGTGGTGGACGTTCGAGCGATGGTGTTCTTTCTTATGGAGGGTTAAAGTTTTCCCTGTCCACGTTACGAGGTCTCCCTCTGCCTCTTTGACCAGCCATCTATGATTAAAATGATAGCATCCACTCACTTATATAGATAAAATTTATGAGCTATTGTACAATGATTAATGATGCGTAATATCTATTCGATGAAACAATTATTTGAATATAAGTACCATCACAAAAAAGAACGCAAGAGTTGTGTTACATATATTGTATTTAAAGATAACATCTTAGTCAATTGCAATACAACACTTAGCATACAAAGTTTTGTAATTACAGGGGTGGAAAGCAAGTACAATCAAATAAGGCTAATCTAATCGATGATGGCACTATGAGCATCATTGTCGCTGTCATCATTTATATCATCTTCTGGAGCCGGATTTTCCTGCCATTCTTCCGGGTCTGGTAGCTCGTCCATTAGGTCCATTTGAGGTTCATCGTCTGGATCTTCTTCAGGTTCTTCCTCCGGATCCTCTTCTGGGTCTTCTTCAGGATCCTCTTTGGGTTCCTCTTCTTGTTCTTCATCATTTTCCGGGGCTCCCTCTGGAGTGATATTGATTGCTTAAAAAACCCGATTTCGCAGTAGTTGAACCTGGGCTTGGAAATCTATCTGGTTCAACTCCATTTGTTCTTCCTGGTTTTCTATTTGGATTTGTAGAGCCGTGGCTTGATTTCGCAATAATGTTTCTGTCCCACCCAAGTTGTTGATGGTACCCATGTGTTGTTGTATTTGTTCCTCAAGATCCTGTATTGTTTTACGTTGATGGTCAGCTAGGCGTTCGCTTCGATCGACCGTTTCTTGCAACTCGTGGTTAGTTAACAACTGTTTTTGATGTTTTTCGTTCTCCCAAAAAGCGTCTCGTGTTTTTTGGTCGAGTCACTCTTGAAGTACTTGTATCTGGGCTTCACGCGCTTGTATGGTTCTATGATGTTCCTCGAGTTGGGTAACTAGGGTCTTCCCTCTATCGTGCATATATGCTAATTCACCCTCGAGCGATCGGGCGCGTTCTTTGTTCCATCTCGAATCAAGGCCAACATGCGCAAACTGTGCATGCCAGTATGAGGCTGTGTTCCTATGGTAGTCTCTCTCAGCAGTTAATCCGTACACCATTGACCAGGTCGGGAATTCGGATGCCATTCCTAAACAAAACATAACTAGTGTTTATCAAAATCAAGGAAATAATAATATTTAAGGCATGAAGTTTAGTAAGAAATTACGCACTCGACCAAGTTTACTATGTAGAAATTTATCACAAGTGGACAATTAATGATGTAATCTATCCTTCCTCATGGTCTCTAATTATTAAGGAATTATTTGTTATGAATGACCTAATAGTGGTAATTCCCATTACAGCGGGGTCCTATCCTGGGTTAGCCCTGTAAGAATCCTTCTTACTAGCCGAGCTCGATACCATCCGTAACGCCCGTAAATTAGGAGCCGCTACCCAACGTTAACTTATGCCGCTCTCTATTCTAAAATATAGTCCACCAAGTATTGGAGCAATATTAATTCTCAATTAGCCATAGTTCATCATAACTTCTTAGAAATAGAGTTAATAGTCGCAGCGTAAATACGATTACAAACCAATTGTCTAAGTGAAGGGGTCCTACGCCCCTCTATTACATCAAACGAGATAGATTTTCTGTTAACAAAGCATAAATGACTCTTAAGGCTTAGAATATCGATCTAAGTCTAGGGATCACTCGGTCGCTTGGTCATCTTCGTGGACGTCATCATAATATGGTGGATCATCAGCTGGCCGTTGAAAAGGTTTGGGTGAGACAAAAATTCTCAGTGGATGGGTGACCGTGTGTAAGTGTGGCTTGTATAGATGCGTGCGCCACATACGATTCACAAGCAATGTGGTATTCAAAATAATATAACTTTATATCGATTGATGAAAATAGTTCATGACCATTCAAGCACTATGAATGCATTGCAAATAGTTCAAGTAGTGGTTGCGTACGGAGTGTAACACCAACCCAAGCAAGTAATGATTGCGTACGGAGTGTAACGCCAACCCAAGCAAGTAGTGATTGCGCACGAAGTGTGACGCCAACCCAAGCAAGTAACATTGGAACCGTGTGGATCAGACAACGATTCCTCCGTTCTACCTTATGACCCCCCAAGCAAGTTTGGCACAAGGCCCATGTCTACCTTATTACTACCCGGGCGAGACAACTCCAACGATTATGGCTAGGAAGGCCCAGAGTGTCATAATCATGATTATACCCAAACTACGACCCGCTTCCCTTGGACACTCCGTCCTCAGTTGCGGGATTAGGACAATGGGGCCGGAGAGTGGAATAGCAGCCGAGCTGCCCGGTTCCATCCCCGACGTATCCATTCCGACTGTGAGCTCGACACACCAGGTTGACTCAAGCTCAATTAGATTCATGAAGTTCGTATTATGTCAACAAGGTAGTCGAATAAGAGCATAGCGATACATTAAAAGTAGTACGAGATATCAACAAGTTAAGTTTAAATTTGTCCAAAGGCGAGGAAGTCGCCACGCGTATTGCGTATAGTCCGGGAATTTTCAAGAAAAATATAGAAGTATAATTAATTCGTAATTAAATCAGTTCTAGGACTGTATAGAAGAAAATATTTTATTTTGGGGTCCTTGATAAAAGAAATTTTTTGTAAATAGTCTCATTTCTTGGAAAAAGTACTTATCGAGTCAGAAATTGAATAAGTCCTAGTATCGACCTCGGAAAAATATAAGGTCAGTTTCTAAATTCTTAAAATTGTTCAAAGATTCAGTTTCCAAAGGGTTTGGGTCGAGGTTTTGGAAAATTTCAGTTTGGTCCCTTCTTTTGTCAAAAATGTCATTTTCGGTCCTGAACTTAAAAATTTTGGATCTCACAAACCGGGAGGGATTTTGATGTGATTCCAATTTTAAAATATCATGTATAACATTATAATGTTGTGACAAAAGCAGTTTAAAATAGGGTCAGTTTAAGTCCCTTAATTTTTACAAATTCAATTTCTAGTCCAAAAATTCGATTTTTTCTCTTTAGGATTTATTTGGTGTTCGTTTGTTATGAAACTTGAAGCATGAGTTCAAAATGTTATACAAATAAGGTTATGTAAATTTGATAAGTGTGAATTTCGCATGTGTTTCGATGTGTATTTCGAGCTATAATGATAAGTAAACATGCATATACTCGCATTAAATGTTACATATTCACTCCTTGTGGAAAAGATATTACAGTTTGCTTATTTTGTAGGAATTTCATGATATTTGAAGCTAATTGAATAAGAATACGAGGAAAGCAAAGTGGAAACACGGAGAATTGAGTGGATATACGAGAAGTGAAGCCTAAAAGAGCGAAAGTTGAGCGTTCACGGAAGAAACAGGGGGCACACGGGTTGGGCGTGCCTCAAGACACCACCCGTGCACCCCCGTATAAGGTTGATTGAAGCCGCAGATGGCGCACGGGTAGCCCATGCATGGGCGCACCACCCGTGCGCCCTACGAGAGTCGGGGATATCTCACCGGAGTGGCGCACGGGTAGGCCGTGCTCGACGCACCACCCGTGCGCCCTACAGAGAGTTGGGGTATTCCAAGGGTGGCGCACGGGTAACCGTGCGTGGGCGCACCCCCGTGCGTCTCGTCTGTTGAATCCCATAATCTGCTGCATTAAGCCCTAAACATGATGGGGAGTATAAAAAGGCTTTTGGGGGCGCACACGGGGAATAAGACATATTTTGGGATCTACAACACAAGACAAGGGTCTATTCTTGGAAGAAGACATCAAGGAGACAATCGGGTTGCATCGGAGCTTAAGGAACGGAGATATATCGAGAGATTGTCTACTTTTCTAAGTTTTTCTTGCTTCTCTTTTAGTTTCAATCTTTCATTTTAGTTGTAATGGCTTTGAACAATTTGTTTATGAGTTGTTTAGAAATCATGTGTAGCTAAACTCTTGAGATTTCCGGGTTTTGGAAGTAGATTAATGAACTCTTGTTGGATGTTTTAATCTTAGTTGAAGTTATTATCTTAAAGCCTATTTGAGTATTTTGAGCTTATTCTTGTTTTATCACTTGATCAATGATTTAACTTGTTTGATATATTGATTCATAATTCGAGAGATGAGTTTCAATATTAGATCTTGAATACTCGACACAAATATTTGCATGAATCGAGAGGTTTGTAAATATTTGTGAAGATATTTGATCTTTTAAACTTTTGGGAGTTGAATGCTTCATGTTGAGTAGAGATGCTAGCATAAGTATTTCAATCTACATTTTATATGCATCTCGAGAGAGAGGATAAAATAGTTTTGTGATCGTCTTATAGGAATATTGATAATAACCTTGGCTTTGATTTAATCGGACAACAAGAGGATTATTAATCGAAACCTTAACTCGAAATCCATTCCATTATCTTGATACTTCTATCATTTGTATTATCTCAATCTTGTGTTTTAGTGATTTAAATTGTCTTAATCTCAATACAACAATCATCAAATTTCAATCGTCTAAATAAAAATAAGACTATCTTGGTTCAATACTTAGCATATTAATTTATTAGTCTCCGTGGATACGACCTTGCTACCCTATTCTATAAACTACACCGTACACTTGCGGTGAAGCTAAAAATAAGGCGAACAAGTTTTTGGCGCCGTTGCCGGGGACTAATACAATTTTTGGTGCTAATATTGCGATAGATAGAATTATTTTTAATTTAGGCATTTTTTTTTATTTTATTTCATTTTTCTTTTGTAAATTTTCTCTCTCTGAGTGTTTGATTTGTTTCTTTGAGTTGGTATAGGTAGTGCACGAACACCCGCTCGGATGGAGAATGCCAATTATTTCAATAACTGGAATTCTTACAGTTATTGGAATAATCCTACTCCTACGTACTATTATCCAAATTGGGCGAATTACGAAGATTTTTCATATGCTCACACGGAGAATGTGATTCCAACACCATCAAGCTCCAATGTAATGAATGGGTTTACAAATGCAGAGGCAAAATCATCTTTAGAAGAAGCCCTCACCTCATTCATAAATCAATCCAATGCATTCATGAGTGAAACTAGGAGTCGCTTTCATAAGGCAAGACGCAAGGATGGACAAGATGGAACAACAAGTGACAAGCTCACTAAAGAACCTAGAGACTCAAATGGGTCAATTAGTTACATTTGTTAGTGAGCAATATCAAAAGAGCCAATTTTCATGCACCACTGAAACCAACTCGAAGGAACAATCTAGTGCCATTCATCAAAGGAGTGGTACCGAATATGAGGAGCCAAAGATCCTGGAAAAACAAGAAAGTTGAACCAAACACGGATTGTGTGTCTATGGACTTTCAACTCGTGTGTGGTGCCGAAAAGAAGCGAAAACAGGGACGAGGAACACATGAACAAAGCGTGGATGCCCTGTCGATTGCATGAGTGATATCATAAGAAAGCTATTTCACAAATAAACGAACACCGGTGGTACATACGCGCGTGGACAACATGAGCATAATTCAAATCAAAGTGTTCCAACATCATGACTCCAATACTTGCTTGAAATCCCAATTATGCATTACTAGATGCAAACAATGGAAAAACGGTTCTTGACCATGATCCAAAGCAACTAATATATGCATTCAAAGGTGGTACGAATCGAAATTAATAGGCGTCAAGCTAAAGACGTTAAATATAGCGCTTGTTGGGAGGCAACCCAACGGTTTGTGGTGTGATTTTTGTTTTTGTTTGTTTTCTTTTTGTAAAAAAAAAAAAAAAAAAACCCGAGTGTTCTTTATGACGGCATCACGCACGGGTGACCCGTGTGCTAGGCGCACGCCCGTGCGTGCCTGGATGGAGGAATAATGTGGCTTCGGCATGAAGCACGGGCAGCCCGTGCGCAAGGCGCACGACCCGTGCGTCCTTCAGCTGAGATAATATTAAGGTACAAAATTTGAAGTGATGGTTGAAGGAAGAAGTCCTAGCGATATGAGGAGATGCCAAGGAGGGCCACCACCCGCACAATGAATCAGGTAAATCCACACAATTTTATATTGAAATTCTATCTTCTCTTACGTGCGATATAATTTCATTTAAGTTTGGGGGGAGAGATAGTTATTTTGATATGAAATGTGTGGATTAAAAAAAAAATTGCATTTTTGTGTGTTTTCATATAGTTGCATGTAGAGCATTTTAGGTTGCATTGCATTAGAAGCACATTTATTGCTTTAATAGAGTTTAGAGAGTGAGTTGACCAATATTGAGATTCTCGTGCTTTAAGTTGAAATTTTGTATTGTTTGGATTGGGTGTTGAGTACGAGTTGATTGAGCCATGAATAGATGATATTGAGCATGTGGATATTGAGAACATGGTTTGATGCTTTGAATTACGTATTTGCAAGCCTGTGAGCTTTTGAGCCTTTACTGCTTTCATCATATGCAGTCTTGTTGATTGATTTGAGTGTATCATTCATGTTGTTAGAATTCTAGAACTTGCTCTCGTATCTCTCAAGGTCACATGTTGTATGCGAATGTGAAAATGATCAAAGGCCATTTTTGTTAGCCCTTCAAGCCTTTTGCTTACCTAATGATGATATTGAAATCCCTAGTTAGCCAACTTGAGCCTATTGCCTAATTTCTTGATAGCAACAATTCAAGCCTTAACTTGATATATTTGTTACCCTACACTTGAGCGTATAACATTGAGTAAAGGGAATGAATGAGGTTGAATGAGTTGGAATTGAAAAATTGGATAATTGTGCAAAATTGGTTGATGGGAACAAAAGAGGAAGGAAAGAAGTTGAATAAAAAGTGTTGAAAATGCACAAATGAAAAAAAAAAAAAAAAAAAATTGATTGAAAAGTTGATAAACTTGGAGGGCGAAGGATTGTGAATGGAGGCGATTCTCAAAAGAAAGAAAGGAAATGGAGATAAATGAAGTTGATAAAAAGGAGAGATGAATGGAGTAGCATATGGGATTGTAATGAAAATGATTGATATGCTCATCGGTCTATACACTCGAGTTTGAGTCACTTTATCCAAAAATTTCCTACCTAAACCAAAGAGCCTTCATTACAACCAAATGAGAAAGTCCTTTATGATTCACAAATTGCATACACTCTCGTGGCAGAGATATGAGACGAATTGCAAGCCTATGGTAATTTTGCGACATCGAATTGATTTGAGCGTAAATACGTCCTATAACCTCATGAGATGAGAGTATACACTTAACTTTGAGAGTTGGATTGAGCATTTCACTTTGTCTTATTTGAGGCGTGTTCTTTGACTAGATATTTGAGGCTTGATTGAGTTGTACTCAGATTCATGACGAACAATTTGGATTTTCGTGTAGACTCTTGATGTGCGCTGTTATCTTTATCTCCTGTTATGCTTTATCGTGTTCTAAATATTGTTGATCGGGACGGTCAACAGCTTTAAGTTTGGGGGATTTTGATAAGTGTGAATTTTGCATGTGTTTCGATGTGTATTTCGAGCTATAATGATAAGTAAACATGCATATACTCGCATTAAATGTTACATATTCACTCCTTGTGGAAAAGATATTACACTTTGCTTATTTTGTAGGAATTTCATGATATTTGAAGCTAATTGAATAAGAATACGAGGAAAGCAAAGTGGAAACACGGAGAATTGAGTGGATATACGAGAAGTGAAGCCTAAAAGAGCGAAAGTTGAGCGTTCACGGAAGAAACAGGGGGCACACGGGTTGGGCGTGCCTCAAGACACCACCCGTGCACCCCGTATAAAGTTGATTGAAGTGCGCAGATGGCGCACGGGTAGCCCATGCATGGGCGCACCACCCGTGCGCCCTACACAGAGAGTCAGGATATCTCACCGGAGTGGCGCACGGGTAGGCCGTGCTCCGACGCACCACCCGTGCGCCCTACAGAGAGTTGGGGTATTCCAGCAGGGTGGCGCACGGGTAACCCGTGCGTGGGCGCACCACCCGTGCGTCGCTGAATCCCATAATCTGCTGCATTAAGCCCTAAACATGATGGGGAGTATAAAAAGGCTTTTTGGGGGCGCAAACAGGGGAATCGGACATATTTTGGGATCTACAACACAAGACAAGGGTCTATTCTTGGAAGAAGACATCAAGGAGACAATCGGGTTGCATCGGAGCTTAAGGAACGGAGATATATCGAGAGATTGTCGACTTTCCTAAGTTTTTCTTGCTTCTCTTTTAGTTTCAATCTTTCATTTTAGTTGTAATGGCTTTGAACAATTTGTTTATGAGTTGTTTAGAAATCATGTGTAGCTAAACTCTTGAGATTTCCGGGTTTTGGAAGTAGATTAATGAACTCTTGTTGGATGTTTTAATCTTAGTTGAAGTTATTATCTTAAAGCCTATTTGAGTATTTTGAGCTTATTCTTGTTTTATCACTTGATCAATGATTTAACTTGTTTGATATATTGATTCATAATTCGAGAGATGAGTTTCAATATTAGATCTTGAATACTCGACACAAATATTTGCATGAATCGAGAGGTTTGTAAATATTTGTGAAGATATTTGATCTTTTAAACTTTTGGGAGTTGAATGCTTCATGTTGAGTAGAGATGCTAGCATAAGTATTTCAATCTACATTTTATATGCATCTCGAGAGAGAGGATAAAATAGTTTTGTGATCGTCTTATAGGAATATTGATAATAACCTTGGCTTTGATTTAATCGGACAACAAGAGGATTATTAATCGAAACCTTAACTCGGAAATCCATTCCATTATCTTGATACTTCTATCATTTGTATTATCTCAATCTTGTGTTTTAGTGATTTAAATTGTCTTAATCTCAATACAACAATCATCAAATTTCGATCGTCTAAATAAAAATAAGACTATCTTGGTTCAATACTTAGCATATTAATTTATTAGTCTCCGTGGATACGACCTTGCTACCCTATTCTATAAACTACACCGTACACTTGCGGTGAAGCTAAAAATAAGGCGAACAAAATTCCCAGGTGTCCGAGACGTGCTTTTTGTTTCTGAAATTTCATTTTGGTCCTTTGAAATTTGAATTTTTACACTTTAGTACTTAAGGTTTAACAAATCGGTTTTCTCAACCCAAACCACTTTAACTTTTTAAAATATCTCAAAATATAAGGTTTTCAGTTTGATAAGGTCAAAATTTCGAAATTTTCAGAGGAGTCCCTGGACATTTTTAAAAATTCAATTTTTAACCCTTAAACTTTCAAGTTTCCACATTTGAATCTCTAAAATTCCAAGGATGGGTTTTCTTATCTCAAAACCTTTAAACTATTATTATTAACTTAAAATATTAAATATTACAATAAATACAGTCCAAAATTTCGAAATTTACAGATTGGTCCTTGGACAGTTTTCTAAATTACGGTGTAGTCCTCAACATTGCAAAAATTGCATAAATGGCATATTTGTTCGAATTTGAGCACAAGGTCATATATTCCAGAATATATATCAAGTATAGAACATGAGTTTGAGCATATAACATATTCATTTACACATTAACCAAGAGTTGAACAAGAAATTAAGATGTATATGCAAATATGTCCCTATTGTGCAAGAAATCAAAATCATGCTCGTTTTTGTGAAACTTCTTGAACTTGATACCTATCAAAAAAATACATGTAATATATATATAGCAATTTAAAATATTTTCATCTATTAAATGCATTTTATGAAAATTATTTGCCTATTTTTGAAAAATTTTGCACCCACCTCGTAGTAGTTTCTCGGGTTGGTCTAAAATGGAGTCTTCTTCCTTGTATTAACTTCTTGACTCAAGCTCTTGAAGGTAAGCCCCTAAATGGTACCAAAACCATATTTTGGGTGTGAAAATTAAAGCCTCGAGTCCAAAAAAAATATACTAGGACCAAATGGTTACTACTTACCTCAATGTCTTCAAGTAGTCTCTAAAAATGGGAATTTTCCCTCAAGCTTATAACCTCAACTTGAGATGGTGTGGTCAGCCCCTAAGCTTCAAAATTCCATATCCTTGAGTAAAAAATTAATTCTTCATGTTGTCAAGAGAAAAATACCCAAACCACAATTTCTTACCTTAAATTGTGTAGTCTTGAATTTCTTCTTCAAGCTTGTAGTCAAGTCTAGGTCTCTAATTCTTCAAAAATTCCTCTAGGAGTACCTCAACAATAATGATTCATCAAGTTAGAAGATGAAGGGATATACTTGAAGTTTAAGAAGAAAATGGTGTTGAAAGAAGTAAAAATTTTCTCACATTTTTTCTTGGAATTTTTGGTCTTATGCTTCAAGATGGAGTAATTTTTGGTGTTTTCCTTTAGGTGGATTGAGTCTAAGTGTTGGGAGAACAAAGTAGATGTTGTAAGATGAAATGAAGTTGATTCTCCTCTCTCAACTAGTGTTGACCGAAATTATGGGGAAATTGGAGGTGGATGTTTTGTTTTGTTTGTGTTAAATGATAGTTAGGGGGAATAATTAGGGGATTATGATTAAAGTGAATATCTAGCTTCCTTTATTAGGGACATGAAGCCAAAAGCTAGATTTTAGGGGGAATTTTAAAATGTAATGTTTGATTAAGGGGTTAGTGGGATTTGTAGGAAGGTTTTTTTTTTTTTTGGTTGAGGCTTGCAAGAATAAAAAAAATAGAAATGAAATTATTCAAATTTTATTTATTTATTTATTTATTTATTTTGTTCAAAAATTTCTAGTTGGTAGATACAAAATAATAAAAAAATAGTGGTAGAAGGAAAATTGAGCTATTTTTCCCATTAAAGGTGGAAATTTCGAAAATTGGGAAAAAAATTTATTTGATTTCTTTTCTTTATAAAATTGAGGGAAAAAAATAAAATGTATAAATATCCATAATTAAATGTTTAGAATTTTAAAATAAAGGATTTTGAAATAGGAAATGTGTATTTCAAAAATAAGAAATTGAAAGTTGGTTGGAATGAATTATAGAAGAAAATGAAATATTTGGTTAAGGATTGGAATAGACTCCTAAATGATCGAGGGTCCAATAGTTCTAAAGTCAAAATTATGTATATAATTGGAGACTTGAACATCTTTTGACATGACTAAAATGGTTATGTATTATACAATGTGAGGGTTCTTCACATCAATTTTAAATAAAATTTATCTGCTGATACAATTATATGAGGAAAATTGAATTAAATCCTTGCTTTCATATGGGTTTTTAGGTCCACGATGCCTTCACCCTATTTCACAAAATACAAGTTATAATTTCTTTCAAGTCAAAATGCATCGTATAACAAGAAAAATATTTCTAATACAATTTAATTAAACTAATTTTTTTGATTAAATTGGCATAATTATATAGTACTTCACGTGCAACACACGTGCACCTTACTTATTAAATATAAATAAACAACACTCATCTGCCAGCTAAGATGTAAAGTTATAAAATAAGCCTTTGCTGATAAGAAAGTATCACCACTTGTCTTTTTATCTGTGCTCTCTTTTTTAACTAAATAAATAAATATGACTAAGTAATACTAATATCATTCAAAATGTCCATAAAAAGATGGAATGTGTACAGTGTATAAAATTACGTCATGCTGACAAAAAAGTATCATCCAATGCCATTCTATAGTGAATTTGGCGCGGTTTTTTAATTTAATATTTTACCATCAATAATACTCAATTCATTCAAAAAATCTTCGTCAAATAAGATATGGTGTTTGTAAAACCAGGCCAGACAGACGAGAAAGTATTACCACGTGTTTATACTATAATAACTTAGGTATTCTTTTAGAATTAGTCATTGAAAATAAATAACTAATAGTCAAATTATGTAACCATACAATCCATCGCACCATCCGACTGTCATACAAGAGACCCGCTCATTAGACTTTAACTAAGCTCGAGCTAAATAAATTCATACTCCTTTCCAAACTCAAATCTTTTTGAAGTATTTGGCTGAGCTTGGAGTCATTTAGATCCTTGAATGAAATATCACTACCGGAAAATCCGTTTGTCATTTGTGCACTTAAAACGAATCCCGTAGGGTGTAATTAGTAACTACAATTTTTAGTCAACTTTCATTAACATGAAGATGCGCAAGTTAGAGTTAATTATTCCAAATGGTAACAAGACCATCAAGACTTCGCCAGCAGCAGATGTCTACACTTGTATCCAATTATTTTCATGATATAAGTAGACCAAAAAAACAATTAGGGAATTTAGAACATGGGATAATTTCATTTCTGGTACCTCATATATATGTACCTACTTTTGCTTTTGGTACTCAGTATACCGAAGTCATCACCGTAATAATTTTTAATCATTTTTGGTGCATTCCGTTAAATGACCATTCAGATACAATGAGAATTCAAGATTTGATATTTCGTGGTTTCATCAAGAAAGCCTGTGTGTTTTAACTAATTTGGCTTAATTGCCAAATATGCCGTATAACTTAGGCCTATTTGCATTTTCGGATTTTTGTTGGCTCACTTTTCAATTTTGCACTCAAATTTAAATTTTCAGGAAAATTGTGCTCAAAATTCACCGGACTTCGTCCAATTCCCCAGAATTGCTCACGTGAGTGCACGTGATTTTTCAATTTGGGGATTTTGAATTTTCTTAGAACTTTTGTTGAGTTGGCGGATACCATTAAAAAATCAAATAAAAATATAATTTTGCTGCCACATAGGACGCAAAAAGCGGGAAACAAAATGGAAGGAACTGAAAGGGTTTTAACATTTATCAGTTTTCGAATAACTCCGAAACCCCCCAAAATCTGCAACTTAAGAAAAACCCTGAAAAAAACCCTAGCATCTCCAAATCCAAATCTGAACAATCAAAAAAACCCTATAAAAGGAAAAAGCAAACCTGCCTCCTCCACCATATGGTAAGTTTTTGTAATTTTTTCCGAAAGGTTTAGTTTAGTAAATCTACTGTTGCTTTGAAAAAATAAAGATTATTCACTTTTGTACTGATTCATTTTTGTGGTCCTCAAATAAAGTTTACAAAGTACTAGGTCAATATTCCCTTTTTTATTTGACTCAATGAATGTAACCCATTTGACAGACTTGTGGGGTTAGGTTGCTATCAATATGCCTTTTTTTAATCTAAAATTATTTTAATAATAAATTTTTCAATTTTTCCTATTACACATATCGTGGAGGAGGAAAATTGACTTCAATGTTTCATTATGGAGGTGAATTTAAACATCATCCTATTGCACATTATATGTGTGGTAATGTTATTGTGTATGACTGTGTGGATGCTAAAACCAGCATGTTAGGAAATTTCAAAGAGTTTAGTGGTGAAGTGATAAAGGAGCGTGGAACTATGATGTATTTTATCCATATAAACAATACATTTAGAGGCTTATTTTCTGATGAACAAGTAAAGGAATAGTGCATTAAATATCTTCCTTTGAAAGAAATGCATGTTTATGTGGAATTCAACAAGATTTGTAATGCAGGGGATGATAGGGAAAGAACTAGGGCAGTGCATGAGTGTTTAGATGAAAATGCGGGATATGAGCAGACTGAAAAAATCCTTTATGATAGTGACTATGATATGGGGAACTCAACTGATCGATGAGAATGTTGAGCAGAGTCCAAGTGTGTGAATGTGATAGTGACTATGAAATTGAGAATCTCCCTGGTGAAGATGGTGATATGTTATTTGATGGGAATGTTGATTATATTTAATCTAGTCATGATGATGATAGGTTAGGTGAAAGAGTTCAGACTCAGGAGAAGATGATACTATGCAGAATGAAGAAGACTTGGATGAGCATAAGATTAGTGATTTCATGAGAGCAGACATACCATTTCCATCAGACTGCCTAATTCGAGAGCAAATAAGGCAAAATATGCCAAGAAGAATTGGAATCACAATAACACAGATAATTATTTTTTTGTTTTGTGACTTCAGCTTCCCCACTTGTTCATGCTTAAGAACCCGCCGTGCATTCTTATCTTTCAGCTTCTGTAATTCATCTTGAATATTATTTATCTTACGAAGTAGCCCAAGAATTATTTGTCTAGCTGTGTTACACATAGGAGGATCTTCCCAGGAGAAACATTGACCAACCTCTCTGTTTTACAAACAAAAGAAAAGAACTGAAAAATAAAAAAAAAATAATGGATCGAAAAACATTTCAATTCTAACTCGAATCCTTACCTTGAAGTTCAAACACGATTGAAACCTTCTCCAAGGATTATCATCCGTCCATGAGGTTCGAATCATAGTTGTTCATCCACAGAAGCAGTTCTTATATCCAGTAACATGCGACATTTTCAATGAATTGGAGCTTATTTTTGAATAATGTTGAAGAATAGAGGAACAGGAAGAAGCGAGCTCTACGTTGAAGAAGTAAGAAGAGCAAATTGTGGAAAATACCCACTTGGGATTGTACAAAGACTTTTATGACATGTGAGATAAAAACTAAGTTTTCTACCTACTTTTGTGGTTCTTTTACCCTAATACCCTTGATACTTTAATGCAAAGCCTTAAAGTAGGTATTTCTCTCTCATGTTAAATACATTCTTTCCCCATGCTTTCTATTTTTCTCTCTCTACTATCTCTTCTACACAATATATCAAGAAGTTTCTTTTGGGGTTCTCTCATCTACACAAAATCGCACCAGACAAAGGAAAAACAAGTTCAAGTTTCTTATCCTCTTAGTTCCTTATCCTTGTTAAATATAGTTTAGGCTAGTACACGAATATATTTGCACGATATTTACAAAGGATAAAATTTTTGAATCTGAAAACAAGAAATGTTGCACGATATTTCATGTTCACAAGATATAAGTTTTTTTTATAGTGGCACAATATAATGTATAACATGGCACGACGTGGCACGATATATTAGAATATATCGTGCCACATTATACACTAGCGTATAACACAATATCGTATAACACGATATAGTGGCATGATACACTAGAATGTGTCGTGCGGCCACCGTATCGCGCCATGGTGTACACTAGTGGCAATCAAGTGTATAATGTGGCCCAATTACATAGGACAATACACTAGTATATCATGCCATATCATTCCACAATATGTCATGCCATTATCACATCGTGGCATGTCATAAAAGGTGTATATCATGGCACTTTATGTCGTGTCACGATATAAAACACTGTGCATCGTGCCTTTATTTATCGTAGCATATCGTGGCACTTTATATTCTCTATAAACTGTTGTTGTTGACAAATATTTCCTTGTCTTTTCTAAAAATGAACTCTCACTATATTGTTTTTCGATTGGGGGTAATTGGGAAGGGTTAGAATATAAAAATAGTATAAAATAAGTTGTATGTGTTGAACTGAGCAAAATGAATTATTTTGAATTATTGGAGGAGGTTTGTGGTGTTGTTGAAGTCGGTAGGGGCATATACAATTGTGTAATGCATGCTATTATTTCTGGAAACAGAATTGGGAAGTTAAAGTTGAAAAATGATCGTGACATAGAACGTGCATTTGAAAACACCGAGTTACTAGTTGTTTTTGTAATACTTAAAAGAAAGTCACGAAGATGCTGGTGGAAGTTTTATGCAGCTAATGGCTACTCAGAATGATTTTTCAACATTCATTGGGTCTAATTACAACTACATGCACCATCTTGGTTTTCAACAATATGGCGTACCGCATATCAATCTATATAGTCATGTAGTATAGCATAGTGGAGCACCTTTTATGCATATGAACAATGTTCTAACTATTGATCATCTGGATCCATGCTGACCTACAGTTAATGTTCCAAATATCAATTGTCTGGGACCTAGTATAAGGCCAAACACTGAAGATGCTATTATCCTTATTTAGCTTGTGATTGGGGTGAATATAAATCCAGATTTCCAGAAGCAGATGGCGAGAACCATGAAAATGATAAAAATGACGAAGGTGATTATTGTTGTGTCGATCTTTGCTGTAATCTTTGGTGGTGATAATAATGCAAATGATTTTTGTGAGAATTAAGCTGCTGGTGATGTTGGTATTGCTGCTGAAGCTAATAATCAATTTGGAAATAACCAACAACGTACTGAATTTGAGGAATTTTGTGAGTGGAGATATAGACGGAGAAAAGTATTTTCAGAAAATCAAAACCAGAATGCATCAGAAGAAAAATGTGCTAATATACATCTAGATATCTATAGGGACAATGAACTGAATTACAATAGGGATGAAACAATAGCCCCCGTAGGACAAAGTAGTGTAATTCCCGGTGCTCTCTGACACGTTTCACTTCCTCCTGAAGAACCTGCTAGATTGGAAGCATCTGGTGGTACATTGCACCAATGAGCAACATACATGAGCAAAACTGAATTGGAGATGGCACTAGGCATGTATCACCTTGAAAATTAAGTCGAGTATCAAGTTGAACGTTCGGATAAGGCTCGTTATTATGCGATATGCAAGTATGAACGATGCCCTTTTTGAATGCGTGCATATGGAAAGGATGGTATTTGGAGAGTATGAAAGTTTAACAAGCACTATAGGTGTGGATTAAATTTGAATGACAATGCATCTAGGCGTGTGCATTCTAAAGTAGTATGTGCGTATTTTGCATCCAGATTACTAGTGGAACATTCTACTCTCGTGCCAAGAGATATGATGATAGAGTTGGAATCACAACATGTGCTTAAAATGAGTTATAATCTTGCGTTGAGTGCAAAGTATCATGCTTTTGGGTTGATATATGGAGATAGCGACAAATCATTCAATATACTTCAGGTGTACTTGCACATGTTGACTTTAGCGAATCCCGGATCGGTAACTAGATGGAAGTTAGATCATGTTAATAGATTCAATTACATGTTTTGCTTTGCATGTATCAATCACTGGATTCCAAAACCATGGATGGCCCACTTTTGTGATTGATGGAACACACCTTAAAGGCAAGTATCTGGGAATATTGTTTGTTATAGTAACAAAAGATAGTAATGAATGCATTTTCCACTTGCGATTGGAAATTGGGGATGTTGAGAATGACGAGTCCTGGTCATGGTCATTGGGACAGTTGCGAGATGCTTATTCATGCCTTCGTGATCTACCGATTGTTTCTAATCAGCATAAGAGTATCAGTAATGCCATAAAAGTAGTATACCGAGAAGCATCACATGGGCTTTGCACTTACCATTTGCAGAATAATTTGGCTCAATACGGTCAGCATATAGTAGCAATGTTTAGTAATGTAGCATATTCCTGCCGTCGTGAAGATTATGACAAATATTTCGAAAACATAAAAGTTTCTAGGTAGACGGGTGTGTTTAAGAAGTTAGAACGTGTAGGGGAAGAAAGATGGTCACGATGTAAGTGTCCAGTCTGACATTATGGGTTCCTGACATCAAACTCTGCCGAGAACTTTAATAGTCGGCTATTATGGGCCAGAAAGGTGCCTGTTTGTTCTGTGCTTGAGTACGCTCGAACTTTTAATGGAAATGATTTTATGAACGACGCATTGCTGCTAATGAAAGAGATCAAGAGTTAACACATGAAGAAACCAAAAGATTAAGTGATGTAGTTGAGATAGGTCATAGAATGACTGTTCAATGTCTTAGCAATGTGAAGTACAAAGTGAAAGATGGAACAAAGACTTATTTGGTTGACTTATCCCAGAGAATGTGCAGTTGTCGAGAATTTAAATATGAATTGATGCCTTGCTCACATGCATCTGCAGCAATTAGGTATAAATAAATATTTTTACATAATTTTCACATAATTTGTTCGATATTTTCACATAATGTTTTGTGTGCAGAAAGGCGAACTTCAATATTTATTCATTTGTTGCATATTATTATAAAAATAAAAATCTTCAACAAATATGGGCGGGTAAAGTTCTACCAATTCATGCTCTGAGTGAATGGGTTCTACCACAAAAGGTGCGAGAGTTAATATGCAACCCTCCATATAACCCGAGACAAGCTGGTCGTCCTAGATAAAGTAGAGTTCATTCGGTTGTTGAATCATCACGTAATCGTTCACATAAGAGTCAAGTTTGTTCAAGGTGTGGGAATGCTGGCCACAGTTGCATCAAATACGCTATGTCAAGGCCGCTTGATGAAATCAGAAGTGCCTCAGTGACACAGCAGGGTCCTTCAAGATATGTGCGTAGTAAAAAGAAATGTGGAAAATGCCGAGCAGATGATCATACCCGTAGAAGATGTCCGAGACGTCCAGATGATGAAAGTTAGGTAAATTTTATTTCAACACTAATATTATGTTACCAAATAACATTAATCTAATGTTAAACTCTTTTTTGTGCTCAACAAGAATGAATGTTCACAATTTAGTAAAATAGAAGTGGCACAACTTAGGGATTTTCCTTAGCACGATATGGCACGATATCGTGCATCTAGTGGCACAATAAGGGTTTAGGGATTTGCCACGTCATGACCCATATCATGTCAATATAAGCACGATATAGGTTATGATGTGGCAAACATTCAAAAACTATATTGTGCATATTGTGGTACGATATGTCATATCGTGCTTCATATCGTTCCAATTAGTCGCTTATCTTGCCACCTTCTGTTCTCTCTTGCTGAGTTGATTGTACTTTTATTCTTACTACATTTCTTGATATTTTTACCAATTGCAAGTGTAATACACTCCGATTCACTAATAATAGGCTAGAAACCCATGCTCGAGAATATTTACATAATTCAAAATATTTATAAGATATTCAATAATTGAAGTGTACTATAGTTGAAGTGTACTACTATCTGTACTATATCTATAAATCTGACAAGCCATCATCCTCCTCAGCTCGATCAGGGATCTTTTCTTGCACTTGAGCCCTCCTAATCTTCTTTGTTATGCAAGCAATAACGACAAACAATGCAAAAGTGCCACAACTAGTGTTGTCGTTCTGCACATAACACTCGCGACGCACGGGCTCAAGCTGTGGACAGTTGTCATAGAGCCAGTGTGCACCAATACTGCTGGAAGGATGCTACGAAATGGACGTGTAGCGACAATCCTCATAGCAAAGACGTCGCCATTGTATCAGTCATGTATAGAGTCGTACAAAATCATTCTTCTTTATGGAGATCCAACCTACATATGACAAAATGTCACGAGAAATTGCAGACCATCAACACCTGGGGAAAAAACTATTAATTAATCTGACAAATGTAAAGAAAAAAACATAAATTACCAAAAAAAACATTAATGTGACCTGCATACATGCACTACACGTACCAAGATTACCCCAGCCTAGAGCCCCTTGCTGGACAAAACGAGTCAACTCATCTAGCTCCTGTCCAGGAGGAATGCTCTCTATGGTCAACGGTCATATACTGTGTCCTCCAAATCAGCACTATGCATACGAACCCATATATAACTAATCGAATCCTGCAAATAAAAAGTTTTATGACTTAACAAAGTTTATTTATAAAATATAAAGTAAATAACAAATGCACAATAAATTATACGTACTGAGAATGTCGTAGATATAATAATGTACTGTCCCACCATATTGGTATTAGTTGCAAACCCAAGATACTGGGGATCTGACTGTATCAAGGCCATGTATGCATTTACATGTTGTACAAAAATGAAAAGAAATCAATATTAATCTACAACTAAATAAAATATTATAAAATCTTCAACTAAATAATACCAAAATTGAGACTTACATCATTCTCCATCTTTATCGTTAGATCATCCATCTCCTTGAGAAATTGAGGTCCAACACAGTATATAAGCCCCACGTTCCTCCTGCAATTGGATCCTCGAAATATTTAATATTTAATCACTTCTAAGACTAGACAAAAATAAACTAATTAACTCTTCTAATATAAGACAATATACTATAATTTTTAATACTTACTCATCATTAGACTTTAAGAAGCACTGATACTCTATCCCGATCACATCCGGCCTGCGAATATCAGTAGGCCTGAAGGGGCTGTTAATGAGATGCGACGGATGCCTACCCCAAACCTGGATAAAAGAAGGAAGCGGAGAGGGCACTCGAAGAGGAGGGACCGAAGGGGTGGACACTGGACGAGCATGGATCAATGGTGTCAGAGGAGGGACCAACACTCGCAGAGGTGGAGAATGTACCAACGCTCGCGAATGAGGGGTAAATGATTGCGGATGAAGGGTAAATAATGGCGGAAGAGGAGTCGACGATGGCGGAAGAGGAGTCGATGCTGGATGAAGAGGAGTCATCTTACTCTGAGGGGTGATCATTGATGTCTTATGCGGCATCGATTATGTCATCTGTTGAGATCATTGATTAGCAAATCTCTGACTCCCCGCTACACGATCATACATGAAATTATCATACTGATCAACATATGGGAAAATACGTCTAATCTCCTCCTAAATAATGTCTGAAACCCGACCTATCCCCTGATCTAGACGTATGTCTAATCAAGCACCCTCCTCTAAAATGAGACTCTGTAATCGAGTCATCTGGTCCTCCAACTAAGAAATAACTCGATCAATATGTGACTCCCATCGAAAGACCCGATCCTTTATGCATCTCTCCAAATGACCAACCTTCTCCCGTATAACTCCCCTCAATAGCACCAACATGCGCCCCTGGCCGGTGGCTCATCATCACGTGTATCCCCACTGGCTAATGGATCATCGGGATGACGGCCCGGGTGATCATTTGTCTGTCCAACTAATAAATCATCTGTGAGACCATCTGAGGGATTATCTACGTGGTGGGATGATCGGGCGTATGTCGTATGCCGCTTCTCCGGCCACTGAATCGTAAGACAATAAACCCTGTAAAAATGGATTTATACTTCATAAACAAATCAAGAAATATAAGTAAAACATAAAAACAAATAAAAAAAGTAAACAAAGTACAATGCATATCGGGACAAATAAGAAATCAACTAGGTCAACCATGGTCTTCTGAAACCTTCAACGAAGGCACCTAGACATCCGGGTGTTAGATACTTGAGTCGCACAAACATCACCTAGACGAGGTATCGCCTCGAATGAGCAAATATGTCAGAACATAGATATATCACAAAAATAAGATTTTTTAAAATATTTAAAAGAACTAATTACATATACAATAAATAAAATAAATTAATATACGTACTAGCAAGACATAACTTGGTGGGCGATACCGTTGTGGCCTCCAAGAAGTCCGACCTGGCGGCAGAACATTACTCAGATTTCGAAGATAATGTATCAGAATATGAAATGAGTACTTTCCCCAGGGAAAAGTCTCCTACTGTGCAGTGTCCTCAATAGGAAACCATAGCCAATGATCCACTGCAGTCTACCAGCCATCGAAACACAAAAATATATAAAATGCAAATAACACCTTTGCCACCTTTAGGGCATCGGTTGGTGACTCGTGGAAGGTGCCATTGGTCAATAAATCACGTAGATCAATAGTGGTAACGCGATCACCCTAGGGCCAAAATCACCGATAAATACAGGTCTCAGATGGTTTATATACATGATTAGGGTCAAATGCGGACCCCACAAACCTCATGTTAGGAAATCTATTGTTAGGATTTTGATAATACCATGTAAAACTTAGAATATGAACTTGGCACCCCATTTTCCTTATATTTCTATTTTGTAATAGATAGGAATGCATGAGCTGAGTGAAGTCAGCTATGTTGAAGAATGCAACAAGTCAACTGAAGACTGAAAGTGAAGACCCAGCTGTGTGTCAGCTGAGTGTGGTCAAGATGGAAGGCACAGACTCGACTGAAGGAGATCCAGTTGAGGAACAACTGAGTAAAGGTTGAAGAAGTGTCAGTCAAGTTAGTAAAGAGCCAAGTCTACTAGTTGAACTGACAATTGAGTCTTTCATTAAAGGATGAAGCAGACTCAAGTCAAAGGGGTAAAGACAGCAGTCAAGTCAAGTCAACTGACATTAATCCGTTGGAAAAAAGTCAAGGATATTACTCGATATAGTAATAAGTCCAAGCTACCCCGTCTTAAAGTGTTTGTCCCAGAAATATGCAAAACGAATAAACCAATGGGAAACAATGAAGCTTGTGTCAGGCCCTGAAAAGCTGCAGAGACATTTAATACGAGGAAGGGTCAACATCACAATGCTGCAAGTCAAGAAAAGACAAGCCAACGAACAAGAAAGTATCATTTGAGAATAACCTATCTTTTCAACGGGCAAATTTTTAAATGAGCATTATAAAAGACTGAGGAAGCATTTGCGAAAAGGCAATCGATCTTACAAGAAATTTGAAGCAAGCAAAACCTGCAAATATTCTCAAAGCTTATCAAGAAATTTCTCAATCCTAAAACTCAAAGGAACTCGATCCAACACACGCTATGAAGGAAAAAATACTTCAACCAGTTGAAGAGGAAAAGTTTTAAAGAACAAAAAGGGTATACTCTCCAAGTTTGAAGGAGCTGTAGTAAGGTTTAAGGTCGAACCAGAAGTTTCGAGCTCGTTGGAAGGTTGTGTGATCAATTCCAAGAGTTTGAAGGGAGCTGAAGTAGCAAGGAGCTGTCTTGTGAAAAAGCTGAGTCGTAGGAGAAGCCAGCTGTGTGATCAAGGCTGTCTCTAGACTGAAGAACTACTTTGTAACCTGATCTGTTACTTAGTGGATTACTCTAGGAGTTGGAGAATAGTGGATTAGAGGAATTACCCCATCCTTGAACCACTATAAATTTTGCTTGTGTCATTTACTTTCAACACTTTACTTTCTTGCATACTTTTATAATTGCTGATAAGTTAAATTGTCAACCCAGCTGATAATAACTTTGCTAAAAATAAGTGTTAAAAACGTGCTTAAAATTAACAAAGGTGTTAAGTCTTCCGTTGTATAAAACCAAATCATATAACAAGTTAAGTGTTAGCTGACCTAGCTAAGTTATACTATCAATAGCTCGCTCAGTCCATTTGAGTGGGTAACTTTTCTTTCAAGTAAGCCAACCTAGTTGTCCCCAAGGACTTAGTTGATTTGAGTCAACTCTGTTGAATATTTTAAAAGGACTAAAAAGTGAAAATTTGGTAAGGTTTATTCAACCCCCCTTCTAAACCTTACACCACACCCCTTGGGACCTACAAGTGGTATCAGAGCAGTTGGTTTATAGAGCCTTCCGTACTGGTTACTAAAGTAGATCTCAATCTTTTTGAAAAGGTTTAACACTTGTGTTTTTAATGTCTTTCATCTCAAAGCAAAGTTATTATCATGGAAGCCAATCTAACTCGTATTCCTATGTTTACTGTGGAAGAGTATGATTACTGGAAGATTCACATGCAGGTTCACCTATCAGCCTTATACGATGAAATGTGGCTTGTGATATAGGATGGGCCACTGCAAATATTGAAGGTTAATACTGCTGTGAGAAGAGCACCTCCAATTAAAGGAGAAAATACTGCAGAGCCTAGACCAGCCATGGTTGAAAAACCTCGCTATGAATGGACAAATGAAGATACAAAGAGATACAACCTGGACAATGTTGCCAAGGAAATATGGGATAAGCTATCCCTGTTTTGTGAAGGATCTGAACAGATCAAAGAGAACAAACTAACAGTTGCTATTCAAAAATTTGAAAATTTTAAAATGCTTGCAGGTGAAAATCTAGATTAGTTGGATGCCAGATTCACGGAGATCACTAATGAGCTTTCAGCTCTTGGGAAAGAGTACACTCAAAAGGAGATGTGCATGAAGATTCTAAGAGCCCACCCAGCTGAATGGGAAATAAAGGTCATGGCCCTGAGACACTCTATGGACCTCTCAAAAACATCAAATCATGAGCTATTCTAAGATCTCAAAGCTTATGAGTTTGAGCTGAGAAGAAAACAAAGAGAGGAGAGAAGTTGTGCAAAAGACGATTGCACGATGGCCAATGAAGGGAAGAAAGCTGAGCCAAGGGAGACCATTGACCAAGAGGAAATTGCTCTCATGGTAAAGAGATTCAACAAGTTCTTTAACAAGAACTACAAAAGAAACAAGGGTGATACCTCCAGGAGACATTCAACATATTCCAAAGCAAGGGAGGATAGGCCACCCAAGAGAGCTGAATATACTATCAAAGAGCTGAGAGAGCTGATAATCAGAGAGCTGAAAACCTGTTGGAATTGCAGACAACCAGGACACTTTGTTGTTGATTGTTCCTATCCACTAGTCAACAAATGCAGAAATTAGGAAAAAAGAAGAGTCTTTAGGGAAAGAAGACAAGAAAAGAAGAATGCCATGTTGGCTATTGAGATTGCTGAGCCAGCCAAGTGCAAGGAAGCAGCAGACTCAGATAGTGGTGAAGAAGACTACTCAAGTGATACTGAGGAAGATGCCTTGATATGCCTCATGGCCAAAGAACAAGATCAAAAGGATCAAGAAGATGAGGTACAATCTAACTCACCTCATTTTGATTTAAGTGGTAGTGACTACGACATTGCCATTTCATCACCCACAGATCTTTATGATTCATTGGGCAAAATGAAGAAAGATTTTGAGCACATTAAAACCTCACACACTTTTAAATGAGGAAAACATCCAGCTTAAAAGCCAAAACTCACAGCTGACTAAAGAGCTGAGTAATCTAAGTCAAATAGCTGATGAGAACACCAAGTCAAGGTCAGAAATGCCAAGATCTTAGCAGAGTTAGCTGCCACTGAAAAGAGAGAAAAAGATCTTAAAAATGTGATTGCCTCATTTACAAAGGCATCCAAATCATTGGATGAACTGATAATGAGTCAAAAAGAGTGTGGAGATAAGAAAGGCATATGATTCAATTCCTTTGTGCATAGTCAAACTCCCAGATTGATTTTGGAAAAAGGATCCTCAAGCAATGAGGGAATCCAAAAGCCCAAAACACCATATGATGCACCAACATTCACACCAAAACACAATCACAATCATACTGGCCGTGGATATAAAGGTAAAGGAAAGAAACCAATAGAGTATGCTGAGAGGACAACTGAAAAGAAATTTAGGAAAGTCCACCAGCAGACTCCCAATAGAAAATACTCTGTGAAAGCTAAACAGAGCTACGAAAAGCGCCAAAGATTTCAACAAAGAAATTCCTATGAATGGAATGGTAGAAACTATCCTAACCGAAACGTGGTGCTGATAAGGCCCTGGTGAAGAAGATCGCTGAAAAACTCGAGAAATCTGGTCTGAAGGATTTTCTCACGATGGCGTTTTCTCATACATATTTGGAGGCAGTTGCCATGTTTTACGTCAATGCTTAAGTCCATGACGATGAGATTCGCTCATTCGTCCACAACAAGGAGATCAAGATCACTGTTGCTGACCTTGCTGAACACTGCAAACTGCATACTGAAGGGCTGAAGGAGATTGCCGAAAAGGACGTGAACCTAGCTGCTGCTTGGAAGAAAATAGCCAAGCCTGTGTCAGCTGTGAATGCTATCTATATAGCCAAGATGGCTTTGATAAAAGATGATTACCACAAGCTGATGGACATTGTGTCCAAGTGTGTTGACATAAAGTTCGACAACTTTAACCAGCTGTCTCGAACTAAGCTGGTGGTGATAGTTGTGATTATGGAAGAGAAGAAGATAAATTGCGCTGAGTTTGCCTTTAGCCAAATATACTAGAATGTAATCAACAAGACCATTAAGGAAGATGGTTCATTTGGAGGCTCACTGGGATATGACCTGGTGATTGGCCAACTCATGGAAGCGAAGGGGATTGCCCCGAGACATGGAAAGCCGTTCCATGTAAACAAAAAGATGTTCAAGGCGAACTTGTACGATGCTCAAAGGCAAGCACATGCAAGGAAAGCTGATATTATTGAGGGGGAATCAGCTGACCCCACTCCAGAAGACACAGCTGCAACCGCCCCAGCTCTCTCCCCTAAGCCTATCCAAAAGAAGAGATATGATGCAACTAAGCCAACACCTGCCTCAGCAGCCAAGTTGAAGAAGGCTCCTGCCCCAGCAGCCGAGCCAAAAGCACCTGCCCCAGCAGCCGAGCCAAAAGCACCTGCCCCAGCAACTGAATCATAAGCCCCTGCCCATGCAGCTGAGACCGATAAGGCAACATCTAACCTTCTCTGGTCGTGAAGAAGAAGCGCACAGATGTGCCTCGCAAGCCAGTTGCTGCAAAGAAGATAAAGATGGTGGGCCAGAAGCCACCGGAGAAGAAGCCGAAGAGGATGAAATTCTTCTTGTTCAGACCAAGAGAAGAAGACTATTTAAGAAGTCTGAACTTGAGAAAGCTGAGTCTGCCACTCAGCCAGAGAAGCCAGAGAAAGAGACTGTTGAAACTCAAGAGAAGTAGTCGAAAGAAAAAGATGGTGGAGATGCAGCCACCATGGACACAGAGAAGACAGTTGATGTTGATCAGCAGATTGTAGAAGACCCAACTGCTCGAGAGACAGCTATGGAAGTGCAAGGAGCTGAGACAACTGAGCCTAATGAGGAACGAGATGTCCCATCCCCTCAGACCGATGAAAATGAACCTGAGGAGGAGTATGCTCCACTTGCCACCATTCAGGAGGAATGAAATGATGATGATGTTATAATGCTATCTCATATATATCCTGATGTTCAAGAAAGATTAAGGGAATGGAGAAGCTGGAAGCTAAGTTATTCGAGACAACAATTTGAGCACCCCGAATTTATAGAAGAAGAAGAGGATCTTTTTAGCTTTCTGGGGAACATATCTCTCCGTTGCACCATTGATTCAGATTTTTGTATGACTGTCCTTTGTGGTATGAAGGAAGAAGAAAAATAAAGGGCTTTGGAGAAGGCCAAGGCTATTGAAAAGTCAAAATGTGTCTATTTACTGGTGGATCTGAGCATGAAATGAAATCAACTAACAAAAGCGACATAGAGGAGATCGATCTTATTGTAGCAACAGAGAAAGATGAATTCCAATAGGCCATCAAAGAATCTAAAGCCATGCACAAACATCAAATGCAAGAGGGTCTGGGAGAGTCTTCTCAACTCTCTCCCAGCTCTAACCATATGGATGTGGCGTGGAACATAACTGTCGATATTGATGCCATCCCGTCCCCGGTGCACTCAGAAAATGGCACTCAGAAGATTAGTGATGAAGCTAGGGAAGGAGATGAAGCGGGCACCAAAGCCAAGCCAACTCCTGCAGAAGGTGTTGAGGCACCTGCCCCCTTAGCTGATCACTCAGAGGGAACAATAGCCGAGTCTCAGGTGCAGAGCAACCCCACCTCTCTTAGCTCAGGTGGTGCGCCAGCTGAGGGGGAAGTTCTCACCACCACAGCCAGGTCAGAGGATGCTGTGAGATACCAACGGCGAAGGTGAGAAACAAACGGAACAACAGAGTGAAGTTGATGAAGCTCAGACAGTTGAGACTGTCTCAGCTGAATCCTCTTCTGCACTGCAGGCCAATGATGCTGCTAATGCAGCTAAGGCAAAGGATGGAATAGAGGCCATGGGATTTGAGACTCCTGGCCCTGAAATTGCAATCCTAGGAGTTGAGACTCCAACGGATGCCACCGAAGACCCTAAGGCAGCTGAGTCTGCTGAAGGGAGGTCTCTACAAGACCCTGATAGACTACACATAGGGATGTAGAATGCCCTCCAGTGGTTGAGACTTCTGAGGGTGTAGAAGGCCCAAAGGGGGTTGAGACTTCCTTGGGTAAAGAAACTGTAAATGAGCAAATTCCTCAAGTAGAGGTAGCTGATGAAGAAGAAGAAATCAGCGCCCTTCGTGATTCGCAGGAACATGTTGACATAGAATTCCTGGAATCCGAAAATGAAGCTGAGTCCACCCCCATTGGTGAATCTAATAAGGACACAGATGAGGATGCTCAAGCCTCTCGGAGTGAAGTTAGTGATAAAGCTGCTCTGATGAGATTCGTATTGGTTGATGGGGCACCACCAATGGCACCATCACACTCCGATGACGTTGATAAGTCAACTGAGGAACAAATAACTCATAAGGAAGACCTAACTGATACTGAAGAAGCTGTTAAGACAGCTGAGGGTCAGTTAGTTGAGCAGGCTCACACAACTGCTCAAGCTGAAACTCAATCAGCTCAGCAAGCTAACACAACTGCTCCTAGTGCCGATGAAGCTGGATCAGCTAAGGCAAGTCGAGCTGAAGAAATTCGCAAGGAGAAGGGAAAGGCTCCACAAACTGGAGTTGCAGGAATCCCTATTTACCTAGATGATTTGTTCGAAAACATATTTCCTTTTGAAGCCCAATTACCTCCCCTAGAAGCCGAATCAGCTAGAGAACAAAGCAAGTACACTATCTACATCCCACTAGAAGAACGCGAAACTCTAGCTGATACAACAATGGTGCCTATAGGTTTTGATTTTGATGCAGTTTGGCCAGAGCATGAGTTAGCTTCGACAGCCGACTTTCGCTAAAATCGAGAAAATGGAGCATGTCTTTGCATCATTAGACTAAAGGCTAGATAATCGTGATGCCAACAATACTGGAGACATTCACGAAGTTGTATTGAGAATGGGTTGGACAGACATTGGCTATGAGAAGAGAGCAAGTCTGCTACTTTAAGTCTCTATTTGCAGAGTTAGTGGTCTAGAGCTCTGACAATCTTAAGTTCCAGCAGAGGCAAAGGGACCACATTGTAAGGATGGAGTAATCTCATAAGTCGGACCTGGAGTTACTCAAGCTGCAACACAAGAACAAAATTGCCAGATTGGAGACCAACATGAGTCAGCAGATTAGTGTTCTCCAAACAGAAATGAAGCTGATGGCAGCTGAGTCAAAGGCTATGCGGTCTGAATTCCGAACAGCCTACTCCATGTCGCATGATATGCATGATTCAACCAACAGCCGACTTGATTTCATCCTCAGTGGAATGTTCCCTGGCCTACCTCATGATGCTGGATCCGAGCCCCGATCAGTAGAGGAATTTCAAACTCTAGAGGCAGAAGGTTATTTCAAGAACTTGACTCTACCGCAGGCGTGGGACTTGTACTGGGAGAAGGGCCTTGATTTATGTAAATCAGCTGATAGGCAGCAGAGTTCCAGTAGTCACTCAGCTGGAAAAGCACCAGTACAGTACACTCCCAGAGGAGGAGTGTTGGGAAATTTATTACTTAGATTTTGATGAATGCCATGTATAACTTAGACTAGAAAGTTGGCACCCCATTTTCCTTGTAATTTGCATTGTAATAGATAGGGTTGTACGAGCTGAGTCAAGTCAGCTATGCCTGGATATACAAGAAGTCAACTGAAGACTGAAATGAAGACTCCGCTGTGAAACAGTTGAGTATGGCAAGGAGGAGAAGTCAAGAACTCGACTGAAGGAGTATCAACTGAGATACAACTGTGTGATGTGCCAGTCAAGTCAACTAAAGAAGCCAAGTCTAGTTGAAGTGGCAGATGAGTCTTTCAATCATTGGAGCAGACTCAAGTCACCTGGGAAAAAGCAGCTGCAAAGAGGAGTTAACTGAAAAGAATCCGTTGCACAGAAGTCAAGAATATTACCTAAACAAATAATACTTCCATGCTGCCATATCTTAAAGTGCTCAGTCCCAGAAGCGTGCAAAAGGAGTAAACCAATGGGAAGCGCTGCACCTCGTGTCAGACTCTGAAAAGCTGAACATTCATTTAATACGAGGAAATGTCAACATCAAGGACTGCAACAAGACAAGCCAACGAGCACAAGTGACTTTTGAAAATCCGCCTATCTCTTCAACGGGCAGATTTTTGAAAGTTCACTATAAAAGGCTGAGGAATCACTTTGAGAAAAGGTTAAATTGCATACCTGAGCATTTAAGCAATTATTCGAACTGTAACCTGCAATATATTCTCAAGTTATTCAAGCAAAATACTCAAGCCTAATTCTCGAAGGAAATCAATCCAACACCAAGCTATGAAGGAAAGACAACTTCAAACTGTTGAAGAGGAAACTTTTGAAGAATCAAAAGGGGTCTACATTCCAAGGAGGATTGTAGAAAGGTTCAAGGTCGAACCAGTCTCGAGTTATTGGAGGGTTTCGTGATCAAATCCAAGAAGCTTGAGCAAGTGAGTCAAGTAGCAAGCGCACCGGGCCCTGTGAAGAAGGCCGAGTCGGACGAGAAGCCACCTGTGTGACCAAGGCATCTCTAGACTGAGTCCCAAAGGATCAAGTCAGCTGTGTGATCAAAACTTGTATTTGGACTGATAACCACTTTGTACTCTGATCAATACTTAGTGGATTCCTCCAGGAGTTGGAGAAGAGAGGAGTAGAAGAATTACCCCATCTTCTAACCTCTATAAAAATTATTGTGTCATTTACATTTCAACATTTTTATTTCTGCATATTATTTTATGTCTGCTGAAAATTTGCTATCCAACTGATAATTTACATAGTGCGAAAACCAAGTGTTAAAACAAACTTAAACCAAATTCAAGGGTGGTAAGTCTTCCGTTGAAAATCTCATCACAACCAAGTTAAGGTTTAGGCTAAACAGCTAAGTTATTCTATCAACAGCTCAATCGAGTCTGTTGAGTGGCTAACTCTGCTGGTTAACTAACTTAGATGTCCCTCAAGGACTTAGTTGTGTATTTAACTCTGTATTATTTTAAAAGGACTAAAATCGAAAAAGTGGTAAGGTTTATTCAACGCCCCCTTCTAAACCTTACTCACACCCCTTGGGACCTACAAGTGGTATCAGAGCGGTTGGTTCATTGAGCCTTCCGCACTGGTTACTGAACTAGATCTCCAATCTTTCAAAGAAGTTTTTAACTCTTGTTCTTTCAAAAGCCAATTTTTTTCCAGCAAAGTTATTATCATGGAAGCAAATTTGACACGCATTCTTATGTTCACCATTGAAGAATTTGATGACTGGAAAATACGTATGCAGGCTCATCTATCAGCTTTACATGATGAGATGTGGATAGTGATAGAGAATGGGCCATTGCAAATAATGAAGGTGAACACAACTGCAAGGAGAGCTCCTGCAGCTGAAGGAGAAGAGGCTGCTGCTCTTAGACCAGCTATGGTTGAAAAACCAAGAGCTGAATGGACAAATGATGACATAAAAAGATACAACCTAGACAACGTGGCCAAGGATATACTTTACAAGACTTTGGACAAAGCAATGTTCAATAAAGTCAAATCATGCAAAACAGCAAAAGAAATCTGGGATAAACTAACTTTAATTTGTGAAGGATCAGAGCAAATTAAGTAAAACAAATTATCTGTTGTTGTTCAAAAATCTGAAAACATTAAAATGCTTGCAGGTGAGACAATGGATCAGTTGGATGCTAGATTCACTGAAATTACAAATGAGCTCTCAGCACTTGGAAAGGAATACACACAAAAGGAAATGTGTATGAAGATACTAAGGAGCCTCCGAGATGAGTGGGAAGTGAAGACCATGGCTCTAAGGCACTCAATGGAACTATCAAAAACATCTAATCATGAACTATTCTCAGACCTCAAAGCTTATGAATTTGAGCTGAGAAGAAAAGATCAAGAGGAGACAGCTGTACCCAAAACAGTTGCACTCATAATCAAGGAAGGGAAGAGAGCTGAGACCAAAGAAATCATTGACCATGAGGAGATTGCCCTGATAGTGATTGTGACACACACACTTCATCACCCAATGATCTTTATGATTAAATAGGCAAAATGATGAAAGACTTTCAGTACATTAAATCCTCACACACACTATTAAATGAGGAAAACAGCCAGCTCAAAAGCCAAAACTCACAGCTGACTAAGGAGCTGAGTACTCTTAGTCACATAGCTGATGAGAACAAAAAGCTGAAGACTGAGAATGTTAAACTAATAGCAGAGATAGTTGTTATAGAAAAGAGGGAAAATGATCTCAAAAATGTTATTGCTTCATTCACAAAGGCATCTAAATCATTGGATGACCTTATTATGAGCCAAAAAGAGTGCGGAGATAAGACATGCATAGGATTCAATTCCTTTGTGCACCGTCAAACTCCCAGAGTGATCTTGGATAAAGGATCTTCAAGTAATGAAGCATCTCAAAAACCCAAGACACCAAATGTTGCACACACATTTACTCCAAAGAACAATCAAAAACAAACTGGCATTGTATATAAAGGAAAAGGAAAACAACCAGTTGAGTATGCTGAGAGGACAGCTGAGAAGAAATCCAGCAGAGTACCTCAACAAACTCCAAACAGGAAATACTCTGTGAAGAAGAAACAGAGCTACCAGAAACCCCATAAGTTCAATCAAAGGAACACATATGATGGGAATGGTAGAAATTACCCAAGCCAAGCTGATTGGAATAATCTGAAATATCAACAAAGACCTATGGAATATATGCCATATTGGCAAAGGCCTAGAACTCAACAAAGGCAATTCCAAAGGCAGAAGAGCTATCATCAACACATATGCACCCAAGCACTACACTCAGAAATATCACAACTACCCAAAGAAGGCAATTGCTAAAACACACACATAGGCATACAGACAAAAGAGACAGTTGTATGAACCTAAAACCCCCAAGCAATTTGCCAAGGTGAATTATGATTATGGCACAGATAGATGGCAACCACTTAGAGTCAAATCATTTGGCTATAGGTTGGTTTGATCATCTTACAGTACTAACCCATCAGGACCCAGACAAGTATGGGTACCTAAAAACTAATTTACTTGATTGCAGGTTCAAGGAACAACTGAGTGTCAAGGAACCTGGTACATAGATAGTGGCTGTTCCAGACACATGACAGGAAATAAGAAAAATCTATCAAAATTCAAGGAGATTAGAGGCGCAAAGGTCATATTTGGAGGAAATGAAGCTCCAGGGGAAATAAGAGGCACTGGATCCATCAAGAAAAATGGATTAAAAATCACAGATGTTGCATACGTTGAAGGCCTCAACTTCAACTTGTTAAGCATCCGCCAACTCTGTGATAATGGCTATAATGTTGGATTCAATATGGGAGTGTGCCAAATCAAAGACACTGAATTAAAATGAAGTAGTGTTGCAAGGATCCAGACAAAAGAACATGTATGTGGTAGATTGGTCGACTGCCACACCAAGCACTTGTCTGCTAGCAAAGAGTACAGCCGAATCAAGTTGGCTGTGGCACAAGAAGCTGAGTCATCTGAATTTCAAGACAATTAACAAGCTTGCAAGGAGTCATCTTGTAGAAGGACTACCAGACTTAGTATACAAGAAAGAAAGCGTTTGTGATGCATGCCAGATGGGAAAGTAGATCAAATCATCATTCAAAGAGAAGTCAAGTCCATCTTCAACAAGGATATTGCATCTGTTACATATGGACTTATTTGGTCCAGTTGAGCCAGCCAGCATAAGTGGAAAGAAATACACCCTAGTGGTGGTGAATGACTATTCAAGATATACATGGACAATCTTCATGTGTGAAAAGAAGGAAACTTTGCAGAGGTTACCTCAACTAATGAGAAACGTTCAAAATGAGAAGAGTCAAACCATTATAAAGATAAGATCTGATAGAGGAACTGAGTTTGTTAATGGAATAATGACTCAGTATTGTGTTGAAAATGGTATTGCTCATGAATTATCAGCAGCAAGGACTACACAGCAGAATGGAGTAGTAGAAAGAAGGAACAGAACTCTCAAGGAAGCTGCAAGGACCATGTTAGCTGAAGCAGGGCCGCCTAAAAGATTTTGGGCAGAAGCCATCAATACTGCATGCTATACTCAAAATAGATGCATGATCAATAGACAACTGACAAAGACTCCCTATGAGATTTGGACAGGGAGAAAGCCAAATGTTGCATATTTTAGAATATTTGGATGTAAATGTTTTATCCACAACAATGGAAAGGATAATCTGAAGGCTTTTGATGCTAAAGCTGATGAAGGTATCTTCTTGGGATACTCAGCTGAAAGCAAAGCCTATAGAGTGCTGAACAAGAGGACAATGGTCACAGAAGAGTCTATCCATGTGGTTTTTGATGAACCTAATGTAAATGGAGAAGACATTGACGAGTTAGCTGATAAGTTGAATCAGCCAACTATGCAGAAGAGTCCCTATGTTGAAGCTGAAGCTGGAGCAATCAATCAAGATGAAGGTGAAATAGTTGAATCTCAAAGACAGCTGGAAAATCTGCAGCTAAGCGATGATGAGAGAGCTGCTCAAGGAAATACAGTTACATGACGACTGAACCCAACTGACCTACTCCAACCTGATGTGAGATGGCTGAGAAACCATCCACTAGAGCTAGTCATTGGATATGTAAGAGATGGTGTAAGAACCAGATCCAGAGCTCAACAAGAAGCTATGTTCACTTGTTTTATTTCCCAAATAGAACCAAAAGATGTGTCCCAAGCATTGGATGACACACACTGCATTCAAGCCATGCAAGAAGAGTCAATCAGTTTGAAAGAAATAAAGTATGGGAACTGGTACAAAGACCAACCCATCAAAATGTTATTGGCACAAAATGGGTATTCAGAAACAAGATGAATGAGGAAGGTTTTGTGGTAAGGAACAAATCTAGATTGGTAGCCAAAGGGTATTGCCAAGAAGAAGGAATAGATTTTGATGAAACATTTGCTCCTGTTGAAAGATTAGAAGCAATAAGGATGTTTCTTGCCTATGCTGCACACAAGAACTTCACTGTATATCAAATGGATGTGATGATTGCATTCTTAAATAGATTGTTGGAAGAAGAAGTCTATGTTGAGCAACCTCCAGGTTTTTAGCAGAAGACTATTGGAGATAAGGTGTACAAGCTTAAGAAAGCTTTATATGGATTGAAATAGGCACCTAGAGCATGGTATGATACATTATCTCAATTTCTGACAGATAATGGATTTACCAAAGGCAAAGTGGACATAACACTCTTCATAATTCAAGATGGAGAGAGTATACTTCTTGTTCAAATATATGTGGATGACATCATTTTTGGATCCACAAACAAAGAGCTGTGTGATAAATTCTCAAACCTCATGCAAGGCAAATTTGAAATGAGCATGATGGCAGAACTGACATTCTTTCTAGGACTTCAAGTAAAACATCTGAAGGATGGAACTTTCATAAGTCAGACAAACTATACCAGAGATTTAAGAAATTTGGTATGGAAGAGAAGTCTTCTGTGAAAATACCAATGAATACATCAGTCAAGATGGACATGGATGCGGATGGTAAGCACTCGGATCAAACCGGTCGAGCACTTATTGGATCATTGCTCTATCTCACGGCAAGTAGGCGAGACATCATCTTCGCAGTAGGTGTATGTGCAAGATTCCAATCTGCTCCAAAAGAAAGTCACATGACTGCAGCTAAGAGAATCCTAAGATATTTAAAGGGATACCAGGAAGTCGGCTTATGGTATCCAAAGGAAGGTGGATTCAAACTTATTGGTTATTCAGACTCTAACTATGCTGGATGTAGAGTAGACAGGAAAAGTACTTCAGGTACATGTCAAATGCTTGTAAACAGACTGGTTTCCTTGTTTAGCAAGAAGCAAAACTCAATAGCCACATCTACAAATTGACGAGCAGAATACATAGGCTGCGGGTAGTCAAGTGCCCAAGTCTTATGGATGTGACAAAGAATGAGAGATTATGATGTTGAAGATAAAGAGATTCCAATTATGTGTGATAACACAAGTGCTATTGCAATCACTCAGAATCCTGTGTTGCATTCCAGAACAAAGCACATTGATGTCAGATGTCACTTTATAAGAGATCATGTTGAAAAGAATGACATCACCTTGGAATATATCTCAACTGATAAACAGTTAGCTGACATATTCACAAAGCCATTATGTGAATCAAGATTTGCAGAACTCAAGCATGAGCTAGGGTTAATTGAGCAGAGCTGACACTCAGAAGACTCAAGGAGAAGAGATGGAACAAGATAAGATGAAAACAGAGCAGAGCTCGTGAATTAGCCAAGTGAATCAGCCGTATCGAAAAGTCAGTTGTATCGAGTTAGCTGACAGCTGAGTCACTATGTGAATAAAGAGAAGAAGAGCTAAGTCAGTTAAGGACCAAGCTGAGTCATTTATGAGCTAAGTAAAAGAAACGCAGTTAGTTTTAATAAGCGGGATGTTTTTAAGGATGACGTCAACATAATAATGACAGGTACAGTAAAAAGCTGCATGACAAAGCATATGATTGTATATAAATGCTACCGCATTAAATGCGGGCAATTAAATGCTAATCGGCGTGCTAAATCTGAGCCGTTGATCTTGATAAAAATTTCAAAAACCGAAAGCACGTCCTTTCACAACCCTTATATACTCAATCGTTCAGTTTTCTCTCTCTCTCACACAAAATTTTTCATCTCTCCAAAGCAAAGAAAGCATTTTTCTCTCAAAACCCTACCAGTCTTCAAGGCAAGTTTGTCAAGGTTCGTTCGGTAAAACTCAGAAAAATGGCATCAACCTATGATTTTACCAAACTAGGGAAGCAAATCCACACTGGTTCTACAGTGGATTTCGAAGGAATGATTAAACAGGTTCCGATGAAACCCTTGTGAAGAAGATAGCTGAGAAAATCGAGAAATATGGACTAAAACCCTTTCTCACGATGGAGTTTCAGATGACTTATGTTGAAGAGGTAGCACAATTCTACGTGAACGCTGAAGTTCATGACGAGGGCATCAAATCTTCTGTTCATGGGAAGGATCTTACAATCATTGCTGAAGATCTGGCGGAGCATTGTTTGCTGTCGTCGGAAGGTGTCTTTGAGATATTTGAGGTAGCGACGAGATTTGGTCATTGCATGGAAGGAAGTGGCGAAACCCGAGTGTCTTTGCCGCAAAAAGTTGTCTACACAGCTGACAAGAAGCTGCTGAAGGATGACTATCATAAACTGTTGGACATCGTTGCCAAATGTGTAGACATAAAGTTTGGAAGCTTCAATCAGCTGTCCAAAACCAAGCTGATCGTCATGGCTGCGATCATAGAGGAGACGAAGGTCAACTGGGCAGAATTCATCTACAGCAGACTCTGCAGAATGTTGCAAATAAGTCCTTCAAGGACGACGGGTCATTTGGAGGATCTCTGGGCTATGGTCTTGTAATTGGCCACTTGATGGAGGTGAAGGGTGTTCCACTCCGACATGGAAGGTCGTTCCATGTCAACAAGAAGATGTTCTAGCCAAACCTTTCCGGAGCCCAAAGGAGAGCCTATGCCAAGTGGGCGGATACCAGTGAGGGGGAATCAGCTGATCCCGAAGAAACAGCTGTCACTTCCCGTCCGAAGAAGAAAGCTGCCCATACAGCTGCGAAGAAGCTTGCTGCCCCAGCAGCAAAGAGGAAAACCGCACCTGCCCCTACAGCCAAATCACCTGCCCCTGCAGCCGTGTCTCCTGCCCCTACAACCGAGGCGGAGAAGGAACCTCAAATACCTTCTCCAGCCATCAAGAAGAAGATGACTGCCAAGCCAAGAAAGGCAGCTCCTCAGGCAAAGAAAGATGCACCGGCCCCCACCGCCAAGGAATCCGAGGAAGCCGCATCTGAACCAGAAATTCCTCTGGTAAAGACAAAAAGAAGAAGACTCACCAAGTGTTCAGAGCTTGAGAAGACAGCTGAGTCTGACACTCAGCTAGAAAAGATCTCTGAGACTGCTAGAGAAGTGCAGTCTCCAGATATTATTGATGAACCAGCCAAGTCTGCTGAGGTCGATCAGCAGAGGCAAACCAAAGACCCAAATTTGTGGGCCAGATGCAATGAGAACAAGCGATAGAGATAGTTGAATCTCCTGTCGACAGGATCGTGTCTCCACTGCGATGAGATCCGATGAGGGTGAAAAGCAAAGAAAGTCTCGCTACCCTCCATTCCCGAAAAGGAAGGACAACAAGAAGAAGATGAAGATGATGTGATCATGCTCTCTCCACCATATCCAGACATCCAAAATCGTCTGCGAGAATGGAGAAAATGGAAGTTTAGTCGCTCGAGGGAACAGTTCGAAAGACCTGAATTCATTGAAGAAGAGGAAGAACCGATGGAGTTTCTCGGGTTGACCACAGTGGTCCAGGCACTTGATGAAGATAACTGCCTATATATCTTGCAGATCTTTAAGGAAAAAAAGAAGGATAGATTGGCAGAGGAAGTTGAAGCTCGTGAGATGGCCAACATTTGTCCTTTCACTGGAACCACCGATCACACCCATCCTCACTTCGATGCCTTCTCAGGAAGTGACGAGGACTTGGATCCTGCTGCTGCGACGGAGGAGTTGGAAATGCAGCAAGCCATGCGGGAATCCATGATGAAGCATGAGCAACAACTGACGGAAGGACCTGGAGAGTCTTCTAAATCTCAGCTGGAGATTGATCCATTGGAAGTGGTACATCAAATTGCCACTGTTATTGCTGCAACCACTTCCCCAGCTCACTGAGATGATGGATCTAGGGAAATTGGCGATGAAACTGGGAACTTGGGGACCCAAGTCGAGCCAACCCCTATCGAAGGTGTCTTACCACCTGCCCCCACGGCTGAACACTCACAGGAAAAAGCCGGGAGTCTGGAGCAGTGTGACCCCAACATAAGTCACTTAGCTGGTGTGCCACCGAGGGGAAACTCCTCCACCGCAGCCTAGGTCGGAGGATGTTTGCAGTGACTCCACTCGAATCTAGGAGGCGAAGTGGAGAAGGAACAAGAAAAAGAAACACAAAGAAGTTGTCACCGACGGCTCGGACGCTTGAATCTATCTCGCTTGAAGTGCCAACCGCTCCGCAGCCGAGGACGTTGCTGATGCAAATGAGGCACATGATGGTTCGCCCGGAGTTAACACTGGGGCAATGAAAGTACAATCCACGGAGTTGAGACTCCTGTGGATACCACTGCAGAAGACCCTAAGACAGCCGATGCGCTGTCGAAGGGGATTGAACAAGGCCCCACCGCAGCTTGAGACTGCGGGAGGTAATGAAGGCCTAAGGGAGGTTGAGACGTCCCAAGGTAAAAATCAAGGAGATAAGAGCATTACTCAGACCATAATTTCTGATTCAGAAGAGGAAATCAGTGCTCTTCATGACTCCCAGGATGATCCTGATACAACCTTCCTGGGATCTGCAGATGAAGCTGAGTCTACCCCAACTGCACATCAAAAAGACTCAGCTGAGGAAGTTCTACCTAGTACGAGTAAGCCAGACTTCAAGGCTGCTCGACAAACGTTTAATTTTGATGATGAGCCAAGCCTTCAAGACTCATCATCTTCCGATGACGCTGATGGTGCAGCTGAGGAACAACAAATTCATTTAGCGAGAATCTCATCGAGGCCGAAGAAGTCATTAAGACAAATGAGGCTCGATCACCGCCAAACCACTCACCAAGACCCAAATTAAACCGAGTCGTCACAAGCAGCTCCCAAAGCTGTAGAAGAGTCAACTCAACCAGGCACATCACAGGCTCGAACGACTGTACATTCCATACCTTACGTCCATGATGATGCTTTTGAAGAAACTTTTCATTTTTCAATTGAGGTACCTGACCTTGTTGAAAAAACAGCCCATGAGCGGAAACGATACCACCAACCTGATCCAGTGATTCCCATTGACTCTATTGTCCCAGCAGAATTCGATTTTGATGCTGCTTGGCCACCAGTTGAGACTGAAGTAACAACTGAGGTGCGTGAAGTCTTTAAGACTATCCTTGGAGAGATTAAGAAAATTGAAAGGCACCAAAGCCACGCCGATATGCTACCGGATAATAGGGATGCCACTCTTATAGCCGATTTGAGAGGGATTGTCTTTGCGGATCATAGAATGGTGTCAACAAGACATAAATGCGATTCGAACAAGTCAGATACTTCAAGGCATTGTACAACAAAATGTTGATCTGGAGCGCTGATAATGCTGACATGAAGAAGAGGATGCAAGAGAACATTGACAGAATGCATGCCTCCCACAACATTAAAATGGAACTGCTGCGAGAATTTCATAGGAAAGAACTTCTGCGCATAGAGGAAAATATGAATAACAAATTCAGTCTTCTTATGGTTGAAATGAAACTGGTGGCAGTCGAGTCCAAAGCCACCCGCTCAGAATTCCGAACAGCATACTCCGCAGCAGACTCCAAACACAATTCAGCCATCAACAGACTAGACTTCATGCTTGCTGGTATGTTCCCAAGGGTTCCTCTCTCCTTTGATGATGCCAAAAAGGGAGAAGAGGAATACCAGAAGATGCTTAAGGGGACGGTTGGTGAGAAGGAAAAGGAAACAGCTGTCGCAGAGAAGAAAGATACAGCTGTTGAGAAGATGAAGGAGAAGGGAAAAGCAGTTGAGGGGGAAGGATCAAAAGATATGACTCTAATGTTTGCTGAAACCCCTCAACAAGGCCTTGTCACAGCTGACATAATCAGCAAACATCCAGTAACATTGCCGCTCCAACACTCTGCTGTACCTATGTCTGAGAAGAGAAAAATCGTAGAAGCAGGAATGAAGGAGGTCGAAGGAAAAATGAATGCCCGTGTGATGGATATACTGAAAGAATACGGAGGCATTCCAGCAGGAAGAGACACTGATGCCATTTCAGACGTCGGAAATGAGCCTAGATCAGTTGATGAATTCAAAACGCTCGAATCCGAGGGATACTTCGAGAACATGTCCATGGCCCTAGGCTGGGACTTGTATTGGGAAAAAGGCCTCAAGTTGTGCGAAGAAGCTGACAGGCAACAGACTACTAGTAGTCACTTTGCTGGAAAGAAGAAGGCTCCAGTACAATACACGCCCAGAGGAAGCGGGAGAAGCAGTGGAGGAAGAGGTTTCAAACTTAGACCTCTACCTTAAAACATTGAATACATAGATCCAGGGAAGAAATGAGGGATCTATTGGGTTGGATTTGACAAAGTAGCCAACATGGAAGTGGCTAGGAAGAATGCTGAGTATGTAAAAAGAATTGAAGAAGAAAATAAAAGACAAGATCAACTGTGGGAAGAGAGTCAACAGAGGCAAGAAAGAAAGAGAAGAGACGATGCTGCAAAGAGAAAATACGAGAAAAATAAGGCAATTGAAGATGAAAAGAAGAGAAAGAGAGCAGAGGACGACAAAGCTAAAGAAGAAAGAAGGAGGCAGCGAAGGCGATGAAGTGTTGATGTCCACCCCTTCATGTATTTTACTGTTGTAAATACATATATATGTAAGTCTTCTGTACGATGAAAAAAAGTTGTGTAATTTCTATATTTGCGTAGATATAGTCTGCTATGTTTGCTATGATACACATTGTAAACAGCTTTGTAAAGGACAAGAATGTTATGATCAATAAAAGGATTGATTCTACGCATACATTCTCTGTTACTACACTGTCTGTATGTATCTTTGATGCTTACATTTTGTTTATATGTTTTAAGTTTTGGCATCATCAAAAAGGGGGAAATTGTTGGGAAATTTATTGCTTAGATTTTGACGAATGCCATGTAAAACTTAGACTAGAAAGTTGGCACCCCATTTTCCTTGTAATTTGCATTGTAATAGATAGGGTTGTACGAGCTGAGTCAAGTTAGTTATGCCTGGATATACAAGAAGTCAATCAAGATCGAATGAAGACTCCTGCGTGAAACAAATTGAGTATGGCAAGGAGCGAAGTCAAGAACTCGATCAAGGAGTATCAGCTGAGATACAACTGTGTGAAGTGTCAGTCAAGTCAACTCAAGAAGCCAAGTCAAGTTGAAGTGACAGATGAGTCTTTCAATCATTGGAGCAGACTCAAGTCACCTGGGAAAAGGCAAAAAAAGAGGAGTTAATCGAAAAGAATTTGTTGCACGTGAAGTCAAGAATATTACCTAAACAAGTAATACTTCCATGCTGCCATGTCTTAAAGTGCTTAATCCCAGAAGCGTGCAAAAGGAATAAACTAATGGGAAGCACTACACCTCGTGTTAGACTCTGAAAAGCTGAACATTCATTTAATATGAGGAAATGTCAATATCAAGGACTGCAACAAGACAAGCCAACGAACACAAGTGACTTTTGAAAATCAAAGCATATCTCTTCAACTAGGCGTGATTTTTGAAAGTTCACTATAAAAGGCTGAGGAATCACTTTGAGAAAAGGTTACCTTGCATACCTGAGCATTCAAGCAATTATTCGAACTACAACCTGCAATATATTCTCAAGTTATTCAAGCAAAATCCTCAAGCCTAATTCTCGAAGGAAATCAATCCAACACCAAGCTGTGAAGGAAAGACAACTTCAAACTATTGAAGAGAAAACTTTTGAAGAATCAAAAGGGGTCTACATTCCAAGGAGGATTGTAGAAAGGTTCAAGGTCGAACCAGTCTCAAGTTATTGGAGGGCTTCGTGATCAAATCCAAGAAGCTTGAGCAAGTGAGATGAAGTAGCAATGCAGCCGCCTTGTGAAGAAGTTCGAGTCGGACGAGAAGCCACCGTGTGTGACCAAGGCATCTCCAGATCGATTCCCGCAGGATCAAGTCACCGTGTGATCAAGACTTGTATCGGACCGATAACCACTTTGTACTCTGATCAATACTTAGTGGATTCCTTCAGGAGTTGGAGAAGAGAGGAGTAGAAGAATTACCCCATCTTCGAACCTCTATAAAAATTGTTGTGTCATTTACATTTCAGCATTTTTATTTCTGCATATTATTTTATATCTGCTGAAAATTTGCTATCCAACTAATAATTTACATAGTGCTAAAACCAAGTGTTAAAACAAACTTAAACCAAATTCAAGGGTGTTAAGTCTTCCGCTGAAAATCTCATCACATCCAAGTTAAGGTTTAGACTAAACAGCTGAGTTATTCTATCAACAGTTCAATCGAGTCTGTTGAGTGGCTAACTCTGCTGGTTAACTAACTTAGTTGTCCCTCAAGGACTTAGCTGTGTATTTAACTCTGTATTATTTTAAAAGGACTAAAATCAAAAAAGTGGTAAGGTTTATTCAACCCCCCCTTCTAAACCTTACTCACACCCCTTGGGACCTACAAGGAGCTGAGTCAGGAAGAGGAAGGGGAAGATCTGGAGGCAGTGGAAGAGGCAAAAGAAGTCTACCACAGCCAAGACGCAAAGACATAAAGTACAATGATCCACAGAAGAAATGGAACACTTACTGGGCGGGGTACGATCATCTTGCCAATTTAGAAGTGATGCGCAAGAATGAAGAAGTTGTAAGGAGGCAAGAAGCTGAAAATGAGATGGTGACGCGAGAATGGGAGGAAAGGCTGCGTAGGGATGACCCTGCTGCTAAACGTGCCTATGAGAAGAAGAAGAAAGAAGAAGAAGAGAGGAAAAGGAGAAGTGCAGAGAAAGACAGGAGGAGAACTGAAGATGAAGCGAGAAGAAGGAAGCAGCCAAGGCGTTGAAGACGACTGCAACCCCTTCGTGTAGTTTACTCTACTGTAAATACATAACTGTAAGTGTTTTTGTAATCTCATAAGGCTCTGATACATATCTTGTAAAGTTACTCTGATAAATGTTGTAATTGAATGTATGTATAAACTCTGATACAGTGTGGAGTACATTTTGTAAACAGTTTTGTAAATGACAAGAATGCTATGATCAATAAAATTGACATATTCAAAGCATACATTCTTTGTTACTACACTGCTTGTGTTTGCTATAATTTTTATTTAAGTTTTGGCATCATAAAAAAAGGGGAAATTGTTAGGAAATTTATTGTTAAGATTTTGATGATACCATGTAAAACTTAGAATAGGAAGTTGGCACCCCATTTTCATTGTATTTCTATTTTGTAATAGATAGGACTGCATGAGCTGAGTGAAGTCGGCTATGTTAAAGAATGCAAGAAGTCAACTGAAGACTGAAGTGAAGACCTAGCTGTGTGTCAGCTGAGTGTGGTCATGATGGAAGGCACAAATTCGACTGAAGGAGATCCAGCTGAGGAACAATTGAGTAAAGGTTGAAGAAGCGTCAGTCAAGTCAGTAAAGAGCCAAGTCTACCAGTTGAACTAACAGTTGGGTCTTTCCTTAATCCGTTGGAAGGAAGTCAAGTCAAAGGGGTAGTCAAGTCAAGTTGAATGACATTAATCCGTTGGAAGGAAGTCAAGGATATTACTCGATAGAGTAATAAGTCTAAGTTGCCCTGTCTTAAAGTGTCTGTCCCAGAAATATGCAAAATGAATAAACCAATGGGAAATACTGAAGCTTGTGCCAGGCCCTGAGTCGCAGGAGAAGCCAGCTGTGTGATATTCAATGTTGTCTCTAGACTGAAGAATTACTTTGTAACCTGATTTGTTACTAAGTGGATTTCTCCAAGAGTTGGAGAAGAGTGGATTAGAGGAATTACCCCATCCTCGAACCACTATAAAATTTGCTTGTGTCATTTATTGCCAACACTTTACTTTCTTGCATACTTTTATAATTGCTGATAAGTTAAATTGTCAACCCAGCTGTAATAACATTGCTAAAAACAAGTGTTAAAAACGTGCTTAAAATTAACAAGGGTGTTAAGTCTTCCACTGTATAAAACCAAATCATCTAACAAGTTAAGTGTTAGCTGATGCAACTAAGTTATACTATCAACAAATTTCGAAATCAGTCGTTTAGTGGGTAACTTTGTCAAGTAAGCCAACCTAGCTGTCCCCCAAGGACTTAGCTGATTTGAGTAAACTCTGTTGAATATTTTAAAAGGACTAAAAAGTGAAAATTTGGTAAGGTTTATTCAACCTCCCCTTCTAAACCTTACACCACACCCCTTGGGACCTACACCTCATTTCACTAACCATAGCAAACTCATGCCAAGAGAGTCTAATACTCTTCTCTCGATGTGGAACCAACACTCCGATTCTACAACATCCGACATGCGTACCTCCATCGCTACAAATGCATGGAGGGAAGCATTACAACTAACCCATCATACCTAAAATCCCAAAAATGACCAAAAACGGAGTCTCTGAACTCCTCATACACACCACCACCAGTTAATTGCAGCGGTTGTTTTATATCTTGAATTATACTCGGTCAAACGTACCTAGTAATATGGGCCCTCGCTCTATGATAAGAGAGTCTCCTCTACAAATGCCCAACCTACGACGTTACTTAATAGCTATTTAACAACAGAAATTGTTAAAAAATTGAAGAAAGTTAATAAGACAACAACTCAGCAGTAGAGACCGTGATTAGCACAATATATCATAACTGGCACAATATGCACTATGCATGCACGATATGGCATGATATGTGGCATATTATGTGTCACGTTATAACCTATATCATGTGCATATTGTGGGACGATTATAACAGGCCACGTGTATAAACCTATATCATGTAATTTTCTTCCTAAGGGCTGAACCAACCTTGAGCTAGCTAAGGTAAGAGGATTTTCTTCTTTTATCTTCAATCCATTCTTTAAAATCTCTAGGCGTATCTCATTCATATACCAACTTGGTAAATCTTTCTTTTTTTGAGGTACTCCTAGAGGTTCATATCTTGACGAAATTAAGGAAATCATGACTTGGTCATATGCTTGAAGAGGACCGTCAACCAATTTCTAGAAAATAAGAAAATAAGGTAAGAATTGTGGTTTAGTACTACCTTTTCCTTTCATCTTTTGATTTCCAAACATTAACACCAAAATATGGTTTTAGTGTAGAAAAAAAGGCTATCTTTGGGAGCTTGAACCAATGGTTTGAAGGTGCAAATAAATACTCTATTCTAGGCTCAACTTGGAAAACTATACCTGGTGAGTGTAGATTTCTTGACCCTTGCTCTAACTCCTCCTTTCTTACCTCGAATCCTTCAAATCCTAACTTCAAATTCTTGAAACATTATCACTTAGGGTCTGCCTTGAGGAGTGGTGGTCGATTTCAAGGTGATTGAAGGGATATATCATTTCTAGACACATTAACCTGAACTTTTAGAGGTGAGTGGACAAATCCTTTAGAAAACTCAAGTATTTTTGTAAAAGTTGGCATATAGTGATTGAAACTTGCATGTTGTGATATATATATATATATATACATATATATATGTATTGCGTGTGCATTTTAAGTATATATGTCCAATAATTTCATCAAAGTATGCTTTTTGTTCCAATTTTGCAAAAATAGTTGCATGCATGTACAAATTTATGAGATTCTTGATTAATTATTGAATGATATGCTAATGCATGCCTATGTATTTACTTTATATTCTGTAAAACATGAAAATATATGAAAAGTTGAGCTATTGGACCTTGTATGCAAAATTTACAAAGTAGGAGGACTAAATTGCAAAATTAAAAACTCTGAAAAGTACCTCTGTAAAAATTCAAAAAATTGGACTGTACTATATTAAAAATATTGTATTTTAAGATAATAAGAAAAGTTTAAGGGTTTTTAGATGATAAAACCAACCCTTGAAAGCCTAAGGACTCCTTTGAGGAATTTTGAAAGTTTAAGGACTATAAATGAGATTTTCAAAACTGTTCAAGGACTTTTCTGTAAAATTTGAAATTTTAAACTTGTGTTAACTGAAAAACTCATATTTTGAGTAAATTCCAAAAACCCAAAGTGTTTTGAGTAAAGAAAACCGATTTTTGAAATTTTGAGGAGTAAAATGTAACAATTCCAACACTAAGGGCTAAAACAAAATTTCCTGGATTAATACAGTCCATGTACCTGAAAAAACAACTTAATATCAATTTTATAACATTTTGAACACATGGTTCAAGTTTCATAACAAACGGACCCCAAGTAAGCCTTAAGGGCAAAAATAAATAATTGGACTAGAAATGGAATTTTCAAAAGTTAAGGAACTTAAACTGAGACTTTTTCAAAACTACTTTTGTCCCAATAATCCCTTGTCAAAATTAATATTTTAAAATTAGAATTACATCAAAAGCCCTTCCGGTTTGTGAGATCTAAATATTTCAAGTTTGGGGTCAAAAATGACACTTTTGATAAAAAGGGGACCAAATTGGAATTTCTTTCAAAACTCGACCCCTAACTCTTTGAAAACTGATTTCTGGATAATTTTGAGAGTTTAGGAATTGACCTTATATTTTTCCAAGGTCGAGACTAAAATTTATTTGATTTGTTTTTGTCGAACGATAGCATTTTATAAATACGAAAAACCTCATACCGAGAGATTACAAATACGCATAGCCAACAGGCTAAAATACCACATGACTAAATCACTAGCCAATCGGGGAATTGGTCAACCCAATTCTAATTAAGATTTCCATCCAACGCACGCCAAGCAAGCCTATTGCAAGTCAAATTACAACATGATCAAAAAGAAAACATAAAAGGTAGATGTCATCGACTATTTTAGCACCTTCAACAACAAATGGAAACCGTTTGTTGAGGTTGCCCACAATATCCTTATCATCTACCATTATCTTCAATTTAACCACCCCCAAATCCGACGTCGAGCAAAGAGCAAGTCGAATGCCACACAAAATCGCTTCCACTGGATTTACAAAGAATTCCCTAGAAGAAACCCAAGCATTCAACAATTTTCTTTGGTCATTAATAATCCAACCCCCCACAGCAGATCCTCTACCCTTCACATTAATAGCACTGATTATCAAAATATGATATCCTACTGTCCATGCACAAGAGTCAGCAGCACAACCATCAATAGTAGGATCTTTTGGTTGTTTTATTTCTTCCTTGAAACGAGCAGACACAACAACAGAGCCATGCCAATCATTCATCACCAATCTAACAACGTCCCTTTCCTTCCAAAAACAATGATTGAAAGCCCACGCATTCCTCGATTTCCAAATCCACCAAAGCACAAAAACTGAAATTTGCACGCGCTCATCCATTAGATGCCCCCTGTTGTTAACACAATATGCTTCCCACTAGTTCTTCAAATTAAAATCAGGGTGGCTTGTGTTGTTCCACCTCACCGGAACCAATTTCCAAACCATCTCCGCTCGCACTCATTGGAAAAAAAGATGTTCCACACTTTCCTCATTTTCACCACACATGCGGCATCTAGAGTCCAGATCCATGCCCTTTCTGACCAAATATTGTGCAGTAGGTAAGCAATTGTGAAGCACTTTCCACAAGAAATGCTTAATTTTGTTAGGGACCTTCAACTTCCAACACCTCTTCCTAAACAGACCAGAATTATTAACCCCAGAACTTGATTCGGGCCAGTCATTTTCCGATTTCCAAGCTTTTAACAGTAGCCCATAAGCCGATTTAACTGAAAATTGGCCCTTCTTGTCCCAATGCCAAACCCACTTGTCGTTATTTCCTTCTTGATCAATAGGTACCTGCAATATATTGGTAACATCTGCCTCACGGAACAACATGTTAAGAATATCAATGTTCCAATTTTTACCATCCAATCATAAGCTCCCTAACCCACAAAAAATCACAACTCTCAGGTTTATCCCCACTAAGTTTGAAGGAAGGGGTTTGGAGGAGCCAAGGGTGTTCCCAAATTCTGATACCTTTCCCATTCCCCACTTGGTGTCTCAATCCCAAGTCAAGAGCTTTTTTTGATTTAAGCCAACTCCCCCACAACCATGAATCACCACTCTTAGCCACACATCTCAATAAACCCACCTTGTGAAAGTATTTGGCTTTTAACACCTTACTAATAAGAAGGTTTGGTTGAGAAATTAATCTCCACAATTGTTTAGAGAGTAATGCCTCATTAAACAAACCAAGATCATGAAAACCCAACCCCCCCTCATTCTTAGGTACCTTCATTTTATCCCAAGCCACCCAAGCCATTTTACTCCCACCCCCAACCGAGGACCCCCACCAAAGCTTAGTTGAAATACTACAAATCTCCTTACACACATGAACAAGAAGCTTAAAGCATGACATAACATAATTAGGCATGGCATGGATAACAGCTTTAATGAGCACCTCCTTTACCGCACTAGATAGAAACCTATTGCTCCAACAATTGACTCTTTTTTGCACACAATCAATCACTAACTGAAAGACTTCCTTTTTAGATCTACCAATAACCATAGGAAGGCCAAGATATCTAGATTGATGATGTTCAGTGATACCATTCAACAAAGCACAAATAGTAATTTTCTCACTCGCCTCCACATTCCTACTAAACATCACGACAGATTTATCTAAATTGACCTGTTGATACCTTGGAAAAGACCGCACAATTGGGCTTGTTTAATGAGGTTTGAAAGAACTTCTGAAAGCAAGGTAAAGAGATAGGGTGAGAGTGGATCACCCTGCCTAATCCCTCTAGACGGAACACAAAAACCAGATACCTGACCATTCATATTAAAATAGAAGGATGAGGAATTAATACAATTAGAAATCCAGTTCACAAAAATACAATCAAAACCCATTTTTAAGATCACAGAAGCTAAGAATTTCCATTCCACTCTATCACAGGCCTTTGACATGTTCAGTTTCAGAGCCATAAATGCTTTTTGGCCCATTTTAATACCTTTAATATGATGAATGCACTCATGCGTCCAAACCACATTATCAATGATTTGCCTACCACGGATAAAAGCAGATTGATTAACATTAATGCAATGGTGCAACACAGGTTTCATTCTGTGAACAAGGATTTTGGAAATAACTTTATACACCACACCACAAAGACTGATAGGCCGAAAATGTGCAATTGAAGACGGATTTTTAATTTTTGGAATAAGAGTGATAACCGTGTGATTGGTACTACGAAGCATTTTGCTAGAACGAAAGAAATCTTTCATAGTAGTGCAAAATTTATCAGAAATAAAATGCCAACAGTGCTGAAAAAAGAGAGGACTCATATCATCTAAGCCAGGGGCTTTATTTGGGCTAAGATCAAAAAGAGCATGTTTGATTTCCAAGTCCTCCACTTGGCTAGTTAACACCTGGTTCATGGAGGCAGAAATTTATTGAGGTATCCCTTCAAGAATGTCGTGATCGAGGTCAGGATTAGAGGTTTTAAACAAAGAGTTGTAGTAATCCTCAATCTCTAGTCCAATCTCCTCAGAAGAAATGCAAACTGTACCATCATCCCTAGAGATATTCTCAATTCTATTACTCTTCCTTCTTTGAACGATATAGGCGTGAAATAATTTGGAATTTTTATCCCCCTCTCTCAACCAATTGATTCTAGCTTTTTGACTCCAAAATCCTTCATCCTCTTTGTAAGTCTTATCAAGCACAATCCTCAGTTTCACCCACTCGTTCCAATTCTCAACACACCCTTTTATTTTGATCCCAGACAGTCTATCCTTGCAATCTTGGATGATTTTAGCAGAATTAGTTCTTTGACCCTTGCTCCAATTGATAAGTGCCATTATGTACTTGCTAATTTTTTGTTGAGCTTGGTACAAAGGGGTTCCTCTGATATCAGTCTTCCAAGCTTTTTCCACCTCACTGTCAAAATTTTGCCAATTAAGCCATCTTTTATAAAAAACAAATCCTTTTTTCCCAGAGGCCCGAGGGGGATCCGAGTCCAGGAAAAGCAAACAGTGATCAGAGGCCTGTTTCTCAATATGTTGAAACCTCGTATCTGGGAAATTAATGAACCAATCAGGAGATCCAAACATTCTATCAATACGTTATTCCACAAAACCTTCCCCCTCCTTATTGTTAGCCCAAGTAAATGGGTGACCCTGGAATTGAAATTCCCCCATACCCAGATTTCCAATAAAAGAGTTGAAATCATTACAACTTATCACACTACGGAGCCTGCCTCCCTTCTTCTCACTAGGATCAATAATATCATTAAAGTTTCCCCCCATAATCCAAAGAGAGCCCCATTTGTCTTTCCTAGAATACAAATACTGCCATTGATCCTTCCTAATAGCTTTTTCCGTACTAGCATAGATTAAAATAGCCCACATCGGTTCAGGATGATCCTCCAAGGTGAATTGAATTTCCAAACAAAAAGGTGAGCTATGAATGTTGAGCACACTAGTTCTGATAGACCAAACCACAGCTAAACCACCACTCAGGCCGACGGGATCCAAACAAAACCATCTATCCCTTAATCTCATCTTATTAAAAACTTAATTAACAAAAGCTTTCTTTTTTTTTTGTTTCGCATAAGAAAATCAAATCCGGGAGTTGGAGCCGAATAGACTCCTTGAATTGGGGAATTGTAGAGGGTCCTCCCAGACCTCTACAGTTCCATGAGCATATCTTCATGGATAACTTTGGGCCCAATTAAGGCTGGCCACCTCCACCTGTTCGATACTCAACTCATTTTCCACTGACCCTGAAGCTCCTTTCAACTTCTTATTTCCTTCGAATCCTCTACTACTTGGTTTCTCCATCACATTAAAATTTCTTTTCTTGCCACAGTTGCCATCTCCAATCTCAGCTATAATATCCATTGGTTTAGGAGTGGGTCCTTTCCCACCATATTTTTTGATAATCTTCCTCCCTTGTTTATTATTGTCCACCAAACCAATGTCACAATTTTGATTGCCCCAAGTTTGTATCTCACTGAGCGAAGATCGACCATTTTTCCTTTTCTTCATCAACAAATGATCATGGCCTCCCTCAGCATACATGCCTTGGTCCTTATCCTCATCAACCATCTTGGTATCTCCTGCCTGTTCCCCCAGCATACAAGGATTCACATTTTCCTTGTTTAGAAAACCATCATTTTCCTTACTGTCTTCCTCACTCTCAGTTTTCACGATAATAAGAGGGGACACACCAATGATCTGCTCATTTTCAGAATTTGATCTTTCCTTCACCAATTCAGGACAATTTTGCAGGGCATAATCCTCTTTAAGTGTTTCCTTGCCTCTCAATTGATCAGGCTATCTAGAGAGGTTTTGACTTCGAAAAATATTGGAGCTTACTATGAAATTTCCGACATCCGAAGCTCGGAGCCATTCACCAAATTGTCCATCTTTAAAACAGTTTCCTTCTAGGTCGTTTTTCCTCTGTTGACATCCGCTCTCTGAATGCCCAATCAAGCCACAATAAAAACAGAAATTTTGAAGATTTTCGTACTTAAAATCCACCCAATAGGATTCATGGCCCAAAGTGATCTTAGTTTCCCTCATAAGTGGTTTTTCCAAATCCACTTCCACAAAAATCTTTATGTGTTTTCCTTTGGAACTTCCAGTCTCCGATATCGATATATCACTCAATTTTCCGAACTTAATGCCAATTTTCCTACCTGTGGCAACACTCAACCAATGGAATGGGATGTTCCATACATGTATCCACAACTCCACCACATTAAAAGACTTCAAATTTGCCATCAAATCCACAGACCATTCACGTAGAATCAAATATTGACTATCAAAACTCCAGGTCTTTCCGTTGAGAACTTTAAGCTTATCCTCCTGATTCATGAAGGTGAACTGGAAAAGATTATGCCCAATTTCACAGATTGAAAATATCTCCGTCGTTTGCCAGATATTAGTTACCGTATTTTTCAGTCCGATAAATTTTTTTTTTTTACCCGAAAATTTTACCAATCAGACTGTTAATACATTCAGTTTTCTTGCTACTAATATCAGAGATATCCAAACTGATTTCCTCATTTTCAGCCGTGGAGAACGAAAAGTCTTTCAATCAATTCACAATATCTTGGTCCATCATACCCATAGGATACCTCAATCGTTAGATCTGCACTCCACGCTTCAGATTAAGCCACCTTTAGGAGGGGAAAAAACAAACCGGGAGACAAAAGGACAAGAGGGAGAAACCAGCGGCCAACACGTGGGGTCAAAGATAAAAGGAAAGTATAAAGAAAGAGAAGCACATGAATGCAAGGTCAACCATGGTGTACTGCATAAGGATTTAAGCAATGGTAGGTAAGGAAAGATTAATTACAAGACACATGTCAAAACATTAATAAGGTGAGCACATAAAGAACATAAATCAATAAAAGCATTAAACAACACCAACAATGCATGATGACTCACAACCAGACACGTCAAAGGCCACAGTGATTAGTACTCAGCCATGGAAATTCCAGCAAGAAAGAAGGAGCAAGCAGCGGAAGGTAGAACGAAAACAAGAAAAAACAAGAGACTCCAAAACTAGGGTTCCCTCTCTAGAGAGAGAAGATTACCACTTCACTAAGGAAGGCTTATCCAAAATTTATTTGATTTCAAACCTGATAAATACTAGTTTTTCCAAAACGGGGCTACTTATGAAATTTCCTTTTATCAAGGACCTTAAATTAATTATTTACCTTGTTACAGCCCTGAAACTTACTTAATTACATTTAATTATATAATTTTTAGTTTTCACAAAATTTTCGAACCTTAACGGACTCCCTACCCGAATCTTGTGAATTACGCGTGGCGACTTTCTCGCGTTATAACCATTTGAACTTTAAACGAGGTTAATACCTCCCGCATAAATACCGAGTCCACCAAATCAATCAAAGCATAGGTTATCCTCCCGGTAATTAGCTTCACTTAACATGTTTACACCGCCAATGATATCGAACACTCGCGTAAATAAACTTAACTTATTTACACCTTGTATTGTTCTTGTATGAATTGTATATTGTATTTGACTACCTTGTTGACATATTATAACTCCATGAACCTACTTTCTTGAGTCAACTTGGTGTGTAGAGCTCACAGTTGGAGTGGACTAGTCGCGTATTGGAACTGGGCAGCTCGACTACTATACTATTTATCGGCCCCACTGACCTAATCCCACCACTGAAGGACGGAGTGACCAATGGGCGAAGTGGGTTGTAGAATTGAGGTATAATCATGATTATGACAATCTGAGCTTAGCTAGCCCCATTGTGGATTTGTCATGCCAGGAGTGATAAGGTGACTTGGGCCTTATGTCATCTTGCTCGGGAAGTTACAAGGAAGAACGAAGGAATCATTATCTCATCCACACGATTCTGAGTAGCTCGAATCGTTTACTTGCTTGGGTTGGCGTTACATTTCGTACGAAACCCCTACTTGAATCGCATGGGTTAGCATTACCTTTCATACGCAACCACTACTTGACTTACTCAAATACTATTCATGGTGCTTGAATGTTCACAAATTGTTTTCAACAAGTTATAAACTACTATATTATTTTGGAATATCACGTTGCTTGCAAATCTTGTGTGACGCACACATCATGAACCATGCATTCTTTATATAACTGATTTCTTGCATTGATATAAGCCACACTTATACGCGAACACCCATCCACTAAGAATTTTTGTCTCAACCCCGCCTTTTCAAACGACCATATGGTGATTGTCCACAAATTGAAGAAGTGGACGAAGAAGATCAGACTACGGAGTAATCCAAATCCATGCCCCATCATGACTTCTTGAAGATTTTCTTTAATTTTAGCTTGTTGTTGTTGGGAAAGTTATTTTATAGATTTTGATGGATGCCATGTAAAACTTAAACTAGAAAGTTGGCACCCCATTTTTCTTGTAATTTGCATTATAATAGATAGGGCTGGAAAAGCTGAGTCAACTCAGCTACGCTTGGAAATACAAGAAGTCAATCAAGATCGAAGTGAAGACTCATTGCGCGGACAGTGAGTATGGCTAAGAAGGGAAATCAAGAACTCGACTGAAGGTGTATCAGCTGTGAATCAGTTGTATGAAGAGTCAATCAAGTCAACTCAAGAAGCCAAGTCTCAAGTTAGTCATCCAAGGATTGGAAGCTAACTCAAGTCATTTGGGGAATAAAAGACTGCAGTCAAGTCAAGAAAACTGAATGAGATCCGTTGATGAAAGTCAAGATTATTACTCAGAATGGTAACATGTTAAAGTTGTCAGAGATAAAGTGTTAGTTCGAGTTGTGTGCAAAAGGAACAAACCAATGGGAAGCACTGCACCAAGTGTCAGAAACGCTGGAATGCTGCAAGATATTAAATACGAGGAAATGTCAACATCAAGGACTGCAACAAGACAAGCCAACGAACACAAGTGACTTTTGAAATCAGCATATCACTTCAACGGGCAAAATTTCAAAAGATCACTATAAAAGGCTGACGAAATTCATTGAGAAAAGGTAACCTGAACCACGAACAAGCAAGCATTATTCAAGCTATTAACCTAAAAATACTCTCAAGAATATTCAAGCTAATCCTCAAGCCTGAAACTCGAAGGAAATCGATCCAACACAAGCTGTGAAGGAAAGACAACTTCAAATCAGTTGAAGAGGAAACTTTTGAAGAATCAAAAGGGTCTACTTTCGAAGGAGGATTGTAGGAATGTTCAAGGTCGAACCAAGATCAAGTTATTAGAAGGCTTGATCAAATCCAAGAGCTTGAGAAAGTGAGTCAAGTAGCAAAGCGCAAACCCTGTGAAGAAGCTGAGTCGGAAGAGAAGCCAGCTGTGTGGCCAAGGCTGTCTCTAGACTGTTGACCACTTTGTAAACAGATCTATTACATAGTGGATTCCTCCAGGAGTTAGAGAAGAGAGGATTAGAAGAATTAACTGTGTCATTTATTTTTCAGCACATTTACATTTATGCATACTTACATCATATCTGCTATCAAATTGATTAATAACCAAGTGCTAAAATCTAGTGTTAAAACAAGCTTAAAACAATTCAAACGGCGTTAAGTCTTCCGCTGATAAAACCAACACAGCCAAGTTAAAGTTTAGGTTAAACAGCTGAGTTATTCTATTAACAGCTCTATAGAGTCTGTTGAGTGGCTAACTCTGCTGAATAACCAACTTAGCTGTCCCTCAAGGACACATCTATTTGAGTTAACTCTGTAATAATCTTAAAAGGACTAAAATCAAAAAGTTGGTAAGGTTTATTCAACCCCCACTTCTAAACCTTACTCACACCCCTTGGGACCTACAAGTGGTATCAGAGCGGTTGGTTCATTGAGCTTTCCGCACTGGTTACTGAACTAGATCTCTATCTTTTCAAAAAAAAAAAAGTTTTAAACACTTGCATTTTCAAAATCTTTCATTTTTAGCAAAGTTATTATCATGGAAGCAAATTTGACACGCATTCTAATGTTCACTGTTAAATAATTTGATGATTGGAAAATTCGTATGCAGGCTCATCTATATGCTCTACACGATGAAATGTGGTTCGTAATAGAGGATGGGACACTGCAAATATTGAAAGTGAACACGGCTGTAACAAGAGTTGCTGCAACTGAAGGAGAAGAAGCTGCAGAGGAAAGACTAGCCATGGTAGAAAAACCAAGGACTGAATGGACTAATGAGGATAAGAGGAGATACAACTTGGACAATGTGGCCAAGGACATACTTTACAAGACTTTGGACAAAGCAATGTTCAACAAAGTCAAATCCTGCAAAACAACAAAAGAAATCTGGAATAAGCTAACCTTAATTTGTGAAGGATCAGAGCAAATTAAAGAAAATACATTATCTGTTGTTGTTCAAAAATTTGAAAATTTCAAAATGTTTGCAAGAGAATCTATGGATCAGCTGGATGCAAGTTTCACTAAAATCACAAATGAGCTTTCAGCTCTTGGGAAGGAATACACACAGAAGGAAATTTGTATGAAGATCTTAAGGAGCCTCCCAGTTGAATGGGAAATGAAGACTATGGCTCTGAGACATTCAATGGACCTCTCAAAAACATCCAACCATGAGCTATTCTCACACCTCAAAGCCTATGAGTTTGAGCTGAGAAGAAAAGATCAAGAGGAGACAGTTGTACCCAAGACAACTGCACTGATAGTTAAGGATGGAAAGAGAGTTGAACCAAAGGAAGCCATAGATCAGGAGGAGATTGCCGTAATGGTTAAAAGATTTAAAAAGTTCTTCAATAAGAACTATAAAAGAAATAAGGGTGAAACCTCTAGGAGACATTTAGCCCCCTCTAAGTCAAGGGAAGACAGGCCACCTAAGAGAGTTGAGCATCAAAGGGTAGAATATCAGAGAGCTGATAACCCAAGGACAAAAAGAGCTGATCAAAGAGTTGAGAACCTGTGTTGGAACTGCAGACAACCAGGACAATTTGCAGTTGATTGTTCCTATCCACCAGTCAACAAATATAGGAATGAAGAAGAAAGAAAAGTCTTCAGAGAAAGAAGACAGGAAAAGAAGAAAGCGATGTTGGCTGCTGAGACTACTGAGACAACTAAGTCTAAAGAAGGACCAGACTCAGAGAGTAGTGAAGCTGACTACTCAAGTGATTCTGAAGAAGAAGCCATGATCTGTCTTATGGCTAAAGAACAAGATCAACCAAACCAAGAAGATGAGGTACACTCTAACTCATCTCATTCAGGTTCAAGTGATAGTGAATGTGATACACACTTCATCACCCACGGATCTTTATCATTCATTAGGTAAAATGATGAAAGATTTTGAGCACATTAAATCCTCACACACACTTCTAAATGAGGAAAACAGCCAGCTCAAAAGCTAAAACTCACAGCTGACTAAGGAGCTGAGTACTCTAAGTCACATAGCTGTTGAGAACACAGAGCTGAAGGCTGAGAATGCAAAAATGATAGCAGAGATACCTGCTATAGAAAAGAGGGAAAAAGATCTCAAAAATGTGATTGCCTCATTTACAAAGGCATCCAAATCATTGGATGATCTTATCATGAGTCAAAAAGAATGTGGAGATAAGACAGGCATAGGATTCAATTCCTTTGTGCACAGCCAAACTCCATGAGTGATTTTGGAAAAAGGATCTTCAAGAAATGAAGCATCCAAAAAACCCAAAACACCAAATATTGCACCCACATTCACTCCTAAGCACAATAACAAACAAACTGGCCTTGGATATAAAGGAAAAGGAAAATAGCCAGTTGAGTATGCTGAGAGGACAACTGAGAAGAAATTCAGCCGAGTTCCTCAGCAAACTCCAAATAGAAAGTACTCTGTGAAGAACAAACAGAGCTACCGAAAACCCCAGAAGTTTAATCAGAAAAACACATATGTTGGGAATGGTAGAAACTATCCAAACCAAGCTGATTGGTACAATGTTAAATATCAGCAAAGACCAATGGAATACAAGCCTAAATGACAAAGACCTAAACCTCAGCAAAGGTCATTCCAAAGCGAAAAGAGCTATTATCAGCACACATATGCACCCAGGCACTACACTCAGAAATATCACAACTATCCCAAGAAAGCAATTGCTAAAACACACACACAGGCATACAGACAAAAGAGACAGCTGTATGAACCTAAAACCCCCAAGCAATTTGCTAATGTGCACTATGATTATGGCACTGATAGATGGCAACCTCTTAGAGTCAAATCCTTTGGCTATAGGTTGGTTGGATCATCTTATAGCACTAACCCCTCAGGACCCAGGCAAGTATGGGTACCTAAAAACTAATTTCTTTGATTGCAGGTTCAAGGAACAGCTGAGTGCCAAGGAACCTGGTACATGGATAGTGGTTGTTCCAGACATATGACAGGAAACATGAAAAACCTGTCAAGATTCAAGGAGATTAGAGGTGCAAAAGTCATATTTGGAGAAAATGAACCTCCAGGGAAAATCAAAGGCACAGGATCTATCAAGAAGAATGGATTGGAAATCACAGATGTTGCTTATGTTGAAGGCATGTTAAGCATCAGTCAACTCTGTGACAAGGGCTACAATGTTGGATTCAATATGGGAGTGTACCAGATCAAAGATGCTGAATAAAATGAAATAGTGTTGCAAGGAACAAGACAGAAGAATATGTATGTGTTAGATTGGTCTACTGTCACACCAAGCACTTGTCTGTTATCAAAGAGCACAGCCGAATCAAGTTGGCTGTGGCACAAGAAGCTGAATCATCTGAACTTCAAGACAATCAACAAGCTTGCATGGAGTCATCTTGTGGAAGGATTGCCAGACTCGATGTACAAGAAAGAAAGTATATGTGATGCATGCCAGATGGGAAAACAAATAAAATCTTCATTTAAGGATAAGCCAAGTCCTTCTTCATCAAGGATATTACATCTATTTTGTCCAGTTGAACCAGCCATCATAAGTGAAACGAAATACACCTTAGTGGTGGTAGATGATTATTCAAGGTATACATGGACAATCTTCATGTGCAAAAAGAAGGAAACTTTGCAGAAATTACCTCAGCTGATGAAAAGAGTTCAAAATGAAAAGAGCCAAACCATTATAAAGATAAGGTCGGAGGAAGGAGGCCGAGTTTGTCAATGGGATAATTACTCAGTATTGTGTTGAAAATGGTATTTCTCATAAGTTATCTGCAGCAAGAACTCTACAGCAGAATGGAGTAGCTGAAAGAAGGAACATAACTCTCGAGGAAGATCATGAACCATGTTAGCTCAAGCTGGATCGCCTAAGATATTTTGGGTTGAAGCCATTAACACAGCATGTTATACTCAAAATAGATGCATGATTAACATGCAATTAACCAAGACTCCCTATGAAATCTGGACAGGGAGAAAGCCAAATGTTGGGTACTTCAGGATATTTGGATGTAAATGCTTCATCCACAACAATGGCAAAGATAATTTGAAGGCTTTTGATGCTAAAGCTGATGAAGGTATCTTTTTGGGATACTCAGCTGAGAGCAAAGGCTATAGAGTGTTGAACAAGAGGACTATGGTCACATAAAAGTCTATCCATGTGGTTTTTGATGAACCCAATGTGAATGGAAAAGACATTGACGAGTTAGCTGACAAGATGAATCAGCCCACTATGCAGAAGAGTCCTTATGTTGAAGCTGAAATAAAGAGCTATCAACACAGAAGAAGATGAGATAGCTGAATCTCAAAGACAGCTGGAAAGTCTACAACTAAATGAAGATGAAAGAGTTGTTCAAGACAACTTAGCTACGAGACAGCTGAATCCAGCTAACTTGCTCCAACCTGATATAAGATGGCTGAGAGACCATCCACCAGAGTTAGTTATTGGAGATGTAAGAGATGGCATAAGAACCAGATCCAGACATGAAGCAATGTTTACTTGTTTTATTTCCCAAATAGAGCCAAAAGATGTGTCACAAGCATTGGATGACACACATTGGATTCAAGCCATTCAAGAAGAGTTGAATCAGTTTGAAAGAAACAAGGTATGGGAATTGGTGCAGAGACCAACTCATCAAAATGTTATTGGCACAAAATTGGTTTTCAGAAACAAGATGAATGAGGAAGGATCTGTGGTAAGAAACAAAGCAAGATTGGTAGCCAAAGGCTATTGCCAAGAAGAGAGAATAGATTTTGATGAAACCTTTGCTCCTGTAAGATTAGCAGCAATAAGGATGTTTCTTGCCTATGCTGCACATAAGAACTTCACTGTGTATCAAATGGATGTGAAGAGTGCATTTCTAAATGGTCTGCTAGAGGAAGAAGTCTATGTTGAACAACCTCCAGGTTTTGAGAAGAAGACTATTGGAGATAAGGTGTACAAGCTCAAGAAAGCATTATATGGATTGAAACAGGCACCAAGAGCATGGTATGATACATTGTCTCAATTTCTAACTGACAATGGATTCACCAAAGGCAAAGTGGACAGAACACTCTTCATAATTCAAGATGGAGAGAGTATACTGCTTGTTCCAATATATGTGGATGATATCATTTTTGGATCCACAAATAAAGAGCTGTGGGATAAGTTCTCAAACCTCATGCAAGGTAAATTTGAGATGAGCATGTTGGGAGAGCTGACTTTCTTCCTAGGACTTCAAGTCAAGCAATTGAAGGATGGAACCTTCATAAGTCAAACAAAATACACTAGAGATTTAATGAAGAAATTTGGTATAGAAGAGAAATCTTCTGTGAAAATACCAATGAACACATCAGTCAAGATGGACATGGATGCAGATGACAAGGCTATAGATCAAACCAGATATGGAGCACTTATTGGATCATTGCTATACTTAACAGCCAGTAGGCCAGACATCACCTTTGCAGTAGGTGTATGTGCAAGATTTCAATCTGCACCAAAGGAGAGCCCATGACTGCAGCTAAGAGAATCCTAAGGTATTTGAAGGGATGCCATGAAGTTGGCTTATGGTATCCAAAGGAAGGTGGATTCAAGCTTATTGGTTACTCAGACTCAGACTATGGTGTATGTAGAGTTGACAGGAAGAGTACTTCTGGTACATGTTAAATGCTTGGCAATCGATAGGTTTCCTGGTTTAGCAAGAAGCAAAATTCGATAGCCACATCCACAGCTGAAGCAGAGTACATAGTTGCGGGCAACTGTTGTGCCCAAATCTTATGGATAAGACAACAGCTGAGAGATTATGAGATTGAAGAAAAAGAAATTCCAATTATGTGTGATAACACTAGTGCTATTGAAATCACTCAGAATCTAGTGTTTCATTCAAGAACAAAGCACATTGATGTCATATATCATTTTATAAGAGATCATGTTGAAAAGAAAGACATCACTTTGGAATATATCTCAACTGATAAGGAGTTAGCTGACATATTCACCAAGCCCCTATGTGAATCAAGATTTGAAGAGCTTAAGAATGAGCTAGGGTTAATTGAGCTGAGTTAACACTCAGAAGACTCAATCAGCAGAGATAGTCGATGAGAAAATAAGAAAAGAGCAAGTTTCACAATTCAGCCAAGTGAAACAGCCATGTCGGAAAGTCAGTTGTATCGAGTTAGCTGGCAACTGAGTCACTTAATAAAAAGAGAGAAGCAGAGTTAAGTCACATTTGATATAAGTTGAGTCATTTATGAACTAAGTGACAAAAACACAGTCGTTTTAAAGGAGCGGGAATGTTTTTAAGGATGACGTCAGCGTAATAATGACGGGTACAGTAAAAAGCTGCACAGTAAGCATATGATTGGATATAAATGTTGCCGCATTAAATGCGAGGAATTAAATGCGGTTTTGACATTTCAATCTGAGCCGTTGATCTCGATCAAAATTCAAAATCCGAAGACATGTCCTTTCATAACCCTTATATATACGTTTTTCAGCCTTCTCTCTCACGTACAGAAACTGTTCATCTTCAAGCAAGGCAAAAGCTAGCTATATTTTTCTCTCGGAAACCCTAAGTACTTTCAAGCAAGTTCGTCAATTTTAACTGGTAAAATTTTCTAAAAATGGCACCAAAGTTCAATTTCGTCAAGCTCTCAAAGCAAATCCACTCAGGAGCGTCAGTGGATACAGGGTTCTGATGAAACCCTTGTCAAGAAGATCGCTGAAATGATAGAAAAGTCAGGTCTTAAGGCTTTTCTAACAATGGAATACTCAGCACACCTACCTTAAGGAGGTAGCTCAGTTCTATGTTAATGCGGAAGTGCAGGACGAAGGGATCAAGTCTTCTATCCACCGCAAGGACATCATAATAAATGCTAAGGACCTTGCGTAGCACTGCTTGTTACCGTCGGAAGGCATAAAGGAGATTCATGAAGCTGATGTAGACTTGGCTGCTGCATGAAAAGAGATAGCCAAACCGGAGTGTGCTGCCAAAGTGGTCTACACAGCTGACAAGAAACTACTGAAGGATGACTATCATAAGCTGATGGATGTCGTCTCCAAGTGTATTGATATGAAGTGTGGCAGCTTCAACCAGCTGTCAAAGACTAAGCTGATCGTCATGGCTGCGATCATGCAGGGCAATAAGGTTAACTAGGCTGAGTTTGTGTACCACAGACTCTGCCTGAATGTGATGAATAAGACGTTTAAGGAAGATGGATCCTTTGGAGGATCACTTGGATATGGCCTTGTAATTGGCCACCTGCTGGAAGTGAAGGGTATTGCCCTTCGACATGGCAAACCCTTCCATGTAAACAAAAAGATGTTCCGGGCTAACCTCTCTGGTGCCCAAAAGAGAGCACATGCAAAGAAGGCGGACACGAGTGAGGGGGAATCAGCTGACCATGAAGACACAACTGCTACCCCTCCTCCAAAGAAGAATTGCTTCGTTTTCTTGGTGTCTCGACTCTTTGACAGGCCCTTGACCAAGACAACTGTATGGATCTCATCTGCATCATTAAAGCTGAGGAGAAAGATAAGGCTGAGAAGGAAGCCCGTGCACTAGAAAAGTCCAAGATGTGCATGTTCACTGGTACTCACGAGCATACTCATGAAACTCTTGTTGAGTACACAGATAGTGACGAGGATATGTATCCCATCGTCGCTGCATAGAGAAAGTCGGACATGCGGCGGTTACGAGGGAATCAAGACATATGCACGAGCAGCAAATGGTTGAAGGACCGGGAGAGTCATCTCAATCTCTCCTGCAGACTGACCCTCTGGGAGTGGCACAACATATTGCCTCAATTGTCGCCGCAGCCACGTCCCCTGTTCAATCTGAGGATGGATCCAAGGGCATTGGCGATGACACTGGGATTTTGGGCACCCAAGTTGAGCCAATCCCCGAAGAAGGTGTTTTACCACACCTTGTGAGCAGCACTCAACGGAAGAAGCCGCGAGTCTGGAGAAGAGTGACCCCACCATTAGTCACTCAGCTGGTGTGCCAGCTGAGGGGGAAACTCACTCCACCACAGCAGGGTTGGAGGTTGCTGTGGATGACTCTAATTTGGAGAAAGGAGGCGGAGTGGAAACTGGGATAGAACCACAACAGATTGACATTAACGAAGCTCGGACAGTTGAGTCTATCCCAGCTGAAATGTCAGCTGCTTTGAAGGCTATGACACTTTTTCTTACGATCGAGGCACGAGATGGAGATGCCCCCGGAGTTAACACTCTGGGCAGTGAAAGTACAATCCAAGGGGTTGAGACTCCTATGGATGCCATAGTTGAAGACCCTAAGACAGCTGCGACTGTCGAAGGGACTGTAGAAGACCATAAGACAGTTGAGACTGTCGAAGGGAATGTTGAAGGCCTCGCATCAGTTGAGTCTGCTGGAGGTATTGAAGGCCTAAGGGAGGTGAAATTGACGCAGAACATTCCTCCAGTTCAAAGCGCTGAAATTGAGAAGGAGATAAGTGCACTTCATGACTCCCAGGAGAATCTTGATATATCATTCTTGGGGTCTGAAGATGAATCTGAGTCCACTCCTGTTGAAGATCCAAAGAACCCAACTGAGGATGTTCTTAGAACAACGAGCTAGCTAAGTGACAAAGCTGCTCATCAAAAATTTAATTTCGATAATGAGCCAAGCCCACAGGTCTCATCATCATCCGATGACGCTGATGTTGCAGCAGAGGAACCGGTTATTCGTTAAGAAAAATCCACTGAGACCAAAGACGCTGTTAAGATAGCTGAGGCTTAGTAAGCTGGGCAAAATCTCTCAATCGCTTGCCCCAGTGCGACACGATCCATTTGTGCGAGCTTCCACGATTGTAGCGATATTTACTACACCGGCTCCATCCATCACAGGCTCCCATAGCTGTGACCACTGCTGATTAAGCTACCGCGGCTGAGGTACATAGAGCTGCGTCATCACAGGCACAAACCTCACAAACCATCCCATATGTGAGTGATGATGCCTTTCCGAAGATATTTTCTTTCATGCGCAATCCTACCAGATTTGGAAAAAGAGACCGCTGTTGAACAACGAAGATTCTTTGTGAGAGAAGATCCAATCGTTCCCACTGACACCATTGTTCTAGCCGAGTTCAACTTTGTTGATGAGTGGCCCCCAGCTGAATCAAGTGAGACAGTTGAGTTTCGTGAGATCTTCAAGAAGATTTGTGAAGAGATTGAACGACATCAGGCCTCCCTCGACTTAAGACTGGACAACAGGGATGCTACCCTCAAAGTAGACTTGAGAGGGATAGTGGTGCGAATCCGAGAATGGTCTCAACAGCAATCTGCCATGCAACTCGAACAAGTTTGCTATTTCAAAGCGCTATATGGCAGAATGCTCATCTGGATGGCTGACAACGCTGATCTAAAGCAAAGGATGCAGGCGTATATCAAAAGGTTACATGAGTCTCACAAAACAGAAATGGAGTTGCTGCAAGAATTCCAAAGAAAAGAAATTATGCACCTTGAGAACTCAATGAATGATAAATTCAGCCTACTCATGGCTGAAATGAAGTTGGTGGTAGCCAATTCCAAGGCAACTCGCTCAGAATTTCGAATAGCTTATGCAGCAACAGACTCCAAATAGAATTCAGCTCTCAGCAGACTCGACTTCATGCTCGCAGGCATGTTCCCTGGGATCCCTCTCTCCTTTGATGATGCCAAAAAGGAGGAAGAGGAGTCCCTAAGAAAATTGAAAGAAGAGAAGTTAAAAGATTCTGCAACTGAGAAGATTGCAGCTGAGAAGAAGGAAAAGCAGCTGAGGGGGAACGTTCGAAGGATTTGACGTTAACGATAGATGAAACCCCTCAGCAGGGTCAAATTACTTCCTCTATCTTGAGCAAACTCCCCATAACCCTACCCATTGGGCACTCTGATGTGCCAATGTCGGAGAAAAGATGAATTATCGAAGAGGGTATTGAGGAGTTCGACAAATAGATGGATGCTCGCATCGAAGAAGTGATGAAACATTATGGTGGCATTCCGGTAGGGAAAGATTAAGATGCTATACCTGACAATGGATCCGAGCCGAGATCAGTTGAAGAATTCAAAATGCTCGAATCCGAAGGCTATTTTCAGGGAATGTCACTAGCCCAAGTCTGGGATTTGTACTGGGAGAAAGGTCTTGCATTGTGAGAAGAAGTAGAAAAACAGCAGACTATCAACATCCACTCAGCTGGTAAGCAGAAGACTCTCGTGCAGTACACACCCAGAGGAGGAGGAAGAAGTGGTGGTGGAAGAGGTTCTCGACCTCACCCAAAACCCAAGAATATTGAATATGTAGATCCCGAAAAGATGGGGAGGATCTACTAGGCTGGGTATGACGAAGAGGCAAACTTGGAAGTGGCAAGAAAGAATGCAGAGGTTGTAAGAAGACAGGAAGAGGAGAATGAAAGGCAGACTCAGCTATGGCTAGAGAGAAAGCGAAAGGATGATGCTGCTAAAAGAGCCTATGAGAAGAAGCAGAGAGCTACAGAATAAGAAAGAGAAAGGAAAAGAGCTGATGACTTGGACAGAGCTGAAGAAGAAAGAAGGAGACAGCGAAGGCGTTTAAGTGTTGTTGCGAACCCTTCATGTATATTACTCTTGTAATTACATCTTTTGTAAGTCATCTGTAATACTTAGTGATTTTCCCTGTAATTTTTCACTTTGTATTTACTCTTGTATCTTAGCATAGATATGTGTTTTGTTTTGACAAAAATGCTATGATACTATTTGTAAACAGCTATGTAAAGGACAAGAATGCTATGATCAATAAAACGATCTGATTAAGTATACATTCTTTGTTACTGCATTGTCTGTATGTATCTTTGTTGTTTACATTTTGTTGAATGTTTTTAAGTTTTGGCATCATCAAAAATGGGGAAATTGTTAGGAAATTTAATTTATAGATTTTGACGGATGCCATGTAAAACTTAAACTAGAAAGTTGGCACCCCATTTTCCTTGTAATTTGCATTGTAATAGATAGGGCTTGCAAAGCTGAGCCAAGTCAGCTACGCCTGGAAATACAAGAAGTCAATCAAGATCAAGTGAAGACTACTGCTGAGATAGCCGAGTATAGCTAAGAAGGGAAATCAAGAACTCGACTGAAGGTGTATCATCTGTGAATCAGCTGTATAAATAGTCAGTCAAGTCAACTCAAGAAGCCAATTCTCAAGTTGAAGTGACAGATGAGTCATCCAAGGATTGGAAGCTAACTCAAGTCACTTGGGGAATGAAAGACTGCTGTCAAGTCAAGACAACTGAATGAGATCCGTTGATGAAAGTCAAGATTGTTACTCAGAATGGTAACATGTTAAAGTTGTCAGAGATAAAGTGTTAGTTCCAGTTGTATGCAAAAGGAACAAACCAATGGGAAGCATTGCACCAAGTGTCAGAAACACTGCAATGCTACAAGACATTAAATACGAGGAAATGTCAACATCAAGGACTGCAACAAGACAAGCCAACGAACACAAGTGACTTTTGAAATCAACCTATCTCTTCAACGGGCAAAATTTCAAAAGATCACTATAAAAGGCTGAGGAAATTCATTGAGAAAAGGTAACCTGAACCACGAACAAGCAAGCATTATTCAAGCTATTAACCTGCAAATACTCTCAAGAATATTCAAGCTAATCCTCAAGCCTGAAACTCGAAGGAAATCGATCCAACACAAGCTGTGAAGGAAAGACAACTTCAAATCTGTTGAAGATGAAACTTTTGAAGAATCAAAAGGGGTCTACTTTCGAAGGAGGATTGTAGGAAGGTTCAAGGTCGAACCAGTATCAAGTTATTGGAGGGCTTCGTGATCAAATCTAAGAGCTTGAGAAAGTGAGCTGAAGTAGCAAGGCAGCTGCCCTGTGAAGAGGCCTACAAGGTCGAACCAGTATCAAGTTATTGGAGGGCTTCGTGATCAAATCCAAGAGCTTGAGAAAGTGAGCTGAAGTAACAAGGCAGCTGCCCTGTGAAGAAGCTAAGTCGGAAGAGAAGCCAGCTGTGTGACCAAGGCTGTCTCTAGACTATTAACCACTTTGTAAACATATCTATTACATAGTGGATTCCTCCAGGAGTTGGAGAAGAGAGGATTAAAAGAATTACCCCATCTTTGAACCTCTATAAAAATTAACTGTGTCATATATTTCTTAGCACATTTATATTTCTGCATACTTACATCATATATGTTGATAAACTCATATATGTTATCCAACTGATTAATAACCAAGTGCTAAAATCAAGTGTTAAAACAAGCTTAAAACAATTCAAAGAGTGTTAAGTCTTCCGCTGATAAAACCAACACAGCCAAGTTAAAGTTTAGGTTAAACAGCTGAGTTATTCTATCAACAGCTCTATCAAGTCTGTTGAGTGGCTAACTCTGTTGAATAACCAACTTAGTTGTCCCTCAAGGACATAACTGTTTGACTTAACTCTGTAATAATCTTAAAAGGAGTTAAATCGAAAAGTTGGTAAGGTTTATTCAATCCCCCCCCTTCTAAACCTTAATCACACCACTTGGGACCTACAGTTGTTGGACTCCTTTTGTTTTCAGTATGTAATCTAAGAGGGTAGGACCATTGAACAAATGTTAGGTTTTATTTGTGATGTAACTTAAGAACATTTTCGTTACTGTATTAGACTGTAAATTATGATTTCTGATTCACTGTTAGACTCTGTTGGGATGTTCTTGATGAATAGTTAACTATTTAAATTTTAATGTTGTGTAAATCCTTTATTGGCTTGATTATTTGGCTTATCAACTTGTTAAGTTAATGATCACGTCATGGTCTCGTTTGGGGCATGACAATTTTAGTGGTATCAAAGCTCGGCTAGTAAGATGGAAACTTACTCCGAGCTAACCTAGGATAGGACCCTCTGCATGTGTTGGGTAATACCGCTATTGACTAATCTATGCAAAGAATCCGATCTAAAGAGGACCATAGACCCTCGATATTAAGTTCGATAATGGCTATGAGAATCACATCACTAATGTTTAGACTAAGTTATGAATCTTGTAATGATTCGAGAAATAGATTTAATGGCTATTTATACTTAGTCAATTACTGATTAGTTATACTTATCCTTCACTGTCTTTTCCACTTATACTTGTTTAACAACACTAGTTGTGTTTTGTCTAAGAATGGAACCTGAAGTCCAGACCTGCCTCATGGTGTGGGAGGTCCGTGCTGAGAGAGACCACTTTGAGGAGATGGCGACATATTGGCATAATGAATTCGTGAAGGTTAACTCCCAGCTACAACTAGAATGTAACCATACACGCGACCTGGAGAGCATATTAGCCCAACGACAGGAAGAAAAGAATGCCCTGGTTTATGAAGTCGAAGATCAAAAAAGAACAATCCGAGCAAGGGAAGATCAAATCTGAGTACTCAAGGAACGCATCGACAACATGCGCTAGGGACTCGACACGCCAGTGACAACAAGCTTTGGAGACGAAGGCCTACCTGCTAAGGGATAAAGTCGATTGCTATGAACAAGTCATACTCAAGTAACTCGATACCATCCAGGACCTCACATAAGTTGTACTTCAAAGGGACCAAGCCCTTGAAATTGCCAATGCCACAAATGCCCCGGTACAACCTCAACCTGTGGCGGAACCAGAAGCGGACCCCAGGAAGAACCAAAAGAGGGTATGGAAAATGCTCCCATGGATGTCGCACAGGAGCCCGAGAAGCGGCCAAAATAGGAACTGGTGGAGATTATACACATTGACGATGACAGTGATGCCGATAGCATAATCACTGTCTAGATAGGACCAGTATTACTTGCAGTTAGTTGTACTTTGATATATGTTATCCGGATGTTGTATTTTCTTAGCACTTGATGTATGGTACTGTTGTATGATTTTCTAGCTCTTTTCGAACATCGCGTTAATATATTAATGGTTTATTATTTCTTGTCTCGTGTTAATATTATGTCTTGGTTATATTAATTATTATTGGCATAAAATGGCTTGTAAACATTACTATTGCCACTTGAAATTATTAAAGTTTATGGATGGCAACTAACCCTTTGTGATACAGAATGGCTGACCGATGCAGAAGGGGAAGACCCTGTGTTATGCTAAGAGGGGATGCTAACGCCCCAAAGAGACAGACACCTTCTCCAGATCTACCGCCATCACCTCCCCCAGCTGCGGGAGACAACTTAACTACACAAGCTTTACATCAGATAATAATAATCATGCAACAATAGATAGCACCTCATAGAAACGTACATGAACCCATACGAGAGGCTAATGACCAGGTCTTGGGATGGTTCTTACGCTTTATCCGCCTCCCTTTCAGGGAGAGATGAATGACACCAAGGCCGAAGACTGGCTGGAAACATTGGAAAATATTTTCACAACTTTACCATATACTAACGAGCAGAAGGTTACTCTCACCGTCTTCCACTTAGAATATGCGGCTCGTGACTGGTGGAGAGTCGTGGAAAGAAAGTGGGATCAGGACAAGGTAGCATGGACTTGGGGAAACTTCCTTGTAGTATTCAATGAGCAGTATATTCCACAGGTTGTTAAAGAGGCACGGAGGGATGAATTCCACTGATTAAGGCAATGAACCATGACATAAGCCCAACATGAATTCGAATTTCATCGACTGTTTAAATATGCACTGGCGACCATCAGCACAGAAGCAGATAAGCTATAAAAATTCACCAGAGGACTGAAATTAGAGCTACAACTGTCAAGATGGCTCTTCGTCTTGAGGCTGGATTGAACCGTATTGGACAGATGTAGCAAAACAGGGCTGCCAACAACCTCAAGAGGTCATCTACTGGGCAGTCATCTAAGCAGCCATTTAAGTTTTAGAAGGGTAATGTCGGGCAAACAGATAAAGGGAAGGGACCGTCTGGGGATGCAGGGAAATACATGTACTTACTGTTAAAGGTCGGGCCACATTATAAATGAATTTTGGCAAAAGCAAGGAAAATGTCTGAAGTGCGGCAGTAACTAGCACCAGGTCAAGGATTGCCCACGAACGATCAATGGTGGGAATAAATCGGCTCAGCCTCAGAAACAGAGAAACGGACAAGGGAATCGAGCACGGATACCAGCTTGAGTGTTTGCTTTGACCGGGCATGAGGCTTCGGATGCAATAAATGTTGTGGATGGTACGCTTCTAGTATCCAACCACTATGCTAAAGTGTTATTTGACCCTGGATCATCACACGTATTCATCGCACCACATTATGTACACAAGATACATACATGGATGGAACGTATGCCTATATGTTTAGAAGTATCAACTCGTATGGGCGCAAGCCAATTAACTGATGTTATCTACGATGCATGCAAAGTAAAGATTAGTGATATGAACTTTCCAGCCAATTTGATTTTATTGCCTATATCCGAGTATGATGTCTTTGGGAATGAATTGGTTGTCTGCACACTATGAACAAATAGACTGCCACCACAAGCCTATTAAATAATGTGAGCCCAGAAAGCCCATTGTAGAGGTGTCAGGAAGGGCACAAGTCAAGATAGCTCCGATCATCTCAGCCATTAAGGCTAGAAAAGTAATTTCCAGTGGGGCATAGGGTTACTTGGTGTTTGTGATCAACAAAACTAAGGTAGAGACTTAAATTCACCAAGTGCACATAGTGTCGGAATACTCAGACATATTTCCGCAAGAACTCACTGCTACCCCTCTCGATTGGGAAGTCGAGTTCATTATTGAAGTTTTGTCGGGAATAGCACCAATTGCGAGAATGCCGTAAAGAATGGCTCATGTGGAGTTGCAAGGGTTGAAAGCTCAATTGCATAATTTGACGGAAGTAGGATTTATCCGACTGAGTATGTTTCTATGCGAAGCTCCAATACTCTTCCTCAATAAGAAGGATGGAACATCAAGACTATGCATACACTATCGCGGTCTTAACAGCGTGACCATCAAGAATAAGTATCGCCTCCCGATAATAGACGAATTGTTCGATCAATTTCAGGGGGTGACGGCATACTCGAAGTTCGACTTACAACAAGGGTACTATCAGTTGAAAAAATGGGAATAAGATATATCTAAAATGACATTTCAGAGTAGGTACGAACACTACGAGTGTGTAGTGATGTCGTTTGGCCTGAAGAACGCCCAAAAAGATCCATGGACCTCGATGCATGCTGCGAGCCTCGACCTTACTTAGACCAGTTCGTAGTGATTTTCATCGATGACATACTCATATACTCTAAGTCGAGAGAAGATCACGAGCGTCATTTGAGGATCATCTTGGAGATACTACGAGAACATAAGTTATATACCAAGTTCAGCAAGTGCGAATTTTGGCGTAAGGAAGTCGCGTTTCTGGGACATATAGTATCCGGTGATGGAATCGCAGTGGACCCATCAAAGGTGCAGACAGTTGTTGAATGGAAACAATCAAAAGCAGTGACCAAGATCAGAATCTTTTTGGGGCCTAGCGCCTAGGCGGAGCCTAGACGGGACCTAGGCGAGATTAGGCGGGCCTAATTGAAAAACAAATTGTAGGAGGACAAGGGGCCTAGCGCCTAGGCGGGGATTAATCGGGGCTAGGCAGGGATTTTACATCAGACCGAATATTTATCAAGGATTTCTCCAAGATTGTCGGAACACTTACACAATTGACTCAGAAACAAGTTAAGTTCGAGTGGAATGATAAGTGTGAGACTAGTTTCCAAGAACTAAAGAAACGACTCATGATTTCTCCCGTCTTAGCCCTCCCAAATGGAACAAAAGGCAATGTCGTTTACAGTGACATATCGAAAGAAGGGTTGGGAGCAGTACTTATGCAAGAAGGAAAGCTCATTGATTATGCCTCACGGAAGCTCAAATCGTACGAGGCCAATTACCCGACGCACGACCTAGAATTGGCAGCAATAGCATTCGTGTTAAAGAAGTGGAGACACTACCTGTACGGGGCAACATTCACAGTTTTTACCGATCACAAGAGCCTGAAGTATCAATTCTCTCAGAAGGATCTCAACCTAAGGCAAAGCAGGTGGATGGAATTGATTGAGGATTACCACTTTGATATACAATATCATCCTGGAAAAGCAAACGTACTAGCTGACACCTTGAGCAAAAAGGCCAGTTTAGTTAGGCTAATGATCCGAAAATTGAAATCCTTAGAAGAATTAAGTGTTTGGTATCCAACAAGGACTGACACCCAACTTACATGCGCTAACATTTCTATTAAACCCGATCTATTGAGAGAGATCAAAGTCGCGCAAGAAAAAGACATGCATCTCCAAAAGTTGAAAGAAAAGATACTTAAATGAGAGAGGCCAGAATTCTCAATATCCAAAGATGGGATCATAAGATTCAAGAATCGAGTCTGCTTACTGAATAATGAGAAAATAAGAAACAAAATCTTGGCAGAAGCACATAGTTCGAGATATACAATATATCCTGGAGGAAACAGGAGGTATAAGGACAGGAAGCAAAATTACTGGTTGGTGAGCATGAAGAACAAGGTAGCAAAGTTTGTTGCGAGATGTTTAACTTGCCAACGAGTGAAGGCAGAACACCAACAACCATTTGGATTACTACAGCCGTTTAGAATTCCTGAATGGAAATGGAAGTACCTAATGATAGATTTCGTGACCGACCTACCAAGAACCAGAGGAGGTCATTACGCAATATGGGTGGTTGTAGACCGACTCACGAAATCCACACACTTTTTTTCCCATTAAGAAGACAAATAGTTTGCATAGGCTCACACAGACTTATATCAGAGAGATCATTCGGCTGCATTGAGTGTCGGTTGACATAGTTTCGGACAGGGACCCGAGATTTGTCTCGAGATTTTGGAAGTACTTATACGAGGATTTGGGAACCTAGCTGAGTTTCAGTATGGCAGCACACCCACAGACTAACGGACAATCTAAGCGGACAATCCAAACTCCCGAAGACATGTTACGAGCTTGTACACTAGATTTCCAAGGATGTTGGGACTCTCACTTACCATTGGCTGAGTTTTCCTACAACAACATTTATCGGGCCACAATTGGAAGGGTGACATATGAGGCACTATATGGACGAAAGTGTAGATCTCTACTACCTGGGAGATCAATGATCAATGGACTCCAAATGGGAAGCGAAAGTAACCAACAATTCCAAAGATGTACTTGGTTCAGGAGGCCATGGAGTAAGTCAAAATGATCAAGGAGGGAATTCATACGGCATAGAGTCATCAGAAAAGTTATGCGGACAAGAGGAGAAAAGATTTGGAATTCGAAGTTGGAGACAAAATATTTCTTAGACTCTAACCACGAAAGGGGTTGATCAACCCAAAGAAAAGAGGTAAGTTGAGTTCAAGATTTGTTGGACCCTACAAGATACTACAAAGGATTGGAAAGTTAGCCTACCGACTCGAACTACCATCACAGTTTGCGGGAATGCATGACGTATTTCACGTCTCGAGATTAGAAAAGTATCGACCAGATCCCAATTATTTCATCACACATGACACTCCTCCATTGATGGAGACCTTTTCATAAACTGAGAAGCCCATTCGGATTATTGACCAACAAATACAACAACTGCAGAAGAAATAGATTCATTTGGTCAAAGTAGTGTGGCAAAATTATAATCGAGATGAAGATACGACGTGGGAAATGGAGGAAGACCTGAAGAAGCAATATCCTGAGTTGTTTCGAGAGGAATTTGGGGATCAAATTCTTTTAAGGAGGGGAGGATATGAGGCCCCTCAATTTTCAATCTTGTACGAGCATATAGCCGATATTATTGGACGACTATGTATATTCGCGACTACTTTTAACGCATCATTCTTGACGGATCATTTTTAATAATATTTTTGTGTTATATCGTCATTTTATTTATGTGGTCAATATCTTGTCTAATTACTAGTCATTTTTATTTTATTCGAATTCTATGCTAATTAATCACTTAATTGATTACTATTATTACTACTTAAGTAGTTATTAGACACCTTAGAATTTAGAAGACTTATTTCATTAAGTGATATACATCCTATAGAAATAAGAGTTTGATTTAGAATAAGTGATTATGAAACTCATAAGTGATTGTGGAAATTATTATTATTTTGGGAATTGATATTTTACACAAATTATCATTTAAAAAAAATATAAATACCATATATAAGACAAGAATGGACGGCCAAGTGAAGAATTTTGGTGTAGAAATACCTCTCCATCCTTATACACCTACACCATATTATACAATAAAAATAATAAGTATTACACAAGTATATTCCATGTTATTCTACATATATAATATTTTAATTACTCTTGCAATTCCCACATTTCTCCGCTACAAACATTCCCCTCAATTTCACCAACATCCCATCCGTCAATCCCACCCATACCTTAACCAACTCTTTTGTTTTCCATGCAACCAACATTTTTCAAGACATCAAACAAATCCTCATCTCCTACACTTGAATTTTCGGCCATTAGGTGCTAAAGGGATACAATTTCATTCATTTTTCAACCTACACCATTCTCTCAATTCATCCAACACTTCTCACTTTCAACACTCTTCATCTTTCAGGCACTTAGACAAAAAAACACAAGAAACCCCTCATTTTCTTCCTAGGGCCGAACCAACCTTGAGCTAAGGTAAGAGGATTTTCTTCTTTTATCTTCAATCCATTCTTTAAAATCTCTAAGTTTATCTCATTCATCTACTAACTTGGTGAATCTTTCTTTTTTGGGGTACTCCTACAGGTTCACATCTTGAAGAAACTAAGGAAATCAAGACTTGGTCATAAGCTTGAAGTGGACCTTCAAGCCATTTCTAGAAAACAAGAAAACAAGGTAAGAATTGTGGTTTAGTACTACCTTTTCTTTTCATCTTTTGATTTACAATTTTTAATACCAAAATATGGTTTAAGTGTTGAAAAAGGAGCTGAGTTTGGAAGCTAGAACCAATGGTTTGAAGGTGCAAAGAAATACTCTATTCTAGGCTCAACTTGTAAAACTACACAAGGTAAGTGTGGATTTCTTGACCCTTGCTCTAAACCCTCCTTTCTTACCTCAAATGCTTCAAATCCTAACTTTAAATTCTTGAAAAATTGTCACTTAGGGTCTCCCTTGAGGAGTTGTGGTCGATTTCAAGGTGGTTGAAGGGAAATATCATTTCTAGACACATTAACAAGAACTATCAAATGTGGGTGGAAAAATCCTTTAGAGAACTCAAGTATTTTTGTAAAAGTTTGCATATAGTCATTGAAATTTACATGATGTGATATATATATATATATATAATATATATAAGTTTGTCATGTGTGTTTTAAGTATCTATGTCCAACAATTTCATCAAAGTATGATTGTTGTTCCAATTTTGCAAAAATAGGTGCATGCATGTACAGATTTATGAGATTCTTGATAAATTTTTGAATTATATGTTAATGCCTGCCTATGTACTTAGAATTTCATGTTATACTTATTTTATATTCTGGAAAACTTGAAAATATATGAAAAATTGAGCTATTGGACCTTGTATGCAAAATTTGCAAAGTTGGAGGACTAAATTGCAAAATTAAAAATTGTGAAAAGTACCTCTGTAAAAAATCGAAAAATTGGACTGTACTATATTAAAATATTACATTTTAAGATAATAGCAAAAGTTTAGGGGTTTTGAGATGATAAAAACCAACCCTTGAAAGCCTAAGGACTCAATTGAGTAATTTTGAAAGTTTAAGGACTAAAAATGAGTTTTTCAAAATTGTTCAAGGACTTCTCTGTAAAATTATAAATTTTAATATGTGTCAACTGAAAAACTCATATTTTGAGTAAATTCCAAATATCAAAGTGTTTTGAGTAAAGAAAACCTAATTTTGAAATTTTGGGGACTAAAATATAACAATTCTAACACTCAAGGGCTAAAACAAAATTTCTAGGATTAATACAATACATGTAAATGGAAAAACCACTTAATCTCAATATTATAACATTTTGAACTTATAATTCAAGTTTCATAACAAACGGACCCCAAAAAAGCCTTAAGGGCAAAAATCGAAAATTAGACTAGAAATGGAATTTTCAAAAGTTAAGGAACTTAAACTGAGACTTTTTCAAAACATTATTTGTCCCAATAATCCCTTGTCGTAAGTGATATTTTAAAATAAGAATCACATCAAAATCTCTTCCGATTTGTGAGATCCAAATATTTCAAGTTTGGGGCCAAAAACGACAATTTTGACAAAAAGGGGACCAAATTGGAATTTATTTAAAACTCGACCCCTGACTCTTTAAAAAACTGATTGTCTGTATAATTTGGAGAGTTTAGGAACTAACCTTATATTTTTACGAGGTAAAGACTAAAATGTATTCGATTTCAAACCCGAAAAATACTAGTTTTTCCAAAACGGGGCCACTTATGAAATTTCCTTTTATCAAGGAACTCAAATTAATTATTTACCATCTTACAGCCCTGAAATTTACTTAATTATATTTAATTATATAATTTTTAGTTTTCACAAAGTTTCCAAACCTTAACGGACTCCTTACCCGAATCTTACACATTACGCGTGGCGACTTCCTCGCCTTATAACCATTTGAACTTTCTAAGAGGTTGAGACCTCCCGCATAAATATCGGGTCCACCAAATCAACTGAAGCATGGGTTATCCTCCCGATAATTAGCTTCACTTAATATATTTACACTGACAATGATACCGAACACTCGCGTAAATAAACTTAATTTCTTTACATCTTGTATTGTTCTTGTATGAATTGTATATTGTATTCGACTACCTTGTTGACATATTATAGCTCTGTGAACCTACTTGCTTGAGTCAACTTGGTGTGTCGAGCTCACAGTCGGAGTGGACTAATCGCGTATTGGAACAGGATAGCTCGGTTACTACTCCATTTATCGGCCCCACCGTCCTAATCCCACCACTGAAGGACGGAGTGTCCAATAGGTGAAGTGGGTCGTAGAATTGAGGTATAATCATGATTATGACAATTCGGGCGTAGCTAGCTCCATTTTTTATTTGTCATGCCTAGGGGCGATAAGGTGACTTGGGCCTTGTGCCATCTTGTTCGAGGAGTTACGAGAAAGAACGAAGGAATCGTAATCTGATCCACACGATTATGGAGTTGCTCGAAGCGTTTATTTGCTTGGGATGGCGTTACACTCCATACGTAATCACTACTTGAATCACTCGGGTTGGCGTTACATTTCATACACAATCACTTCTTAACTTGCTCGAATACCATTCATTGTGCTTGAATTTTCATGAACTGTTTTCAACAAGTTATAAATTACTATATTATTTTGGAATATCACGTTGCTTGCGAATTGTGTGTGATGCACACATCATGAACCATGCATTCTTCATCTAACTGTTTTCTTGCATTGATATAAGCCACACTTATACGCGAACACCTATCCACTGAGAATTTTTGTCTTACCCCCGCCTTTTCAAACAACCAGGTGGTGATTGTCCACTCATTGAAGACGTGGAAGAAGTAAATCAGACTACGGAGTAATCCATATCCATGCCCCATCCCGACTTCATGAAGATTTCCTTTAATTCTAGCTTGTTGTTGTAAGATATATGTGGCCCACGTGCCATATATTTTTATTAGATATTAAATAAAGTGATATTTTAATATCTACATAATTGGTTTAAATAATTAATATATTTCACATATAAGTTGTATCAGTTTTAGGGTCAGTTATAGAGTTGGTTTCTAAACTACCTCTACACGTTGATAGAACGTGTAATCTGTCAGTTTCTGCCAGTAAAGTTTTTGGCAGAATAACTGCTCAAGAAACTCGTCCTCTCTATGCCAATAAAAGGACCCATCAGATTCTTTGTCTATCATCTGAAGAATTTTATGTCTGTGGGATTAACGAAGGCCAAGAAAGAGAAACCTATTTCTTATATCTTCAAGAAAATCTGATCATCTGATCATGGCTGCTCAAAGTTAGTACCCTAATTATGAATTAATTGTGAAAATCATGAAGTTCAAGATCCGGGATTCGATTTTGTTTTTTTCGATTTTATGTACAATTATGCTTACATTTGGTATCAGAGCACTCGGTTTAAGAACTCGTGATTTTCCAATTATGATTAAGGGTTTTCAAATTTTGTATCCATATGAATTACGTTTTTTCTTATATGAATTATGTCCTGTTATTAAATTCATATTTCCGCTGCGTGTATGATCTACGGAAAGGTTTTATTAATCTGGTTTAATATGCATCTGTTGGTTTAGTTATGTTTTAAATTTGGGATTCCTGTATATTCCATGTTTAAGCTATGCGGTGGTGCTTTAATATCATGAAAATCAGATTGTTGATTAGGATTTGAAGTTATTTGGATAATATTTATTTTGGTGGTCCCCATTAACACATTATCTTATCATCTTATTATGGTGTCGGTTTTATGATGTTCATATACATTGCATGAATTTTGATACTTTCTTGTACGACCTTATATATTTAAAATTATGATCCCACTTTTGTTGGTTATAAGTATGTGTATGTGTTTGAAGTGGTTTAGTATCAGTATTTATACATACACACGAATTTCATACCAATGGCCTTGATCAAGCCTATTTATGAACGAAAAATCTGCTGATGATGATGACTAGAGCTTTCTGTATATTACTGTGTATAAATGTATGATGCATATATTCAGAATCCATTGGACATTGTTTAACACATGCTTTATAAATCGTTTTTCTGAATGATTAATTACGTTTCATTACAATTCAAATACCGAACTTTGTATTTGAAATTTATATGATAGATGGTTAGTTAGTCATCAAAGTGGCCTAACCATGAAGTCAATCTTATTATATAATACTTATTATTTAATTTGATGTCTATATTATGAATAATTTGTTAGTCACCAAAGTGGCCAAATTAGAATGTACTTATAGATGTTAAATTAAATAAAATTTCATTTACCCATGATTATGTGATGCTATTAATCGAAATGACATTATGATATTTTGTAGTGGGTATATTGAAGTTTATTGATTATAGAATATTTATGGGTCGCCCAAAGGTTGATCAATTATTTTTATAATCAAGAACATAACCGTGGATAATTAATATATCTGGTTAGATGTGTTTAGTATATCCAAAGATTGCGAGCATGTCTAATTTAATTATATTTAATTACCAATCAAGTGAATTCAACTTTTAGCATCAATTACGCTTAATGTAGTGCATTGTTGGATCACCTAAAGGAGAACTTCAATGTACATTTATTGTTTCATCTGAATCTATAGTATGAAATCTCAGAGCATTAATGATCAATCAACTCTTTTAATTGCAGTATCTATTCCCGTTTCTGTTCATTCGCATGCTTCGTCAGTTCCAGTGTATAATGGGCTTAACTTCTCTGAATGGTGCGAGCAAATCCAATTTCACCTTGATGTCTTGGATCTTGACTTAGCACTTCAAGTTGAGAAACCCGCTGCTATTACTGACTCTAGCAGTGATGTTGAGAGATCTGTCCATACTGCCTAGGAAAGATTAAACAGACTGAGCCTGATGTTTATGCGGATGAGTATAGCAAACAACATCAAGTCTACCCTTCCTCACACTAAAAATGCTAAGGAATTCATGAAATTAGTAGGAGAACGTTCTCAAACTGCTGATAAGTCTCTTGCTGGGACATTAATGGCTACCTTGACCACCATGAAGTTTGATGGTTCTCGTAGTATGCATGAGCACGTCATTGAAATGACAAACATTGCAGCAAGACTAAAGTCCTTAGGGATGAACGTGGATGATAACTTTCTCGTGCAGTTTATCTTAAATTCACTGCCCTCTGAGTTGGTCCGTTCCAAATGAACTATAACACCATGAAGGACAAGTGGAATGTGAATGAACTTCATGGTATGCTAGTTCAGGAGGAAACACATATTAAGAATCAGGGGATTCATTTTGTTCATCTCGTTACCAATCAAGGAGCTGGTAAGAAAGCCGGAATAAAGAAAGGAAAGGGCAAGAAAGGACCATTTAAAGTGAATGAGTCAAATGCCCAAGTCTAGAAAAAGGAACACAACAACCTTAAGTATCGTTTTTGTGGAAAGCCAGGACACTTCCAGAAAGATTGCCTGAAACGTAAGGCATGGTTCGAAAAGAAAGGTTTGATTAACGCTTTCGTATGTTTCGAATCATATTTAGTTGAAGTTTCTCATAACACTTGGTGGCTTGATTCGGCTGCACCACTCATGTTTCAAATACGATGCAGGGAGTCCTTACGACCCAAACCATAAATCCAAATGAAAAGTACGTCTTTATGGGAAATCGAGTCAAAGCTCCAGTTGAAGCCATTGGAACTTATCGCTTTGATTTGAATCTTTGACACCATTTAGATTTGTTTCAAACTCTTTATGTACCTTCTGTTTCTCGAAATTTAGTTTCTCTTTCCAGACTTGATTATGTTGGATACTCTTTTAATTTCAGTAATGGATGTTTCAGTTTGTTCAAACAAAGCCTTCTTATTGGTTCTGGTGTTCTTAATGATGGCCTATATAAATTTAGGCTTGATAATCTTTTTGTTGAGACTCTTTTAACCCTGCATCATAATATTGGAACTAAACGTGGTTTAGTGAATGAAAATTCTGCTTACTTGTGGCATAAACGTTTGGGGCATGTTTCCAAAGAAAGGTTAGAAAGATTGGTAAAGAATGAAATCCTCCCGTATTTAGATTTTACTGATCTTGGTATTTGTGTGGATTGTATTAAAGGAAAACAAACAAAACACACAAAAAAAGGAGCCACTCAAAGCATACAACTTCTTGAAATAATACACACATATATTTGTGGGCCTTTTGATGTTTCTTCTATTGGAAAATAAAGATATTTTATCACTTTTATTGATGACTTTTCACGTTATGGATATGTCTATCTATTACAAGAAAAATTTCATTCAGTAAATGCCCTTGAGGTATTTGTTAATGAGGTTGAAAGGCAACTAGATAGAAAAGTGAAAATTATCAGATCTGATAGAAGTGGTGAATATTATGGAAAATATAATGAATCTGGGCAATGCCCAGGCCCATTTGCCAAATTTCTTGAAAAACGTGGCATAAGTTTTATTGTCCTAACCATAGTACAAGAATTGTTGAAACTGGAAATGCTAGGTTCATTGAGAATGGTGAAGTTAGTGGGAGTCAAGAACCACGAAAAGTGGACATTCAAGAAGTTAGAGTGCAAATTCCTTTGCCCATAACTTCTTCTAAAGTTGTTGTTCCTCCAATTATTGAACAGCCTAATGTTGGACAAGAACAACAAATTAATGATGAAGTCACCCACAATGAAGATAACATTGATGAACCTACCATAGTGAATGAACCACAACAAATAACATTAAGAAGGTCTGATAGACAAAGACGATCTGCTATTTCTGATGATTATGTGGTTTATTTACAAGAGTCAGAATTTGACTTAGGAATTGATGATGATCCAGTTTCATTTTCACATGCCATTGAAAGTATTAATTCTAATAAATGGTTTGATGCCATGAAAGATGAGCTGAAATCTATGGAACATAATGAAGTTTGGGACCTTGTCGAATTGCCTGAAGGTTGTAAAAGAGTCGGGTGTAAATGGGTCTTTAAGACCAAACGTGACTCAAATGGCAATATCGAACGATACAAGGCCAGACTTGTTGCCAAGGTTTTACTCAGAAAAATGGTATTGACTATAAGGAGACATTTTCACCAGTCTCTAAGAAAGATTCGTTTAGAATTATTATGGCTTTGGTGGCTCATTATGACTTAGAGTTACACCAAATGGATGTGAAAATTGCCTTTCTGAATGGAAATTTGGAAGAAGATGTTTATATGGATCAACCTGAAGGTTTTTCCATAGAAGGAAAAGAACATATGGTGTGTAAACTTAAGAAATCAATATACGGACTTAAACAAGCTTCCTGTCAATGGAATCTTAAGTTCAATGATACCATCACGTCTTTTGGATTAAAGGAAAATACTGTTGATCGGTGTATATAACTGAAAGTCAGTGGGAGCAAGTTTATCTTTCTGATTCTGTATGTTGATGATATCTTGCTTGCAACGAATGATCTTGGTTCATTGTATGAAACCAAGAAATTTCTCTCTACGAACTTTGAAATGAAGGATATGGGAGAGGCAACTTATGTGATCGGAATAGAAATATTTCGGGATAGATCACAAGGAATGTTAGGGTTGTCTCTGAAAGCATACATTAATAAAGTTCTAGAGAGATTTAGAATGGAAAAATGCTCATCAAGTGTCATTCCAATTCAGAAGGGAGATAAGTTAAGTCTTATGCAATGTCCAAAGAGTGAATTGGAATGCAAACAAATGAATGATATTCCTTATGCATCAATTGTTGGGAGCTTGATGTATTCACAGACTTGTACGAGGCCAGGCATCAGTTTTGCCATTGGAATGCTTGGTCGATATCAGAGTAATCCAGTAATGGATCACTTGAAAGCTGTAAAGAAAGTCTTGAGATACTTGCAAGGAACAAAAGACCATATGCTTACTTATCGAAGTTCTGATCATCTGGAGGTGATTGGTTATACAGATTCGGATTTTGCCGGATGTGTTGATACTAGAAAATTCATATTTGGTTATTTGTCCCTATTAGTTGGGGGAGCAATATCTTGGAAAAGTGCGAAGCAGTCTGTCATTGCTGCATCCACTATGGAAGCTGAATTCGTGGCATGCTTTGAGGCCACAATTCAAGGAAATTGGCTGCGGAACTTTATTTCAGGACTTGGAATAGTCGACAGTATTTCCAAGCCGCTGAAAATTTACTGTGATAATTCCTCAGCAGTCTTCTTCTCTAAAAATGACAAGTATTCCAGAGGTGTTAAACATATGGAACTAAAGTACATTGCCGTTAAAGAAGAAGTTCAAAAACAAAAAGTGTTAATTGAGCATATTAGCACCGATCTCATGATTGTGGATCCGTTAACTAAAGGATTGCCTCCAAAGACATATATTGGGCATGTCAAACGAATGGGCATTATTAACGTAACTTAAGAATTTTATGCTTATGTATTTGACACTTGAGCTATTTTATGTAATGTTTCTGAAACTATCGTTATCATGTTTGTCCTTGATGTATACATGAATGTTGACATAACTTTAACAGGATATTGTCTGGCATCGACATTAATGTGGACCATTATTGACATTATCGTTTATGAATCATCTTAAGTAGAAAACTAATATTGTGGTACATAGAAGGAACTATATCGAGTAAATGATATAGAACCGCTATGACTCATATTAGTTTCTACTTAATAATGACATTATGATATGACCAATAAAGTTGCAACTTATCTTTATGTTGTGAACATTATGTTTATTATTTAAACCGTTAATGTATATTCTGTCACTCGGCCAAGTGGGAGAATGTAAGATATATGTGGCCCACGTGCCATATATTTTTATTAGATATTAAAATTAAGTGATATTTTAATATCTAATAAATTGGTTTACATAATTAATATATTTAACAGATAAGTTGTATCAGTTTTCGGGTTAGTTACAGAGTTGATTTCTAAACCACCTCTACACGTTGATAGAACGTGTAATCTGTCAGTTTCTACCAGTATAGTTTTTGGCAGAATAACCGCTTAAGAAATTGGTCCTCTCTCTGCCAATAAAAGGACCCATCAGATTCTTTGTCTATCATCTGAAGAATTTTACGTCTGTGGGATTAACGAAGGCCAAGAGAGAAAACCTATTTCTTATATCTTCAAGAAAATCTGATCATCTGATCATAGCTGCTCAAGGTTAGTACCCTAATTATGAATTAATTGTGAAAATCATGAAGTTCAAGATCCGGGATTCGATTTTGTTTTTTTCGATTTTATGTACAATTATGCTTACAGTTGTTGGACTCCTTTTGTTTTATGTATGTAATCTAAGGGCGTAGGACCCTTGAACAAATGTTAGGTTTAATTTGTGATGTAACTTAAGAACTTTTCCGTTACTGTATCCGACTGTAATTTATGATTTCCATTGCACTGTTAGACTCTGTTGGGATGTTCTTGATGAATAGTTGACTATTTCGGTTTTAATGTTGTGTAAATCCTTTATTGGCTTGATTTATTTGGCTTATCAACTGGTTAAATTATTGATCACGTTATGATCCCGTTTGGGATGTGATAGTATTATTTTTTGGAGAAACTTAGTATCATGGTGCTAAAAGAAACAAAGCACAATTTCTAGATCCAACACTAAAGCTGAGTACAAAAGTTTGGTTATGTGTAGCTGAATTACTTTGGATCAAGTCTTTACTCTCTGAGCTAAGGTTGGTCCAACAACACATACTAATTGTTTGGGTGGATAACTTTGGAGCTGAATCTTTAGAAATCAATCTCTTTCTTCATTCCAAGGCCAAACACATTGGAATTGACTTACATTTTGTTCGAGAATATGTCAGCAAACTCGAGTTAGATGTGCGACATGTTCCATCAATAGATCAAGTTATTGATATATTAACTAAACCGTTAAGTGGACAATCCTTTGCCAGATTCAGAAACAAAGTTCAAGTTGTTCCTTCACTAAGCTTCGATTGAGGGGGCATATTGAAAGATCACATACATCTCTCATCATACGATTTTTTATCCAGGCTCACCTTATTCAACACCACTAGATTACAACACCAACATGTTTGAACTATGGATTCTAATTTCCCCTTAATATTCCTTTGTGTGTGTAGAGGGAAGGGATTACCAGCTGCTAACCTCCATACTAGTTTCTTATTTTGGATATAGTTACTAGTTATTATTCGTATGGTACTCATTGTATAAATATGCTAGTACCAGCCTCCTAGATTGTATCCAAAAATATATTATATTTTTTGTGCAATACTATGATTATATCTTGTATCAGGCAATGTTATTGTTCTTCTATACCTCTTTCCCCACATAATGTCACAATTAATATTGTACAGGAGAATTGAAGAGTGTGCACTAAATAAAACAATACCAACATCCTCTCCTAGATATGTGTCTTCTAATGTAATGGGACATTCTTTCATGTATTGTGGAATGCCTTGCAGACCTCACGTGTGTGGATCCCGTGTATGGCTCCCCAAGAAACTATCTTATGGTATACTTTGACACATTTTTTAGACTAATTGTAAATGCATTGAATTAAAGGTTTATTTTAAGGTTTCATTAATACTAATTTGAGTGGAATGTTAATGATAGGAATAATTTAATTTCTAACTTCTTTTCGTATTTTTTATATTAAAAAACTCTTCTTGTTGGATTTGAATATCCAAATGGACCTTTATATAAATATATAGTAACTAAAATAAGATATATATGATGCATCTTCAATTATCTTAACTGCACATGGCGAGGCCATCCGTGTTAGTAATAATTTAGAATTTCCAGATTATGTCTTTGCATAAGGCGTGGGCACGCCTTATTAGTTGACTGCAACTTTTAAGTTCATGAATCTAGAGTTAATGTAGAAGCATGGAGAATGTTCTATATTGGTTGAGGTGCATGTAGATGGATGAGTCCATTGGTGTTACTACATTAAATTAGCTAGTTTGAAGGGTCTTTTATGCATCTATAAATATCCATATGTACTTAGAATTTTGCAAGACATCAAGTTTATAAAATTGCTCTTCCTCCTAAAATTTTCTTCTACTTTTATATAGTTTATTTTTCTAACAAAGTGGTATCCAGAGCCATATAATCCTTTGAGATGGCAAACAATGGAGTAGCTTCATTCCAATTCCCTCATCTCACAAAAGAAAACTATGAAAAATGGTGTCTACGAATGAAAGCCTTGCTTGGCTCCCAAGATGTATGGGAGGTCGTAGAGAAGGGATATGAGAAGCCTCAAAATGAAGCTACGTTATCTCCAACCGAGAAGGATACTTTGTCAAAGACAAAGAAGAAGGATCAACAAGCCCTCACCCTCATCCATCAATGTTTGGATCATCAATGTTCGAGAAGGTAGCCGACGCTACTACTTCAAAAGAAGCTTGGGAGATTTTGGCAAAATCTCTACAAGGTGTTGATAAAGTGAAGAAGGTGAGACTTCAATCACTAAGGGATGATTTTGAAGCTTTGAAGATGAATGAATCCGAAGCGATTTCGGATTATTGTTCAAGGGTGAAAGTTGTTGTGAATCAATTAAAGAGATATGGAGATAAAATTGAAGATGTACGCGTAGTGGAGAAAATTCTTCGTTCCTTGACTCCAAAGTTTGATTATATTGTGTATGTCATTGAGGAGACGAAAGATCTAGATTCTATGAGCATTGAAGAATTGGAGGGTTCTCTACAAGCTCATGAAGAAAAGATCAAGAGGAGACAAGAGGAGCCATTGGAGCAAGTTCTCAAAGTTAAAGCTACTTTGAGAAATGATGCAGAAAAGAAAAATAACTTCAAAGGACGTGGACGTGGACGAGGTTATGAACGAGGAAGAGGTCATGCAAATAACCAAAATAGGCCTGGAAGAGACAGTGGAGACAACTACAACAATGAAGAAAGAAACCAACCATCACAAAGAGGCCGTGGAAGAGCAAGAGGAAGAGGACGATACTATTATCAAAGATCAAATGAAAGGAGGTATGACAAGTCTAAAATTGAATGTCACAGTTGTCATAGACTTGGCCATTTTGCCTAGGAGTTCTGCACCAATAATTACGATGCTAAAGAAAATGCCAATCTTGTTGACGATAAGCAAGAAGTGGAAGAGTCGACGTTGTTGTTAACAATCAAAGATGACGAGAATGACAACAACTGTCTGTGGTACTTGGATAATGGTGCTAGCAACCACATGTGCGGATATAGAGAAAAGTTTGTAGAGTTAAATGAGAATGTGAGAGGTAATGTCTTTTTTGGAGACTCCTCAAATATCCATATTCAAGGGAAAGGTACAATTCTCATTTCTTCCAAAGATGGCAGCCATAAATTGATCTCCGATGCTTATTATGTGCCTAAATTGAAAAGTAATATTTTGAGTTTGGGTCAATTTCTTGAAAATGGGTACGAGATTCTCATGAAAGACAATTGTCTTTGGCTACGAGATCAGAATGCCAATTTGCTTGCTAAAGTGGTTATGTCAAAGAACAGGATGTTCAAATTGAACATGAAATCAATTGATGCAAAGTGTTTGAAGGCTAATGTGCAAGATGTAGCATGGCAATGACACATGAGATTTGGACATTTGAATTTTGAAGCTCTTAAGGCAATGGGAGAAAATAATATGGTGAGAGGGATGCCTTCAATTAACCATTCCAATCATTTGTGTGATGCATGTCTTATCGGAAAACATACAATAAAAAGTTTTCCAAAAGAAGCAACATGGAGAGCGACCAAGCCACTTGAACTTGTGCATACGGATGTGTGTGGACCAATTAATCCACAATCACTTGGTAAAAGTAAATATTTTATACTCTTTATCGATGATTTCAGCCGAAAGACTTGGGTTTACTTTCTGAAGCAAAAATCGGAAGCCTTTGCTACTTTCCAAAATTTCAAGATACTTGTTGAAAAAGAAAGTGGCTATGAAATCAAAGCTTTGAGATCCGATAGAGGAGGTGAATTCACTTCAAGGGAATTCAATGAGTTTTGTGCAACTCATGGAATTCGTCGTCCTATGACAGTTCATAGATCACCACAACAGAATGGTGTCGCCGAGAGGAAGAATAGAACAATTCTTAACATGGCCAGATGTATGCTCAAAGCCAAAAATATGCCGAATGAGTTGTGGGATGAAGTTGTATCATGTGCGGTATATTTGTCAAATCGTTCACCGACGTTGAATGTCAAAAATCAAACACCTCAAGAAGCATGGAACGGAAAGAAGCCGAATGTCGATCATTTGCGAGTCAAACTTGATGATCGAAGTGTCAAGCACGTGTTTGTTGGATATGATTATCATTCAAAAGGTTATCGGTTGTTCAACCCGAACAATGGCAAAGTTGTGATTATCCATGATGTTGAGTTCGATGAAGAAGCCACATGGAATTGGGAAGCTCAAGAAGAAAAGTCTTATGATTTTATTCCTTATTTTGGAGAACAAGATGATTTGGAGCTTAAACAGAATTCTACACCACTTCCTTCTCCAATTCCATCACCTACTTATGGAGAAAGTTTAAGTGAAAGACCACTAAAAATGAGAAGTCTTGATGACATATATGAAAGATCTCATGAAGATTCTCTTGACAATGATGAATTGTATTGTCTTCTTGCAGATAGTGAGCCTCTAACCTGATGAAGCAAGACATAACAAACGATGGAGAAAATCCATGGATGAAGAGATTAATTCAATTGAGAAAAACCATACATGGGAATTAACCACTCTTCCCAAGGGTCATGACGCTATTGGCGTCAAATGGGTGTATAAGGTGAAGAAGAATGCTAAAGGAGAAGTAGAGAAATACAAAGCGAGACTTGTAGTCAAGGGCTACAAGCAAAAACATGGAGTTGACTACGATGAAGTTTTTGCACCGGTTGCCCGCATGGAAACTGTTCGTTTTGTCATCTCTTTGGTGGCTCAAATGAAGTGGAAAATCTATCAACTCGATGCTAAATCAGCTTTCTTGAACGGCTATCTTGAAGAAGAGGTTTATATTGAGCAGCCTTTGGGGTATGTCGTAGATGGGCATGAAAACAAAGTCTTGAGATTGAAAAAGGCTTTATACGGTTTAAAGCAAGCCCCGCGAGTGTGGAATAGCCACATCGACAAATATTTCCAAGAGAACGGGTTTGTTCGTTGTCCTAATGAATATGCTCTTTACATCAAAGTTTATCATAATGGCGATGTTTTGCTCGTTTGTCTTTATGTTGATGATCTAATTTTTACAGGTAATAATCCAAGCTTATTTGACGAATTCAAGAAAGTGATGTCTTTTGAATTTGAGATGACTGATTTAGGTCTCATGTCATATTACTTGGGCCTAGAGGTGAAACAAATGGAGGAAGGTATATTTCTTTCTAAAACTGGTTATGCAAAAGAAATTTTGAAGAAGTTTAATATGATTGATTGCAATCCTGTGAACACACCTATGGAAACTGGTTTGAAGCTATCCAAGTTTGGGAATGAAGAAAAAGAAAATCTGACTTTGTTTAAAATTCTTGTGGGAAGTTTGAGATATTTGACATGTACAAGGCCGGATATACTTTATGCAGTTGGGGTAGTGAGTCGTTTCATGGAAACTCCTACTTCTACCCATATGAAAGTTGCTAAGAGGATTCTTCGCTACCTAAAAGGCACACTTGATTTTGGGTTGTTTTATACTTCATCTGATGATTTTACACTTAAAGGATTCTGTGATAGTGATTTTGCTGGAGATATTGACGATAGAAAAAGCACGTCCGGTTTTGTATTTTTCATGGGTGATTGTGCTATTTCTTGGTGTTCGAAGAAACAACCTATCGTGACATTGTCGGCTTGTGAGTCAGAATATGTAGCTGCAACTTCGTGTACTTGTCATGCTATATGGCTAAGGAAATTGTTGAAGGAGCTTCACTTATCTCAAGTAGAAGCTACAGAAATTTGCATTGATAACAAGTCGGCACAACCACTTGCCAAGAACCCGGTGTTCCATGATCGAAGCAAGCATATCGATACGAGGTACCACTTTATTAGAGAATGCATTGCGAACAAAGAAGTGGAACTTAAGTTTGTGAAGACTCAAGATCAAGTTGCGGATATCTTCACAAAACCGCTGAAGTTTGAAGATTTTCGAAGACTAAGGGCAAGACTTGGAGTGAAGAAGGAAATTCTAAATTAAGGGAGGATTTTGTTAGTAATAATTTAGAATTTCCAGATTATGTCTTTACATAAGGCGTGGGCACGCCTTATTAGTTGACTGCAACTTTTAAGTTCATGAATCTAGAGTTAATGTAGAAGCGTGGAGAATGTTCTAGATTGGTTGAGGTGCATGTAGATGGATGAGTCCATTGGTTTACTACATTAAATTAGCTAGTTTGAAGGGTCTTTTATGCATATGTACATAGAATTTTGCAAGACATCAAGTTTATAAAATTGCTCTTCCTCCTAAAATTGTCTTCTACTTTTATATAGTTTATTTTTCTAACAATCCGCCCAGTCCATTGTCAGACACATATAAGATATATATCTTCCACGAGGTTACTCGACTTAAATAGGACCAAGCACTTGCAGACATTTTCTATGGAGTGCTAGTTTGGTGTACAATACCATTATCTTCACAGAATTTAGAAAATTCACCATAAACGTATTCACCACCTCTATCACTCCTAACATTTTGATTTTTCAATTAAACTGGTTTTCTACAAGAGACTTATGAGCTTTAAACATACCAAATACTTCATCCTTAGCTTTCATCAAATAAACATGCACAAATCTAGAGCAATCATCAATGAAAGTAACAATGTATTTATTACCACCTCTTGTTAGAAAACCATTAAGGTCACACACATCCAAATGCACAAGATCAAGTAATGGAGTGTGCCTTTCAACTTTAGGAAAAGGTAATCTTGTAATTTTTACTTAATCACAAATTTCACACTTCTTATTCACAAAGTCATTACAGGAAATAAATCTATCTTTAGACATGTAACTAATAACTTTACGACTAACATGTGCCAATCTACCATGCCACAAATAATAAGAAGAGTCAATAAAATAAACAGAAACATCATTCTTTTTTTTTGATACTTAGCTTAAACAAACAATTACAAGAGTACCCTTTTCCTACAAATACACCATTGTTAGATAAGATTATATTGTTAGATTCTATTACAGCCTTCAAACCCTTCTTATTAAGAATATTCGCAGAGACAAGGTTCTTTACAACATCTGGAACATGAAGCACATTAGCACCAATTTCTTGTCTGAGGTGAAGTTCAAATGAACATCTCCCTTTCCAAGCACTTTAGCCCTCACACCATTAGCCATCACAACTTCTTGACCATCCAAAATTTTATAGTTCTTGAATTGTTCCTTGTCATTGCACACATGAATGGTTGCACCATAATCATACCAACAATCCTAAGAAGAGGTTGGTGTAGCCAAGTGAAGTTCAGTCACCGTACCAAGATATAACATTGCCTCAATTTCTGCAGTATTCTTATCTAGATTATCATTTGAAGCATTATCATTATTAACCTTTTGCTTCTGTTGAGTTTACACTCTTTCTACTTTTGTAGCAAACTCTATTTTTCTTTTTCTTGTCCACCGAATCAGTATTTTCTACCCCAAAATCTTTTAAAGTATTTGCATAGATTCTGAAATTAGCAATATCATGAATGGTATTTGCATAGATTCTGAAATTTCTACCCCAAAATCTTTTAATTTTAAAACAATCACTTACAGATTATGAATTTGGTCCGTAAGAGAAGAATTATCATCAAGTTTAAAGTCAAAATACTTTTTAATAAGGAACTCATCTGCTCTTTGCTTTTGGGATGTATATTCCCGCTCTAAAGTTCTCCAGATCTCCCGTGGGCTCTTCACAATAATGAAAATATCATATGAAGTGTCTGACAGGGTGTTCAGAATATCACCCTTGCACAATGCTTCATCTTCATGGCGTTTCTCCCTTTGTTTCTTCACTTCATTGGATTCGCCATCTTTTGGTGGAAGGATTTCTGGAAGATCCGGATTGAGGACATAGGTCACCTCTAAAGTAGTGAGTAAAAACATCATCTTAGCCTTCCACCGGTTAAAGATGGTGCCCATGCCATCAAGCCTATCCAACTTAACAAAATCTTGATTCATCATCTTGATTGCAGACTCTTGTATGGACTCCATGGATTAGCAAAATAACACTTTAAGACTGTTGGAAATATATGTGAGGTTTTGTAGGAGATGAACAAGACACCAAAAACTGAACGTGAATAATATGAAGAAGAATAAATTTTCTATATCAAACTTGAAGAAATCTGAACACAAAACAATGGAGAATCAATCAAAACAAGTCTAAGGCATAATAATCACTTTCCTTAAAGTGTTATTTGCCCCCACTACACTTGCAAATCGGGTTTGAAAAACTTCTAGGATACAATACCCACAAAGAAACAACCACTTTGCAAGTTATTTGATTGTTTATACTAGAATAAGAATGCTTAAGTTAGTTTAAGTCTGACAAAGAACACTTATTTATACAGTTTTTTGATCCCAAGACGTTTTTGGATTGAAAGGATTTAACCTTAGGAGGAGATGCAACTTTTGAGAAGAAAACATAAATTGTTCAAGTCTGCACATCAAACTCACAACTTTGCCTTCAGTTATTTAAGCAAAGCCACATCATTGCTTGGTAACTTGTCCAGACAATTTCACCATCAAAGCCGCCGATTTGATATATTTGAAACTACCAATTCAACAGTTGTTACAAAGAGGAAAGACACCGTCACATTTCTTCCCAGGGGGCTTGGACCCTTGTCTCCAACCTAACTCGGTTCGCAAAGTTGACTTTCTCTCCATTACTATGGATAAGTGTCTTTTATTGAGATGTCATGGCAATACCATTTTTAGTGGAAGATTGGATATTCTCTTCATTACGAAACTGATAGGATCTATTGTAGACACCCGAGAGACCTCCATAAGGTAGGCTAAAAGAGTAAGAGGACAAGCAAACCTGTTATATATCTCAAAAGTCTAGCTCATAACAGCCTCCGAAGAGCCTTCCCTTCATTTTGATGTGGTACTATGTAGTCCATCTACGACACCAAGATTGACTATCTCGTTCTCCGATAAGAGGGGAATCAAAAGCGAAAGGTGGAAGTAAAATCAAGTTTAGGAGTCAAGTTCTTACCTTTTGTTGATGAATATTTGAGACTTCTAGTCTTCAAAAATGAAGAGTTCTTGAGGGATTTTTCGAAAAGATTTTAATGTTCAGGTTTGAGAGTATGTAAGTGATGGAATGAAACAAAATCACTCCCTTCCTTGTTTATTTTCGGCAGCCTTCTCCCCTCTCAACACCAATAATTGTTTTTGTTTTGTTCATTTGTGTCTTGCAACGGTAATACTTGGTGGGGTATTTGATACAAGACTTTCATGTGTTGGTATGAGTCATAGAAGGTATGGGCTTAGGAAAAAAGGATTATTGATTTTTTAGTACCTGACCAATAGGCACTTTGCTGGTTTGGTACCTGACATTTTCGAGTTACCAATTTAGTACCCATACTTCACATTTTTTTTAGAAATTGGTACCTATTCACTTTTAAGGACGAAAATACCCCCAAGATTTTGTTAATTTTTATTCAAAAGTTAAGTTTTAATTAGAATTATTAAATTTAAAAAAATTGATTACTAAATAACTTGTTGTTATTTAAATTTAATTATTAAATTCTTAATTTTAAAAAATAAAATATATTAATTATTTTTTATACTCGTTTAAAAGACTAGTTAAAAATTAATATATTAATAAAAAATTGTTATAATTTTCTTACTTATTATCTTAATTTTAATTTTTTGAACTGGTCGCAGCAATGTGGGCGATTCATTATGCTTTTGTGAAGGGTTGAACACAACTTTGGCTGAAGTCGGATTCGATATATGTGGTGAACTTGCTGGAGAAGAGATCTGTTGAAGTCCCATGGCGTCACCTTAGCAAATGGTGTTACACTTTGCATCTTCTCTCACTGATAGACTTGGTGGTCTCACATATTTTTCGGGAAGTTAATCGGGTGGCAGACATGTTGAGCAAGAAGACGGACTATGGTACATGGTGCGGCGTCCCGCCAGAGGAGCTCACACAATATTTCACTGATGACTATGTTGGCCAGTCCAATTATAGGTTTGTTAGCTAGCGCGTCCTGGATTCTTTTATCATTGTTTGGACGCATATTTCCATTATGGAGGGTACTCTTTTTCCTACCAAGGGTTTTCCCCACAAGGGTGGGTTTTACCTTGGGAGGTTTTAACGAGGCCCCAACCATTTAGCCATTTGGTCGGCTTGTGACCATTTCACTTTGTTTTCGATTTTATTTAGAGGCTTACTTCTTTGGCTACCTGATTAGCCTGTGATCAGGATGACTCTTTTTTTTCATTTTTATATATCTTCCTATTTATTCTAAAATAATCTTAATTTTAATTTTTAAATTATTTAATTTTCATTTTAATTTTTAAATTTAATTAACTAAACTATTTTTTTCGATTAATTATATTTTAATTTATGTTTATTAATTTACTAATTTAATGTAATAAATTTTATTTTTTTCTAAAAATTCATTAATATATATTGAAAATTATTTTTATTTTTCATTAATTAAATTAATTAAAATTTTAGTTGATTTTATAATTTAAATAAGTATACTGAAAAAATTTATTTTTAGTATACTTATGTTTCCTGGGGGCATTTTCGTCCCTAAAAGTGAATTGGTACCAATTTATAAAAAAATATGAAGTATAAGTACTAAATCGGTAAGTCAGAAATATTAGGTACCAAACAAAGAAAGTGCTATAGGTGAGGTACAAAAAGTAATAACCCATAAAAGAATTGGGAATTTTTGTAGGAACTTGTGGGAGAATATTTGAATGAGATATAAAACAAGTCGGGCTTGAATTTTGTCCCCTCATCCTCATGTGGCCGTCCACCCTCTCTCATGCCACCTCATTTTTATAAATCACTTATCATAAGTCAAGTATCTTATTAGCTATATCTATCACTTATATAATAAGTCATTTAAGTTATAATGTGTCTAATAATTCTTAAGTATAGTATCATCACTTATCATCTAAGTTTCTAAATAATCTAGAACTAATTAATACAAGTGTATAGTATCAACTAAGCAATTAAGTAAATTATAAAATTTATTTAAGAAATTTGAATATGTAGATATATAATATTTTCAAAACTTATAAATTATAATCATGGTATCATATTACTAGTATGAGCACATATTAATGAAGACCACTTGGAAAATTTAAGCAAGCACTTGACCACACAAAATTTAAAACGATAACATAGTGTGCGAAATTTTAATATGACAATTATTCAAGAATGACGTGTTAAACATAGTTGTGAAAATACATATCATCTAATTAAATTTGAATCTCGAACGTAGACATTATAAAAATATCACTACAAGAAAATTACAAAATAGCTACGGAAACTAGAAACGGATTATGTACGTAGCTAATTAGCGAAAAATTATTAACGGAATAACGACATAAGTAGACAGAAATAGATTTTAAAGAAATAGCGATGGATTAGCGACGGATTAACGACAGATTTAACGATGGAAATATTTTGTCGCAAAATACGTCGGTGAATGTAGCAGCAATGGTGATGCAAAATCTTTTTGACAAGCTAGTGACAACATTGTGACGGGTTATTAGCGACAGATTCTTATACGTTGGTAAACTGAAATGATCATATTTATATAGCGCCGAATTTTTAACCGTAGCTAATTAACGATGGAAATCTTCCGTGGCCAAAACAAAGATGAGAAAGCATCGTCTTTTTTAAAATCCAACATTAACATTAAATTCATTTCTCCACGAATCTGAAACGAAAATCTTCTCTCACATTACACAAAGTCGACATTTTGAGAGTTCAAGCAAGAAAAAAAAATGGATGACACCTATGAAGAATGCTTCAACACTAGTAAACAACAAGGTAACCAATTTTCTCACCTTTCGATTGTTTATATTGTCCATTTTTTATTGAATCCAATTAAAATTTGATTCGCATTTTTCTAAAACAATCATTCGATTCATCATTTCATTTTTTATTTGTATGTTCACCCAGAAATTTGCATATGCGTGTCTATAATCTTGCTTATTTGTGCCAATGAATATGCTTATAATTATGAACATACTTGCTAATCCAGGAAAAATTCAATTCTTCATCCCCATTTTTTTTTGTATGTTTACCCAGAAAGTTGCTTATTCGTGTCTATAATCTTGCTTATTTGTGCCAAAGAATATGCTTATAATTATGAACATACTTGCGAATCCAGGAAAAATTCAATTCTTCATCCCTGTTTTTTTGTATGTTTACCCAGAAAGTTGTTTATTCGTGTCTATAATCTTGCTTGTTTGTGGCACTGAATATGCTTATAAGTATGAACAAACTTGGGAATGCAGAAAATTCAATTCTTGAAGAGCAGTCGAGTCAAGAGCCGACTTAGTCGAGTCGAAGAGAAAGCAATCAAGGCCCAGCAGAAATTGAAGAGATGTTGTGGGAAATGTGGAGAAATAGGTTCGCACAATAGCAGAACGTGCGACAAGTGGAATTCACTCTTATTGACGTTATTGTTGAAGTGCATGTTTGATACTGTTTATTAAAGCATTTGATATTGCTTATTAAGGCATATTTTACCGCTTAATATTTATGTTTATTTCAAATTTTGTAATTATTTGTTTGGTACAATCGTAAAAATTGTTCCTAACAAATGAAAAAGGGCATGTGCTCGATAAAAAATGTTGTGACTGCCTGTTTATTTATTTTTAACACCACTTATTCACATATTACAAATTGCATATGATTTCTTATTGTAATGCTTTTTAATACTTTGTACATTGCTTATTTGTTACTGTTGTAATGCTTTTCGACTAAAAGAAAAAAATGAATATAATTGATATTGCTAACAGTATAAATTGCCATGAAGATCATTGCTTACAAGTCAATTGACTTCTGCTTACAGAGCATTTGAATCTTGCTTACAAAATATTTGAATACTGCTAAAAGTATAAGATACTTGAAAAGATAAAAATGTGTGCAAGGCAATTGACTTCTTGCTTACAATAAAGTTGAATTCTGCTTATAGACGAGTTGAATTTTGCTTACATAAGCAACTGATTTCTGCTTTGCAGAAATATAACAACCATGAACTAACACAACGGTAATAATAAAAAAAAATTCAACATCAACTACAAGTACGTCAAAAACCAACTAAATTTAAAGTGGCTATAAAACACTCCAATAATCAACACTTTGATCAAAAGTACGAAGCAACAAACGTTTCAGAATGATCCTATTTCATTTTGGCAAACTCCTTCGCCCGTCCCAAGACCGCCTCCCTCTGCTCATTCATTGCATCCAAACATATTGCAGCTGTATACTTTCTACGCATCATCAATAGTTGCGCCTCGCCGTTTTTTCGGAGCCCCCTATCCCAGTTTTTGTCCCTTGCATCTCTTCAATTTCTCGTAGGCCTTGATTGCTTTCTCTTTCGACTCAAGTCGCTCCCGACTCATTGCTCTTCAAGAATTGAATTTTCTGCATTCGCAAGTTTGTTCATACTTATAAGCATATTCATAGGCACAAACAAGCAAGATTATAGACACGAACAAGCAACTTTCTGGGTAAACATACAAAAAAAAAACAGGGATGAAGAATTGAATTTTTCCTGGATTCGCAAGTATGTTAATAATTATAAGCATATTCTTTGGCACAAATAATCAAGATTATAGACACGTATAAGCAACTTTCTGGGTAAACATACAAAAAAAATGGGGATGAAGAATTGAATTTTTCCCGATTTTCTGGGCCGCTTCTTCTGAGGAAATTTCAAGATGCCCTGAGTGATGTTCAACTCCTACTTGATTTTTGACCAATTGATGAGATTGAGTTTTTGATTTTCGAACGAAAGGTTTTACGGCAATTTGTGGTTTTTCACTTTGCTGGTATTTTCTCACGGTAGGGATGACCAAGGACTTCTCGTGGTAAGGATGAGTTTGGAGACGGTTTGCAGGGAGAAAAACCCTTGAAAATGAAAATGGAGATGGATTTTCTCACGGTAGGGATTATTTGGGAGACGGTTTGCAGAGAGAGTTCTGGTGTTTGCAGGGAGAAGAACTCTTCTGACTCTTCATTTACCAAGTTGGAGAAGATATGGAAGATTTGGGATAAAACACGTTTCCTAAAACCGTTCCTAAATTATAGCCCACTCCCAAAAATAACTTCCCTCCCAAAATCAGATTTTAATTAAATTACCAAAACAACCCTTTTTTATTAAGTTATATGTTAAAAAATGGTAAAATCTATTTAATCTCAACCGTTTAAAAATTAAATCAAGGTCTCAGATTTGGTCTCGTGTACTTACCTAAGATATGTGGACTCACCTGATCCAAATCCTATATATATATATATATATATGAAAGTTGCAACAAGGCGTTACTTTGTATTTACTACAAGTAAATTCTAGAGATTATTTCTATTAGAGCATTTAAATTGTGTACTTAGAAAACAATTTCTAAACTATGACGTAGTTGTGACATTTCACAGAGAGTTCTTAGAACTGATTGTTGGAGGTGTTGCACATGATGGGAGTAGCTAGATTGTGTTGTTAATGCTATTATCTATGTTTTGTTGTTTAAGGAAATAAGTTCATCGATTACAAGTTAAGTAGAAGTATCAACACTGGCTTCAACTCATTAGAAGCAGTAAATAATTATTGATATATGGTACACAATGGCTTCAGCCATAATCAAATTCAATTTCTCTGTGTTTCTCAATATTGAGTTCTTAGAATTCTTATTTGTAACAAAACTAGCCAGGTTTCCTTTAATTTTTTCCTGTAACATGTTTTTCATTTTAATCTGGTATTGTTATTCGACAGCCTAAAGATACATAATTCTGAATTGAGTTTTAATTTTGGTTTTGAATTAGTTTCTAATGTAAAAATCTTTTTGGTATTTATATAAACAATTCATCTTAGCAGATTCTGCTCCTATGCAACTGACACCAGACTATAACGGAACACTCGTGTGCTATGCTAATGGAGGATCTGAATCTCGATTTAATCTACCTGACTCTAAGGGAAGGTAGATTGCAAAATTAGCCTTCTTTTACTAAATATCCTAGTGAGAGTTCTTTTCATGATATTCTATTCATTTGATCTAGTTATTCTTCATGAATTGTGATCGCTTTTCTGATAGATGGTCGTGAAAGTAGTACGAATTCTACTACAACAATTGTTTCAATTGATATCTTCTTTTACTAAAGGGAAGAATTGTATCTTTGTTTGTGTCTATATTCGAATTTCTTCGTAATAGGTGGAAGTTGTGCTTGAATACTATACCACATGGCATGTTTCGTTTCTTGTACTATGCTTATGTCTGTATTCGTATTTCTTCCTAATAGGTGGAAGTTTGTACGAATCCTGATTGTGTCTTTTTTTGTAACTCTGCCTTGCATAGAGATAAAACAAAATTGGGATATAATAGCACAGTGCATCTTAGAATAAAAAAGACTGCTGCACTAAACACATCTTTCAAAGTTAAACAAAAAACTTTTCATACAAAATAAAACTTGCATTTAATTTGGAAAGCAGTGTATGCATGTGTTTGCACCATTAGTCTTATACTCTTAGTATTTAAATACTTCCTTCCTCCTCAAGCTATGTTATAGATCTTGAACATTGTTCTTTGGGTTAATCTTGTGAGTTTACTTGTGGCATGTTTTCTTCTGTATCCACATAAACCATTTGGTGTTGTCCTGCATTTTAACCAAGAACTGGTTGTGGTGTGAAGTCCTTAGTGGTATTGTTTTGTTGTTTTTAATATTCAGGGGAACTTTTCTTCATCACTGATAGGAAGATTGGGTTTTGGAACTTTTCGTTTGTATCCACCGAAGATTGTTGAGCATGGTGGTCTGTTAGCATCCCATGGACGCTTCTGATCCTGCTGGTCATTTTTAGATGTTGCGTTTGTTGTATTTTACATAGTGAACTGTAGTTTGATCATCTGACGTTATTAGTTGTAGTTTAGATTGTATACTTATTCGACATAGTATCGAATATACTTTGTTATATTAGACTGTATTTTAGGTTTGACAATTGTATTATTTACGTGTTTAAATTATAATAGTTTGTGGAAAATTTATTTATTTAGTGGTAAAACAGGTGTATCATAGTTACTTACATGATTTGAATATATTTTAAAAAATAAATAAGAATTACCCATCAGTAAAACAAGACTCAAAACTAACCATGAGAAATGCGATATAAATTAGACTAATTTTAGCGACATATTGATTTTCGTTGCTAAATTTAATGACGGACAAACTGTCGATAAACTGTCGCTACCGTTGCTATTTTTAGCGACGGCTCTATTTTGCTTCGTTAGCTTTTTAGCGACCAGCATTTTAACTACGGATATTTTTCGTCGCTAATCTGTCGCTAAACTGAATAGTGACGGATTTTTTATGTTTAGCGACGGATATTTCCATCGCTATTTTTGACTTTTCTTATAGTGTATGGGGTCTCACAATGATGGCATTGCATGTAGGTTGTTGTTAGGGTCCTTAGCGACTAGGTCTTCTGGCGGGTTAATACAATTTTCTTGTTTATAATATGTCTTGGCTTTTGCAAGTGCTTGATATGTTGTTGGTTCCTTGTACTATGTGATTGATCAAGGATTCAACATCACCAGCACACACAATAGTGTGTTGTGGTTAACAAGTTAATCCTTAAATTGTATGAGTTTGTTTTACTTCTTAAACAAGTTAAGTTATGAGTGAGATGAATGCCTTATGGCTTGGAATAATTTGTGTAGTAAAAAGTCAGAAAGTGGTATGGGTTTCAAATGCATCCATGAATTCAACCTAGCCCTTCTTGGCAAGCAAAGGATGGCGATTGATATCTAATGAGAGTTCATTGATGGTAAGGATTTTCAAAGCTAGTTACTTCCCCCCATCAGATTTCTTCTCTGGGGAATTGGGGAATAGTCCTGGCTATGTCTAGCCTAGCATAGTGAGTGCCAAACATGGTAATAGGTACTATATGTGGAAGGTAGGATATGGGAAGCAAATTCGTTTTTGGAAGGACCCATGGCTTCAACACTAAGATAACTTTTGAGTCCACACTACAGTGGGAATGAGTGGATAATATTAGAGTTCATAATTTGATGAAACCAAATAATTTGGAATAGGACAAGGATCTTATCAGACACGTCGCAACACACGGACCAGTCATTGCTCAAGTCATTAGATACCCGGAAAGAGCACCAATGGCTTTTCCTGAATTGGGGGTTTGAGTTTGATTGGAAGTTGGAGTCTCGTTCATTCGCCCTGCCCTACCAAGACTAATCTAATTCCTTCTTAAGCTCTTACTCCTTCGGACCCTCGTTGGACTTTATGGGAGTTCTCAACCCTACCATGTAATGACAAAACTTTTTATAATGCTAGAGCTGCAGGTATAGTTCTAGTGGCTCCCTATTAAGGAGCGAGGATCCCATCCCAAACTAATCTTAGATTATGCTTTCTAGATTGATGGTGCAGAGCGAAAGCATAGCCTCCATGGTTTAGCAAACTCAGCTGCACCTCTATGTGAGATCAACGATTTCGCATGGCTAATCGTATGTCAGGGATCAAAAACTTATTTTGAAATTTCCTATTTCTGTTTCCAAAGGTGATGATTCACGTATGTAACCAAATAATTTGGACTGGGGATCATAAAGGGTTAAAAACAGCTACAAATTTTTTGGGATAAGACCTATCATTTCCCTTTATAAATTCGGAGTTTAATGGAAAAAAATTTGGTCCTTTAAGGTTCCATTGAAGGCTAAAAATACGTCAAGATTGTTTGCCAACAAGAACCATGTTATTAGACAAACATGTTAATGTTCTCATTTCCTGTCATGTATGCAATAATGAAGCTGAAACGATTTTTCATATTTTCTTGGCACGTCCATTTTTTCGGCATTGTTGGAATCAGTTTTCTACTGCTATTTCCATTGGTGGGTCTTTTTGTTTTCTGGAATGTATAAATTCAGTATGGTCAGGCCTATCTCTGGATGATAAAAAGAGGTTGGTTATGATTATTTGGGCATTGTGGAAAAAAAAAATAGACGAGGTGGTATGGAAAGGTGATTCAGTTTGATCTATGGAGATAGACTCTTTATATATGTTTCAGGGTATTAGAAGTGTAAAACCACATAATTCATATTTTAGAGGGGTGGTGGATGATTGTTTGTGTCTATCGAAAGACCTGCCATTGGTCTCTAGTGTCTTTGTTAGGAGGTCCGTGAATCATGTGACTCATGCTTTAGCTAAAGCTACATATTCTGTGCCTGGCGTCGTGTCTTGGGATGATAATCCCCCATCTTTTATTTGTAATCTTCTGCAGTTGGACTTGAGTTAGTAATGAAATATTTCCTATTTTTTTCAACAAGAATAAAAAGGTTATGAATGCACGAGTTTTTTAATATAACACATTACTATGTATCAGGCCAAAATTGCCTGTATACCCTCGCTAATATGGCAAATTACCAAAGTACACAGGGATCCGCAACTTTCATATTCGGGTCATGACCCGACCTGAGGTCAAGGGTCAAGTCGCCCCGTGACCCAATACCATTGATTATGCAGTGTTCTGATAGGTGGACCTAGGTGTTCTTGACACGTAAAATTAGGTTGTACGACCTACTGAAGTCAAAACCTATAAATACCACACAGTTCTCCTTGCTACAGGTATCTATTTATTGTTAGTCATCTCACTCTTCAGTTTCTTAGCGACCTTACATCCTGTAACTACCTTTAGCATCGGAGGGGGTCCACCCAGCTAGCCTAACATTCACGCTTTTACAGTCCTGAACCAAAGTACCTAGGCTCGAGACGAAACAACCCAAGCTAAAGTACATCTGATTTATACACCCAAATCAGTTTGTATCGTCTATGGGAAATTAGGTCCAATTGAATATGGAGGAGACACCAAAGAAGATGAAAGAGACCCCACCTCGGGGAGGATCTCCATCCTTGCAAATCCAGGAGCAACATCAAAAAGAAGCTGAATATCCAATGATCAACATGCGGACAAGTGACATTGAGAAAATGTTAGAAAGAATGTTGTATGAAAGAGAGAAAAGGGGAAAAGCCACAATGGTCTCCCCCTGAGGGAGTTACCTAGGGAAAAAGATGTTGCGTTTGTAGAAGAGAATCAGGGACTAGATGACATTGAAGAAGTAGTTAGTCGGTTATCTCCATAGGCAAAGCAACCCATAGTAGCCCATGGCAAGCCTCCGAAACCCGTGGACATAACGAGCTTAGCGAACAGATCGAGCAGGCCACTCGAAAATTGGATAACTTGAAGTGGAGGGGGTCGTTACATCCGCTCTGCAAAAGAGAAGATCCCTCTTCTCGCCGGAAATCCTAGCAGAAGTTGTCACTACGAACTTCAAATTATCCAATCTCCCTTAGTACGATGGGTATAAGGATCCTCAAGAGCACCTAATTGCCTTTGATCATGTGATGCAGCTCTATAGACAATCAGACGCAATGAACGCTAGGATATTCATCATTACACTGAAGGGGAAGGCACAAGAATGGTTTACTGGACTCCCAATAGAAACCGTAGTGTCTTATGAACAATTGGCAAGGAAATTCCTATACCAATTCTCAAGACAAAAGCGAACTCGAAGATTGGTGACCAACATTTTCACTATTAGATATGCTGAAGGGGAACCACTCTGGGACTTTATCAATAGGTTCAACGACTAAGCCTCTCGAGGTGTAGGACATGAGGATCGATATGATGACAAACATATTGGTCCATGCCTTAAAGACAGAGCACTGTCATTGGCCTTAGCCCATGACTTCCCAGCATATAAAGAGGAACTAATGGGAATGACCCATCGGTATATTCAAGAGGAAGAGATGGACGAGCTGAAAGATCATGAATGGCCAGTGCGCTATACAGTTTAGTAGGTACACCCTGCTAAATGTTCCCCGAATGCATGCGTTAATGCCAATTATGGGAAACAATATGTTGAAATTGCTGAAAAAATTAGGGCAACCTCGGGAAGAAGAGATACTGGAAAATACTGCCATTTCCATAAATATCATGGTCATGACACAAAAGAGTGCTTCCATCTAAAAGACTAAATAGAGAGGCTTATCCAGCAGGGATATCTTTTGTGAGAGTAAAAGAAAGCGAACCAGAGGACAGGAGGAATGGGAAGGACGCAAGACCGGGATCTCCACTGAGGAACAAGTCGCACAGAAGGTTTGAAGCTCGTTTCCCAGCAAGGGAAAGAGCAGACCGACCACATGAGCGATCCGGAGCGAGGCGAGATCAACAAGATAAAAACCTCCCTCATAGAAGAGTAATACAGAGGATAGTTGGGGGCCCGAGCAGAGGCGGTTCTCAAAGTGCTAGAAGAAAAAATATGCAAATCCTAGCTCATACCCTTAAGCGAGCTCTAAATATCCCGAACATATAAGAAGTGAATCCAATCACCTTTGATAGTCGTGACTTCGCTGGAATAGAAACAGGTCAAACGGCCCTATGGTGATAACAATAGACATCGCAAACTTTGCAGAACAGAAGACTCTGATAGACATTTTTAGCTCAGCGAATGTGATCTTCCTACAAGTTCCAAAAAGGATAGCGTTAGATATGGTAATGTTACAACTCGTGGACACACCTCTAATCGGATATAGAGGAAGCTAGGTTATTCCATTGGGTACCATCGACCTCCCAACTCGCTCCGATCCTTGCCATATAGAAAGATGGTCATGATTAAATATTTGGTAGTCCGTGCTCCCTTTACGTACAATGTTATCCTTGTGAGGCCATGCCTAAATCAATTTCAAGCTATAGTATCTGCGTACCATTTGAAGATGAAATTCCCAACCTCTTATGGAATTGGTGAGGTATGCGAAGATCAGAAAATGCAAGGGAATGATATAATTTGTCACTAAAAAAGAAGAAAGGAGAAAGGGGGTTAGAACCATCAGGCAAATCACCCGAGAAGAGAAAGTAGGAAGAAGCACAAAAATGCAAGAGTGATGGAGTGTATAATTGAGCCCACTAAGCAGTACAAACGGTGGAACTGGATCTTATGACTATCCGATTCTTGAAAGAGAACACAAATATTTTTGCATGGAAAACGTCAGATTTCAAAGGCATTATCCCAGTGATGGTAGTACATTGCCCGAATGTCAACCCAGATGTAAAGCCCATCAAGAAGAAGAATCGAAGCTTTAGAGGAGAGAGGATACGGATAATAGAAGATGAGGTCAATAGGCTCCTCGATGCTGGGAATGTTGTTGAAATTCAATTCACTAAATGGCTTTCAAATTTTGTGATAGTGCCAAAAACGATGGGGAAATAGAGGATGTGCACAGACTTCAATGACCTAAACAAAGCATGTCCTAAAGATCCATACCCGTTGCCTCGCATCGACCTCCTAGTGGATTCAAAAGTAGGATGCACTTTGTTAAGCATGATGGATGCCTATTAGGTTATCACCAAATTTTCATGGTCGAAGGACCGAGATAAGTTCTCGTTTGTCACGGATAAGGGGGTATACTTTGCTATAGGGTGATGCCATTTGGGCTTAAAAATGGGGAAGCAGAATACTAGTGTTTGGTTAACCTCATGTTCAAAATGAAATTGAAGACGATGGAGGTGTATGTCGATGATATGCTAGTGAAAAGCAAAAAACAAATAGATCATCTAGAGCACTTGAAGCAATCTTTCAATATTATGTGAGATTACAAGATGAAATGAATGCGAAAACGACCCAGGGTAAAATGTCATGGCTCTTGCACATCAATGGCTCATTTGTAGCAGTCGAAGGAGGAGTTGGAATCTTGTTGCACGCCCAGATTCCTTTGAGGTAGAGATCACATTAAAACTTAACTTTGAAGTCATGAATAATGAGGCCGAGTATGAAGCCCTGATCACCGGATGAAGATAGCACACAAGTGCAATGTCAGGAAACTCGTTACTTACACCAACTTCGGTTAGTGGATACGAAATGGAGAGTTCCTTCAAGGCCAAGGATAAGTCTCTGTTTAAGTATCTAGGTCGACCAAGGAGTTGGTAGAAAATTTTGAATCTTTCCAATTACAACAGATCTCTAGAGAGGAGAATCATAGAGCAGACCCCTCAGCACGCTTCGCTAGTGCGATATTGGGTTCGATCTCAAGGAAGGTCGTAGTACTGATAACGAAGCATTCCAAAGTGAAATAAAAAAGCGGACCCATAGACCACTATTCAAAAAAGGTTTTGATACTTCACATTGGAGCCTAGGTACACTAGATCAAAGGGATCAAGGAATTTTGTAAAATGGGAACTCTGCCAGTAGATTCGGCAAAGCAAGGAGGATACAAACCGAAGTACCTAAATTCCAAATAATAGGAGAAGACATGTACAAGAGGTCATATGGGACCTTTTGTTAAAATGCTTATTGTCGGAAAGCGCAATGAATGAGGGGAAATCCATGAGGGAAATTGTGGAAACCACTCTAGAGGTCGCTCACTAGCTCAAAAAATCCTAAGGTAAGGATATTTTTGGCCCACCATGGTGAAGGACGCCGTGGAGTTGCCAAAAATTGCGAAAAATGCAAGTTCCATGCTAACCTAACTCACCAACTAGCAGCTCTATTAGAGACAATCCCTATTGCATGCCCATTCGGCCAGTGATGGATTGATATTATAGGACCTCTTCCTGTGGCATGGGCGCAGAAAACATCCGTCTTAGTGGCAGTGGAATATTTCTCGTAGTGGATCGAGGTTGTGGCAGTGTTCAAAATATCAGAGCACGAAGTCATGGACTTCATATTGAAAAATATCATTAGTAGATTTGGGCTCCCTTGAACCCTCATTTCAGATAATGGAATGCAGTTCCAGGGAAAGAAAATTCGAGCATCGTGTGAGAAGATAAAGGTTCGGAAAAACTTCACAGTAGTGAGAAATCCACAAGCCAATAGCCAAACCGAGGTGTCAAATAGAATTATATTGGAACATTTGAAGGCTAGGTTAGTTGTGGTGAAGCTGTAGTGGGTATATGTTAGGAAATTTATTTGTTAGATTTTGATGATACCATGTAAAACTTAAACTAAGAAGTTGGCACCTCATTTTCCTTGTAATTTGAATTGTAAAAGATAGAACTGAAAGAGCTGAGTTAAGTCAGCTACATCGAAGATTACAAGAAGTCAACTTGGACTAGAATCAAGACTCATTGTGTGTCACCAGTGTGGCCAAGAAGGAAGTCAAAGACTCGACTGAAGGAGTATCAACTGAGGAACAAATGTGTGAAGTATCGTCAAGTCAACTTAAAGAGCCAAGTCTATCAATTAGAGTGACAGTTGAGTCAATCCTATGACTGGAGCAGACTCACGTCACCTAGGGTAAAGGCAACAGTCAAGTGAAGACAACTGACTTAGACCCGTTGGAATAAAGTCAAGAATATTACTCGATATAGTAATATGTCATGCTGCCAGGTCTAAAAGTGGTTTTCCCAGAATTGTGCAAAAGGAATGAACCAATGGGAAACACTGCACCTTGTGTCAGACGCCTGCAAATCTGAAATGCCATTTAATACGAGGAAAGGTCAACATCACAAAGGTTGCAGACCAAGACAAGACAAGCCAACAACCACAGAGTGACATTTGAAATTAGCCTATCTCTTCAACGGGCAAAATTTCAAATGTGCACTATAAAAGGCTAAGAAAGCTATTGATAGAAGGTTACCTGAACTACGAACGAACAAGCAATATTCAAGCAATTAACCTGAAAATTCTCAAAGCTTATCAAGATAGTCCTCAAGCCTGAAACTCGAAGAAACTCGATCCAACACACACTGTGAAGGAAAGGTAATTTCAAACTGTTGAAGAGGAAATCATTTGAAAACAAAACAGAGGTCTACTTCCAAGTTGAAGGATTGTAGTAAGGTTCAAGGTCGAACCAAAAATCAAGTTTTTTGGAGGGCTTCTTGATCAAATCCAAGAACTTGAAGAAGTGAGTTGTAGTAGCCAGACAGTTGCCTCGTGAATAAGCTGAGTCGCAAGAGAAGCGAGCTGTGTGATCAAAGCCGTCTCAAGACTGATAACTGCTTTGTAAACTGATGTGTTACATATTGGATTCCTCCAGAAGTTGGAGAAGAGAGGATTAGAAGAATTATCCCATCTTCGAATCTCTATAAAATATTTGTGTCATTTACTTTAAGCAAATTTACTTTCCTGCATATTTACATATATATGTTGTTAGAATTATATTTGCTATCCAACTGATAAATAACAAAGTGCTAAAAATCAAGTGTTAAAAACAAGCTTAAAACAAATCAAAGGGTGTTAAGTCTTCCAATTAAAAACTAAACCAGCCAAGTTAAGTATTTGGCTTAAGCAGCCAAGTTATACTATCTGTTAATGTTATGAGTATTGGCAATTTTGTGTTTATCTGCACAGTGCAAAATCCAGTGTTATAACACTGCAGTGCAACACTTTCTGCGCGAATCAAAGAAAGAATGATGGTGGTAAAGGCATTAAGTGTAGAGAATGTGGAGGTTTTGGACACATTCAAGCTGAATGTGCGAACACCTTGAAGAAGAATGGAAAATCATTCACCACATCATGGAGTGATGATGAACCAGAATATGATGAAGAAGAAGACAACGTGAGCAATCAAGTTGCCTTCACTGTGATAAAAGAAGAGGTTGGTTATAATCAAACGTACCCCAGTGCTACTTCTGGTGTTACAACACCAATCAGGTATAACTATAACTTTCCTTTTACTGAAACGTGTCTAAATTCTGTACTTCTTGCAGAGAAGAACAATTCTGACACTGAAAGCTCAGAGGATGAGTCCGACCTAGATGAAGAATCAAGAAATGAGGAACTAAGAAGAATTTATCAAAAGATGCTTGACAAATGCGAATTAAATCGACAAGACAAATATGACTGGAGAAAAAGTTGTGTCTCTTCTTCTGAAAAAAGAGATACTCAAGAGGGAAGTAGTTGAGCTCGAAAGACTTGCTACCGATAGGAGAGAAGAACTTGTCAAAGTAAAGAAAGAACTCAGTGACATGACTAACTCTGTCAAGAAACTCGACTAGGAAAGGAGATTAGATGAAATTCTATCTCAAGGAAAATCTCAACAAGGTCGTGCGGTATTGGCTTTAATTCTAATTTTAACAAAAACATTGCGAATAAAAAGATAAATTCTAAGACTTTTTTTGTTAAAGAAGGGACATCTTTCAACAAACCGGGAAAAGAAACAATGGCTTTGTTCCTATATGTCATTATTGCAATCGTCCTGCCACATAAGAACTAAGTGTTATCGTCTTCAAAAACACATTAGGCAAGGCAGAGTGCAATCTCAAGTGTACCAACATCGGAAAGAAGCACTCCTCGTTTTAAAATAAATTTATCAAACAAACCCAAGAAAATCAAGGTTAGGAAGGATGAATTCTCTTGCTATGTTGTGCACACCTCTTTGAAAGCCAATGTAACTGAATCCTGGTACTTTGATAGTGGATGCTCCCGTCATATGACCGGAGAACTTGAGAAACTGACTGAGTTTGAAAAACATGAAAATGGATTGGTTGCTTTTGGTGATGGTACTAAAGGGAAATTTTGGGAAAAGGAACCTTGAATGTGTCTGGTCTTCCTTCTCTCAAAAACGTTCTATATGTTGAAGGATTAAAAACCAATCTTATCAGTATCAGTCAGCTTTGTGACGATAATTTACTTGTGAGATTTGATAAACATGTGTGTGCTGTTTTTGATAAAACTGACAAATGCATTTTGAAAGGTAACAGATCGTCTGATAACTGTTATCGTCAGAACAAGTTGATGTTTGACACTTCTTTTGTGTGCAATAAATCTTCCTTAAATGACACTGAGTTGTGGCACCAGAAGTTAGGACACATGAATTTTCATGGTATGCTGAACCTTATTAAAATAGGAGCAGTATTAGGTGTTCCTAAACTTAGCAAAGATCACCTTAGTATACGTGGTCCGTGTCAACTAGGAAAACAAAAAGGGGAAGCACACAAGGTGTTGCAACACCTCAGTTCTTCACACTGTGTGGAAACTGTCCATATGGACCTTATGGGGCCAATGCAAGTCGCAAGTGTAGGAGGTAAGAAGTATGTGTTTGGATGTGTTTGCTATATTCTTAATGACAGACATCATCTTGGTAAGTTTGATTCGAAAAGTGATATGAGAATTTTTTTGGGATATTCTGTTAATAGCAGAGCCTATATGGTTTACAACATGAGAATTCGTACTATCATTGAATCTATAAATGTTGTTGTAGACGATACTAAAGATTTTGCAGATATATCCAAGAACAAGGATGATGAAAGTGCAGAAGAAGCTGATTATGACATGATCGCCAAGATGCAACCAAAGTGGTGTTGCAACACCCGATTCCACACCGGCGAAGTCGGCGGACCGAGTCGATGTTGATGGAGCCACTAAGTTTGATATCCGTGATCAAACCAGAAAAGAACCACCAAGCAGGATAAGGAAGAACCATCCCGTGGATCAAGTTATTGGGCAAGTAACAGAGGGCATTAAAACAAGAGGTAAAGAGAAAGTCAAATGCAGGAAAATGGTAAGACTTGTCTGTTTTACTTCTCTAATTGAACCCAAAAATGTTAAAAAAGCTCTTGTTAATGAATATTGGGTTAATGCCATGCAATTAGAACTGGATAACAGAAAGAGCACTACTGGAGGGTGTTTCTATCTTGGAAATAATCTGGTTTCCGGTTATAGTAAGAAATATAACTGTGTTTCGTTGTCCACTGCTGAATCTGAGTATATTGCATTGGGAAGTTGTTGCTCCCAAATATTATGGATGAGACAAATGTTGGCTGATTATGGGGTTGAAGAGAAAATTCTTACTACTTATTGCGATAATTCGAATGCCATAAACATTTCTAAAAACCCAGTGCAGCATTCTAAAACTAAACACATCGATATTCGACACCATTTCATTGGAGACTTGGTTGAGAATAAAATTGTTACCATTGATTTTGTAACTACTGAGAATCAAATTGCTGATATTTTCACCAAAGCCCTAGACTTTCAAAGGTTTAATTACCTGAAATAGTCTTTGGGTGTCTATTCTCTCTGAGCAGTGTGGGTTTCAGTGTTGCAACACCATATGCATCATTTCTCTTTCTTGATGTGTTGCAACCTCTTTTTGATCTTAATTCTTGTGCATTAGACATTTTGCATTTTTAAGATCATTTCATTGGCTTTTCTGTTTTATTGCTGTAACCCTATTGAGTACTCCTTTGATGAATTTTCTGCCTAAAAACAATTGTGGGTCAAATTGCAAACAGAATGATTTTTCCCTTGTGAAAGATGTATTTATTTTTGGGCCTATGATGGAAAAAGCTGCCCTTACATTGTGTGTGAAAGCTATTCAGTTGTGAACCATTCTCTGTTCTTTTATATGCTTGAATCTTGTTATGATCTTCTGAGAAAGAGCTACCCATGTATTTGGAGTGAAAGCTACCGACTGGCTAATTGTTTTTCTGCTGATTCCTTTCACTCAAAAGATTTATTAAATGGGAAAAGGATTTTGATCCATTGACTTTGTTTGGTGGTGTTCTTGAAAAAGGTGGTACAACACTGGGTTACCGCACCAAAACGCATGAGGCCTTTTTATTCCTGTCAGTAATAAACTCATCATTCTAGACATCCCTTAGGATCATTTTTTGGGCTTGTTGAAAATATCCTCCTTATTGATTCGATGTGGTGTATTATTGTGGAAATGATTTTTTCCTTAAATTTGTCTTTTATAAAAGAAGTTGATCATCAATGGTTATTCTGGATTAATTGCACATCCTTAATTATGGGACTTTTCCAAAGATATTTGAATTTCAAAAATAGTAGTTGGGAAGTTTTATGGAAACCACTTTTTAGCCGCCAAGTGTATCATTCTAATTATGGGAGTTATTTTCCTTCCTTATATTCTCTCTGTGGCTTGGTATTGAAACCCACATTCTATTTCTTACTGAAGATTGCTATTTCTCCCCAACTCTCCCTTTCTCGATATTTTCTGTCAAATCTTGTGCTTTCTTGGCTTGATTTTGTTTAAGATTCATATTATGGTCCGTACAAGAGAGCAAATACTCAGAGAACTACGAGACGTTGCTGAGAATCGAAGGAGAAACAGAGCAAATCCTGTTACTCGAAACCCTGGTTCCGATCAACCACCTTCCTCTGGTGGTGCGATTTCCGGTGCTGAGACATCTCAAAGGCAAATGGTGTTCACTGATTCGGATGATGAAATTCCCAGGATTGATCCTCTTGATAGCATTCCTGCTCCAGATGTTCTGATGAAACCTTCTGAAGATGTTTCCTCTTCAGATAATGATGGTGATAGCACTGAGTGTGATTTATTGAAGGACATTGGTGAAACCTCAGCAACTGCTGACTCCGAGCTTGAGGACAACAAAGGGTTTTGGGACTGCTACTGGTGCTCCTCTTCTTTCAGTGTTCAAACACCAGGAAATGTTGCACTGGAGGCTCGCATTCATGCACAAAAAGCTGGACGCTCAAAGATTTCTTCAGCAGATTCGTGTCTTATCTACACCTTTGGCACCTGTTGCTCAAAAAGGGGGAGTAGACACTGGCTTGGACAACCTAGCTGACGTTGTTGCCATGGATTGATGAACGAGCAAAATCTCAGGGAGAGTCCAGTGAAGAAGAAGCGGCACAATCTCAGGGGGAGTTCGAGTATGAGGATAATGAAGATAACATGTCTGACTCTGAGGGGGAGTAAAATGATGATTAAACTGGTTTATATGTGCCTGATTTTGACTGTGCTAACCCATGCAGGATTTAATGTCTAAAGTGTTGCTTCACTTTTGATTATTCTTTTTCCTGCATTTTGTGTTTTGACCAAAAGTGCCAAAGGGGGAGATTGTTAATGTTATGAGTATTGGCAATTTTGTGTTTATCTGCACAGTGCAAAATCCAGTGTTATAACACTGCAGTGCAACACTTTCTGCGCGAATCTGGGCTGATATCTTGCCAGATTCTCTGTGATTATTTAATGGCGATTGTGTTATTTTAGGTAGCTTGTTGATAATCTGTGATTGCGTATATTGATATATTCAGCCTATTTAAATTGCCATTTAAAACTCCTTCCTTATGTATTTGATTCTTACCCATAAGGAAAGATTTTGTATTATTCTGTTTTCCTTGTATAGCATTTGTGATTACAACTGGAATTATGCATGACCTTGATTCCAGCCATGAGAAGTGCGATTCTGCCTTGTGAGGATCGTTCTCTTTTCTCTATAAAAAGGGAATTCAGCCTTTGAAGAAGATAACCAAGAGAGAATATCATTTGAGCTTTTTGTTCTTCTTCAAGAAATATTCAAGTTACTATTCTAGTCTTCGGGAGAAGACGTTGAAGATCTACGGCGTGGATCGACTCAACCATTCAAGGGATTTGAAGTTGGAGGGATTCCAACAAGGTTGAGGTTTTTGAAGATTCAATCAAGAATATTAGTTTGATACGAGTGTTGGTGTAGAAGATAAAGATGGTGTCTTTATGCTTTTCGTAAAACCAGTCGTATTTGTAATAACTGTTGTTTCCTAATATTGGATTGTTTCTTCTCTGGGCGTGGCCTCGTGCATTAAGATTGAGGAATCTAAGCACGTAAAAAATCCCCGTGTTATTTTTTATTCCGCTGTGTACTTGTGTTGTTTGGTCCAGTGTTGCAACATTAACATACAACACCGTAAGAATCTGAATTATTTAAAGTTACAAGGCATCAGATTTTTTCACTATCAACAGCTATATCGAGTCTATTGAGTGGGTAACTTAGCTTAATACCAACTTACTATCCCTCAATGACACAGTTGTTTGAGTTAACTCTGTTGAATATTTTTAAAAGGACTAAAATCGAAAATTGGTAAGGTTTATTCAACACCCCCTTCTAAACCTTACCCCACACCCCTTGGGACCTACAAGTGGTATCAGAGCGGTTGGTTTATTGAGCCTTCCGCACTGGTTACTGAACTAGATCTCTATCTTTTCAAAAGGTTTTAACACTTGTATTTTTTCAAAGTCTTTCATCTTTTAAGCAAAGTTATTATCATGGAAGTAAATCTAACACGCATTCCTATGTTTACTGTTGAGGAATTTGATGATTGGAAAATATGCATACAGACTCATCTATCTGCATTACATGATGAAATGTGGCTTGTGATTGAGGATGGGCCTACAAGTACTCCAGGTCAACACGGCTGTACCAAGAGCAGCTGCAGCTGAATGAGAATAAGTTGCTACTGAACCAAGACCAGCCATGGTTGAAAAACCAAGGACTGAGTGGACAATGAAGACATAAAGAGATATAACCTGGACAATATGGCCAAGGATATACTCTATAAGATGTTGGACAAAGACATGTTCAACAAAGTCAAGTCCTGCAAATCAACGCAAAAGAGATTTGGAATAAGCTTACCTTAATTTGTGAAGGATCAGAACGAATTAAGGAAAATAAATTAACTGTTGCTGTTCAAAAATTTGAAAATTTTAAAATGCTTGCAGGTGAAACTCTGGATCACCGGATGCCGTTTACTTAGATAACAAATGATTTTGCAGCTCTTGGGAAAGAATATACACAAAATGAAATGTGTATTAAGATTTTAATAAGCCTCCCAGCTGAATGGGAAATGAAGGTCATGGCCCTGAGACATTCAATGGACCTCTCAAGAACATCTAACCATGAGCTATTCTCAGACCTCAAAGCCTACGAGTTTGAGCTGAGAAGGAAAGAGCAAGAGGGAACAGTTGTGCCCAAGACAGCTTGCGTTGTTGGCCAGTGATGGAAAGAGTGAGCCCCAAAAAGCCATAGACGAGGAGGAGATTGCCCTAATAGTTAAAAGATTCAACAAGTTCTTCAACAAGAACTATAAAAGGAATAAGGGTGAAACCTCCAGAAGACATTCAACACCCTCCAAAGCAAGGGAATAGAGGCCACCCAAGAGAGCTGAGCATCAAAGAATTGATTATTAGAGAGCTGATAATCAAAGACATACAGAGCTTATCAGAGAGCTGAGAACCTGTGTTGGAATTGCAGACAACTAGGACATTTTGCTGTTGACTGTTCCTACCCACCAGTCAACAAGTACAAGAATGAAGAAGAAAGAAAAGTCTTCAGGGAAAGAAGACAAGAAAAGAAGAAAGCCATGTTGGCTGCTGAGACTGCTGAGCCAGCTAAGTGCAAGGAGGCAGCAGACTCAGATAGTAGTGAAGCAGACTACTCAAGTGATTCTGAGGAAGAGGCTATGATTTGCCTCATGGCCAAAGAACAAGATCAAGAAGATGAGGTACACTCTAACTCATCTCATTCTGATTCAAGTGATAGTGACTGTGATACACACACTTCATCACCCACTGATCTTTATGATTCATTAGGTAAAATAATGAAAGATTTTGAACACATAAAATCCTCACACACCATTCTAAATGAGGAAAATAGCCAGCTTAAAAGCCAAAACTCACAGCTGACAAAAGAGCTGAGTACTCTGAGTCACATAGCTGATGAGAACACTAAGTTGAAGGTTGAAACAGAGTTAGCTGCTACAGAAAAGAGGGAAAAAGATCTTAAAAATGTGATTGCCTCATTTACAAAAGCATCCAAATCATTGGATGAACTTATTATGAGTCAAAAGGAATGTGGAGAAAAGACATGCATAGGATTTAATTCCTTTGTGCATAATCAAACTCCGAGAGTGATTTTGGAAAAAGGATCTTCAAGTAATGTAGCATCCCAAAAACCCAAAACACCAAATGTTGCACACACATCTATTCCAAAGCACAATCGAAATCATATTGGCCTTGGATATAAAAGGAAAGGAAAACAACCAGTTGAGTATGCTAAAAGGACAGCTGAGAAGAAATTCAGCCAAGTTCCTCAGCAAACTACAAACAAAAATACTATGTGAAAAGCAAACAGAGCTACCTGAAACCCTAGAAATTTCATCAAAGAAACACCAATGATGGGAATGGTAGAAAATATCCAAACTATGCTGATGGGAATAATGTGAAACATCAGCAAAGACCTATGGAATATAAGCCAAAATGGCAAAGACCTAAACCTCAGCAAAGGTCATTCCAAAGGCAAAAGAGCTTTTATCAGCACACATACACACCCAAGCATTGCACTCAGAAATACCACAACTACCCTAAGAAAGCAGTTGCTAAAACACAAACACAGGCATACAGACAAAAGAGACAGTTGTATGATCCTAAAACCCCCAAGCAATTTGCTAATGTGCACTATGATTATTGCAATGATAGATGGCAATCACTTAGAGTCAGACCATTTGGCTATAGGTTGGTTGGAACATCTTATAGCGCTAACCCCTCAGGACCCAGACAAGTATGGGTACCTAAAAACTGATTTCCTAGATTGCAGGTTCAAGGAACAGCTGAGTGCCAAGGAACCTGGTACATGGATAGTGCTTGTTCCAGACATATCACAGGAAACAAGAAAAACCTGTCAAGATTCAAGGAAATTAGAGGTGCAAAAGTTATATTTGGAGGAAATGAAGCTCCAGGGGAGATCAAAGGCACAGGATCCATCAAGAAAAATGGATTGAAAATCACAGATGTTGCTTATGTTGAAGGTCTCAACTTCTACCTGTTAAGTATCAGCCAACTCTGAATCCAATGAAATAGTGTTGCAAGTGCCAAGACAAAAGAATATGTATGTGGTAGATTGGTCTACTGCTACACCAAGCATATGTCTGCTAGCAAAGAGCACAGCAGAATCAAGTTGGTTGTGGCACATGAAGTTGAGTCACCTGAATTTCAAGACAATCAACAAGCTTGCAAGGAGTCATCTTGTAGAAGGATTGCCAGACTCAGTGTACAACAAAGAAAGTGTATGTGATGCATGCCAGATGGGAAAGCAAATCAAATCTTCATTCAAGGATAAGCCAAGTCCTTCTTCAACAAGGATATTACATCTGTTGCATATGTATTTATTTGGTCCGTTGAGCCAAAAGATCGATGGAAAGAAATACACCCTAGTAGTGGTGGATGATTATTCAAGATATACATAGACAATTTTCATGTGGAAAAAGAAGGAAACTTTGCAGAAGTTACCTCAGCTGATGAAAAGAATTCAAAATGAGAAGAGTCAAAACCATTATAAAAATAAGATCTGACAGGGGAACTGAGTTTGTCAATGGGATAATAACTCATTATTGTGTTGAAAATGGTATTGCTCATGAGTTATCAGCTGCAAGGACTACACATCAGAATGGAGTAGCTGAAAGAAGGAACAGAACTCTCAAGGAACCTGCAAGGACCATGTTAGCTGAAGTTGGATTTCCTAAGTGATTTTGGGCCGAAGCAATAAATACAGCATGCTATACTCAAAATAGATGCTTGATTAACAGGCTTGATTAATAGCTTTAGCGTCAAAAGCCAAATGTTGGATATTTTAGGATATTTGGATGTAAATGCTTCATCCATAACAATGGCAAAGACAATTTGAAGGCTTTTGATGCTAAAGCTGATGAAGGTATCTTTTTGGGATACTCAGCTGAGTGTAAAGCCTATAGAGTGCTGGACAAGAGGACTATGGTCATAGAAGAGTCTATCCATGTGGTTTTTGATGAACCTTTGTGAATGGAGAAGACATTGAAGAGTTAGCTGATAAGCTGAATCAGCCAACTATGCGGAAGAGTCCATATGTGGAAGCTGAAATAAGAGCACTCAATCCAGATGAAGATGAAATAGATGAATCTCAAGGACAGCTGGAAGGTCTACAGCTGAATGAAGATGAAAGAGATGTTCAAGACAACTTAGCTGCGAGATGGCTGAATCCAGCAGACTTACTCCAACCTGATGTGAGATGGCTGAGAGACCATCCACCAGAGTTAGTCATTAGAGATGTTAGAGATGGCATAAGAACCAGATCCAAAGCACAACATGAAGTTATGTTTACTTGTTTCATTTCCCAGGCAGCCTAAAGATGCAAGCATTGGATGACACACATTGGATTTAGGCCATGCAAGAAGAGCTGAATCAGTTTGAAAGAAACAAAGTGTGGGAATTAGTTCAAAGACCAACCCACCAAAATGTAATTGGTACTAAGTGGGTTTTCAGAAACAAGATGAATGAGGAAGGATTTGTTGTAAGAAACAAAGTAAGATTGGTAGCAAAGGGTATTGCCAAGAAGAGGGTATAGATTTTGATGAAACATTTGCTCATGTTTCCACATTAGAAGCAATAAGGATGTTTCTTGCTTATGCTACACATAAGAACTTCACTGTATATCAAATGGATGTGAAGAGTGCTTTTCTAAATGGACTGCTAGAGGAAGAAGTCTATGTTGAACAACCTCCAGGTTTTGAGCAGAAAACTATTGGAGATAAGGTCTACAAGGTCAAAAAAGAATTGTATGGATTGAAACAAGCACCAAGAGCATGGTATGATACATTGTCTCAATTTCTAACTGACAATGGATTCACCAAAGGCAAAGTTGATAGAACACCCTTCAGAATTCAAGATGGAAAGAGTATACTACTTGTTCAAATATATGTGGATGACATCATTTTTGGTTCCACAAAATAAAGAGCTGTGTGACAAGTTCTTAAACCTCATGCAAGACAAATTTGAAATGAGCATGATGGGAGAGATGACCTTCTTCCTAGGACCTCAAGTCCAACAATTGAAGGATGGAACCTTCATAAGCCAAACCAAGTATACCAGAGATTTGATGAAGAAATTTGGTATGGAAGAGAAGTCTTCATAAGGAGATCCACATGACTGCAGCTAAGAGAATCCTAAGGTATTTGAAGGGATCCAGGAAGTCGGCTCATGGTCTCGAAAGGAAGGAGGATTCAAGCTGGTTGAATACTCAGACTCAGACTATGCTGGATGTAGAGTTGACAGGAAGAGCACTTCAGGTACATGTCAAATGCTTGGAAATAGATTGGTTTCTTGGTTTAGCAAGAAATAAAATTGAATAGCTACATCCACAGCTGAAGCAGAGTACATAGCTGCGGGAAGCTTGTGACGCCTCGGGCCGAAGAGGGCGGGGAGTGATCGCCGGTGCAAGAAGGCACGAACAAGGAGCGGCTCCTGGCAGGCTTCTAGGTGGAGGGGGACAGGAATGAACTGATCCCACACCCAAAAAAGAGGAGATTCTGAGACTGTGTAGGTATGAGACTATACAGTTGAGGAGAGCTTAAAAGATTTGATAGGTACTACTCATATCAACAAGATGCATCTTCTTTTCCGGTGCTCATCATGTAAAAACTCTGAAGTTAAGCGTGCTTGGCCCAGAGCAATGTCATAATGGGTGACCCTCTGGGAAGCTGCTCTCAGGGTGCGCGTGAGTGAGGACAAAGCGCGCTGGAAAGACTCGTGTTGGTTTGTGGGGATAGTCGTCGATCTGGAAGGTGGGCCGTTACAGATGGTATCCGAGCGGGACCTCTCCTAGTACGGTGTGGTTCGGGGACGAACCAAGCGGAAGCTGGTGGGCATGTGACGCCCAGGGCCAAAGAGGGCGGGGAGTGATCGCCGGTGCAAGAAGGCACGGACAAGGAGCGGCTCCTGGCAGGCTTCTAGGCGGAGGGGGACATGAATGAACCGATCCCACACCCAAAAAAGAGGAGATTTTGAGACTGTGTAGGTATGGGACTATACAGTTGAGGAGAGCTTAAAAGATTTGATAGGTATTACTCATATCAACAAGATGCATCTTCTTTTCTGGTGCTCATCATGTAAAAACTCCGAAGTTAAGCGTGCTTGGCCCGGAGCAATGTCATGATGGGTGACCCCCTGGGAAGCTGCTCTCAGGGTGCGCGTGAGTGAGGATAAAGCGCGCTGGAAAGACTCATGTTGGTTTGTGGGGACAGTCGTCGATCTGGAAGGCGGGCCGTTACAAAGTTATTGTGCCCAAGTCTTTTAGATGAGACAGCAGCTGAGAGATTATGATATTGAAGAAAAAGAAATTCCAATTATGTGTGATAACACTAGTGCTATTGCAATCACTCAAAATCCAGTGTTGCATTCAAGAACAAAGCACATTGATGTCAGATATCACTTTATAAGAGATCATGTTGAAAAGAAAGACATCACCTTGAATACATCTCAACTGATAAGCAGTTAGCTGATATATTCACAAAGCCATTATGTGAATCATGGTTTGAAGAGCGCAAGAATGAGTTAGGGTTAATTGAGTTGAGTTAGTTAACTCAGAAGACTCAATCAGCAGAGAAAGAAGATAAGACAATGGAAAAAGAGCAAGTTTCACATTTCAGCCAAGTGAAACAGCTCAGTTGGGAAGTCAGCTGAATCGAGTTAGCTGACAGCTGAGTTACATCATGTGAAGAGAGAAGCAGAGTTAAGTCACCTTGGATATAAGCTGAATCATTTATGAGCTAAGTGACCAAAACGCAGTCGTTTTAATTAAGCGGGAATGTTTTCAGAATGACGTCAGCGTAATAATGACTGTCAGAGTAAAAGCTGCATAGTAAACCATATGATTGGATATAAATGATACTGCATTTAATGTGGGGAATTTAATGCGGTTTTGAAGCTCTAATCTCAACCGTTGATCTCGATCAAAAATTTCAAATTCCGAAAAACGTCCTTTCACATTCCTTATATACGAAAGTTCATATTCTCTCTCCTCACACTAAACGCATTCATCTTCAGCAAGGAAAGCTATTTTCTCTGAATCTAAGTCCAAAATCCTAGTTTATCAAAGCTCATTTTTCGCATTTCTAATCGGTAAAAGCTTCTGAAAATGGCTCTAACTCATGATTATGTAAATCTCTCCAAGCAAATCCACACTGGTGCTTCTGTGGATTTTGAAGGCATGGTCAAACAGGGTGTCAATGAAGCCCTGGTTAAAAAGATTACTGAAAAATTAGAGAAGTCCGGCTTGAAGGACTTCCTGTCGATGCATTTCACTCACACGTATCTGGAGGAGGTCTCCATGTTTTATGTTAACGCAAAGGTGCAGGATGATGAAATTCGGTCATCAGTCCACAGCAAGGTCATCAAACTGACTGCAAAAGACCTTGCTGAGCACTACTTTCTGCCCACTAAAGGACTAAAGGACATCGCTGAGAAGGATGTCGACTTAGCTGCTTAGAAAGAAGTCGACATGCCTGAGTTTGCTGCGAAGGTTGTGTATACAGCCAAGAAGGAGTCGCTGAAGGAGGATTACCACAAGCTGATGGACATCGTGTCCAAGTGCGTGTACATGAAGTTTGGAAGCTTTAATTAGTTGTCCTAGACTAAGCTGGTCGTGATGGATGCGATCATATAGGAAAAGAAAGTGAATTGGGCTGACTTCGTTTTCAGCTGAATCTGTCAAAACGTGATGAATAGGTCCTACAAGGATGATGGGACATTTGGCTGTTCTTTGGGATATGGCCTGGTGATTGGCCATCTGATGGAGGTAAAGGGCATTGCTCTCCGCCATGGCAAGACCTTCCATGTCAACAAGCGAATGTTCAAGTCGAACCTCTCCGGATCCCATAATAAGGCTCATGTAAGAAAGGTTGATACTAGTGAAGGGGAATCAGCTGATCCCGAAGACACAACTGAGACGTCTCCAGCTCTCTCTCCAAAGCCAATATCCAAGAAGAGAGCTGGTATATCCAAGCCTGCCCCTGCAACTGCAGCCAAATCCAAGAAAGCACATGCTCCCGCAGCCAAGTCGAAAGCACTCCCCATGCAACAGTCACCCCCCAAAGAAATGAGATAGAGGAGGAACCCCAAATTCCCTCCCCTGTCGTGAAAAATAAGAGGACTACCAAATCAAGAAAGGCAACTGCCTCTAAGAAAGGAGCATAGGCCTTCACTATTGAAGAGCCTACAGAGGTGGAACCTGAGATCCAGCTGGTTCCTACCAAAAGAAGATGGTTGTACAAGCGTTCTAAGCTTGAGAAGACAGTTGAATCCGGTACTTAGTCAGAACAGCAAGAAGAGACAACTGATGCTCAGGAGGAGCAGTCTCCAGAAGTTGTTAATGAACCTGAGAAGACTGTTGATGCTGATCAGTAGAGGATCCAAGAAGACCCAGATGTAAGGGAGACAACTGAGGGAGTTGAAGTAGCTGAGACAACGAAACCTATGAAAGAACATGTTGTCTCAACTCCTCAGACAGAAGCAGTTGAGTTTGAGGAGGAGCAAGGCCCATTAGCCCCTATTCAGTAGAACAGAGAAGAAGGCGATGATGATGATGACTTAATCATGTATTCTCCCGTCAACCCTGACATTCAAAGAAGATTGAGGTAATGGAGGGCTTGGACGTTGGACTACTTCAGGCGTCAATTTGCTCATCCAGAATTCATAGAGGAGGAGGAGGAAATTGTTAGGTTCCTTGGACATGCATCTGTCCAAGATGCCCTCGATGAAAAGAGTTGTATGGAAACCCTCCGACTCATTAAAGAGGAAGAGAAGGAGAAAGTTGAAGAACAAGCAAGAGCCTTGGAGAAATCCAAGATGTGTGTATTTACAGGAACTCATGAGCATACACATGAGCACCTTCATGAGTTTACTGACAGTGACAAAGATATGTATCCAGCTGCTGCAGCAGAGAAGTCCGAATGCAACAGGCTTTACACGAATCCCGAGCCATGAACGAAAAAAAACCTTCTAGAGGGTCTAGGAAGTCCTCCAAGATTTCTCTTCAGACTGATCCTTTGGGAGTGGCGCAGCTGATTGCGATGGACATAGCTGCAACCACGTCCTCCGTGCACTCAACTGATGGCTCGCAGAGAAATGACAATGAAGCTGGGAATTCGGGCACCCAAGCCAAGACAACCCCTGAAGAAGGTTTTAAGACACCTGCCCCTGCGGCGCAACACTCAGAGGGAACAGAAACCGCATCTCAGGATCAGAGTGACCCCACTATCATTCACTCAGCTGGTGCGCCAGCTGAGGAGGAAAGTCTCTCCACCACAGCATGGTTGGAGGTTGTTGTGGGAGACCAATCAATGCAGTTTGGAGGCAAAGGAAAAGAGCTCACAGAAGAGCAAAGTGACATTAATGACGCTCAGACAGTTAAGTCTGTCTCAGCTAAGATGTCAGCTGCATTGCAGGCCGACGACGCTATTGCCGCAGCTGAGGCACAGGATGGTGAAGCCCTGGGAGTTAACATTATGGGCTCTGAAAGTGCAATTCAAGGAGTTGAGACACCAATGGATGCCACGGTCCAAGACACCAAGACAATTGCGTCTGTCGAAGGGATAGTAGAAGACCCTAAGACGGTTGCGACTGTCAAAGGGAATGTGCAAGGCCCTGCAGCAGTTGAGACTGCTGGGAGTATTGAAGGCCCAAGGGAGGTTGAGACTTACCTGGGTAAAGATGACGGTGATAAGAACATCCCTCTAATTGAGGGTGTTGCTGCAGAAGAGGAGATTGGTGCCCTTCATGACTCCCAAGAGAACATTGACACATCATTTCTGGGATCAGATGGTGAAGCTGAGTCCACCCAGCTGAAGATCCAATAGTGTACAATCTCTGCAAAGTGCAAAGAATTATATGTTCAATAAAATGATATATTCAATACAATCATTCTATATTTTCACACTATTTACCTTGATATTTTTATTTAAGTTTTGGCATCATCAAAATGAGGAAATTGTTGGGAAAATTTAAGTATAGATTTTGATAATACCATGTAAAACTAAGATTACGAAGTTGGAACCCCAATTCAAATATAATTCAACTTGTAATAGATAGGGTTCTATGAGCTGAGTCAAAGGCAACCAAGTTGAAGAATTGCAGGACTTGACTAAAGATCAAAGAGAAGACCCAAATTGCCTGGGCGTGAGTAAAGTGAAGTGAAGGTTGATCAAGTAGACGAAAAAGTCATCTCAATCGGCTTTGTGGCAGCAAAGTAAAGGGAAGTCGTGGTTCATCAAGTGACGTAAAAAGTCATCTCGGTCGGTTGGCTGATCGACATGAAAGCCATTCCAAAATCATTGGAATCAATTATCAAAGGGGTATGCAGTAGACAGGATCAAAGAAAGCTGAAAGAGATCTGTTGTCAAGCAAAGTCAAGGTTTTGCTGGAAATAGGCATGTGTCAGTCTGCCAGAAATAAAGTTATTTTGTTGAAAGAGTGCAAAAAGCAAGGAGCCAATGGGATGTACCTGAAATTCTGCATAGTTTAAGGAAACATTGCAGAGCATTAAATTCAAGGTACAGTCTCCATCAATGCTGCAAGACAAGACAAGCCAATAACCTACGAAGTGTAGTTTGAATAATATGCCTACCTCTTCAACATACATATTTTCAAACGTGCACTATAAAAGATTGAGGAGTCATTTGAGAGAAGGTTACGAAAATTATCAACGAGCACAAGCATTCAAGAAAATAACCTGCAAAGCAATATCTCTCAAGTATTTAAAGAATATCCTCAAGCCTGAACCTTGAAGGAAATCGATCCAACACACTCAGTGAAGGAAAGACGACTTCATCTGTTGAAGAGGAAAAACTTGTTATCAAGAACAAGTGGACTACTCTCCAAGGTTGAAGGAGGTGTAGTAAGGTTCCAGATCCAACTAGTGTTATGAACCTATTGGAGGGCTAAGTGATCAAGTCCAAAGGTTTGAAGAAAGTTGAAGTAGCAGGGCAGCCGCCTTGTGAAGAACCTGAGTCCCAGGAGCAGTTAGCTATGTGATCATAGATGACTCGGACTGTTACCATTTTGTAACCAAGTCAAGTTACATTAGTGGATTCCTCCAGAGGTTAGAGAAGAGTGGGTTAGAGGAATTACCCCATCCTCGAACCAGTATAATTGCTTGTGTCTCTTTACTTTCAGCACACTTACTTTCTTGCATTATCTTTATATATGTTGATTGTTAAATTGCTAAAGTCTATTGATAATAACCCTGCTAAAACAAGTTTTGAAAAAGATATTCAAAACTAAGGATGAAAGTCTTCCACTGTTAATTTGAAGTGTTAGCTGAAAAAACTAAGTTATACTATCAACAGCTCAGTCGAGTCTATTGAGTGGGTAACTTTGTTGCGTAAGCCAACTTAGCTGTCCATCAAGAACTTTGCTGACTTGAGCCAACTCTGAAATTCTTAAAAGGACTAAAATCGAAAAATTGGTAAAGTTTATTCAACCCCCTCTTCTAAAGTTTACTTATCACCCTTTGGGACTAACATAATGCATATTGAATAAAGTTTATATTACTTTTCAATGCATTTTAAAAGTTTTGGGGTGAATGATCGATTTTAAAAGGTTTTTTAAAAAACTGTAATAGACTCAGATAAATAAGGACCCGTCGCCTATGGGGGTCGATCGTTCGCACCCCTCGTTGACCATTCGTCCTACTATATCACAGACTTTTAAATACATTATGTCCAGCTTTCTTTCAGAAACTTCTTCTTCCCCAAAGTTAACATAGGTTGCGAAAAATTTCTTGCTCTTCTATATCTCTCTATTTTTCACTGATCTTCCTATTTTTGGGAGAATTTAGGCATTATGGCACCTCCTAAGGAATTCATCGGTCAAAACCCAAACTCCAAGCAAAGAAGAGCTAGAGAGTGTTCTTCAAATTCTCGTCAATTCGCGGCGGAGCAATGCGAAATATGGGAAACACAACGAGAAATAGTTCATGAGCAAGCCGGGAATCAAAATCCCCAACTTTTTTGAGCCCAAATTACTAAGCTTCGGGCCACTATTTCCAAAGAAAATGTGAAATGGGCAAAAAGTAAGAAATCTCTTCTATCTCAAGCTCCCACTAATGCCAATAAATTGTCTTTTATTCACAAATTTGCCGAATAATATTATGATGATTTGGAGCTAGGAAATAAGCATATTGGGCATACCAAAATTTGTCATTTTGGTACTTTTTCGGAACAATATTGTACGATTAGAGAGTATTTTGTGAATCAATGGTGGATGTACTTATGGTAGCACCCGTTTGTTATGTATGATGATGATTTGATCTTGCACTTTTATTCTAATATGTGGATTGAATACGAATTTGGAGATAAGCATGCGGCTATTAATTCGTTTGTGAAATGGCGTCATTTTTGTTGAACGTTGAATGATATTTGTCGGTTGTTGGGTGTTAGAGAAGGAGGATGGGATTATATAGCTTGTACCCATTGGGATAATGATAAGATTGGAGTCTCGTTGAATGAAGTCAAAACCTTTTTGGGTGTTTGGCCGGATTATACTACTCTCTCTATGACCGATGAGCTTCATTTATTATCCATGATTGTGTCTTATTGCGTTTGTGGTCAATCCGGGAAGTTGCTTAATCATATGGATCATTTTTTGACTTATAAGATTAAGAAAGGGGAGTTAGTTAATTTTGGATCCGTGTTTATTCAATGCTTAATTGAATCGATTACTCAAGGGGCAAAGCAATTCTCATTGGGAAATTTGATTTGTAAGTTGCTTCTACAATCGGGACTTTCTCCCACCGAGCTTAATTCCGAAGTAATTCAAGATGATTTTGATAATGACAACGTGCAACAAATGCTTCGGATGTGCAGGACCATGGCTAAACGTCCTATGAAATCGGCTAAGAGTAGGTCACAAGCTTCTTCTTCTCATGATCCCGACGACCTCTTTGATGATGCCGAGGCCGAACGTTTGGCGGCGGGTGGTGATCACGTCGATCCGGAGGGTAATACCAGCGGCGGTGATCAAAGTGATGATGATATGAGAATAGATATTACTACTCATCAAGCTTGGTGTGCTTCACTTGAAACAAGAAATGAAGAGCTTTATCGCGAAAACTCCAAGTTGAAAAAGTCAGTTGGGAAACTGAAAAAGTTTATGAGAGAAGTCCTCCCTACCGCATGCTTTTCTTCTGATGAAGAATGATTTTCTTCCATGTTGTCTTTAGTTTCTTTTATGTTTCAAACTATTGTCTTGTTATTAACTTTTGGATTATGGCATGTTTCTCTATTTATGCGTGACTTTGATATCTATTTCTAATGTTTAAATCTTGCTAATGGTGTTTTTTTATGGTTCCAAAGGGGTAGAAATTAGTCTTGAGCTTATTTTCTATTGATAAGGTAAAAAATCTAGAAAAAGCTCACAGAAAAAGCTCTGGGGTAAAAAATTCGGTTTGAAAAGCTAGAGCTTTTTTATAGGAATTTCTTCCTTCCTATGATGAGCTTTGTTTCTAATAAGTTTATTTTGATAGGGGGAGCTTTTAAGCTTTTCTAACTTAACAAAAGCTCTTAAGAAAAAGCGATTAAGAAAATGGCTTTTTGGGTTACAAACTTTGTTATACTTTGTTTCTGCATTTGTTAAGCCTTGTTACTAATGATTATTATTGACAGGGGGTTTTTAAGTTCCTAGCTTTTAAGTTATAATGTAAATAGCTAAGCTTTATTGCTTATGATTACAGGTTATTTTGTGTTTTGGTTAAGCTTGTTTATAGGGGAATCTTTTAAAAACTTATTTTGAAAAATTTTGCTCCTTTCCTTTAGAAAACTTTGTTTTTGATAAGTGTTGCTTAAAACGGATAGATCTTTTTCGACCGGAAAACTTATTCGCTCTTCTAAAATTGTTTTGGGTTGTAATCATCAAAAAAGGGGAGTTTGTTCCAAAAATATTTTTATCATGATTTTGATGATTTTATATAAATGAGTTCTTATACCAATAATAATTTCCCCAAATATTGTCCAAAAGCTTCAAAACACTTTAAGTGATTTTTACTAAGTTTTTGAAGCACTTCTTGAATTTTATTTTTGACAAAAATCGGACAACTTCTCTGCATTGAGGTCAACCGGTCGCCCTATAGAGCAACCCGTACCTGAAAGTTGTATTTTGAAATAGAACCAAAACAGAGAAAAAAAATGGTGAGACTGGGAATAATTTTTCTCAGCTTTTTTGTCTGTTGTCTCTTTGTTCTCAGGGGGACCGGTCGAACCATAGGGGGACCAGTCGAACCCCTTAGGAGACCGGTCACCCTATGTTGTGGAATATAACAATGTACAATATAGATTTAAAAAAGAAAAACTTTGGATGAACACATTTAAAATTACAAATTTTGGAATACTTTTTTGTACACAACATTATTTGTCTGCTTGTTTTTTGATTTAGTATCACTACAAACTAATATTTTCAAACCCTTGTGATTGGTGACTCTGGAAATAACAACATATTGTCAACATATAATGACCATGACTGAAAACCGAATTCTTCAAATAAAGCCCGACGTTAGAGAGAGATTATCCTTGGATCTTGTTTATACTCATTACGTACGAAACCATCAGCGGGAACTCTCTCCGTTGAAACTTGAAAGATATTCTATGATCAGACGGAGTCAGTGTCATTCGTGGAATCGATGTCTTACAACCTGTGTTGGCACCCGTTAGAAAACCATTTATAATATTATTTCAAGCCCATATTACAATTTGACTAAATTATTTACTGTTTTAATATAAATTGTTACATCTATAAAAAAATCAACATACAGTTGCGTTAATAATTGACGATTTATCCCAATTTATTATTTCATTAATTAACTTAATCCATCTTTGTATTTATTTTACTTATAAATACTCGATTTTAGCTAAATCTAATGATTATACACTTTAAGAAATTATGATGTAATATAAATGTTAGGTATATAAATCATTAAATAATTTGTAATTTATCATAATTAAAATTTCCTAGTATATACTAATGAAATAAAAGTATTATTATACATTAATAATAACATAACATAATAAATATCAATCTACATGATAAATAATGAAACGAAATAGTAAAAAGTATATTAAGAATATAAACATAATACACTAGAAGTTTCATATTTTTAAATATATTTTTCTGAATTTTAAAAAATTAAGATATTAAATAATATTGCAAATAATAATAAGATTTAACTATGAATTTAAAATATCACAACTAATAAGTCCTATGATTTATACCCCATGTCACGCCCCAAACGGGACGCGACGATGATCCACAACTTAAATACAATAACCAAACAGTCCAGACAATATCAACGAGAACCCAATGAGACAGAGTCTAAATAGCAGCGAAATAAATAACAGATACAAATTACAACTTAAAGTCTACAATCCATCATCCATATTACAACCCGAAAATCAACAAAATAGCAACTTAAAGTCAAAGGGTCCTACGCCCTTCAATTACAAACTGTAATGGAACGAAATACAAAAGTCCGACAACAACATAAGAAAAGAGTCCAATCAACAATAAGAAGTAGTAAATCCAACAAGCGTAGTACAAGGTCTCAATCCAGAGCCGGTTCAGCATCTCCAACGAAATCCTCATCTAAGGTTAGAAAACAGGTGGGGATGAGACAAAAATCTCAGTGGATGGGGTGATCGTGTGCGAGTGTGGCGCAATATAGTTAATGTGAGAAAACCGTTATATGAAAACGCGTGAGTATGATGCATGAATTCACACACAGTTCGCAAGCGTATGATAAAATATTTAAATAATATACTTATACAGTTCAGGAAAACAGTTCATGGTCACACAGGCACTATGTGATTCAGTCAAGACATGTAGGATTGCGTACGGAAGTGTAACGCCAATCCCATGCAAGGCAAATAATGGTTGCGTACGGATTTATAGCGCCAACCAATGCAAAACAGGTAGCGGCTGCGTACGGAAATGTAACGCTAACCAAAACGGGTCCGATAACTCCGGAATCGTGTGGATCGATCAGCGATTCCTTCGTTCTTCCTTGTAACTCCCGGTCAAGATGGTCCAAGACCAAAGACCTTATTGCTCCCGTAGGCAAAGACAAAATCCACAAAGTGGAGCTTGCAAGGCTGGATCTGTCATAATCATTATTATACCTCGATTACTACGACCCGCTTCCCGGACAAACTCCGTCCCTCGCCTGCGGGATTAGGGCGATGGGGCGGAAGAGTGGAATAGCAGCCCAAGCTGCCCGATTCCATCCCCGACGTATCCATTCCGATCGTGAGCTTGACACACCAAGTTGACTCAGGCAGGAAAGTAATTACAAGTACAGACAGTCAACCAGGCAGTCGAGTATTATTGATTCAGGGAAGCAGTTTTAGGAAAACTTTTGAAAAGCGCGAGTGGTAATTATGGCGTTGGTGGAGTATTTGGATGAATATGATCATCGGAAGGATAAGCAATCTTCGATATCTTGAAAGATTAGGTGGAACATAAGTCCCGCTATAGATTCCAAATCACGAGGCGAGGAAGTCGCTCCGCGATCGTTATTAATCGGTCAAATTGATCCGATAAGTTAAGGGTTTTTGGGAAAGTAAAATACTTTAATTAAATCTCCAAGTCAGAGGGTCCAGGGCTATTTTAGTAAAAGAGAGAATAATTTGAGTTAGGTCCTTTATAAAAGAAAAATTGTAATTTAGCCCCATTTTGTAAAAACCAACACTTTTGGGGTTAAAAATTGAATAAATAAATATCCGGACCTTGAAAAATTATGAGGTCAGTTCCTAAATTCTCTAAATTGTCCAGAGATTCAGGTTTTTAAAGTTTTGAGGTCGAGTTTTTATAAAATTCTCACATTGGCCCCAAATTTGTAAAAATTGCCAATTTGGACCTTAAGTTTTAAAAATTCGGAACTCACAAACCGGAAGGGCTTTTAATGTGATTCCAGTTGGAAAATGTCATTAAGGTTAGTAGGATATTGGGACAAAAGCAGTTTTTAAAAGAAATATGTGTAGGTCCTTTAACTTTTGAAAATATCATTTTTGTCCCATTTTGAAATAATTGCCTTTAAGGCTTTTAGGGGTCCAATTGTTATGAAATTTGAACCTTGGGTCCAAAATATAATTAAGTTATGGTTAAGTTAGTATTTCCAGGTGCATGGACTGCATAAGTCCTGGAAATTTCATTTGGGTCCTCAAGTTTAGTATTTTACACATTAGTCCCTCAATTTTTATAAAATTACTTTACAAGCCTTAAACACTTGAATTTTTGGAATACTTTTAAAATATGTAATTCCCAGTACCTTAAGAGTAAAAATTTCAAATTTTAAAGTTAAGGTCTGGTACAGTTTTAAAAATTGCAAAGTAGCCCTTAAACTTTCAAAATTTTACAATCTAATCCTTGGGCTTTTAAAGGTTGATTTTATTTATCTAAAAACTCTTAAAACTTTATTAAAATGTCCAAAAGTCATTTTTGAACCTGAGTACAGTCCCAAATTTCGAAATTTGCAGAGGGGTCCTTTAACTTTTATTTTCTTGCAATTTAGTCCACCAACTTTCCATTTTTACATTTTTAAGTCCAAAATTGAAATTTTATCAATTATCCTCGACTTTTCCAGGTTATAAGTCATCCAAAACATAGATTTTAAAGATCATACACATGCATGTCCAATACATACAAGAATTCATCAATTAAAACATTAAAATGTACATGCATGCACCTAAAATTCAATAAATAGCAATTTTGAGCAACTCTTGAGAATTTTCATGACTTGTTACATAAAATTGACATGCAATACATAGATTATATATATCTCAAGGCTCGTGATCAAATTTTCTACATGCATTTAATCAAAACACCTAAAAGTTGGAAAATATTTTTCCACCCACCTTAAATTTGGAAATTGTGAAATAAAAGGATAATTTCATAATTTTTGGATGAGGCTTCTTAGGTCAGCCCCTAAGTCAAGAAAATATCAAAATTTGGAGTTAGAAAAATGAGAGAAAAATTAAGGAGAAAAGAAGGAAATAAGGAAATGAAAAGGACTACACTTTACCTTGTGTAGTAGATGTTTGGAGACTAGTTGAAGCTCAAAAATTGGAAATTTCGGCTCAACTCCAAAATCTCCTAAGGTCAGCCCCTATTTCTCAAAAATGAAAATGGGGTGTTAAAATTTGAAAAAAAATAGGAAGAGTCGGAAAGAAGGGGTCTAGTACTCAATTCTTACCTTGTAGTCTAATTTCCTCTACTATTTCTTCTTCAAGCTTGAGGTCCTTCTTCAAAAATGTTGTCAAGCTCTAATCTTTAAGGTCTTCTAAATGTACCTCCAAACCAATTTCAAACTTAAGTTAAGAAGGTGGAAGAGATGAACAATGTGATATCCAAAAATGGATTGAAGCTAAAATTTCTTACCTTGTATGATGATGGTTCGATTTTAGTGAAGAATAGGAGGAAAATGTTGAAAATTTTTCTAAGTATAGAAGAAGAAAGTGAAAGGAAGAATAGAGAGAAGTTGGGAGTTTTTAGAGAGAAGGAGGAGAATTGATTTGGAAGATCAAATGTGTTGGTGAAATTTGAGATGAAATTTTTGTGTAATTAGGCCGTATGGCCGTCCAACATAGTGAGAGAGGGAGAGAAAATTTTGTTCAAATTGTGTCTTGAATTTGGTCTCTTGCATGGAGACAAAAGGTGAGTCAAGGTATGGGTCAAATTGGAATGTTGAGAAGAATAAGAAGAATGTTGGGAAGAATAGAATATGTTGGGGAATTTAATGATATAAAATTGGTGTATAAGATAATGTGTATAATGTTTGAATTAATGATATAATTATACACAAGATGACTAATATATGGTGTAGGTGTACAAGAGTTGGATGATATTTTTACCCCAAAAATACCACCATGGCCGTCCACTATGAGGGCAATATGGTAATTCCATATTTTTTTTTTGTCCCAAATTTGATGATAATAGATGAAATATATCAATCTCCAAAATATTTAGTGATTTCCTTGATCACTTATAAGTCTCATGATCACTTAATCTAAATCAAAATCTTAATTCTATAAGGTAAAAGTCTCTAAAATAAATAGTCTCTTAAAATTCTAAGGTGACTAATAAATACAAGAATAGTAATAATGATCAATCAAGTGATCATAAATGCAAAATAGAATTAATGATGATCATGATCACAAGTAATTAAATAAAATGAAATAAAATACAAAATCTATATATTATTATTAATTACCCGTCAAAATGACGCGGTAAAATAGTCGATCAAAAGTATAAACGACAATAAGGATCAATTAATAGCTCGGAAAAATCGGGGCTTCACATCCTCCCCTCCTTAAAAGAATTTGGTCCCCAAATTCTCTTCAGAATAGTTCTGGATATTGATTCCTTATATCTTCTTCCATCTCCCATGTTGCGTCTTCGTCTCGGTTGTGGTTCTGCCACACCACTTTAACCATCGGAATTTCTCTCTTACGCAACTATCGTATCTGCTGATCAATGATCCAGATTGGCCTCTCGGTGTAGGATAGATTTTCCATTAGAGGAGGAGTATCTCGAGTGATGATATGCTCGGGATCTGGTTGATACTTCTTCAATCTCAATACATGGAATACATTGTGCATTCCCGCATATGGTGCTGGTAACTCGAGTCTGTAAGCTAACTTCCCGATCCTTTGAAAAATCTTGTAAGGTCCAACATATCTCGGACTCAACTTGCCTCATTTCTTCGGATTGATCAACCCTTTCCGTGGTGAGAGTCTGAGAAATACTTCATCACCGACTTCAAATTCCAAATCCTTTCTTCTCTTGTCCGCGTAACTCTTTTGGCGGCTCCGAGTCGTGCGAATCCGCTCCTTGATCGCCTTGACCTTCTCCATGGCCTCCCGAACTAAGTCGACCTTTGGAATCGAAGGCGACTTTCGTTTCTTTCGTGAGTCCATTGGTCATCAATCTCCATGTAGTGGGGATCTACATTTTCGCCCATATAATGCCTCGTAGGGTGCCATCCCAATCGTGGCCTGATAACTGTTATTGTAGGCGAACTCGGCTAATGGTAAGTGCGAATCCCGATTTCCTTGAAAATCTAAGGTGCGGGCTCGCAACATATCTTCAAGGGCTTGAATTGCTCGCTCGATCGTCCCATCGGTTTGTGGATGTCTTCTTGTCTTTGAAACTTAGCGAGGTACCCAATTCCTCGTGCGAGCACTTCCAAAATCTGAGACAAACCTCGGGTCTCTGTCGGATACTATGTCGACTAGTACTCCATGCAGTCGAATGATTTCTCGGATATAAGTTTGTGCAAGTTTCTGCAAGCTATCAGTTTTCTTGATGGGTAAAAAGTGTGCAGATTTCGTGAGTCGGTCTACAACTACCCAAATAGCATCATGGCCTCCTCTGGTCCTTGGTAGATCCGTCATGAAGTCCATCGTTATATGTTCCCATTTCCACTGGGAATTCTCAATGGTTGTAGTAAACCGGATGGTCGTTGGTGTTCTCGCTTTTACTCGTTGACAAGTCAAACATCTCGCAACGAATCGTGCTACCTGGTTCTTCATGTTTACCCACCAATAACTCCGTTTCAAATCCTTATACATCTTGTTTCCTCCAGGATGTATAGTGTATGTTGAACGGTGTGCCTCTGCTAGAATTCTATTCCTAATCTGCTTGTCATTCGGTACACACACTCGATTTCGAACCCGATAACTCCATCTTCGTGCACCGAGAATTCGATCTTTCTCCTTTAAGTATCTTCTCCTTCGCTTTTGAAGATGTGTATCTTTCTCTTGTGCTTCTTTGATCTCATTCAGCAGATTCGGGTTTGACAAAGGTTGGCACATGAAATCGAGTATTGGTTCTCGTCGATTCCAATTTCTCGATTCTTCTAATGATTCCCACTCTCGAATCATAAGTCCGCTAAGCTCGCCTTTTCGCTTAGAGCGTCCGCTACGACGTTAGCTTTCCCGGGATGGTATTGAATATCAAGGTGATAGTCCTCAATCAACTCCATCCATCTCCGTTGCCTCAGATTGAGGTCTTTCTGAGAGAATAGGTACTTCAAGCTCTTATGGTCCGTGAAAACCGTGAATGTTGCTCCGTAGAGATAGTGTCTCCATTTCTTCAACGCGAACACTATCGCTGCCAATTCCAAGTCATGCGTTGGATAATTGGCTTCATACGGCTTGAGCTTTCGTGATGCATAAGCGATAACCTTTCCTTCCTGTATGAGCACTACTCCTAGTGCTTCTTTTGATGCATCACTGTAGACGACAAAGTTTTCGGTTCCCTTTGGAAAGGCTAAGACTGAGTCGTAGTAAGTCGTTTCTTCACTCTTGAAACTCGCCGCACTTGTCATTCCACTCAAACTTGACTTGCTTCCGGTTAGTCGAGTGAGTGGTCCGGCTATCTTGGAGAAGTCCTGGATAAATCTTCGATAATATCCAAATAGTCCTAGAAACTTCTAATTTCGTTACTGACACTCGGGTTGTTTCCATTCAACCACCTTATCCGTACCTTCGAAGGATCTACCGCAATCCCGATCGGGATACTATATGTCCCAAGAACGCAACTTCACTAAGCCAAAATTCGCACTTGCTGAATTTGGCATACACTTATGCTCGTAGTGTCTCTAAAACGATTTTCGATGACGTTCGTGCTCTTCCCTCGACTTAGAGTATACGAGTATGTCATCAATGAATATCACTACGAATTGATCCAGGATAAGGTTGAAAGACTTGATGCATCGTGTCCATAAATGCTGATGGTGCATTCGCCGGACCGAAAGGCATTACTACAAACTCGTAGTGTCCATATCGGGTTTGAAATGCGCTTTGGAAATGTCTCCTTCGCGGATCTTGATTGATAATATCCTTGTTGTAAATCAAACTTGAGTACACCGTTGCTCCTTGAAGTTGATCAAATAGTTCGCTATCCTCGGGAGGGGATATTTGTTCTTAATGGTCACACTATTAAGTCCACGATAATCTATACATAGTCTTAATGTACCATCCTTCTTTTTGACGAACAAAGACAGTGCTCCCCACGAGACGCACTGCTCGGTCGGATAAATCCCACCTCCATCGCTTTTTGTAATTGCATTTTCAACTCTTGTAACTCAAGAGGAGCCATTCTATACGGTGTTACGGCAATCGGGCGCCCCCTGGCAACACCTTGATGGTGAACTCGACTTTCCTATCCGGAGGGGCAAGTGGTGAGTTCTTGTGGAAATACATCCGTGTATTCGATACTACAGTACTTGGTTGATTTGTGTCTCAACCCTGGGTTTGTTAATTACAAACGCCAAGTACCCTTGAGCTCCCCTAGTGATCGCCCTTCTCGCTTTCATTGCTGAAATGATTGGGGCAATCTTAACTCGTGCCCTTCCCGAAATCTCTACTTTGGGTTTTCCGGGTTCACATAGCTTAATGGACTTGTTATGGCAGTCCATTTGTGCATGGTGTGCAGATAACCAGTTCATTCCCAATATCACGTCGTATTCGGATATAGGTAATAAGATCAAATCGGTAGGAAAGTTTATCTCAGCAATCTTAACTTCGCATGCATTATAGATAATATATGTTATCTGACTTGCACCCATAGGAGTTGACACTTCTAAGCATATAGGCATATGTTCCATGCATGCATGCAGTTTGTGTATAAAATGCGGTGCAACAAATGAATGCGTTGATCCAGGGTCGAACAATATTTTAGCGTAGTGGTTAGATACTAGAAGCGTACATTCCACCACGTCTGTTGCCTCCGGAGCCTCCTGTCCGGCTAGTGCAAATGCTCGAGCGGGCATCCTTGCCCGATTTCCCTGGCCATTTCCCGGCTTCTGTGGCTGCGTCTATTTGGTTCGGTCATCGTACTTTGGGCAATCTTGCACTGGTGCCGATTACCACCACAAATAAAACACCTTCCTTGTTTACGCCAACAAATTGTCGGCAGTATGTCCTGGTTTCGGCAATGTGCACACTCTTGACCCGCTTTCCTTGCAGACCGGTCTCTTTCCTTTGTCTCGTTTCATTAATCGGTCCCTTCGAAACTTAGCGGCGGTTTAGATGGCTGTCCCCAGTCCTCTTAGGATCTGTTCGATGGCCTATTCTCGCTGAATCTATCCAATACGGTTGATCCCGACTCAATGCGGAGGGCTACTTTTACCGCTCATGGGCCGAGTAGGTTGTCGGTTCAACATCCAACAATGTTTCGAAGTTCCGCTTTCAATCCTCGAGTGAACTTGTAAAGCTTATCCTCTTGATCGATTGTCCCCGAGCATACTTGGACAATCGGTGAAATTGACTTCATCTTGAGCCGCAGATAGGTTCCCTTGCCTCAATCTATGGAATTCGTCTCGGCGCGCTTCCTTCACAACCTGGGGAATATATTGTTCATTGAACTCGGCCAAGAAATTTTCCCATGTTCTGATTACCCGATCATGTTCCCATCTCCTTTCAACTGCCCTCCACCAGTCTCTAGCAGCCAATTCCAAACGAAATACAGCCAGTGTGACTCTCTGCTCGTCGGAGTATTGAAGAGCATTGAAGATATTTTCCAGCTTCTCTATCCATTCTTCCGCTTTCACATCGTCCGGCTCTCCCAAGAAGGTTGGTGGGTCGAACCGCAGGAATCGCTCCAATGTGCGATCGTTCGCCTCTCTGGCGGGTTCGGGAGCACGGGGTTGAGGCTCTGCCTGTTGCCTCATAAAAACCAGTATTTGTTGTAAGGCTTGTGCGGTCAGATCGTCTCCTGCAGCAGGTGGAGGAGGTGGCGGTAATTCCGGAGAGGGTACCCGATCCCTGGGTACATCATCGTCTCCTCGTGGAACGCGACGAGGTCTCCCACGCCCTCGATGTTCTGCCATTCTGTATCTTGAAGCGTTAGTTGCGATTCGCGAGTAAATGAATACAATAATGATTTGCGTAAAGCAAGAGATATCGCAGGGAAAGTAACATCAAACACAAGACACTGAATAAATATCAAAAAGTATATCCATTAATGTAAAATTTGAATACACCCAAAGTACAACAGCAGAATACTAAGTCAGATACATGGAACCAAAATACATCCGAATCTAGTACAATAGAAGGTACAACACTGGAATACACGGCTACAACAACAAAAGTACAAACTGACAATCTGCTAGCTAATCAGTGAGATCGCCATCATCGTCGCTCGCCGCTATGTCTATAATCGGGGCTGGGTCGGGCTGAGGTGGCGCCTCAACCTCGGGCCAATCCACAAAGTCCAACCATTGCTCGAATCCCTGAGCCTCATCGAGTGGAGCAGCCTCGGGTGCCTCCGGCTCTCCAATATCGACTGGATCCTCCTCGGGGTCCTCCTCGGGATCCTCCTCGGCATCAGGTACAGGCTCCGCCTCGGGCGGTGGCAACGGCTGAGCATTAGCTGCTAAAGCAGCCTCTAGTGCGGCGTCTCTCTGAGCTAGGGCCTGTGTAAGGTCCTCTATGACTGTCATCTGCTTGATGAGGGTCTCCTCCAAGCGATCGATGGTGCTACGGGATAGGCGGGCGTCAATCTCCCATTTCTGGCGACCGTCACTAGTCCTCTTCATCTTCTCCCGCATGTTATCCAGGCGCTCTTGGATACTCTGTATTTGGTTCTCCCGCGCTCTTATGGTGTCATCGCGGTCCTTGATGACAATGGGGGATTCGTTCTTCTCATCTTGCTCATCGCCAGCGCCGAGTCGTCCCTATTCCGTTGGCGCTCCCGGGCTAGTTACGTGGTCGCGCGTTCACTTTACCGGTGCCAATGAATCATCAGTGCCCGGTAATATTCCCGCTCAGCACGGACATGGAATATATCCCACCATGTAGGCGGCGTCGGCTCCATCCTGATCAAAAAAAACTAAGGCGGATCACTCAAAGGTAGAGGAAAGATAAGGAGAGAATAAGGAAAGAATGAATAAGGAAATCAGTCAAGAATCAACTAAGTCAAGACAAGTATGACTATGAAATCTCAAAATATGCGTTCTAACTTAGTTCAAATATCAATAAGACGGTTCTATGCCAATTTGAAATCGATTTCACACTTAATTGGTCAAGTCGCGGTACTACCCAAAACACAGACCAAGGGTCCTATCCTGGGTCAGATTGGTGTAAGTTTCCATCTTACTAGCCGAGCTCTGATACCACTCTAACTGTCACGCCCCAAACGGGACGCGACGGCGATCCACAACTTAAATACAATAACCAAACAGTCCAGACAATATCAACGAGAACCCAATGAGACAGAGTCTAAATAGCAGCGGAAATAAATAACAGATACAAATTACAACATAAAGTCTACAACCCATCATCCATATTACAACCCGAAAATCAACAAAATAGCAACTTAAAGTCAAAGGGTCCTACGCCCTTCAATTACAAACTGGAATGGAACAAAATACAAAAGTCCGACAACAACATAAGAAAAGAGTCCAATCAACAATAAGAAGTAGTAAATCCAACAAGCGTAGTACAAGGTCTCAATCCAAAGCCGGTTCAGCATCTCCAACGAAATCCTCATCTAAGGTTAGAAAACAGGTGGGGATGAGACAAAAATCTCAGTGGATGGGGTGATCGTGTGCGAGTGTGGCGCAATATAGTTAATGTGAGAAAACAGTTATATGAAAACGCGTGAGTATGATGCATGAATTCACACACAGTTCGCAAGCGTCGTGATAAAATATTTAAATAATATACTTATACAGTTCAGGAAAACAGTTCATGGTCACACATGCACTATGTGATTCAGTCAAGACATGTAGGATTGCGTACGGAGTGTAACGCCAATCCCATGCAAGGCAAATAATGGTTGCGTCACGGTTTGTAGCGCCCGGCCAATGCAAAAATGGTAGTGGTTGCGTGCGGAAATGTATCGCCAACCAAAACGGGTCCGATAACTCCGGAATCGTGTGGATCGACAAGCGATTCCTTCGTTCTTCCTTGTAACCCCCAACGGATGGTCCAAGACCGGCACCTTATCGCTCCGTAGGCAAAGACAAAATCCACAGTGGAGCTTGCAAGGCTCGGATCTGTCATAATCATGATTATACCTCGATCTTACGACCCGCTTCCCTTGGACAAACTCCGTCCCTCGCCATGGGGATTAGGGCGATGGGGCCGTAAGAGTGGAATAGCGGCGAGCCGCCTGTTTCATCCCCGACGTATCCATTCCAACCGTGAGCTTGACACACCAAGTTGACTCGGTAGAAAGTAATTACAAGTACGATGATACCAACCAGGCAAATGAGTATTATTGATTCAGGGAAGCGCTTTTAGGAAAACTTTTGAAAAGCGCGAGTGGTAATTATGGCGTTGGTGGAGTATTTGGATGAAGATGATCATCGGAAGGATAAGCAATCTTCGATATCTTGAAAGATTAGGTGGAACACAAGTTCCGCTATAGATTCAAAATCGCGAGGCGAGGAAGTCGCTCCGCGATCGTTATTAATCGGTCAAATTGATCCGATAAGTTAAGGGTTTTTTGGAAAGTAAAACACTTTAATTAAATCTCCAAGTCAGAGGGTCCAGGGCTATTTTAGTAAAAGAGAGAATAATTTGAGTTAGGCCCTTTATAAAAGAAAATTTGTAATTTAGCCCCGTTTTGTAAAAACCAACACTTTTGGGGTTAAAAATTGAATAAATAAATATCCGGACCTTGAAAAATTATGAGGTCAGTTCCTAAATTCTCTAAGTTGTCCAGAGATTCAGGGTTTTAAAGTTTTGAGGTCGAGTTTTTATAAAATTCTCACATTGGCCCCAAATTTGTAAAAATTGCCAATTCGGACCTTAAGTTTTAAAAATTCGGAACTCACAAACCGGAAGGGCTTTTAATGTGATTCCAGTTGGAAAATGTCACTAAGATTAGTAGGATATTGGGACAAAAGCAGTTTTTAAAAGAAATATGTGTAGGTCCTTTAACTTTTGAAAATATTATTTTTGTCCCATTTTGAAATAATTGCCTTTAAGGCTTTTAGGGGTCCAATTGTTATGAAATTTGAACCTTGGGTCCAAAATATAATTAAGTTATGGTTAAGTTAGTATTTCCAGGTGCATGGACTGCATAAGTCCTGGAAATTTCATTTGGGTCCTCAAGTTTAGTATTTTACACATTAGTCCCTCAATTTTTATAAAATTACTTTCCAAGCCGTAAACACTTGAATTTTTGGAGCGATAAGGTGCCGGTCTTGGACCATACTGACTGGGGAGTTACAAGGAAGAACGAAGAAATCGCTGTCTGATCCACACGATTCCGGAGTTATCGGACCCATTTTGGTTGGCGTTACATTTCCGTACGCAACCGCTACCTGTTGCATTGGTGGGCGTTACATTTTCGTACGCGACCGCTACCTGTTTTGCATTGGTTGGCGCTACAAATCCGTACGCAACCATTAATTGCCTTGCATGGGATTGGCGTTACACTTCGTACGCAATCCTACTGTCTTATCAATCACATAGTGCCTGTGTGACCATGAACTCGCTTTTCTTGAATCGTATAAGTATATTATTTAAATATTTTATCACAACGCTTATGAATCGTGTATGAATCCATGCATCATACTCACGCGTTTTCATATAATCAAGTTTTCTCGCATTAACTATATATTGCGCCACACTTACACACGATCACCTCATCCACTGAGATTTATGTCTCATCCCCACCTGTTTTCTAACCTTTAGATGGGGACTATGTTGAAGATCTCGAACCGGCCATAGATTGATGACCCTCGCCCTGTCTGTCGATCTTGCACCTTTTTACTGATGATCGTTCTTATTTCATGTACTTCTATTGATGTTGGACTCCCGTTTATCCTGCTACTCTTTTCTCTCTTTGGCTGTAATTTAAGGGCGTAGGACCCTTTGACGTTTAAGATTTGGATATTGTACTTTACATTTTGTTTTAGTTTTGGCTTGTAAACTTATTTCAGGTTATTATGTTGGATGTATTTGGATTTTGTTGGACCTTAAGTTGTAACTTGTACTTGTTCCTTTATTTCCGTTGCTATTTAGACTCTGTCTCATTGGGTTCTCGATATTTGTCGGACTTGTTTGGTTATTGTATTTAAGTTGTGGATCGTCGTCGCGTCCCGTTGGGGCGTGACAGTTATATTAGGCATATGAATTATTGGAGATATAATCCTCTTATAAATTGTTAAAATAAAAAAAACGTATAAAATAAAATATACGATATCTATTTCCATACATACAAAAGCTTCCTTTCGTCAAATGAATCTATCTTTTTTACTACAATATATTTACATAGTTAGATAATTAGGATTTTTAAAAATAAATAGAAAATTATTATAAGAAAGATGCATCAGATGTATGTTATATGTAAAAAAATGCAGTCCTATTTTCATAATTTATTTTTACAAATAAAAATTGTATATATAAATTCAGTTTTTTTCTGTAAATTTAAGTCAGTGTTGTATGTTGTAATCTGAATTCTGTTTTTCTGATGCAAAAAAAAAAAAAAAAAACTATTTACAGAATCTTATTTCTGTTTCTTGAAATGTATTGTGTTTGTCCAATAATTGTTTACCCTCCTCTATTCTGTGTAACTGGTTGCAGTTGGTGCTTACTCTATGTACCAGATTATTTTTTTTATGTGTTTATGTTTATCTGCTATTCTTTTAAATTGATACTGCCCTGTTTGTTCAAATTTATGTTCACTTATATTATGATATTTCCCTGTTTCTGAAATATTTTCTTCATTTACAAAGTTTTCATTATAAGAAAAATATAAAGACAACTCTATAGTAAAAAACCACTTGACCGTACACTAAAAGTGTATTGGAATCCTGTTGGTTAAAACTGTTCATTTTTATAAAGTGGTAAATTTTAAATTGTCTACAAAATAATAGATTTGTTTAATTATTGTAAAGTGAAGCTCAATACTTGTTGATGTCTTATGGAGGTGTGATTATTCTTTTGGAGTCTTATGAATGGTTATATATTATACCACTTGACCCTACAACACGATTGTAGTGGAATCTGTTGGTTAAAATGTTTGAATGTTTCATTAGTTAATTTTTCAGAATGGAATATTATGCAATTATTTGTAGTCAGTTATAAATAGTTCAGATACTTGAAAGCAAAAATTACAATGTATTTAAATTGCATTAATTAATTTTAAGATTTATAATTACAAAGTATTTTACAAAACAAAAGATTAAAAAATACAATTACCAAGAACACTTAAGAATATAATTATTCTCGATGTATTATAATTTGAATAACATAAAAATTCAGAAGCAATGTAAAAAACAATAATTCAGACTACTTGATATAAAAACAATCAAATTCATATATATAAATGCCAAATTAATATTCATAGTTGGGTAAGAAACCCAATAAATAAAAAAGAAATAATACTTCCAAAATCATAAAAAGAAAAACAATCACCTAACTGAAACTCTCCTAATAAACTATTTAGCAAAAACTATTAAAAACTTATAAAAACATTGTCCAAAAACTATCTAAATCAATCCCCATCTCTCTTCTCATCATCGATTTTTATGACACTTTTTAACTTCATTGACGTTGTTGATGAAGATAAATCCTCATTCAATCTACGTTTGTAAAGAGGAGATTCAGACGTAGAGGACCTCTTTTTAAGGTTCTTGATCGGTGTATTGACCTCGGATTCCGAGGAAGATTCGTCCTACAAAAAAATAGTAGATTATAAGTAATTGTGAACTTTTGATAATTTCAGAAAAATAATATTAATTATTTAAGAAATAAAACCTTATCATCACAAACATCATTCGATTGTAGCCTCGACAAAAAATCAGATTCATGTACATCCAAAATAAATTTAAAAATATTTAATTATTCGTCCATAAAAAAAATATAGAAAAATAAAAAAAATTACCTGACTCTCATGATTGATCACTCCATACTTCCAGATTAAATCCGGATCTGCTGACATCTTAGAAACGGAAAATATTTTGGAGTAATTATGTTGTTGCTCGTATTTTATATGAACTTTAAAAAGAAGTTTCTTATTAATGAAACACAATAGCTCCGGGGGCAAATCCTCGTCTCCACGCTGTAAGTCCAAGCGGCTACGATAATCTAGAGGGGGGGTGAATAGATTATCTCCATCTTTTCGATTTTACCCTCTTTTTCGAACCGAAAGCTCAAAGACAATAATAAAGGTGCGGAATGTAAACAACACACATCGATTTATAGAGGTTCAACCCACTTAGGGCCTAATCCTCTACCACCCCAGTATATCCGGGATGGATTTCAAAAAGAAAAAAGATTTTATTAATTACCAAAATTAATACAACACCAAATTACAACAACACCTTGAAGAGCACCACACTCTTCTTCAACACCACCTTTGAGATTACCACAATCTCTCTTGAAGATTACCACAATCTCCAACGGCACCTTGTGAAGATTACCACAATCTTCAACCTTGAAGAATACCAAATTCTTCAACACCTCAACAAGAAGATTACCACAATCTTCTTACACCTAACACCTAGATCACCCAACTGTGTTCTTACCACAAGAACACTCACAAGGATATCTTGTGTTGAATGATAACCCAAAATCAAGATTACAACTCGATAATAAATATTACAATTATGAGTGCAAGTGTAATCAAGAAATAAGCCTAGACCTCAAGGATGTGAAAGTAATAAGCTAGGCAAATTACAACAAGAATAATAACAATGAAAGACCAAGTATTTGCTTGAAGTGTATCTTGTTGTGTTGTATCTCAATTGTTGTATTGGTTGCTCCAAAATTTCCTCTATTTATAGGAGATGGTTGATCAAGCATAGGCTCCTCTTGGGGATTGAAAATCTACAAAAAAATACAATTAAAATCAAGAATATAGCTGTTAGAAATCAATCTCACAATTTAAGGAAATGTTGTCTGCTGTCAAACGGTCAGATTTTGCTGTCAAAAGATAGGGCGACCGGTCGCACAGAAATAGAAGTTCAAAAAATGACACATCATTTTTACATAGGGCGACCGGTCGACGTGGGGTTCGACCGGTCACCCCTATGTCCAACCGGTCCATGTCTCAAGGAAATGAAGAACATGAGTTTCTGTTTCAACCAAGACTTGCAGGTCACCAGTCGCACCCTGGGCGACCGGTCGACCTGCTTTTTTTATACTCCAGGTTCAATTTTTTGTTTCAACATACTCTTCAGGTACGGGTTGCCTTATAGGGCGACCGACTGACCTCGAGATAGAAATATTGTCCGATTTTTGTCGAAAATAAAACTTAATAAATACTCCGAAAATTTAGTAAAAACATTTTAAATTAATCGGGAGTATTTAGACAACATTTAGGAACCTTGTTTTTGAGGTGAAAACTTAAGAACATAAAATCATTAAAAGTGTTGTCCAATTTTATCTAAAATAAAACTTGAAGAAATACTCCGGAAAATATTAAGACCATTTTAAATCATTTAGGAGTATTTGGACAACAATTAAAAACATTGTTTTGGTGTAAAAATAAAATCATCAAAATTAAAATAAAAACATGTATCAAACAATCTCCCCCTTTTTGATGATTACAAACCAAAACAATTTTTAGAAATATTAGGAGGACAATTTTAAAAACGATTTTCTGATAAAAACATCTAACCGTTTGGAAGCAACCAAAATTTACAAAATACATAAGCAACCAAGTAAGGGAGTAAATATATTCAATAATAAGCACAAGCTCCCCCTATCAACAAGCATATTAAAAATAATGTAAAACTAATTATCCATAAGCTAAAAGCTTAGCTTTTACATAGTTCAAGAGCTTATAAGCTCCCCCTGTCAACAAAACATCATTAGACAAGTAAACCATCTTTAGACAAGTATATAAGTCCATCAAGCAATAATTGGACTAATAATAATTCACAACTTATGGCTTTTAAGAGCCATAGCTTATAGCTTTTATAACAAGCTTTTATTAGCTTCTTTGAGCTAATGAGCCATTTTCCTATTTCTCCCCCTTTGGAATCATCAAAAAGAATGTTAGGATGATAAAAACATCATACAAGTTTATCAAAGTGCGCCAACAATACGTTTTATTAACCATTGAAAGAATTAAGCTTAGAATCCAAAAACAATGGGAGAGATGTATCATAAGAAATCCATAAGCTCATTTTGTTAGCCAAAAACATGATCTCAATAAGATTTTAAGACATTTGAAAATCTGAGAATCATGTAGGTGATGAGTCTTTCATTGAAACATTTTATCGAACACTTGGCGGGCGTAAAAAATTGAAAAAGATATATATAGCCTTTGAAAATGAAATCAAGCCAAGTTTTTCATCACCAAATGCAATTTAATAAATATCATTTATCAACAATCAATAAGCTCATCACAAACATATATAATTAGCATCAAGAAATAGACATTTAAACCAAGTTCTCAAGGGTTCAACCCAATTGAGCTAAAGAGAGTGAAATTCTTACCATTCAATCGGTAAAGACGGGCAATGATGATGATAATCGAGCCTAAAAAGGTCCAATATGTGAAATGTATGCAATAAAACAAATTTGAAGTGAAATTTGTGTGCAATTGGCGAAGGGGACGAAAAATAGACAAAATAAGCCAAAATGGCTAAGTCTGGAAACAGAACCATTTTTAACCAAAAAAATCGTTCAGGGCGACCGGTCCAGGCAATGGGCGACCGGTCGAGCTGGTGGGTGACCGGTCGGCCCCTGCCCTGGCAGCCCACTGGTTCTATTCTGTTTTGAAATTCCGAATTTGATCCAAAAATCCGATTTTTCGCCCCTAAGTTTTGAAAACGTGCAAAATGCAAACGTAAACCTCATTCAATATACATTATGTCATGATCAAGCTCGAAATGAGGTAAAATACTCGGCGGTAAATGAATAAATGTCCGCTAGTTAACTTTGAGACGGGATTTAATCACATCTCAAGTTTTTGATAAAAACGCAATCCCTTAGAAAAAGATATCGAATCTCAATATGTTTAGTTTGATTATGACGAACCATATTTTCAATAATTTTTCACCGGACTTGTTATCCCGAAAAATAAGAATGTTTTAAAGCTTTGGATACACAAGTCATACGAAGAAGTGCCTTTCAAATATTTGAAAATTTCTTTTAAACAACACTTTAATGAGATTCGTTGGGATAGTTTTTGAAGTCGAGCATATAGACATAAGGCATATAGAATGTCGAGTCTATAGGAATAATACAAGAAAACATACCTCGAATTTGTTTGTCGGCCGATATGCCTTTCTCAACCTTTGTCAGTATTTTAGCCATAGAGGTTGAGATGGTTCTTCTTTCTTCAATGCTTAACTCCTTCAAGAATTCTTTTGAAATATAACCATCTTCTTAGCATTGAATAAATTGTAGTCCAAGCAAGAAATTGAGCTCCCTCATCATGCTCATCTCAAGCTTACCTAGTATCAACTTAGAAAAACATATCTTGCACAAATATTCATTAGTAGCACCAAAAATATCAACATAAATTTGCACAAGTAAACAATCTTGCCCTTTTTAAAAAAAAAATGTAGTATCAACTTTACCTCTTGTAAAATCATTTTGCAAAAATAGCTAAGTCTATCAAACCATATACGGGGTATTTGTATCATCCGTACAAGGCCTTTTATAGAAATCATTTGGCCTAAAATTTTAAACTCCGATAGACTTCTATTTGAATAAAACCATTTAGAAAATTGGATTTAACATCCATTTGGTAAAGCTTGAAATTTTCTCAAAACAAGAATGGGCAAGTAAAGTGCAAATAACTTCTAAATGTGCTATGAGTGCAAATATTACATCAAAATCATTACCTTCTTCTTGACAATATTATTGAGCTACTAACCTTGTCTTGTTCATCAAACTTGTTGTGAAATATCACAAATTTCTGCAAAATCTTAACAAGATATTTTGCACACGAGCATAGTAATATCGAATAATAGATACACTATTTTAAGCACCACATACTATGCATCATCAAGAGTTGTAGGTCCCAAGGGGTGTGAGTGTAAGGTTTAGAAGGGGGGGTTGAATAAACCTTACCAACTTTTCAAATTAGTTCTTTCAAATATTCAGAGTTAATACTTCACAGTTGTGTCCTTGATGGACAAAATAAGTTAGTTAATCGTGAGTTAGTCACTCAACGGACTGATCAACTGTTGATAGAATAATTCAAATTGCTTTTGACTAAAGACTTAACTCGATTGTGATTTGTTTTTATTGGAAGACTTAACACCCTTGAATTTGGTTAAGTTTGTTTTAATACTTGGTTTTAGCACTCGATTGATTATCAATTGGATAGCAAATTTATCAAAGAGATATAAAAATAAGATGCGAAATTAAAGTGCTAAAATGTAAATGACACAATAAGTTTTTATAGAGGTTCAAGATGGGGTAATTCTTCTACTCCTCTCTTCTCCAACTCCTGGAGGAATCCACTAAGTATTGATCAATATACGAGTGGTTAACGATCCGATACAAGTCTTGATCACACAAACTTGATCCTTTGGGACTCGATCGGAGATGCTTTGGTCACACAAACCGGCTTCTCGTGCGACTCGGCTTCTTCACAGGCAGCGCCTTTGCTTACTACACCCACTTGCTTAAGTTCCTTGGATTTGATCACGAAGCCCTCCAAATAGCTTAAGCTTGGTTCGACCTTGAACCTTTCTACAATCCTTCGTGGAATGTTGACCCCTTGATTCTTCAAATGGTTCCTCTTCAACTGATAGAAGTTGTCTTTCCTTCACAGGTGAGTGTTGGATTGATTTCCTTCGTAATATAGGCTTGAGGATTAATCTTGAATGACTTGAGAATATTTTTGGTTACAGTTCAAATGTTTGCTTGAATGTTATTGGTTCAGGTAACCAAGGTAACATTTTCTCAAATAAACTCCTCAGCCTTTTATAGTGATCTTTCAAAAATCTGCCCGTTGAAGAGATAGGCTTATTTTTGAAAGTCACTTGTGGTCGTTGGCTTGTCTTGTTGCAGTTCTTGGAATTGTCATTTCCTCGTATGAATGATTCTTCAGCTTTTCAGTGTTCTGACACATGTGCAGTGCCTCCCATTGGTTTATTCCTTTTGCACGCTTCTGGAACTGAGCACTTCAAGAAAGACCGTATGGAAGTATTATTTGTTTAAGTAATTCTCTTGATTTCTGTGCAACGGATCTCTTTCAGTTATCTCGACTTGACTGCATTTCCTTGACTTCTCCAGGCGACTTCGAGTCAGCTTCCAATCATTGGATGACTCTTCTGTCACTTCAACTTGAGACTTGGCTATCTTGAGTTGACTTGACTGATACTTCACTCAGCTGCACCTTCAGTCGAGTTCCTATCTTCTCTTCTTTGCCATACTCAGCTGCCTCACAGCGGAGTCTTCCTTCTAGTCTCCAGTTGTCTTCTTGCATGTTCAGGCATAGCTGACTTAACTCAGCTCGACCAGCCCTATCTATTACAATGCAATCTACAACAAAAATGGGGTGCCAACTTCCTATTCTAAGTTTTGCATGGCATTCATCAAAATCTACAAAATAATTTCCCAACAAGAGTCTAATAAATCATTCAAGTTCAAATAAGCTTAAGAAAGCTACATAAGGTCTCTTTGAAATTAGACAATAAGAGGGCACATAGTTGAGACCTCATTTACAAGAATCATATGAACAAGAGGTTTGACATAAGTATCCAAGAATAGTGGCATTTATATGTGCAATAAAATGCATAACTAGAAGATCAATATTTTTATCAAAACAAAATATAATCCTTTAAAAATCTTGGATAAAACAAGCTATGTTAAATAATGCCTTCTCAAAAATCAAAGCATCCTCTTAATGGCACTTGTATAAAATAAGCACATAGGCATATGGCACAACATGTATCGAGTCTATGAGATGAATAACAATAATGAGCGTACCTCGATAGTTCACATTTCTCTTGATATATTACGAGTAGATAACCATATGTGATGAATCCTACACAATTCTTAAACAAGACTTGCACAAAACACAAATGATACAAATGTAGGCTAAAAACAATAAGATATATCACAAGTATGCTTATGCCATAAAAATCCATAGGAGATTATAAAACACAATAGTTAAAGCAAATGCACAAGAGTTTTAAAAACATCATGCAAGGTCTTCTTTTCAAAAATATTTAACACCACAAATATATATATATTGAAGACCTTAATTTTAAAATTATGAAAACTCATTTGCAATTGAGACACAAATAAAAACATGCATACTAACTAAATAAAATGCATATTTAAATGGGGAGATACGGTTTACCAATTACACCATTTCCATGGGTTGTGCCGTTCCCGTTGTTGATGATATCTTCCCCTTTGAAAATCATCTTGTTGATGATGGTTTCTCCAATTACTCCATTTCCAAGCATTGTGGCCTTCTCTTTGGAAATCATGTTGATGATGTCTTTGCCATTTCCAAGGATTGTGTTCTTCCCATTTTTGATTAAATCCTCTTCTTGGAAATTGACTTTGTTTTCTCCTTCTTTGATCAAATGAGATGTTCATTTGATATTTCCTTGGCGGCATGAACTTTCTTCGATTATTAATCCGCCGAGTACCTAAAATGACATTGTGTTGTGGTACCCTCAAGTGCTTGGGTCCTTTGAGATTAGTCTTGAGACTTTTAGGTCTCCAACAATAATTAGAGCTATTTCTAGCCCTACAAGTATTTACCGTATGACCCTTCTTACCGCAATAAAAGCAAGTAACATCACTAATATACATAGGAACTTGATTCTTTTTCATATGCTTGACAATATTAGGCTCATGATCAAGTTCACTTTTCAAGTTATCACAACCATTAACATTCACAATATTGGGCAATTTATTGGTACTCAAGTTGGGTTTTGATAAATTATTTTTCATGCAATTAATATCCTCAACAAGAGTACTATTTTGTTTTTCAAGGTTTCTAACCTTATCAAGTGTGGTGGTGTGAGCACATGATAGTGATTCATAGGAAGTAAATAAACTATCCTTTTCATTTTTCAAAACATTGAATTCCTTTTTCAAATTTTTGTACTTAACAAGTAAACCTTGGAATTCATCTTGAAGATCATCAAAATCATTTTGCAAATCACTATAATCATTTTGAATAACAATATCATAAGAAGTAGAGGGTTTAAGACATACCTCGTTTTCTTCTTCGATGCCCATAAGAACTTGTATCCCATTGAGAAGTAGATGCTTTTGAGTTGCTCCTATCATTTGCATATACTTCACGAATGGCTTCTAATTTTTGTCATACTCCATGAGCCGATCGAATTCCTACAATATGTTCATATACCAAATTAGTAAATGAACAATACAAAATATTGAGAGCTTTACCATTTAAGGAGATGATTTTCTTCTCTTCATCATTGAGCTCTTTGAAGCCTTTGGAGGTGTGTGGTGTGTCTATCATTGGAATAGATTTTCCATTTATGACGATGTTCCAAATATCGAACCCGCAACCTTGTAGATAACATTCCACTCTTTCTTTCCAAAATATAAAAATTTTGGAATCAAATAGTGGTGGCTTGGTGGTGGAGGTGCCGGAAAGATGAGCTTCGTTCGTAGCCGATGATCGTTCCTCTTCACTCGCGATGTGAAACGAGCTTGCCAAAGAGTTTGGCTCTGATACCACTTGTAAGTCCAAGCGGCTACGATAATCTAGAGGGGGTGAATAGATTATCTCCATCTTTTCGATTTTACCCTCTTTTTCGAACCGAAAGCTCAAAGACAATAATAAAGGTGCGGAATGTAAACAACACACGTCGATTTATAGAGGTTCAACCCAGCTAGGGCCTAATCCTCTACCACCCCAGTATATCCGGGATAGATTTCAAAAAGAAAAAAGATTTTATTAATTACCAAAATTAATACAACACCAACTTACAACAACACCTTGAATAGCACCACACTCTTCTTCAACACCACCTTTGAGATTACCACAATCTCTCTTGAAGATTACCACAATCTCCAACGGCACCTTGTGAAGATTACCACAATCTTCAACCTTGAAGAATACCAAATTCTTCAACACCTCAACAAGAAGATTACCACAATCTTCTTACACCTAACACCTAGATCACCCAAGTGTGTTCTTACCACAAGAACACTCACAAGGATATCTTGTGTTGAATGATAACCCAAAATCAAGATTACAACTCGATAATAAATATTACAATTATGAGTGCAAGTGTAATCAAGAAATAAGCCTAGACCTCAAGGATGTGAAAGTAATAAGCTAGGCAAATTACAACAAGAATAATAACAATGAAAGACCAAGTATTTGCTTGAAGTGTATCTTGTTGTGTTGTATCTCAATTGTTGTATTGGTTGCTCCAAAATTTCCTCTATTTATAGGAGATGGTTGATCAAGCATAGGCTCCTCTTGGGGATTGAAAATCTACAGAAAAATACAATTAAAATCAAGAATATAGCTGTTAGAAATCAATTCCACAATTTAAGAAAATTTTGTCTGCTGTCAAATGGTCAGATTTTGCTGTCAAAAGATAGGGCGGCCGGTCGCACAGAAATAGAAGTTCAAAAAATGACACAACATTTTTACATAGGCGGCCGGTCGACGTGGGGTTCGACCGGTCACCCCTATATACAACCGGTCCATGTCTCAAGGAAATGAAGAACGGAGTTTCTTTCAGTTTCAACCAAGACTTGCAGTCACCCGCACTGGCGGCGACGGTCGACCGACCGACGGCCGACGCCTAAGGCAACCGGTCGACCTGCTTTTTTTATACTCCAGGTTCAATTTTTTGTTTCAATGTACTCTTCAGGTACGGGTTGCCCTATAGGGCGACCGGTTGACCTCGAGACAGAAATGTTGTCCGATTTTTGTCGAAAATAAAACTTAATAAATACTCCGAAAATTTAGTAAAAATATTTTAAATTAATCGGGAGTATTTAGACAACATTTTAGGAACCTTGTTTTTGAGGTGAAAACTTAAGAACATAAAATCATTGAAAGTGTTGTCCAATTTTATCTAAAATAAAACTTGAAGAAATACTCCGGAAAATATTAAGACCATTTTAAATCATTTAGGAGTATTTGGACGACAATTAAGAACATTGTTTTGGTGTAAAAATAAAATCATCAAAATTAAGATAAAAACATGTATCAAACACACGCTACAATGTTTGATAAAAAAAATATTAAAATTCAAACAAATTTTAAAATTGAGGGTGTAAAATATATAAATTATGAAAAAATATTTAAATAATACCTCAAGATGCTCCTTCCTCAAATTTGAACATGACTTCCCGATTAATTTTTCCAAGTCCCTATCCCAACAAAGCAAGGTTGCACTAGCTAGGGGTGTGCACGGTACGGAACGGTTCGGAGATTTGGAAATCTCCAGAACCGTCCCGAAGTTCGGAGATTCTGAAAATAAATCTCCAGAACCGAATCATAGAAAACAATCTCCGTCCCGAACCGTACCGAAAGTTTGGGATGGTTTGGGATGGTGATTCGGTTCTAATGGGACGGGACAGTACGGTTCGGTTTGGGACGGAGATTCGGAGATTAGCTATAAATAAAGCATACAAATTTCGGAAAAAAAAAAAAAAAAAAAATCAATATAAAAATTATCAAACGGATATACTTCTAGAGTCCTAGTATCTTTTTAGCATAGTCTCAAAATTAAAACTAAAACTCTAATAGGTAACACAATCCAAAATTCTAAACTTAATAACCTCTATAATACAATAATAGTATATTATTTGAGCAATTGTCCTTCTATTGACATAGAACATACATAATTCACTGCTAGTTTTCATAAATTAAAATGAAATAAAAACTTGTATAAATTTATAATCTCAATGTCTCATACTTAACAACTTAACATAATCAATAAAATTATATTTATTATTTATTTGATATGGTAAAAAAATTAAAATATGATTTTTTATATTGTTATAATATGATACTATTATTTGTTTCTCTTCTTAGTGCAATTTACTATTATTTAACTAATTTCAATTTCAAATTATTTACTCTATTATTAATATCAAAGTTTTTTAAAAATTCATAATAGTTGCAGTATTATGTTTTTTTTCCAGAAATATGTTTTATATTCAATTTAAGTTGAAATAGTTTGTAGTTAATTCAATATCAAAATAAAAACAACATAGAAATAATGTATATGTATTTATATAAAATCTTCAAAATCGGTTCTAGTTTCGGGTCCTCGGCTCGGAGTGGTTTGGTACGGTTCGGTACGGGTATTTGAAAAATTTTCAGAACCGTACCATAAATATTTTTGGTACGGTACGGTTCGGGGAAAGTCAAAAAGTCAACGGATATTTTCGGTTCGGAGATCTTTCAGTTCGGATATCGGTTCGGTTTCGGTAATCTCCAAGTCCCGTGCACAGCCCTAGTACTAGCGGATTCATCAACAACTTGAACATGTGCCATGTACCTATTCAAGCAACAAATCAAAAACAATTGGGAAAAGAAACAATATTAAAATCAAATAAAAAAATAAAATAAATATAACATAAGTATGACTTAACTAATATTAAAATGTTACCTCAAAATTCCAGTTTCAAACAATGAATCACACTTTCCACAAAAGAAATTATCAGCTGCTGGATGCATTTTTTTGGTACAATTAGTGCAAGCAAGGTACCACCATTCATCCGAAATTGATACCACTCTTGCACAAAATCCAAAACCTGCCACTCTGTATATGTTGTATTAATAAATTAGAACATAATTAATGAAATAATAAATATTGACTATTTTATTAAATGATGTGATTAAAGATATTAAATAAAATATTTACCTTCTGACTGTCATACAAATAATCGACAGTTTTCATGGATGCGTCCGGAGCTTCAAGCTCTTCTCGGTCCGGCAGGCAGGGCAAACTCACGTGATCGATGGAATATGTAGAATTGTTGCTACTCATAATCCTATTTTAGATTAAAAAAAATTGTGAACTAATATAGTATATGTATTAATAAATCCGAAATCTGAAAATATTAAAACAAATACTACCTTTTCTCGAAGTCTATAATCTCTTGCTCTTTTTCATTCACAATTAATTTTGTGACATGAATGCTATTAGATACCTTCACTTGATTTTATCAATATTCAAAAAATATAAAAATATTACATTTCAATATCAAATAAAGTAATAAATAATAAAATATTAGTAAAAAAATACATACAAAAAATAAAAAATAATACTTACAACTTTTGAAAAACTTTGCACGACCTATTTGTAGAATAATAACTACTGGTTCAAAAAGTTGTTGCTCCAAGTGAGGCATAATCTGTTCCGCATAGTTCTCCCAAAGCGTGCATGTAAGCCGATTGTTTCTGCAAATATAATTTAATTAAAAATATGCATTGAAACATAATTTAACAAAATAAATAGGTTATAATATCATATATATTATCTTACTCAAGATCTTCCAACGTTAAATCCAAAAACCTCGTAAAACGACTGTTTATGTCCTTGTTTTGTGCAGAATGCATTGAAATAACCGTACCAATAATATCTAAAAAGACAAAATCGAATCATTAGTACATAAAATGAAATTTAAAAAATATTTGTAAGAATATAAGAATTTCGAACATACTAATCAACATTGTGTCATCAACTTTCTCCTTGTCGGCCAGTTCAGTAAACTTTGTAAAATTATACATGAACCTCGGAAAAGTCTCAAACATTTCGAACACATGAGTCTTTCCATAGAAAAGAAAGTTTACTTTTGTAGCTGATGTTTTGTATTTATCGGTTTCTTTCTCGACAACAAAATCCTTTATGGCATAAACATGCCCTTCTTTAAAAGTTCGTTTAAAATTTTGAATCTGATATTTCCGAATTGTACCCCTTATTCAATCTCCCTGTAATTTAGAACATTAAAATTATTAAATAATATAAGAAGTTTCTATGAATTTAAATTTAAACTGAATCTAAACGACGTTGAAAAAATATATAAAGGTAACGTATAGTACCGCAGCGTCGTGAAAAACACATTCAACGCTGGATATTTGTTTATTATCGTTGTAAAAAAAGGCAACATAATTTTTAAATAGAGTAATATAAAATTTCAATTCAGAAATTTTAGATTCATATATGATATAATTATAATCGAATTTTTGATTGCATATCAGAATTTTTGCATTCATTCATGATTTAATTAGAATCGATTTTTGATTGCATAAATTATTGATATAATTATAATCGACAGTTTTCATGGATGCGTCCGGAGCTTCAAGCTCTTCTCGGGCTGTCCGGGCAGAGGGCAAACTCACGTGACTGATGGAATATGTAGAATTGTTGCTACTCATAATCCTATTTTAGATTAAAAAAAAATTGTGAACTAATATAGTATATGTATTAATAAATCCGAAATCTGAAAATATTAAAACAAATACTACCTTTTCTCGAAGTCTATAATCTCTTGCTCTTTTTCATTTACAAGTAATTTTGTGACGTGAAAGCTATTAGATACCTTCACTTGATTTTATCAATATTCAAAAAATATAAAAATATTACATTTCAATATCAAATAAAGTAATAAATAATAAAATATTAGTAAAAAAATACATACAAAAAATAAAAAATAATACTTACAACTTTTGAAAAACTTTGCACGACCTATTTGTAGAATAATAACTCTTTGGTTCAAAAGTTGTTGCTCCAAGTGAGGCATAATCTGTTCCGCATAGTTCTCCCAAAGCGTGCATGTAAGCCGATTGTTTCTGCAAATATAATTTAATTAAAAATATGCATAGAAACATAATTTAACAAAATAAATAGGTTATAATATCATATATATTATCTTACTCAAGATCTTCCAACGTTAAATCCAAAAACCTCGTAAAACGACTGTTTATGTCCTTGTTTTGTGCAGAATGCATTGAAATAACCGTACCAATAATATCTAAAAAAACAAAATCGAATCATTAGTACATAAAATGAAATTTAAAAAATATTTGTAATATAAGAATTTCGAACATACTAATCAACATTGTGTCATCAACTTTCTCCTTGTCGGCCAGTTCAGTAAACTTTGTAAAATTATACATGAACCTCGGGAAAGTCTCGTCAAACATTTCGAACACATGAGTCTTTCCATAGAAAAGAAAGTTTACTTTTGTAGCTGATGTTTTGTATTTATCGGTTTCTTTCTCGACAACAAAATCCTTTATGGCATAAACATGCCCTTCTTTAAAAGTTCGTTTAAAATTTTGAATCGATATTTCCGAATTGTACCCTTATTCAATCTCCTGTAATTTAGAACATTAAAATTATTAAATAATATAAGAAGTTTCTATGAATTGAAATTTAGACTGAATCTAAATAACGTTGAAAAAATATATAAAGGTAACGTATAGTACCGCAGCGTCGTGAAAAACACATTCAACGCTGGATATTTGTTTATTATCGTTGTAAAAAAAGGCAACATAATTTTTAAATAGAGTAATATAAAATTTCAATTCAGAAATTTTAGATTCATATATGATATAATTATAATCGAATTTTTGATTGCATATCAGAATTTTTGCATTCATTCATGATTTAATTAGAATCGATTTTTGATTGCATAAATTATTGATTCTTTTTTGTAACAAAAAATCGGTGCACATATTTTTACTCAGAAAAAATCGGTGCATATATATACTTTATCAAATTTCTGAAACAAAAAAGGGCAACAAAAGGTCAAACATTCTATTTATATTTATAAAATAGATAATACATATTTAGGTAAGCAAAGAAGGGAAAGAAAAAGTCAAACATTCCAATTTGGTTTATGAAATCAGTAATTTTGGTATTATGCCAAAAAAATCTGCAACCAAAGGGCCAAACCTTACCATTTGGTAAAGAATCTTCCTTTTAATCGGACATCTTTAGTAAATCCGTGTATGCCAAAAAAAATCTGCCAACAAAAAACCAAACATTACCATTTCGTAAAGATTATTCCATATTAAACGCACAGAAACAGTAAATCAGGCAAAAAACAGGCAACGAAAATTTTTAGCAATAGACTTTGGGCGGGAAAACATTTATAGAAACCATTTTGTTGTTATATATATATAGATATAGATAAGCAAATATGAATAAATACTATTAAGTTCATCCATCCAAACATTAAAAAGCGCACACACCCACTCATATTAACAAAATTCTCCGAGTTTTTGAAAAATACTCGAATAAAACCTGATATTTTCTTACGAAATTAAAATTCTCTATATATCTTTCATAAATAATAGTGTGACAACCCGAACTTTTCCATTAATAAAGCGGTTTATTTCCCATTTTTTTATATTTTAACTAAATTATACTATTTCATTTTATTCTAATTTTAAATATACTTTTTTACTAAAGAAACTAATCTTTGAGAATAATTTATTGAGAACCTTCCCATTAAAATGTATTATATTTATTGAATAATTAAGTTTTTTTTATCGATGTATTCCCAAATTAATTTCATATTATATAAACGAATTTTATTGTATAACCGTGATTTTATCGAATAATTCTCAAATTATCCCTAATAATAATACCCTCTGCAACTTAAAACCACTCTGTTTTCAGCTTCCAAGACTTTCAAGCCTCCTCCCCCATTTCACACCTCTGCTCTAGAACAAGGTTTTGCTGTCAGCCATGTAAGGACTCAATCTCTTCCAGCATTCCGATTAATTTTTCCTTTCCCATTTTTTTTAGGTTCCTTTTTTTTCTCGATTAGCAAATATCTTTTTCTGTTAAATTTTATTTTTTTGATTTCAGATTTGCCAGAAAATGGTGGGTGACTGCATGGATTGCAGAAAGAGGGAAGAAGATATGTATTGGTCCCATTTTCAGACAGTTCAGTTCTGTCAATTCCTTTCCGGCAGATTTGATCAGCAGCTTGTGAGTTCTTCTCTCTATTGTTGAAATGCAAGCTGCAAGCGTTTTTATTTTTTTTGGCAATCTGTGTTTTTTTAAGGAAATTTTGGGTGAAAATGGTTTAAAATTGCTTTGCATGTCTTTTTTCTGCACTTTAAGTCGTTTAATTTCACGAATTATTTATGTTTTGCTGTCAATTTTTTATTGAAAACAAAGAGAGATGAAGGGTTTTTTCTAATTTCCGTCTTTTTTGTCCTTTGGCGTCATTTAATTTTGTTCTGAGTATCATTTTCATCCTACTTTTAATTTTCACTTTACCTTTTTACTCTCTTTTTTTCTGATTTCTCACCTTGTTTAAATCTTGAATGTTGAACCATTTCATTTGAATTATTGCATTTTTGTTGATGATTTCGATGCATAAACGGAAACTTGTAATTGACCTTGGGCATTAGAAAACACCTTTCAAATGAAGATATATAGTTAAATTATGTAATTTGAGAATACGGTCAATATTCACATGCAATGCAACAATCATTTTGATGAGAAAACAGCTATAAATCTCAAACTATCATGTATTGTACTCTGTAGGATGTTTCAAATCTCTATTTGTTTTCGTGGTCCATTTATACCATGAAAAAAAGATAAAAGTGTGACGGCTATTTCTAGTTTTGGTAGTAAATTTACTATGGATCGTTTTGTGGTGTGTTCCGTGCTGCTCGGAAGTCTTTGATGGTTAATGTTTGCAATTGTTGTTACCAGTTAGAATAATTAACTCTAACTAGCTTTGCATATGAACAAGGCTAAATTGCAACCTTAGTCCTATAGCAATAGGGGGTTAGCAATAATAGTCGTGTAGTAATCACAATTTGCAAATAAGTCTCGTAACTTTAAGAAAACTCTCGATTTCAGTCCTTCTGGTCCCTGGAAGTTGGAAATTTTGCTTGAAAAATCCACTTAACTAATGCATCCTCTGAGTTGGCATTTTGTTTGTAACAAAAGCTGAGGAACACTCGCAGTATATCCATATAAGCAAAATTGGTTTCCACATCAACTGGTTTGATCGGAAATGTGAAAATGTGGATTTTTCTGGCTAATTTTTCAATTTTTGGCGACCAAAGGCCTGAAATCGAGAATTTTTATAATATTATGGGACTTTTTTGCAAAATGTGATTTGTACAAGACTATTTACTGCAAACCTCCTATAGCTACAGGACTATAATTGCAATTTAGCCTATTAACAAATGTTGACTGACAATTGTGGTGACTAATATTACCTTTCTGTCAGTTCTGAGTGCGTTAAATGCTACATCAATGAGATTTTACTTTTAATTGGAACCAAAAAGAGAAAAATAAAAAATAATAATGGAAATCACATATGCCGCTAGTTCGCCAAGAAAATTGTTGACGCTGCTTGAACTAATAGTATTTATTTTTACCAGTCAATTGACCAAAATTTACGCAATGCGTAAAACGAACTCTAGATACTTTTAATCAATTTTTCTGAGGCAGGGACATTAAGATTGTTACATAGGACTTGAAATGAATGCTGTCAACGTAACTGTCGACTGGTCATTACATGGTTACTTAGTTATGTTCATTTATTGTGCACTAATGTAATATTCCAATTCTGCTATCAACTGTGGACTGTGAGTCTGTGACTTGTTATTGCAAGGGATAATTACAAAAGACCCCGGAGGTTTGGGCTACAAAAAACTCGTTGATGTTTCAAAAAATAAAAAAAACTCAGGTTGATTCTATCTTAAATTTAAAGGGGTAACCTTAGTATTTCTAGAAATATCAGGGGGTTTTTAAAATGTTTTCTGCTTATGAACGGTGAACATGCAAGAAGGAATCAAACCTCAAAAGGTTTTTCGCAATTTTCAACAACCTCTAGGTTTTTTTGTACTTAGCCCAAATCTTTGGGTTTTTTTTTGTAATTATCCCTTATTGCAATTTAAACCTTCTGGTATAATGCAATTTCGGGTAAATATGCAGGCTATCCCAAAAAGATTTGCCGACAGTATAAGAGAGAAGTTGGCAGGAACAGTAGCTTTAAGAGGTCCAAGCGGGCACGTGTGGAATGTAGGCTTGGTGACAAATGGTGATGCATTGCTTCTCAAGCAGGGTTGGAAAGCATTTGTTGAAGATCACACTCTAGAGGAAAATGATATTTTAATCTTCAAATACAGTGGAAATTTAAGATTTGATGTTTCGATGTTTGATCAAGAAAGCCTTTGCGAAAAAGCAGCATCTTACTTTGTTAAAAAATGTGAGCATACAGAAAGTGGACATGGAAGCAAGCGAAGCAGAAGCTTGCAAGAAATCTCTGAGGACAGCAGTGACTTTTTAGATGATATTGCCGACGATCATCAAGTGAAAAAGGCCAAGAGTGATGCTGCAAGAACACCACCTTCAAGAATACAACCTACTCGATCTACTTCAAGGGGTCGAAGGGGAACCAAGAGTAAGCATCACTCAGATGTTTCACAGATTTCTATCTTGTATATTTTCTTTATTTCTTTAATTTAGTTCACGTGTTTTAACCCTTCTCAATGTAGAAGGTAAACGTGGTTCAAGCAGTGCGTATCCATTGCAGCTGAAATCTCGTCGGAGGGAAGTGACGGAAGATGAAAAAACGAGAGCGCAACAAATGGCTGCTGCGGCATCGTCCGAGAACAGTTTTGCCGTGGTTATGCGGGCATCCCATGTCTACAAGGGCTTCTTCATGGTAAAAGTTTATAAGGTTAATTGCAACTCATCGTCCAAATTAACATTTTTGCACTCTGCCCACTAAACTTTGAAAATACATATTCTGCCCTCTGAACTATAAGATTCGTTGCACTTTGCTCCCTGGACCACCAAAAGTTGATATGTGTCAACTCGTGATATATCCAAATCAGCTCCCAGTGGGTTAAGTGCAAAATGTTCAAAGATAGACATGCAAAAGAGAAAATTTCAAAGTTTAGTAGGCAAAGTGCAAAACCCAGGCAAAATGCAATTATCCCAAGTTTATATCATCATTTAAGTATATCTTATCTTTTAGCAATTTTATCATCTTTTCCGGCTTGTCTAATGCAGTCAATCCCTGCTGAGTGGGCGAAAGCCCATCTTCCAAACGAAAGTCAAGACGTGGAGCTCCGGGTCAAGGACAAGACATGGATAGCTAAATATCACTATAAAGGTTATGGTGGTGGTCTTACTAATGGTTGGAAGAACTTTGTGTTGGATAATTTCCTTGAAGAATTCGACGTTTGTGTGTTTGATTTTGCTAGTGGAACGCACGAGACTTGCACGCTTGATGTCAAAATCTTTCGTGTCGTTGAGGAGGTGATTCCTCCGTCTCCGGTGACCCGAGCCGCAGGTAGGAAGAGGTTGACGCAGTGTGTGAGTGAGCCGTTGAGCGAAGACGACGTATGAATTTTGTTGTGCTCAAATATGTTGGGTGGCTCATGGGTGGGACAGTCTTTAATTTCCTGAAACATATTATACTTAATTTTATTTTTATTAAGTTTCTTATCATTTTATGGCAGAAGTTTTTCACAAGTTTGTTTTGACTATTTATTTTTAAATGACTGTCTGTCAAATTTTAATTTTTTAGTGTAGATAAACATTATTTATAATTTTATTAATCATTCCTTATTTAATTTTGATATTTGAGACTCTTCAGAAAAAAAAAACTGATAGTTGAAGAGGACTATCCTCAATTGCTTTTATTACTTTTGTTTGCATCAGATGCGTTAACATGATTTTCTTATATATTTTCTTAGTTAGTCTTTATTTTAATTTTAATTTTAAAAACAAACACATAAAAGCTTGATCATAACACTTTAACTAATGATACTTGGGATCCATTATTATGAAGTTTGCTATTTTGACTGTGATCATGGCTCACATGTTTATAAGGGGTTCTTTTATTTCACACACACACATATATATATATATATATATATATACACACACATATATAAAAGAGAAGTCTCAAAATAGTAACTAAAATTTTTTCGCCCATTTTAAGTTACTATTAAAGAAGAAAACTCTGTGTAAAAATAAGAAGTAATAAATGTTTGAAATTTCATTATTTTTGTAGTCAACTTTCTTTAAATAAATTATTTTTTAAAATGATATAAAAAATAGGATTATGTACAATTAGTTTTCTATACGTAATCCATTAATTATTGTCTTTATATTTTTTGGCGTGTAATATATCTAACTAATACGATCTTCAGTTTGACACATATATTGAATATCTACAATGAAAATAAAAAATAGAAGAAATATTTATTCATTATTTGCAATGGGCTTTTAAATTATACATTTGGGCTATTGGACATCAATTTGTATATTCATGTATTTTGACTATTTGTGATATATGTCTAATTGTTATTTGGGCTTAGCACATTTCTTAATAATTATCTAGAATTGTACTTAAAATTAGAAAAATACTCATTTTAATTGAAATAATATCTCAAAATATGTATCCAAATATTATAATTACATATATCTATACATAGCATTATATATATTGTTGTGTGAAGAAAATTAAGATTTATCTAATATGAAATTACATTCATAGTAGTATTTTACATATAAAAAATTATTTTTATATATGTTAACGTAATTTTCATGTTAATAGAAATTATCTTCTATATTTATCAACGTATTTTGATATTCAAGTTTCAAAGTTGAACATTTGGAATTATATATGAATTTATCAGTTTGATATTTTTTTGATATATGAATATATGTAAAAATAAAATAGTTTTTGTTTTTTGAAATATTTTACTTTTCTCTAAATGGTGTTGCTAAATAAAAAATATTTATAGGTCCCAAGGAGTGTGGTGCAAGGTTTAGAAGGGGTGGTTGAATAAACCTTATCAACTTTTTACTTTTTAGTCCTTTTAATATATTTCAATAGAGTTGACTCAAATCAGCTAAGTCCTTGGGGGACAGCTAGGTTGGCTTACTTCAGCAAAGTTACTCACTCAACAGACTCAACTGAGCTGTTGATAGTATAACTTAGCTGCGTCAGCTAACACTTAACTTTTAGATGATTTGGTTTTATACAGCGGAACACTTAACACCCTTGTTAGTTTTAAACACATTTTTAACACTTGTTTTTAGCAATGTTATTATCAGCTGGGTTGGCAATTTAACTTAACAACAAATATAAATGTATGCAAGAAAGTAAAGTGCTAAAAGTAAATGACACAGGTAAATTTTATAGTGGTCCGAGGATGGGGTAATTCCTCTAATCCACTCTTCTCCAACTCCCCGAAGGAATCCACTAAGTAACAGATCGTTTAGAAAGTAGTTCTTCAGTCTAGAGACAGCCTTGATCATACAGCTGGCTTCTCCTGTGACTCAGCTTCTTCACAAGACAGTTGTCTTGCTACTTCAGCTCCCTTCAAACCCTTTGAATTGATCACACAACCTTCCAACGAGCTTGAAACTTCTGGTTCGACCTTGAACCTTACTATAACTCTTTCAAACTTGGAGAGTAGACCCCTTTTTGTTCTTAAAACTTTTTTTTCTTCAATTGGTTGAAGTATTCTTTCCTTCACAGCGTATGTTGGATCGAGTTCCTTCGAGTTTTAGGCTTGAGGAATTTCTTGATAAGCTTGAGAGAATATTTGCAGGTATTGGTTACTTTCAGTTGCTTAGAATGTTTGATCTCTCGTGTGTTATTCGTGTCGTTCTCTCTCTTGCTTCCTCAGCCTTTTATAGTGCTCATTTAAAAATTTGCCCGTTGAAGAGATAGCCTATTTTCAAATGACACTTTCTTGTTCGTTGGCTTGTCTTTTCTTGAGTTGCAGCATTGTGATGTTGATCCTTCCTCGTATTAAATGACTCGCACTTTTCGGGCCTCGACACAAGCTTGATGCTTCCCATCGTTTATTCTTTTTGCACGTTTCTGGGCCAAACACTTTAAGACAGGGCAGCTTGGACTTATTACTATATCGAGTAATATCCTTGACTTCCGTCCTACGGATTAATGTCAGTCGACTTGACTTGACATCTGTCTTTACCCCTTTGACTTGAGTCTGCTCCATCCTTTTAGGAAAGACTCAACTGGTAGACTTGGTTCTTTACTGACTTGATTGTTGCTCCTTCAATCTTTACACAGTTGTTCCTCAGCTGGATCTTCTTCAGTTGAGTCTTTGCCTTCCATCTTGACTGCACTCAGCTGACGCATAGCTGGGTCTTCGCTTCAGTCTTCAGTTAATTTCTTGCATTCTTCAATATAGCTGACTTCACTCAGCTCATGCAGTCCTTTCTATTACAAAATAGAAATATAAGGAAAATGGGGTACCAACTTCCTATTCTAATTTTTACATGGTATAATCAAAATCTAATAATAAATTTCTTAACAACTTCCCCCTTTTTGATGATTCCAAAACTTAAATAAAAATTACAGCAAACACAAGTAGTGTAGTAACAAAGAATGTATGCTTTGAATATGTCAATTTTATTGATCATAACATTCTTGTCCTTTACAAAGCTGTTTACGAAATGTACTCTATACACTGTATCAGAGCTTATACATACATTTGAATTACAACATGTATCATAGCAATTAAGTAAAATACTTACAGCTGTGTATTTACAATTAAGTAAAATACATGACGGGGTTCATCCATCTTCAACGCCTCGGTTGCTTCCTTCTTCTCTCTTCTTCTTTTGCTCTACTTCTGTCATCCTCTGCTCTTCTCCTCTTTTTCTCTTCTTCGTCTCTTTTCTTCTTCTCATATGCGCGCTTGGCTGCAGGGTCATCCCTACGCTGCCTTTCCTCCATTCACGCATAGCTCTTTCATTTTTGGCTACTTGTCTTCTCACAGCTTCTTCATTCTTGCGCATCATTTCTAAATTGGCTAGATGATTATACCCAGCCAGTAATTGATCCCTTTCTTCTGTGGATAAATGTACCTTATGTCTTGTGGTCTTGGCTGTGGTTGAGTGCTTCTGCCTCTTCCACTACTTCCAGACCTTCCCCTTCCTCTTGTTGACTCAACTTCTCCTCTGGGAGTGTACTGCACTGGTGCCTTTCCAGCTGTGTGACTGATTGAACTATGCTGCTTATTAGCTGATATGCACAAATTGAGACCCTTCTCCTAGTACAAGTCCCACGCCTACGATAGAGTCAAGTTCTTGAAATAGCCTTCAGCTTATAGAGTTTGAAATTCCTCTAGTGATCTGGGCTCAGATCCAGCATCGGGCATTGTGATTTCTCTTGGAGGTTTAATCGCTGGGGAAATTTCCCTTGTTCTTATATCTTTAATGCGCTCGGAATGCTTCTTAGCTACCTTATCAAATTCAGCTTCGACGGCCTTTCTTGATCGCTTGACTGCCAACTCAAATTTCTCTTCAACTATCAGCTCTTTGGGCAGTCTGCTGAGAATTGAAGTTGTTACATCTCCTTGCAGTGGGGTCCTAGCAAGCATTATTTTCAATGGGGGTTTCTTCACAGAGCTTCATTCCCCTTTGCTTGCTTCCCCTTTCTTTTCCTCTTTATAACTCCCTTGCCCTTCCTTCAGTTCCCTCATAGCTTCCTCTTCTCCCTTTTTGGCATCACCACCAAAAGGTAGAGGTAGGCCAGAGAACATACCACTAAGGATGAAATCAAGTCGGCTGTTAGTTGAATCATGTTTATCATGTGGCTTGGAGTAAGTTGTTCGGAACTCGGACCGCATAGCCTTTGACTCAGCTGCCATCAGCTTCATTTCTGTTTGGAGAACATGAATCTGCTGACTCATGTTAGTCTCCAATCTGCAATTTCATTCTTGTGTTGCAGCTTGAGTAACTCCATGTCCGACTTATGAGATTCCTCTATCCTTATAATGTGGTCCCTTTGCCTCTGCTGGAACTTGAGATTATCGGAGCTCCAGACCACTAATTCTGCGAATAGGGACTTAAAGTAGTAGACCTGGTCTCGTCTCAAAGCCAGTGTTTGTTCAACCCATTCTCGAATTCTTAGAACAACACCACGTTTATCTCCAATGATGTTGGCATCAAGATTATCCAGCCTTTGGTCTAATGATGCAAAGCTATGCTCTATTTTCTCGATCTCAGCACAGATGGCTTTAAAGGCTTTCCGGAAGTCAGCTGTTGAAGCGGACTCATCCTCCGGCCAAACTGCATCAAAGTCAAAACCTATAGGAACCATTGTTGTATCAGCTGGAGTTCCGTGTTCTTCTGGTGGGACGTGGATGGTGTACTTGGCTTGTTTCGCAGCTGATTCGGCTTCTAGGAGTGCTCGGGCCTCAAAAGGAAATATATTCTTGAATAAATTGTCAGGGTAAATAGGTATTTCCACACCTTCAGCTTGTGGAGCCTTTCCCTTCTCTTTCCGAATTTCTTCAGTTCGACTTGCCTCAACTGATCCAGCTTCATCGGCATATGGAGCAACTGTGTTAGCCTGCTGAGCTGATTGATTTTCATCTTGAGCAGCTGTGTGAGCCTGCTCAACTAACTGACCCTCAGCTGTCTTAACAACTTCCTCGGTATCAGTTGGAGCTTCTTTATGAGTAGTCTGGTCCTCAGCTGACTTATCAGCATCATCGGAGTATGATGGTGCCACTGGGATGCCCCATCAACCAATATGAATCTCATCGAAGCAGCTTTATCACAAGCTTCACTCCGAGCGGCTTGAGCATCCTCAGTTGTGTCCTTATTAGATTCATCAATGGGGGTGGACTCAACTTCATTTTCGGATTCCAGGAATTCAATATCAACATGTTCCTATGAATCACGAATGGCGCTGATTTCTTCTTCTTCATCAGCTGCCTCCACCTGAGGAATCGGGTCATTTATGGCTTCTTTACCCAAGTAAGTCTCAACCTCCTTTGGGCCTTCTACACCCTTAGCAGTCTAAACCGCTGGAGGGCCTTCGACATCCCTTTGTGTAGTCTCAACCGCAGCAGGGTCATGGACAGATCTCCCTTCAGCAGACCCAGTTGCCTTAGGGTCTTCAGTGGCATCTGTCGGAGTCTCAACTCCTAGGATTGCACTTTCAGGGCCAGGAGTCTCAACTCCCATGGCCTCATTTCCATCCTTTGCCTTAGTCAAGTTTCAAGAAATCATCACTGCGGTGCAAAATGAGGTTTCAAATGAGACAGTCTCAACCGTCTCGAGCTTCATCAACTTCACTCTGTTGTTCAACTTGTTTCTCACCTTCTCTCTAAATCGCATAGATTGGTCTCCCACAACATCCTCCGACTTGACTTGTGTGGTGGTGAGAGCTTCCCCATCTTAGCGCGCACTACTAAGTTAAGAGTAGTGGGGTTGCTCGCACCTGAGACTTGGTTGTAGTTTCCTTTGAGTGATCAGCCATCGGGGCGGGTGTCTCGGACCTCGTAGGAGTTGGCTTGGCTAGGGTGCCCGCTTCATCACCTTCCCTAGCTTTATCGCCAATTTTCCTGGTGCAATGTTTAGAGTGCACTGGGGATGTGGTGGCAGCAATGTTGTCAGCTATGTTATGCACCACATCCATAGGGTCAGAGCTAGGAGAGATTTGAGAAGACTCTCCTGAACCCTCTTGCATTCGACGCTCGTGCATCTCTTTTGATTCTTTCATAGCTTGCTGGAGTTCAGCTTTCTCTGCTGCTACAGCAGGGTCGATCTCCTCTAAGTCACTATCGCTGCTATCAGCTGATTCCATGGCATGTTCAGGTCCGCCAGTAAATAAATAGGTCTTTGACTTCTCAATAGCCTTGGCCTTCTCCAAAGGCTCTTTGTTTTTCTTCTTCATTTCACAAAGGATAGTCATACAAAAATCTGGATCAAGGGCAGAGCGGAGAGATATGTTGCCCAGGAAGCTTAAGAGCTCCTCTTCTTTCCTCATTAAGCTCAGCTGTCTCAAGTCCGTCTCATCCACAACTGTCTCTCGAGCAGTTGGGTCTTTGACTGTCTGCTGATCGACATCAGCAGTCTTCTCTATATCCATGGTGATTACATCACCACTGGCAAGTTCCCTTGACTGTTCTTCTTAAGTATCAATCGCTTCTTTTCTTTCGTAGGTTGAGTGTTGGACTCAAAGCTTATCCACTCACCTTTTGAACAACCTTCTTCTTTTTGTTGGAACCAAGGGAATTTCGGCTCCACATTCTCGTGCTCATCCAAGGTAAACACCTTTTCTTCAATCGTTTCTTCTTCGACGCGAATCGCCTTTTGGGGCACGCTGCGGTCGTCATTTCTTCACGATTTGGAGAAGGTACTAAGGGTTCCTTCGCCGATCTTGGGCTGCGGGGCGGGCTTCAGCTCACCAGCAGGGGCAGGAGCCTTCTTTGACTTGGCTGTTGGGGCAGGGGCATCTTTTGGTTCGGCTGCGGGGGCAGGGGCTTTCTTTGTCTTGGCTGCTGGGGCAGGTGGTGGCTTAGCTGCAACAACTCTCTTCTTTAGAATTGTCTTAGGGGAGAGAGCTGGGGTTGTTGCAGCTGTGTCTTCTAGGGCAGGGTCAGCTGACTCACCCTCGCTTGTGTCAGCCTTCCTTGCATGCGCTTGCCTTTGAGCGCCTGACAAGTTCGCCTTGAACATCTTTTTGTTTACATGGAATGGATTTCCATGTCGCAAGGCTATCCCCTTTACTTCCATGAGGTGGCCAATAGGCCATATCCCAGTGAGCCTCCAAATAGTCCATCCTCCTTGATGGTCTTTTTGATCACGTTCTGGCATATTCGGCTGAAGACAAACTCAGCCCAGTTGACTTTTTTTTCTTCCATAATCTCAGCCATCACCACCAGCTTAGTTCGAGACAGCTGATTAAAGATGCCGAACTTCATGTCGACACACTTGGACACAATGTCCATCAGTTTGTGGTAATCATCATTTATCGAACCCTTCTTGGCTGTATAGACATCATTTCCTTCAAAGCAGCAGCTAGGTTCACATCCTTCTAAGTAATCTCCTTTAGCCATTCAGTAGGCAATTTGCAGTGTTCAACAAGGTCAGCATCAGTGATCTTGATCTCCTTACTGTGGAAAGATGAGCGAATCTCATCATCATGGACTTCAGCGTTGACATAGAACATGACAACTTCCTCTAAGAACGTATGATAAAACTCCATCGTGAGAAAATCCTTCAAACCGGATATCTCGAGCTTTTCGGTGATCTTCTTCGCCAGGGCCTTATCAGCACCCTATTTCTGCATCCCCTCGAAATCGACTGTAGATCCCGAGTGGATCTTTTCGAACATCTTGACGAAATTGTATGTGGCTTCCATTTTTGTAGAAAATAAACAAGAGATGAAACGAAAAATCTTGTGTTTTGGAACTAGGGTTTTACAACTTCACAGAGAGAGAACTTTGCTTTTCTTGCTGAAGACGAGTGTTTGTGAGGAGAGAGAAAAATGGGTTTTGGTTTATATTGGACTTGAAGGAACGATTTCTGGAATTTGAAAATTTTGATCAAAATCAACTGTCAGGATTCAGCCTGTGAAACCGCATTAATTTCCCCGCATTAAATGCAGCAACATTTATATCCAATCTTAGGCTAAACGTGCAACTTTTGTTCTGACATCATAATTACGCTTACTTAATCCTTAAAAAAATATTCCCGCTCGCAGAAAATGACTGCGTTTGTCACTTGGCTCATAAATAACTCAGCTATTATCCAAAAGTGACTTAACTCTGCTTCTCTCTTCACATTAGATCACTCAGCTGTCAGCTAACTCGTTACATCTGAATTCTTATCTTGGCTGTTTTACTTGGCTAAAAATGAAACTTGCACATTTTTGTTTCTCTCTTCTTTATCTCTGTTGATTGAGTCTTCTAAGTCTCCTAACTTAGCTCAATTAGTCCTAGTTCATTCTTAAGTTCTTCAAATCTTGATTCACATAAAGGCTTGGTAAATATGTCAGCTAACTGCTTATCAATTGATATATACTCCAAGGTGATGTCTTTCTTTTCAACATGATCCCTTATAAAATGACATCTGACATCAATGTGTTTTGTTCTTGAATGCAACACTGGATTCTGAGTGATTGCAATAGCACTAGTGTTATCACACATAATTGGAATTTCTCTTTCTTCTATATCATAGTCTCTCAGATGTTGCCTCATCCAGAGAACTTGGGTACAACAGCTGCCCGCAGCTATGTACTCTGCTTCAACTGTGAATGTAGCTATTGAATTTTGTTTCTTGCTGAAACAAGAAACCAATCTATTTCTAAGCATTTGACAGGTACCTGATGTACTCTTCTTGTCCGCTCTACATCCAACATAGTCTGAGTCGGAGTAGCCTACAAGTTTGAATCCTCCTTCCTTTGGATACCATAAGCCAACTTCTTGGCATCCCTTCAAATACCTTAGAATCCTCTTAGTTGCAGTCATGTGACTCTCTTTTGGTGCATATTGAAATCTAGCACATACACCTACAACAAAGGTGATATCTGGCCTACCTGTTATTAAATAGAGCAATGATCCAATGAGGGCTTATCTAGTTTGATCTACAGCTTTGCCACTTGCATCCATATCCATCTTGACTGATGTGTTCATAGGAATCTTCACTAATGACTTTTCTTCCATACCAAATTTCTTCATTAAATCTCTGGTGTATTTGGTTTGACTTATGAAGGTTACATCCTTCAATTGCTTGACTTGAAGTCCTAAGAAGAAAGTCAGCTCTTCCATCATGCTCATTTCAAACTTGCCTTGCATGAGGTTTGAAAACTTGTCACACAGCTGTTTGCTTATGGATCCAAAGATGATATCATCCACATATATTTGAACAAGCAATATGCTTTCTCCATCTTGAATTCTGAAGAGTGTTCTGTCAACTTTTCCTTTGGTGAATCCATTGTCAATTAGAAACTGTGACAATGTGTCATACCATGCTCTTGGTGCTTGTTTCAATCCATACAATGCCTTCTTGAGCTTGTATACCTTGTCTCCAATAGTTTTCTGCTCAAAACCTGGAGGTTGTTCAACATAGACTTCTTCTTCTAAAAGTTCATTCAGAAATGCACTCTTCACATCCATTTGATATAAGTTCTTGTGTGCAGCATAAGTAATAAACATCCTTATTGCTTCCAATCTAGAAACACGAGCAAAGGTTTCATCAAAATATATACCTTCCTCTTGGCAATATCCTTTGGCTACCAATCTTGCTTTGTTTCTGACTACATATCTTTCCCCGTTCATCTTATTTCTGAATACCCACTTAGTACCAATTACATTTTGATGAGTAGGCCTTTGAACTAATTCCCATACTTTGTTTCTCTCAAATTGATTCAGCTCTTCCTGCATAGCCTGAATCCAATGTGTGTCATCCAATGTTTGAGACACATCTTTAGGCTCTATTTGAGAAATAAAACAAGTGAACATAGCTTCATGCAGAGCTCTGGATCAGGTTCTTATGCCATCTCTAACATCTCCAATAACTAACTCAGGTGGATGGTCTCTCAGCCATCTCACATCCGTTGGAGTGTCTGCTTGGATTCACCGTCTTGTAGCTAAGTTATCTTGAATAGCTTTTTCATCATCATTAAGTTGCAGACCTTCCAAATCTTTGAGATTCATCTTTCTCACCTTCTTTAGGGTTGAGTGCTCTCACATCAAAGATCAACATAAGGACTCTTCTGCATAGTTGATTGATTCTGCTTCTCAGCTAACTCATCAATGTCTTCTCCATTTACATTTGGCTCATCAAACACCACATGGATAGACTCTTCTGTGACCATAGTCTTCTTGTTTAGCACTCTATAGGCTTTACTCTCAGCTGAGTATCCTAAAAAGATACCTTCATCAGCTTTAGTATCAAAAGCCTTCAAATTATCCTTGCCATTGTTGTGGATGAAGCACTTACATCCAAATATCTTGAAGTATCCAACATTTGGCTTTATCCCTGTCCAAATCTCATTGGGATTCTTGGTTAATTGCCTATTGATCATGCATCTATTCTGAGTATAGCATGATGTATTTATGGCTTCAGCCCAAAATCTTTTAGGCAATCCAGCTTCAGCTAACATTGTCCTTGCAGCTTCGTTAAGAGTTCTGTTTCTTCTTTTAGCTACTCTATTCTGCTATGGAGTTCTAGCAGCTGACAACTCATGAGCAATACCATTTTGAACACAATACTTAGTTATAATTCCATTTACAAACTCAGTTCCCCTATCAGACCTTATCTTTATAATAGTTTGCTCTTCTCATTTTAAACTCTTCTCATTAGCTGAGGCAATCTCTGCAGTATTTCTTTATTTTTACACATGAAAATTGTCCACGTATATCTTGAATAATCATCCACCACAACTAAGGTGTATTTCTTTCCACTGATGCTAGCTGGCTCAACAGGACCAAATAAGTCCATATGCAACAGATGCAAAATCCTTGTTGAAGAAGGACTTGGCTTATCCCCGAAGGATGACTTGATTTGCTTTCCCATCGGGCATGCGTCATAAATACTTTCTTTCTTGTATACTGAGTAAGGAAATCCTTCCACAAGATGACTCCTTGCAAGCTTATTGATTGTCTTGAAGTTTAGGTGACTCAGCTTCTTGTGCCACAGCCAACTTGATTCGGCTGTACTCTTTGCTAGCAGACATGTGCTTGGTGTAGTAGTTGACCAATCCACTACATACATGTTCTTCTGCCTTGTTCCTTGTAGCACAATTTCATTTGATTCAGCATCCTTGATCTGGCATACTCACATGTTGAATCCCACATTGTAGCCTTTGTCACAGAGTTGACTGATGCTTAATAGATTGAAGTTGAGACCTTCAACATATGCAACATCTGTGATCTCCAGTCCATTTTTCTTTATGGATCCGGTGCCTTTGATTTCCCCTGGAGCTTCATTTCCTCCAAATATGACTTTTGCACCTTTGATTTCCTTGAATTATGACAGATTTTTCTTGTTCCATGTCATATGTCTGGAACAACCACTATCCATGTACCAGGTTCCTTGTCACTCAGCTGTTCCTTGAACTTGCAATCAAGGAAATTAATTTTTAGGTACCCATACTTGTCTGGGTCCTGGGGGTTAGTGCTATAAGATGCTCCAACCAACCTATAGCCAGATGATCTGACTCTAAGAGGTTGCCATCTATCAGTTCCGTAATCATAGTGCACATTAGCAAATTGCTTGGGGGTTTTAGGATCATACAACTGTCTCTTTTGTTTGTATGCATGTGTGTGTTTGAGCATTTGATTTCTTGGGGTAATAGTGGAATTTTTGTGCTTGATGGGTTTTGTGCCTGGGTGCATATGTGTCCTGAAAATAGCTCTTTTGCCTTGGGAATGACCTTTCCCGAGGTTGAGGTTTTTGCCATTTTGGCTTGTATCCTATAGGTCTTTGCTGATATTTCACTTGGTTATTCCAATCAACTTGGTTTGAATAGTTTCTACCATTCCCTTTATATGAATTTCTTTGTTGAGTTCTTTAGGCTTTTGGTAGTTCTGTTTGGCTTTTACAGAGTATTTTCTATTTGGAGTCTGCTGATGGACTTTTCTGAATTTTATTTCAGTTGTCCTTTCAGTATACTCAAGTGGCTTCTTTCCTTTACCTTTGTAGCCAAGGCCAGTATGATTTTGATTGTGCTTTGGTGTGGATGTTGGTGCAACATATGGTGTTCTGGGCTTTTGGATTCCCTTATTGCTTGAGGATCCTTTCTCCAAAATCACTCTGGGAGTTTGACTATGCACAAAGGAATTGAATCATATGCATATCTTGTCTCCACACTCTTTTTGGCTCATTATTAGTTCATCCAATGATTTGGATGCCTTTGTAAATGAGGCAATCAAATTTTTAAGATCTTTTTCTCTCTTTTCAGTAGCAGCTACCTCTGCTAAGATCTTGGCATTTTCAGCCTTCAGCTTGGTGTTCTCATCAACTATTTGACTTAGAGTACTTAGCTCTTTAGTCAGCTGTGAGTTTTGGCTTTTAAGCTGGCTGTTTTCCCCATTTAAAAGTGTTTGTGAGGTTTTGATGTGCTCAAAGTCTTTCATCATTTTGCCTAATGAATCATAAAGATCTGCGGGTGATGAAGTGTATGTGTCACAATCACTATCACTAGAATATGAATGAGATGAGTTAGATTGTACCTCATCTTCTTGATCCTTTTGATCTTGTTCTTTGGCCATGAGGCATATCATAGCCTCTTCCTCCGTATCACTTGAGTAGTCAGCTTCACTGTTGTCCGAGTCTGCTGGCTCTTTACTGTTGTCTGAGTCTCAGCAGCTAACATGGCTTTCTTCTTTTCTTGTCTTCTTTCCCTAAAGACTCCTCTTTCTTCCTCATTTCTATATTTGTTGACTGGTTGATAGGAACCATCAACAGCAAAGTGTCCTGGTTGTCCGCAGTGCAGGGTCCCAAGGGGTGTGAGTGTAAGGTTTAGAAGGGGGGTTGAATAAACCTTACCAAATTTTGGATTTAGTCCTTTTAAAAGTTCGAGTTGATACTACATGCAGTTGTGTCCTGGTGGACAACCAATTTAGTTAATCAAGAGTTAGTCACTCAACGGACTCAACCGAGTTTGTTGATAGAATAACTCAAATGTTAAGACCAATTAGCTCAACTGTGGTTTGTTTTTCAGGAAAGACTTAACACCCTTAAGTTTGGTTTAGTAGAGATTTAAAGCTTGATTTAGTACTTAGAAATTATCTAATGGATAGCAAATATGTCGTGAGAATTAAGCAAATATGATGCGAGAATTAAAGTCTTTGAAATGTAAAAGACATGATAAGTTTTTATAGAGGTTCGAAGATGGGGTAATTCTTCTACTCCTCTCTTCTCCAACTCCTGGAGGAATCCACTAGGTATTGATCGATACAAAGTGGTAATAGTCCGGATACAAGTCTTGATCACACAAATGACTTGATCCTTTGGGACTCGATCGAGAGATGCCTTGATCACTCACCGGCTTCTCGTGACGACTCGGCTTCTTCACAGGCGGTGCTTTGCTACTACAACCCACTTGCTCAAGCTCTTTGGATTTGATCACTAAGCCCTCCAAAAGCTCAAGACTTGGTTCAACCTTGAACCTTCCTACAATCCTTCGTGGAATGTAGACCCCTTGATTCTTCAGTAATTTCCTCTTCAACTGATTGAAGTTATCTTTCCTTCACAGGTGAGTGTTGGATTGATGTTCTTCGTAGTGTAGGCTTGAGGATTAAGCGTTTAATAACTTGAGAATATTTCAGGTTACAAAATGTTTCTTTCTTGCTTGTATGGTCAAGGTAACCTATGTAATCTTCGTTACCTTTTCTCAAAGTTATTCCTCAGCCTTTTATAGTGATCTTTCAAAAATCTGCCCGTTGAAGAGATAGGCTTATTTTTGAAAGTCACTTGTGGTTGTTGGCTTGTCTTGTTGCGATCCTTGGAATTGCCATTTCCTCGTATGAATTGTTCTCCACTTTTCGAGTTCGACACGATGTAGTGCTTCCCATTGGTTTATTCCTTTTGCACGCTTCGCACCGAGCACTTCGAGAAAGGTAGCATGGAGATATTACTTGTTTAAGTAATTCTCTTGATTTACGTGCAACGGATCTTTTTCGATTATCTCGACTTGACGCATTTCCTTGCTTTCCCCAGGTGACTTAGAGTCGACTTCCAATCATGGATGACTCTTCTCGTCACTTCAACTTGAGACTTGGCTTTTCTTGAGTTGACTTGACTGATACCACTCACCGCATCTCATCTCGCTTTGCTCATTGAGAGTTCCGTCTTCTCTTCTTTTCCATACTCAAATTGTCTCGCAATGAGTCTTCCTTCTAGTCTCCGATTGTCTTCTTGCATGTTTGGGCATAGTGACTTAATCGAGCTTGACCAGCCCTATTTATTACAATGCAGTTTACAACAAAAATTGGGGTGCCAACTTCCTATTCTAAGTTTTACATGGCATTCATCAAAATCTAAATAATAAATTTCCCAACAATTTCCCCCTTTTTGATGATGCCAAAACTTAAAACATTCAAAATGTAAATAGCAAGGATACATACAGATAGTGCATTCACATAGAATGTATGCGTAGAATCAATTCTTTTATTGATTCTAACATTCTTGTTCTTTTACACAACTGTTTACAAGGTGTATCGGAGCAAACATTTATCTATACAAAAAAATAAAGAATTTACAGCTTTATTGCAGAAGACTTACATAGTATGTATTTTCATAGTAAAATACATGAAGGGGTGGACAACAACACTTCATCTCCTTCACGCCCCTCTTCTTTCATCTTCCTCGATTCTGTCTTCTTCTCTTTTTCTCATCTCCAAATAGCCTTCTTCTTCTTTTTTCATATGCTTTCCTGGGCAGCTTCATCTCTTCTTAATCTCTCTTGTCTTTCCTCCCATAGCTGAGTTTGTCTCTTATTTTCTTCTTCTATTCTTTTCGCATACTCAGCATTGCTTTTAGCCACTTGCAAATTGGCTACTTGGTCAAGACCACCAAAGAGATCCCTCCTTTCTTGCATGGATCTACGTGCTCAATGTTTTTTGGGCGAGGCCTGGAGTCAAACCTCTTCCTCCACCATCGCTTCTTCCTCTTCCTCTCGGGCGTGTATTGTACTTGGGGTCTTCTTCTTTCCAAATGAGTGACCAGCGGAGAGACCAATGAGAGTGATCGCCGGTAGTCTCTTGCTGTCGCCTTCTTCACATAACGTGAGACCCTTTTCCCAAGACAAGTCCCAAGCTTGAGCCATAGACATATTTGCAAAGTATCCTTCGATGCGGCGTTTTAAATTCATCAACGATCGTGGCTCGGTCCCGACATCCGAGATGGCATAAGTGTCTCTGTCTCTTTGGAATGCCACCATGTTGTTTCAAGATGTTCATAACCCGGGCATCCATTCTTCCTTCCACTTCCTCCATCCCCTCGCTTCAATTGTCTTTCTCTTTTCAGGCCCATAGATATAGCAGTGTTGGAGTGGCGAGTCACGGGGAGTTTGTTTGCAGATAATATCACCGTGACAAGACCTTGTTGGGGGTTTGTGCAATCATCAAGGTCACATCTTTCGATCCTTCCCCAACGGACTTTCCTTTCTTTTGTTTTGACACTTCCTCACTGTCTTTCCCTTCACAACTTCCTCCTTTTCACTTTCGATCTCTTTAGCGCTTTAAAGTATTCCTCTTCCCCCTTTTTGGCATCATCAAAGGAGAGAGGAACACCTGAAACATATCTTGGCAAGCGGAAGTCGAGCTCGGCGATAGTCGAGTTCTCTCTCGAGTCTGCTGCGTGGAGTATGCGGCACGAAATTCGGAGCGACTAGCATTGGACTCTCGAAATTAGCTTCATTTCAGCCATGAGAAGGCTGAATTTTCTATCCATATTTTCTTCCGGACGCAGGAGATCACTCTTATTTTGCTCACGCAGCGACTTTATCTCGGCGGTGTGAGCTTCATGCATGTGCTCAATGTGTTCTCTCAATTTCGTCTTTGCATCGGCATTCTCATTTCGCCATACCAACAACTTGTTGAACAATGTCCTCAGTATCTAACTTGTTCCACACGCATTGTTTGTTTGTTGTTGCCACCATTCCCTTATCCTGATTGTTATGCCTCTCAAGTCGGCAGCAGGGTTGGCATCTCTGTTGTCCGATCCGCATGTCCATAGAGGCCTGGTGCCTCCCCATCCGTTCAATTTCAAGCAAATAATGCTTTGAACACCTCCCGAACTTCAATTTTGTTTCTTCCGTTGCGGTGATGGCCACGCAGCCACAAAGTCATAGTCACTGAACGATGGTACCTAACGGAATGACAGGAGTTGGTCTCGTGGAAGCGTGCGAGTTCGTTCTCGACTCTTCAGGGAGGTCGGGTACCTCCGGAGAGAAAGAAAATGATTCTACAAAGGAATCATCACGGCCAACTGTATTTGTTCAATGATGAGAGGTGCGCGTGAAGTTCCTTTTGGAGTCGAACCTGCTGCGGCTTGGGAGCTGCGCGCATGGACTCTGTTTCACCGGGTCTGTTGTGAAGTGGACCCGACTTGCTGAGCCTCATTGTCTCAACAAATTTTCGTTGGTCTCTGTTTGGTTTCTCCAATTGAGTGGACTGGTCCTCGGCCTTATCGAGCGTCATCGGACGATGATGAGATTTCCATTGGTAGCTCAACATCAAAATTGAAAGTTTGACGAGTAGTCTTGAGATCGACTTGCTTGTGCTTGGAACATCCTCACCGAGTCTTTTGGATCTGTCACACGGGGATGACTCGGCTTCTTCGTTCGCTTCGATCCCGGAAAAGTTACATCGAGGATTATCCTGGGAATCATGAAGCGCGCTTATCTCCTTTTCGATGGATCAATGATAGCGGGAGGGATGTTCTCTACTTGACTTCTTTACCCGGAAGTCTCAACCTCCCGTGGCCTTCATTACCTCCTGCAGCCTCAATCGCAGCAAGGCCTGACCTCCCTTTCGACGAAAGGTCACTGTCTTAGGGTCTTCTCGTGGTGGCATCCATTGGAGTCTCAACCCCATGGATTGCACTTTCATCGCCCAGTGTTAACTCCCGGCTGTTCCTTCCTCGTGCCTCGATCATCGCGGCCATTAGCCATAGCCTTCGAGAGCGGTGGCACCTCACCGAGACAGTCTCAATCGCCTCGAGCTTGATGGCAACTTGCTGTTCGTTTTGTGTTTGTACTTTCTCCACTTCGCCTCCGAGATTCGTTGTGGAGTCATCTGCAGATTCTCCGACCTTGCTGCGCAGGGGGAGTTTCCCCCGGTGGCGCACCACCGAGTGACTTGGAATGGGGTCACTCATCTCCAAACTCCCGGCTGTATCTCACCGAGTGTTCACCATTGGGGCGGTGGTAAGACACCTTCATTAGGGGTTGGCTCAACCGGGGTCCCCACTAACCCGCCATCGCCATTTCCTTAATTCCTTCTTCCCGAGTGAGTGGGAAGTGGTGGCAAGAACAACGGTGGCGATTTGCGCACTACTCCCATTGGATCGATTTCACTGTGTGTTTTTGGAGGACTCTCCTGGTCCCTCCCTCCATCATACTTTTCTCATGAAGAATTCGGGATTCACGCATTGCTTGCTGCATTTGCAACTCTTTCGTGGCGGCGGCGGGGTCCCGATCCTCATCACTTTCGATAGAATGTCGAAGTGAGGATGTGTATGTTCTGTGGTGCCAGTGAGAGGGCGAGATCTTTGGCCTTCTCTCTTGCCTCGCTTCCTCTGCCAGCCTCTCCTTCTCCTTATCCTTGAAGATCTACAGATATCTGCGATTTTCTTCATCCAAAGGCTTTGAGATCACGAGAGGTTAGTCCAAGGAAGTTCGCGCTTCCTCTTCTTCTTCGATAAACTCGGGCCGTTGGAACTGTTCCTTTGATCGACTCAATTTCCACTTCCTCCACTCACGCAGACGATTTTGGATGTCCGGGTAAGGTGGGGATAGGATCATCACATCACTATCATCTCTATCGGCTTCTTCTTGTGTCTCACCAGGTTTGAACTACAGCAATGTTTGTGTCTTGATTTGCCTCTGTTGATCGCCTTGGAGACTTAGTGTTTCATCTATAATATCTGGAGACTCTACTTCTCCAGCGAGTCTCCGATATCTGCTCCAATGAGTGGTGACTCGGCCGGTTTCTCAAGCTCGGAGTGCTTGATGATTCTTCTTCGTCTCCTAGTTTGTACCGGAGGGATTTCTGGTTCGGAGAGAGTTTCTTCGAGTCTTGGCGGCGGGGCCGTCTTTGGTGTTTTCTTCGAGGAGCCGGCCGTCTTGGCTTATCGGATCTCCTCTTTTTGACGATCGGAGAAGGTAGTTGAGAGTCCTTCTCGACCGCTTCTTCTTTGGGCGGGAGACACGGCCGCGGGGGTAGGTGACTCGAGCTGCAGCGCGAGGAGCGGAGTTTGACTTTCTTTCTTTGCAGGAGCAGCATCTTCATAGCAAAAGCGGGGCAACTTTCTTCTTTGGTGGAGAGGAAACAATTTGTATCTTGGGTCACCGATTCCCCTCACTCGTGTCGGCTCTCTTGGCATAGGCTCTCTTACGTGCGCCGAGAGAGGTTTGATCTCAACATCCTTTTGTTTACATGGAACGCCTTTCCATGTCTAAGAGGACTCCTTTCACCTCCATCACCGGCCAATCACCAGGCCATATCCTAGGGATCCTCCAAATGTACCATCTTCCTTGAAGGATTTGTTCCCTACATTCGCATAGTCTGCTGTAGACAAACTCAGATTTATTTTCCTTTCTTCAATGATCGCGGCCATTACGATCAACTTTGCTTTGTGATTTGGTCAAAGCCGCCAAATTTGATGTCTATGCATTTGGCAACTATGTCCAACGACTTGTGATAATCCTCCTTCAAAGACCTCTTGTTGTTTGCTTTGTGTAAACTATTTTATCAAAGATAGTCGGGCTTGGCTACTTCCTTCCAAGCGAACCAGGTTTACATCGGCCGTTGATTTCGATGCTCCTTCCGTCGGTAGTGAGCGTGTTCACCAAATCTTGGCGAGAGATGATGAACTCCTTTCCGTGAACAGAGGATTTGATCCCCTCATCATGAATCTCAGCGTTCACATAGAACTGTGCGACCTCCTCCACATAGGTCATCGGATATTCCAACGTCAGAAACGGTTTCAGCCCGGACGTTTCCAATTTCTCAGCAATTTTCTTCACTAGGGTGTCGTCGGACCCCTGTTTCACCATGCCGTCGAAATCCACAGTAGACCCGGTGTGGATTTGCTTTCCTAACTTGACAAAATCATAGGTTGATGCCATTTTTCAGATTTCACCAAGAAAACTTAGAGGTTGATTTGAAGATAGATAGGGTTTTGAGAGAGTTTTGCCTTTGCTTCGAGAGAAAGTGAACGGTTTTGGTAATATGAGAGAGAGAAGAAAGAAAGCTTAAGTATGGTTTATGAAAGGACGTGCGGGTAGTTTTGAAATGTGATCGAAATCAACGGCTTAGATTTTGCACGCCGATTTAGCATTTAATGTCTCGTATTTAATGCGGCAAAGATTTATATCCAATCATAAGCTTGGTGTGCGGCTTTTTGCTGTACACGTCATAATTATCTTTGACGTAATTCTTAAAAACATTCCCACTTAGTAAAAACGATCGCGTTTTTGTCACTTTGCTCATAAATGACTCGGCTTTTACCCTCACCGGGTTTAACTCTTCTTCTCACAATTCTTTTGTGACTCAAATTGTCGGTGACTCAGTATAAGTCAGTCTTTCCGACACTGGTGATTTACTTAGGCCGATTTGTGAGTTCACTCTTTTTCCCTTTTTGTGTTCCATTTCTTTTCTTTGATTCTTCCCGTGTCACCACAATTAACCCTAACTCATGCTTGAGTTCTTCAAATCTTGACTCACATAAAGGTTTTGTGAAGATGTCGACCAATTGTTTATCGGTTGAGATATATTCCAAGATGATGTCCTTCTTTTCAACATGATCTTATGAAGTGATATCGACATCGATATGCTTTGTTCTTGAGTGCAACACGAGATTTTGAGTGATTGCAATTGCACTTGTGTTATCACACATGATTGGAATTTCCTTTTTTCAACTTCATAGTCTCTCCGTTTGTTGTATCATCCATAGGACTTGGGCACAACAAATTTGCAGCCTATGTATTCTTGTTTGTAGAGGTGGCTATTGAATTTTGCTTCTTGCTAAACCAGAAATCACTGTTTCCTAGCATTTGACATGTGCCTCGAGGTGCTTTTCTGTCAACTCGCATCCAAAGATAGTCGAGTCTGAATAGCCAATTAGTTTGAATCCACCTTCCTTTGGATACCATAAGCCAACTTCTTGGCTTCCTTTCAAGTATCTCAAGATTCTCTTAGCTGCTGTCATATGGCTCTCTTTTGGAGCAGATTGAAATCTTGCACATACACCTACAACAAAGGTGATGTCTGGCCTGCTTGTTGTGAGATAGAGCAATGATCCAATAAGTGCTCAGATCTTGTTTGATCTACTGCTTGCCATCCAATGCATCCATGTCCATTTTGATGATGTATTTATTGGTATTTTCACAGAAGACTTCTCCTCCATACCAAATTTCTTCATTAAATCTCTGGTGTATTTTGTTTGACTTATGAAGGTTCCATCCTTCAGTTGTTTCACTTGGAGTCCAAGGAAGAATGTCAGCTCTCCCATCATGCTCATTTCAAATTTACTTTGCATGAGGTTTGAAAATTTTTCACACAGCTCTTTGTTTGTGGATCCAAAAATGATGTCATCCACATATATTTGAACAAGTAGTATACGCTTCTTGTCTTGAATTCTGAAAAGTGTTCTATCTACTTTTCCTTTTGTGAATCCATTCTCAGTTAGGAATTGTGACAAGGTATCATACCATGCTCTAGGTGCCTGTTTCAATCCATACGAGCTTTCTTGAGTTTGTATACCTTATCTCCAAGAGTCTTACGCTCAAATCCTGGAGGTTGTTCAACATATACTTCTTCTTCCAATAAACCATTTAGGAATGCACTTTTTACATCCATTTGATATACAATGAAATTCTTGTGAGTCGCATAGGCAAGAAACATCCTTATTGCTTCCAATCTTGCTACAGAGCAAATGTTTCATCAAAATCTATTCCTTCTTCTTGGCAATATCCTTTGGCTACTAGTCTTGCTTTGTTTCTTACCACGGAACCTTCCTCGTTCATCTTGTTTCGAACACCCATTTAGTACCAATAACGTTTTGATGGGTGGGTCTTTGAACTAATTCCCATACTTTATTTCTTTCAAACTGATTCACTCTTCTTGCATAGCTTGAATCCAATGTGTGTCATCCAATTCTAGTAACACATCTTTGGGCTCTATTTGCGAGATAAAGCATGTGAACATAGCTTCTTGTTGAGTTCGATCTTGTTTTGACACCTTCTCTTATATCTCCAATGATAAGTTACGTGGATGGTCTTTCACCATCTTACATCCGGTTGAAGTAAGTTAGCCGGGTTCGATCGTCTAGCGATTTGTGTTGCTTTGATCACTCTCTCGTAATCACTTAGCCGCAAATTTTCCACTGTTTTTGAGATTCAACTATCTCATCCGCTTCGAGTTTACAATTCCGTTTAAACTTGAAAGATAAGGATTTTTCTCGTATGTTTGGATGATTCAAATTATCACCGATCCTTCAATATCTTCTCCATTTACATTTGGCTCATCGAATACCACATGAATGGATTCCTCTGCAACCATAGTCCTTTTGTTGAGTACTCTGTAGGCTTTGCTTTCACCGAGTATCCCAAGAAGATACCTTCATCGACTTTAGCATCGAAGGCCTTTAGATTGTCTTTGCCATTGTTGTGGATGAAGCATTTACATCCAAATATTTTAAAATATGCAACATTTGGTTTTCTTCCAGTCCAAATCTCATAGGGAGTCTTTGTCACCGTCTGTTTATCATACATCTGTTTTTTGAGTGTAGCAAGATGTGTTGATTGCTTGACCAAAATCTTTTTGGTAACCCCGCTTGACTAACATGGTCCTTCTTTGCTTCTTTTTGAGAGTTCTATTCCTTCTTTCTCGCAACTCCATTCTCACGTGGAGTCCTTGCTCGCAGATAATTCATGACCAATGCCATTTTCAATACAATATCGAGTTATTATCCCATTGACAAACTCGGTTCCTCCCGATCTTATTTTGATAATGGTTTGGCTCTTTTCATTTTGAATTTTCTTCATTAATCGTGGCGCTTACGTAGAGTTTCTTTCTTTTTACACATGAATATAGTTCATGTATATCTTGAGTAGTCATCTACTACCACCAAGGTGTATTTCTTTCCACTTATGCTAGCCGGTTCCACTTTGGGCCAAATAGATCCATATGTAGCGATGTAATATTCTTGTTGAAGATGGACATGTCTTTTCTTTGAATGAAGATTTGATTTGTTTTCCCTTCGACATGCATCACATATACTCTCCTTCTTGTATCTTGAGTCCGAAGTCCTTCCACAAGATTACTTCTTGCAAGCTTGTTAATCGTTTTGAAATTCAGGTGACTCGGCTTTTTGTGCCACAACCAACTTGATTCAAATTGTGCTCTTTGCTAATAGACAGTCTTTGGGTGTAGCGGTTGACCAATCTACTACATACATGTTCTTTTGTCGCATCCTTGCAACACAACTTCATTCGATTCAAGATCCTTGATTTGGCATATACCCATGTTAAATCCAACATTATAACCCTTGTCACGAGTTGGTGATGCTTAGCAAATTGAAGTTGAGTCCTTCAACATATGCAACATCCGTGATTTCTAATCCATTTTTCTTGATGGATCCAATGCCTCTTATTTCTCCTGAGCTTCATTTCCTCCAAATATGACTTTTGCTCCTTTAACTTCCTTGAATTTTGACAGATTTTTCTTATTTCTGTCATATGTCCGGAATGACCACTATCCATGTACCAGGTTCCTTGGCACTCACTTTTCCTTGAACCCGCAATCAAGGAAATTAAGTTTTAGGTACCCATATTTGTGCCGGGTCCCGAGGGGTTAGAATTGTAAGATGATCCAACCAACTTATAGCCAAATGATTTGACTCTAAGGGGTTGCCATCTATTAGTGCCATAATCATAATTAATCTTGGCAACTTGCTTGGGGATTTTAGGTTCATACAAATTGTCTCTTTTGTTTGTATGCTGTGTATATGTTTTAGCAATCGCCTTCTTTGGGTAATTGTGGTGTCTCTGAGTGTAGTGCCTAGGTGCATATGTGTGTTTGATGAAAGCCCTTATACTTTTGGAATGGCCTTTCTTTGAGTTCTAGGCCTTTGCCATTTGGGCTTATATTCCATAAGTCTATCTTTGATAGTTCACATCATTCCAATCACTTGCTTGGATATTTTCTACCATACCCATCATATGTATTTCTTTTATAGATTTTCTGGGGTTTTTGGTAGCTCTGTTTCTTCTTTACAGAGTATTTTCTGTTTGGAGTTTGCCGAGGAACTCGATCAATCTCTTCTTAGTCATCCTTCAGCACTCAATCAACCGTTGTTTACCTTTTCCTTTATAACCAAGGCCAGTTTGCTTGTAATTGTGCTTTGGAGTGAATGTGTGCACACTTTTGGAGTTTTGGATTTTTAGACTCTTCATTGCTTGAAGATCCTTTTTCCAAAATTACTTTTGGAGTTTGACATAGCACAGAGGAATTAAATCCTAAGCCTGTCTTGTCTCCACATTCTCTTTGACTCATAATAAGATCATCCAATGATTTAGATGCCTTAGTGAATGAGACAATCACATTTTTGAGGTCATTCTCCCTCTTTTCTATGGCAACTATTTCTGCTATTAGCTTAGCATTTTCAGCCTTTAAACTTTCATTCTCATCAGCTATTTGACTTAGAGTACTCGGCTCCTTAGTCACCGTGAGTTTTGCTCTTGAGTAGGCTGTTTTCCTCATTTAATAGTGTGTGTGAGGATTTAATGTGTTCAAAATCTTTCATCATTTTGCCTAATGAATCATAAAGATTAGTGGGTGATGAAGTGTGTGTGTCACAGTCACTATCACTAGAATCTGAGTTTGATGAGTTGGAGTGTACCTCATCTTCTTGGTCAGGTTGATCTTGTTCCTTGGCCATTAAACAGATCGGGCTTCTTCTTCGAGTCACTTGAGTAGTCGGCTTCACTACTTTCTGACTCAATGTATGTCTTTTGACTCGGATTTTCTCGCAGCCCAACATTGCCTTTTTCTTTTCTTGTCTTCTTTCTCTCAAGACCTTTCTTTCTTCTTCATTCCTGTATTTGTTGACTACAGGATATAGGCAATCAATGGCATAGTGACCTGATTGCCTACGGTTCCAAAGATAGATATTCAACCTTTTGATCGACTCTTTCCATTCTTGGATTGTCGCCCTTTGATATTCAGCTTTTTGATGATTTGTTCTCTTGGTTGGCCTATCTTCCCTTGATTTGGAGGGAGTTGAGTGTCTTCCGGAAGATTCGCCCTTGCCTCTCTTGTAGTTCTTATTGAAGAACTTGTTGAACCTTTTAACCATCGGGGCTATTTCTTCGGATCAATAACTTCTTTGACCTCGACTCTCTTTCCATCCTTAACAATTAGAGCAACTGTTTTGGGTACAAATTGTCTCTTCCTCGATCTTTTCTTCTCGGCTCAAATTCGTAGGCTTTGAGATCCGAGAATAGTTCATGGTTGGAGGTCTTCGATAGGTCCATGGAATGTCTTAGTGCCATGACCTTCATTTCCCATTCACCGAGACTTTTTAGGATCTTCATACACATTTCTTCTGTGTATATTCCTTTCCAAGTGCGATAGCTCGTTGGTGATTTCGTGAACCGAGCATCCAGTTGATCCAGGTTTTCTCCTGCGATCATTTTGAAATTCTCAAATTTTTGTACAAAGAATCGATAATTTATTTTCTTTGATTTGCTCACGAGCCTTCACAAATCAATGTTAGTTTGTCCCATTTCTTTAGCCGTTTTGCATGATTTGACTTTATTGAACATGGCTTTGTCCAAGGTTTTGTAAAGGATGTCATTGGCTACATTGTCCAGGTTGTATCTTTTTCTGTCATCATTTGTCCATTCAGTTCTTGGTTTTTCAACCATAGGTGGTCTAGGGTAACATCCTCTTCACCTTCACCGCAGCTCTTCTTACGATGTGTTCACCTTTAAGATTTGCGGTGGCCTATCCTCTATCACTATCCACATCTCATCATGTAATGCCGATAGGTGAGCACATCACGAATTTTCCAATCATCAAATTCTTCAATTGTGAACATGGGAATACGTGTCAAATTTGCTTCCATGATAATAAATTTTAATGATAAAAGGAGTTTTGAAAATTTAAGTACTAAAGCGGACTTTGAAAAGTTTGGAGATCTAGTTCAAGAACTAACCGGTGCGGAAGGCTCGGTGAACCAACCGCTCCGATACCACTTGTAGGTCCCAAGGGGTGTGAGTGTAAGGTTTAGAAGGGGGTTGAATAAACCTTACCAAATTTTCGATTTAGTCCTTTTAAAAGTTCGAGTTGATACTACACAATTGTGTCCTAGGTGGACACCAATTTAGTTAATCAAGAGTTAGTCACTCAACGACTCAACGAGCTGTTGATAGAATAACTCAAATTGTTAAGATCAATTAGCTCAACTGTGGTTTGTTTTTCATTGGAAGACTTAACACCCTTAAGTTTGGTTTAGTAGAGATTTAAAGCTTGATTTAGTACTTAGAAATTATCTAATGGATAGCAAATATGTCACAGAATTAAGCAAATATGATGCAGAATTAAAGTCTTTGAAATGTAAAAGACACGATAAGTTTTTATAGAGGTTCGAAGATGGGGTAATTCTTCTACTCCTCTCTTCTCCAACTCCTGGAGGAATCCACTAGGTATTGATCAAGATACAAAGTGGTAATAGTCCGGATACAAGTCTTGATCACACAAATGGTGACTTGATCTTTTGGGACTCGATCTGAGACGCCTTGATCACTCAGTTGGCTTCTCGTACGACTTAGCTTCTTCGCAGGGCAGCTGCCTTGCTACTATAGCCCACTTGCTCAAGCTCTTTGGATTTGATCACTAAGCCCTCCAAAAGCTCAAGACTTGGTTCAACCTTGAACCTTCCTACAATCCTTCGTGGAATGTAGACCCTTGATTCTTGATAATTTCCTCTTCAACTGATTGAAGTTATCTTTCCTTCACAGGTGAGTGTTGGATTGATGTTCTTCGTAGTGTAGGCTTGAGGATTAAGCGTTTAATAACTTGAGAATATTTCAGGTTACAAAATGTTTCTTTCTTGCTTGTATGGTCAAGGTAACCTATGTAATCTTCGTTACCTTTTCTCAGAGTTATTCCTTAGCCTTTTATAGTGATCTTTCAAAAATCTGCCCGTTGAAGAGATAAGCTTATTTTTGAAAGTCACTTGTGGTTGTTGGCTTGTCTTGTTGCAGTCCTTGGAATTGCCATTTCCTCGTAGGAATTGTTCTCCAGCTTTTCAGAGTTCTGACACGGTGTAGTGCTTCCCATTGGTTTATTCCTTTTGCACGCTTCTGGCACTGAGCACTTCGAGAAAGGTAGCATGGAGATATTACTTGTTTAAGTAATTCTCTTGATTTACGTGCAACGGATCTTTTTCATTATCTCGACTTGACCGCATTTCCTTGCTTTCCCCAGGTGACTTAGAGTCGACTTCCAATCATTGGATGACTCTTCTGTCACTTCAACTTGAGACTTGGCTTTTCTTGAGTTGACTTGATGATACTCCACTCACCGCATCTCACCGCTCCTTGATAGAGTTCCCGTCTTCTCTTCTTTGCCATACTCGGATGTCTCGCAATGAGTCTTCCTTCTAGTCTCCGGTTGTCTTCTTGCATGTTTGGGCATAGTGACTTAACTCACTTGACCAGCCTATTTATTACAATGCGCTTTACAACAAAATTGGGGTGCCAACTTCTTATTCTAAGTTTTACATGGCATTCATCAAAATCTATATAATAAATTTCCCAACAATTCCAACACAGGTTTTCAGCTCTCTGATTATCAGCTCTCTGATAGTCAGCTCTTTGATGTTCAGCTCTCTTGGGTGGCATGTCCTCCCTTACTTTGGAAAGTGTTGAATGTCTCCTGGAGGTCTCACTCTTGTTTCTTTTATAGTTCTTGTTAAAGAACTTGTTAAAACTCTTTTCAATGAGATCAATTTCCTTCTGGTCAATGGTTTCCTTTGGCTCAACTTTCTTTCCTTCATTGGCCATTAGTGCAGTTGTCTTGGGTACAGCTGTCTCTTCCTGCTCTTTTCTTCTCAGCTCAAACTCATAGGCTTTGAGATCTGAGAACAAATCATGATTTGATGTTTTTGAGAGGTCCATGGAGTGTCTCAGGGCCATGACCTTCATTTCCCATTCAGCTGGGAGGGCTCTTAGAATCTTCATGCACATCTGCTTTTGAGTGTACTCATTCCCAAGAGCTGAAAGCTCATTTGTGATCTCTGTGAATCTGGCATCCAGCTGATCCAGACTTTCACCTGCAAGCATTTTAAAATTTTCAAATTTTTGAACAGCAACTGTTAGTTTGTTTTCCTTTATCTGTTCAGATCTTTCACAAATCAGGGTTAGCTTATCCTAGATTTCTTTGGCTGATTTGCATGACTTGACTTTATTGAACATAGCCTTGTTCAATGTTTTGTAGAGAATATCCTTGGCAACATTGTCCAGGTTGTGTCTCTTTCTATCTTCATTTGTCCATTCATAGCGAGGTATTTCAACCATGGCTGGTCTAGCCTGTGCTGCAGCATCTTCTCCTTCACCTGGAGGTGCTCTTCTCACAACAGTGTTAACCTTCAATACTTGCAGTGGCCCATCCTCTATCACAAGCCACATTTCATCGTGTAAGGCTGATAGGTGAGCCTGCATGTGAATCTTCCAGTCATCAAACTCTTCCATAGTAAACATAAGAATATGAGTTAGATTAGCTTCCATGATAATCTTGCTCTTGAAATGAAAAACTTTGAAAAACACAAGTGTTATATCTTTTGAAAAAGATTAAGATCTAGTTCAGTAATCAGTGCGGAAAGCTCAATGAACCAACCGCTCTGATACCACTTGTAGGTCCCAAGGTGTGTGGTGTAGGGTTTAGAAGGGGGGTCGAATAAACTTTACCAACTTTTCACTTTTTAGTCCTTTTAAAATATTTCAACAGAGTTGACTCAAATCAGCTAAGTTCTTGGGGGACAGCTAGGTTGGCTTACTTCAGCAAAGTTACCCACTCAACAACCTCGACTGAGCTGTTGATAGTATAACTTAGTTGTGTCAGCTAACACTTAACTTTTTAGATGATTTGGTTTTATACAGCGGAAGACTTAACATCCTTGTTAGTTTTAAACACATTTTTAATACTTGTTTTTAGCAATGTTATTGTCAGCTGGGTTGGCAATTTAATTTAACAACAAATATAAATGTATGCAAGAAAGTAAAGTGCTGAAAGTAAATGACACAGGTAAATTTTATAGTGGTTTTAGGATGGGGTAATTCCTCTAATCCACTCTTCTCCAACTCCTGGAGGAATCCACTAACTAACAGATCAGGTTACAAAGTAGTTCTTCAGTCTAGAGACAACCTTGATTACACAACTGGCTTCTCCTGCGACTCAGCTTCTTCACAAGACAGATGCCTTGCTACTTCAGCTCCCTTCAAACCCTTGGAATTGATCACACAGCTTTCCAACGAGCTTGAAACTTCTGATTCGACCTTGAACCTTACTACAGCTCCTTCAAACTTGGAGAGTAGACCCCTTTTTGTTCTTAAAACTTTTTCCTCTTCAACTGGTTGAAGTATTCTTTCCTTCACAGCGTGTGTTGGATCGAGTTCTTTCGAGTTTTAGGCTTGAGGAATTTCTTGATAAGCTTGTGAGAATATTTGCAGGTATTGCTTGCTTTCAGTTGCTTAGAATGTTTGATCTCTCATGTGTTATTCGTGTCGTTCTCTCTCTTGCTTCCTCAGCCTTTTATAGTGCTCATTTGAAAATTTGTCCGTTGAAGAGATAGGCTATTTTCAAATGACACTTTTTTGTTTGTTGGCTTGTCTTTTCTTGACTTGCAGCATTGTGATGTTTACCATTCCTCGTATTAAATGACTCTGCAGCTTTTCAGGGCCTGATACAAGCTTCATTGCTTCCTATTGGTTTATTCCTTTTGCACGTTTTTGGGCCAGATACTTTAAGTCAGGGCAGCTTGGACTTATTACTATATCGAGTAATATCTTTGACTTCCGTCCAATGGATTAATATCAGTCGACTTGTCTTTGACAGTTGCCTTTACCCCTTTGACTTGAGTCTGCTCCATCATTTTAGGAAAGACTCAACTGTCAGTTCAACTGGTAGACTTGGCTCTTTACTGACTTGATTGTTGCTTCTTCAATCTTTACACAGTTGTTCCTCAACTGGATCTTCTTCATTCGAGTCTTTGCCTTCCATCTTGACTACACTCAGCTGACACACAGCTGGGTCTTCGGTTCAGTCTTCAGTTGACTTCTTGTATTCTTCAACATAGCTGATTTCACTCAGCTCATGCAGTCTTATCTATTACAAAATAAAAATACAAGCAAAATGGGGTACCAACTTCCTATTCTAAGTTTTACATGGTATCTGTTCGACCGCTAAACACCTATAAAACTCTAACAATCCTCGCAAGAGAACGAGATCAATTGTAGGGTAGCAAGTTAACCACAAGTCATCTCTCAAGGAAGACTTAGCCGGCAAATAATTATTATGTTTCACAAATAACAGAAATTAAATCATAAACACTCTAACAAAAATTGTGATTTTAATAAACTAAAGGAAAACGGTTAAGAAGACGATAATCAAACTAAACACGATTAAACTTTGAGAAAAATATATGGATAAAAGCCTAGGATTTCAGACTCATCTCATCAAACTTACAAGCAGAATATCAACTAACTGATTATGCGAGTAACAAATATAACAACCATGTAAAAAAAAAGGTCTAGGTCTGATAACTCACGTATTCACAGATTATGGCTATCCCAACATAATTTGCTACTTTCATTAAGCTCAGGGTTAGATAATACATCGGTTGATTCATATCTAATCCGCTAAATAAATTTAGTCCATGAATAATATCTTCGATCGATCTCAATTATTCCCCCAAAACAATCAAAAGTTAATCAGACAATCAATTATTAAATAAAACAATTCATTCAAATCAATTAATCAATACTCATGCTTGTTTATTTGAATCAAATTATCCTAATACTAAAACAAGAAAATTAGTTTATGTTTGGGGATGGGGTCATAATCTCAATTGAAGGAAAGAAAATAATCGTAAACATTCTCATGCAACAATAATAATCACCCAACAATTGAAATCAGACAAAAGAGATGAAGAAATCTTACTCTTTGATTAAGAAGCAAAATAACTTCAAGGGGAAGAACCCAAGCAAACTCAAATGTTGAATGGAAGAGAAAAATATTAAAAACTAAAGTCTAAAAGTGCTAAGAATGAGAGTGTTCGAAAATATGGGCTCCCCAAGTCTTATTTATAAGCCTAGAGTCCTATACAAGGTGGAAGAGCCAAAAAACGAAAAAAATCGTGAATTTCGTGTTCAAAAGTCACCGTCGCGCCACAAGACATTTTTGTTGCCATTGCAGCGAGCAGACATTTGCGCGCCAAAGCTTATTTCTGCCGCCCCGTCTTGGCGTCCACGCTCCTGGTGGTTCTTCGGAATTTGCTCCTGGTGGGTTCTTATGAATTGTAGCTCTACGCTTAGCTTTCCATAGCCACTTGAATAACCTCAATATCAATTTTCTAGAGAGCGTTATGGCCAAAATACCAAGACATGTCATTCCCAAAATCTCATCACTTGATTTCCATTTCCACATGATTTTAACCCATCCAAACGTCTTCATTTGCATTTAGTACCGGAAATAGACATTGTAGAACTCTTTCTTAGCTTTCTAATGGCATAAGAATCAGGTCAATTGAACTTTGGATTAAAATATTATGTTCCAAATATGAAGATCGCCATGATTCTTGCGCGAATTGACTTTTTTGACGTTTTTTGCTCCAAAACTTGTTTTTTCCACCAAAACTTATAAAATCAATAAAATAATACAATGTAACACTAAAACATGCAAATACAAATAAAACACGCCAAAAATATGTATAAATCATCACACAAAATACACACAAAAATATGCAAAACAACTCCCCGGCACTTAGCCTTTTGTTTGTCCTCAAGCAAATAATTGTGCATTTAGACCCAACAAAAAGTATCAAGTATAATTTAAAATTCAATTAATTAATAACATCAAGTTCTATCCACCTCGGATCCAACATTAATTGATTCTCAACCTCCACAATAGACTCACCCGGCTAAGGTTAAAAAAATTAACAAAGGTGTTTGGTCATTCTCGCTAAGTTTCAAATTCGTTTTATAAGTTGCAACCCCATTATACACAACAAACCACACAATCGCTAGCCACGAAAATATTATTCTTTTTTTTGTTTTTTTTTCTTCTTCTCTTTTTTTTCTTTTTGTTTTTTTTTCGCAAGAACTTTCGAGATGTCTTCCACTAGGTGTAAACTTTGGATTTTCTCCAAAGGCTCCTAGAGTGGTTTTCCATACTCATGTTTGTGCCGCTGTTTTACGTAAAAGACAAACATGGGGCTCATGAATGCTCCTAGTTACTAAGCAGCAACAAACAGAGGAGTATAATCCCAATTGCTCTTTTTTTTTTTTTTTTTTCCTTTTTTTTTTTTTTTTTTTGCTTTCTCCTTTTTCTTCTAGCAAAGCTAGCAATCTTATGTAAACAATTATTAAAACAGGGTTTCAACTTAATTCACATCAACGAAACATCACAATTCAAGCCCCACAACCTAGGGTATCATTTAACCGTCGCCGGACTTGTCTACCAAAAAGGTCAATTCACAATTCTAGCCAAATCCTACGTATCAAGTTCGCGGTGTAATTTAATAATAAAAAATTAAATTTTAGCACATATTTCTAGCCAGTTCACCAACACAATTATAAGGCTTGTAACAATTATAAGGCTTGTAACAATTATAAGGCTAGTGATAACTAACCACATGCAACCATAACATATATAATGACAATCCCTCCCCCACACTTAAATCACGCAACCATAACATATATAATGGCAATCCCTCCCCCATACTTAAATCACGCAATGACCTCAGTGTGTAAAGAAAATAAAATAGAAGGAAAAAGAGACGTCCCTGGAAAGTGCTTTAATCGGCAAACAGTTAAAGCAATAACTTGAACCGTCAATCCTGCAAAAGCCATGTGAAGGGAAAACAAAATATCACTTATAAACTGAAAAAAAATCAAACTAACATGCATAAAAACACCACCTGCAAACTCACACAAAGGAAAAGATGATTGGGTTGTCTCCCAAGAAGCGATCTTTTAACGTCATTAGCTTGACGATATCAACTAAGAAAATCATGGCGGGTCATCGAGTAAGACCTTTTTTACTATCTTGGAATTTTTATCCGGCTGAATTTCATTATGTTCCCATAAGATATATTTCACAGCAGAATCGACAGAGTCAACAATAAAATAATCAGGCAAAGCACAAGCACGACCATGAGCTATATCAAAAATTAAAAACGTCACAGTTTTTCCCAGACATTCATAGTTAGTTTTCTATTTTTTACATCAATCAAGGTGTTGGTGGTGGCCATGAACGGTCTGCCCAACAAAATAGTATGATCCTTAATATTACTTTTATTCTTCCCCATATCCAATACAACAAAATCAATGAGAATTTTAAGACCACCTACTTGGACCAAAATATCTTCAACAATACCTTTAGGATACCTAAGTGACCTACCAACAAGTTGCAAACATAATCTGCTGGACCTCAATTTCCCTAAATCTAATTGTTTAAATATAGAGTAAGACATAAAGTTAATTCAAGCTCCTAGATCAAGTATACCTGCGACATTCTTACCATTCCCAAAAGCAATAATAATGATGAAACTACCTGGATCTTGTTGTTTTGAGAGTGAATTTGGGGATGGATTAGGATATTTGTAAGGATTGTCAGTTTTGTGTAAGGACGATCCCTTACTTGTCTCCTCATTCGTGATTTCTTCACTTGCATCATCCTTATTTTCAATTTTAGCAATACCAATTTCAAGATCAGTGATGGCTTAAGCTTGCGCTAATTGACTAGGCAACGTATTCTTGTTGATGAGATGTCGAGCTATTTCACCAACTTGCGTAGCCAATTGGCCGACTTGACTCTCAATTCGCTTAAGAGAGGCCTCCAGGGATTCAAACAGTCTATTATTCCACTTTTGTGTTTGCTGACTAACTTGAATAAATGAATTCAAGCTCTCTTCTAATGTGGGTCGTGGTGGTTGCTCTTTATTAGTTGTCATTCCCAGTGCTTGTATAAACAACACTAGAAAAATAGATCAAACGCAACTGACGAAAGAAACCTAAACTATAAACAAAAAAAAAAAAAAATCCTAATCTAGATACACGAAAAAAACACTACAACATAAATGACATTAGATAACCCAAATTTTGTAGCATTTTTTACATAAGGTACATATGTAACACATGTTTGTAACACTTTTTACATTACAATATTTATGTAACACTTTTGTAGCACTTTATCAATCTGTAACGCTTATATGAAACACTTTTAAATAAGTAACACTTTTTAAGTATCATTTTTTTTTGTTATTTCTTTTGTAAAGCAAATAGGTATCACTTTATTTAACACTTTTTAAGTATCACTTTTAGGCTATATTTTAGTAACACAAAATTATATAACTATCATCAAATCTTGTCAACGATTTATTTAATTAATTGATGGAAGACAATAAAAAACCACCAAACCTAAAAATTGTGGACACCATGTACTCTATTTGTTTTTACTGAATTTTTGTTTTCTTTTTATAAAGTATTTTAGTTCTACTTTTATTTTTTTTATTTTTACGAAGATAATTAATTCCGTCGTAATACCGACGAAAATTGCGCATGTATATATTTTATTATTACTATTTATTTATTTTTTTAATTTTAACTAACAGAGACCAATTTCATCCTTAACCTTTCTTTTGTTTTTTTTTTTTTACTTTTTAAAAATAATTACCAATGAAAATTGATGCATGTTATCGGTAATTACTTAGGAATTTTTTCCGTCGGTAAATTATTAATTTATTATTTAATTATTTTACTATTAGAATTTTTTTATCTGTCGGTAAATTAATTTTATATTTTATATATTTTTAACTTGTACTGATTGAATATTCATTAGTCGATAAATTTATTTTATATATTTTTGATATTTTTAATTTTTTGTGTCCTTCAATATATAACATAATATGATTTTCAAACTATATACTATATAATATAAAATTTGATAAATATGGTGTATAATATAATTTAATACATATATTATATAATATATGTGAAGCCCCGATTTTTCCAAGCCTATAATTGATCCTTATTGTCGTTCATACTTTTGATCGACTATTTTACCGCGTTATTTTGACGGGTAATTATTAATAATATATTTATTTTGTATTTTATTTTATTTTATTTAATTACTTGTGATCATGATCATCATTAATTCTATTTTGCAATTATGATCACTTGATTGATCATTATTACTATTTTTGTATTTATTAGTCACCTTAGAATTTTAAGAGACTATTTATTTTAGAGACTTTTACCTTATAGAATTAAGATTTTGATTTATATTAAGTGATCATGAGACTTATAAGTGATCAAGGAAATCACTAATTATTTTGGAGATTGATATATTTCATCTATTATCATCAAATTTTGGACAAAAAAAAATATGGAATTACCATAATGCCATTATAGTGGACGGCCAACATGGATATTTTTGAAGTATCATCCAACTCTTGTACATGTACACCTTATATTAGTCATCTTGTGTATAATTATACCATTAATTCAAACATTATACACATCATCTCTTATATTACTTCTTTAATAATATTTTTGCCAACATGTTGGAAGTCTTCCATCATTCCATTCAAACCAAGTCTTGCCCATACCTTTGACCTTCAAATTGTCTCCTATGCATGAGGCAAAATGCAAGACACAATTTGAACAAAATTTCTCCCCCTCTCTCCTCAAAGTGGACAGCCATAATGGCCATTTTGTGCCAAAATTTCATTTCAGTTTTATCACTAACACATTCGTCTCCTACACAAAATTCTCCTCATTCTCTCTAAAAACTCCCAACTTCTCTCTACTCTTCTTCTCACTTTCTTCTTCAACACTTAGAAATGTTTTCAAAAATTCTCTCCTTATTCTTCAAAAAAGTCGTACACCCCCCCTACAAGGTAAGAAATTTTATCTTCAATCCATTTTTGATATCACATAGTTCACCTGTTCCACCTTCTTAACTTAAGTTTGAATTTGATTTGGAGGTACATTTAGAAGACTTTGAAGATTAGAGCTTGACATCATTTTGAAGAAGGACTTCAAACTTGAAGAAGAACTAGTAGAGGAATTTGGACTACAAGGTAAGAATTGAGTACTAGACCCCTTCTTTCCTATTCTTTCTATTTTTTTCAAATTTTAACACCCCTTTTTCATTTTTGAGAAATAGGGGCTGACCTTAGGTGATTTTGGAGTTGAATCAAAATTTCCAATTTTAAAGCTTCAACTAGTCTCCAAACACCTACTACACAAGGTAAAGTGTAGTCCTTCTCATTTCCTTATTTCCTTCTTTTTTTCTCCTTAATTTTTCTCTCATTTTTCTAACTTCAAATTTTTGATATTTCTTGACTTAGGGGCTGACCTAAGAAGCCTCATCCAAAAATTGTGAAATTATCCTTTTATTTCACAATTTCTAATTTTAAGGTGGGTGGAAAAATATTTTCCAACTATTAGGTGTTTTATTAAAATGCATGTAGAAAATTTGATCATGAGCCTTGAGATATATATAATATATGTATTGCATCAAGTCGTGAAAATTCTCAAGAGTTGCTCAAATTTGCTATTTATTGAATTTTAGGTGCATGCATGTGCAATTTAATGTTTTAATTGACGAATTCTTGTATGTATTGGACATGCATGTGTATGATCTTTAAAATCTATGTTTTGGATGCCTTATAACCTGGAAAAGTCGAGCATAATTGATTAAATTTCAATTTTGGACTTAAAAATGTAAAAATGGAAAGTTGGTGGACTAAATTGCAAGAAAATGAAAGTTAAAGGACCCCTCTGCAAATTTCGACTTTTGAGACTGTACTCAGGTTCAAAAATGACTTTTGGACATTTTAATAAAGTTTTAAGAGTTTTAAGATAAATAAAATCAACCTTTAAAAGCCCAAGGACTAGATTGTAAAATTTTGAAAGTTTAAGGGCTACTTTGCAATTTTTAAAACTGCACCAGACCTAAACTTTAAAATTTGAAATTTTTACTCTTAAGGTACTGGGAATTACATATTTTAAAAAAAGTATTCCAAAAATTCAAGTGTTTAGGGCTTGGAAAGTAATTTTACAAAAATTGAGGGACTAATGTGTAAAATACTAAACTTAAGGACCCAAATGAAATTTCCAGGACTTATGCAGTCCATGCACCTGGAAATACTAACTTAACTATAACTTAATTATATTTTGGACCCAAGGTTCAAATTTCATAACAATTGGACCCCTAAAAGCCTCAAAGGCAATTATTTCAAAATGGGACAAAAATGATATTTTCAAAAGTTGAAGGACCTACACTTATTTCTTTTAAAAACTGCTTTTGCCCCAATATCCCGCTAACTTTAGTGACATTTTCCAACTGGAATCACATTAAAAGCCCTTCCGGTTTGTGAGTTCCGATTATTTTAAACTTAAGGTCCGAATTGGCAATTTTTACAAATTTGGGGCCAATGTGAGCATTTTATAAACACTCGACCTCAAAACTTTAAAAACCTGAATCTCTGAACAATTTAGAGAATTTAGGAACTGACCTCATAATTTTTCAAGGTCGGGATATTTATTTATTCAATTTTTAACCCCAAAGGTGTTGGTTTTTACAAAACGGGGCTAAATTACAATTTTTCTTTTATAAAGGACCTAACTCAAATTATTTTCTCTTTTACTAAAATACCCCTGGACCCTCTGACTTGGAGATTTAATTAAACTATTTTATTTTCCCAAAAACCCTTGACTTATCGGATCAATTTGACCGATTAATACCCGATCGCGGAGCGACTTCCTCGCCTTGCAATTTGAATCTATAACGGGACTTATGTTCTACCTAATCTTTCAAGATATCGAAGGTTGCTTATCCTTCCGATAATCATCTTCATCCAAAAACTCCACCAACGCCAAAATTGCCCTCGCGTTATTTCAAAAATTTTCTGAACTGCTTCCCTGAATCAATAATACTCATTGCCTGTTGATTGCTTGTACTTGTATTTACTTTCTGCCTGAGTCAACTTGGTGTGTCGAGCTCACACAATCGGAATGGATACGTCGGGGATGGAACCGGCAGCTCGGCTGCTATTCCACTCTTCCGGCCCCATCGTCCTAATCCCGCAATTGAGGGACGGAGTTTGTCCAAGGGAAGCGGGTCGTAGTACTTGAGGTATAATCATGATTATGACAGATCCGAGCCTTGCAAGCTCCACTGTGGATTTTGTCTTTGCTATGGAGCGATAAGGTGCTTGTCTTGGACCATCCCGCTGGGAGTTACAAGGAAGAACGAAAGGAATCGCTATCGATCCACACGATTCCGGAGTTATCGGACCCGTTTGGTTGGCGCTACAAATCCATACGCAACCGCTTACTTGTTTTGCATTGGTTGGCGTTACAAACCGTCACGCAACCATTAATTGCCTTCCATGGGATTGGCGTTACATTTCCGCACGCAATCCTACCGTCTTGATCAATCACATAGTGCATGTGTGACCATGAATGTTTTCTCGAATCAGTATAAGTATATTATTTAAATATATTTATCACGACGCTTGCGATCTGTGTGTGAATTCATGCATCATACTCACGCGTTTTCATATAATCTGTTTTCTCATTAACTATATTGCGCCACACTTGCACACGATCACCCCATCCACCGAGATTTCTCATCCTCATCCCCACCTATTTTCTAACCTTATATGAGGATTTCGTTGAAGATCTTTGAACCGACCACGGATTGAGCCTTGTACTCTGCTTGTTGGATTTACTACTTCTTCTTGTTGTTGTTGGACTCTTTTCTTGTGTTATTGTTGGACTCTTGTATTTCTTTCCATTCTCGGTTTGTAAATCAAGGGGGCGTAGGACCCTTTAACTTTAAGTTGTTATATTTGGTTGATTCTTCGGGTATGTAATTTGGATTATGGATTGTGGACTGTAAGTTGTATTTGTACTTGTTATTTATTTTCGCTGCTATTTAGACTCTGTTTCATTGGGTTCTCGTTGATATTTGTCTAGACTGTTTGGTTATTGTATTTAAGTTGTGGATCGTCGTCGCGTCCCGTTTGGGGCGTGACAGTTAGAGTGGTATCAGAGCTCGGCTAGAAAGATGGAAATTTACACCGAGCTGACCCAGGATAGGACCCTCGGTCTGTGTTTTGGGTAGTACCACGACTTGACCAATTAAGTGTGAATTCGATTTCAAATTGGCATAGAACCGCCCTATTGATGTTTGAACTAAGTTAGAACGCATATTTTGAGATTTCATAGTCATACTTATCTTGACTTAGTTGATTCTTGACTGGCTTTCTTTATTCATTCTTTCCTTATTCTCTCCCTATCTTTCCTCTACCTTTGACTGATCCGCCTTAGTTTTGTTTGATCAGGATGGAGCCGGCGCCGCCTTCATGGTGGGATGTTTTCCATGCCCGTGCTGAGCGGGAATATTACCGAGCGCTGATGATTCACTGGCACCGGGAGAGTGATCTCGCGACCACAGAGCTAGCCCAGGAGCGTCAGCGCTTGGCGAGGAGCCAAGATGAAAAGAGCGAGCTGACCATTGTCATCAAGGACCGCGACAATACCATAAGAGCGCGGGAGGACCAAATACAGAGTATCTAGGAGCGCTTGGATAACATGCGAGAGAAGATGATGAGGGCAAGTGACGGCCGCCATAAATGGGAGATTGACGCCCGCCTATCCCGCGACACCGTCGAGCGCTTGAAGGAGACCCTCATCAAGCGGATGATGATCATAGAGGACCTTACACAGGCCCTAGCTCGAGAGACGCCGCGCACCGAGGCGCTTTGGCAGCTAATGTTCAGCCATTGCCACCGCCCGAGGTGGAGCCTGTACCTGACGCCGAGGAGGATCCCGAGGAGGATCCAGTCGACATTGGAGAGCCTGAGGCACTCGAGGCTACTCCACTTGATGAGGCTCAAGGATTCGAGCAGTGGTTGGACTTCATGGATTGGCCTGAGGTCGAGGCGCCACCTCAGCCCGACCCAGCCCCGATTATGGACACAGCTGCGAGCGACGATGATGGCGATCTCACTGATTAGTTAGCTGATTGTTAGTTTGTACTTCTGTTGTTGTAGTCGCGTATTCCAGTGTTGTACCTTACCTTTATTTGTACTAGATTCAGATGTATTTTGGTTCCGATGTATCTGACTTAGTATTTATGTTGTTGTACTATGGGTGTATTCAAGTTTTACATTAATGGATATGCCTTTTGCTATTTATTCAGTGTCTTGTGTTTGATGTTACTTTCCATGTGATATCACTTGCTTTACGCAATAATTATTGTATTCATTTACTCGTGAATCGCAACTAACGCTTCAAGATACAGAATAGCCGAACATCGAGGACGTGGGAGACCTCATCGCGTTCCACGAGGGGTTGATGATGTACCCAGGGACCCGGTACCCTCTCCTGAATTACCACCGTCTCCTCCACCTGCTGCAGGAGACAATTTGACCGCACAAGCCTTACAGCAAATACTAGTTTTCATGAGGCAACAGGCAGAGCCTCAACCCCGTGCTCCCGAACCCGTCAGAGAGGCGAACGATCGCACGTTGGAGCGATTTCTGCGATTCGACCCACCAGCCTTCTTGGGAGAGCCGGACGATTTGAAGGCAGAAGAATGGGTAGAGAAGTTGGAGAATATCTTCAATCCTCTCCAATACTCTGACGAGCAGAAAGTCACACTCGCCGTATTTCGTCTGGAATCGGCTGCTAGAGACCGGTGGAGGGCAGTTGAAAGGAGATGGGAACATGACCGGGTAGTCAGAACATGGGGAAATTTCTTGGCCGAGTTCAATGAACAGTATATTCCACAGGTTGTGAAAGAAGCACGCCGATATGAATTCCACAGATTGAGGCAAGGGAACCTGACTGTAGCTCAGTACGAGTCCGAATTTCACCGATTGTCCAAATATGCTCTGGGGACAATCAGTACTGAAGAGTATAAGCTTTACAAGTTCACTCGAGGATTGAAATCGAACTTGAAACAACAGCTTGATCTGACTGAAACGACAACCTACTCAGCCGCGGTAAAGGCAGCTCTCCGCATTGAGTCGGGACTGAACCGTATTGGACAGATTCAGCAGAGTAGGCCATCGAATAGTCTTAAGAGGACAGCTGTGGGACAGCCATCTAAACCGTCTGCTAAGTTTCAGAAGGGACCAGTTAATAAAACAGATAAGGGAAAGAGACCAGTACAAGGAAAGTCGGGTCAAGTGTGTGCACATTGCCAGAAACCGGGACATACTGCCAACGACTGTTGGCGTAAACAAGGAAGGTGTTTGTGATGTGGTAGTAATCAGCACCAGCTGCAAGATTGCCCAAAGTATGATGACCGAACCAAACAGACGCAACCACAGAAGCCGGGAAATGGCCAGGGTAATCGGGCAAGGATGCCCGCTCGAGCTTTTGCACTAGCCGGACAGGAGGCTCCGGAGGCAATAGATGTGGTGGAAGGTACGCTTCTAGTATCTAACCACTACGCTAAAATATTGTTCGACCCTGGATCAACGCATTCATTTGTTGCACCGCATTTTGTACACAATCTGCATGCATGCATGGAACATATGCCTATATGTCTAGAAGTGTCAACTCCTATGGGTGCCAGTCAGATAACATATATTATCTATAATGCATGCGAAGTTAAGATTGATGAGATAAACTTTCCTGCCGATTTAATCCTATTACCTATCTCCGAATACGACGTGATATTGGGGATGAACTGGTTATCTGCACACCATGCACAAATGGACTGTCATAACAAGTCCATTAAGCTATGTGAACCCAGAAAACCCGAAGTGGAAATTTCGGGAAGGGCACGAGTTAAGATAGTCCCAATCATTTCAGCAATGAAAGCGAGGAAGGCGATCACTAGAGGGGCTCAAGGGTACTTGGCGTTTGTAATTAACAAACCCAAGGTTGAGGCACAAATCAACCAAGTACCTATAGTATCAGAATATACGGATGTATTTCCACAAGAACTCACCACTATCCCTCCAGATAGGGAAGTCGAGTTCACCATCGAGGTGTTGCCAGGGACTGCCCCGATTGCCAGAACACCGTATAGAATGGCTTCTCTTGAGTTACAAGAGTTGAAAACGCAATTACAGAAACTGGTGGAGGTGGGATTTATCCGACCGAGTACGTATCCATGGGGAGCACCTGTGCTGTTCGTCAAAAAGAAGGATGGCAAATTAAGACTATGTATAGATTATCGTGGTCTTAATAGTGTGACCATCAAGAACAAATATCCCCTCCCGAGGATAGACGAACTATTTGATCAACTTCAAGGAGCAACGGTGTACTCGAATTTTGACTTACAGCAAGGATATTATCAACCGAAGATCAGTGAAGGAGACATTTCCAAAACTGCATTTCAAACCCGATATGGACACTACGAGTTTGTAGTAATGCCTTTCGGTCTGATGAATGCACCAGCAGCATTTATGGACCGATGCATCGAGTCTTTCAACCTTATTTGGATCAATTCGTAGTGATATTCATTGATGACATACTCGTATACTCTAAGTCTAGAGAAAGAGCACGAACGCTCATCCAAAATCATTTTAGAGACACTACGAGCATAAGTTGTATGCCAAATTCAAGCAAGTGCGAATTTTGGCTTAGTGAAGTCGCGTTCTTGGGACACATAGTATCCGGCACTAGGATTGCAAAGATCCTTGAAGGTACAGACGGTGGTTGAATGGACACAACCCGAGTGCCGAACGAAATCGAGAGTTTCTAGACTAGTGGATATTATCAAGATTTATCCAGGATTTCTCCAAGATAGCCGGACCACTCACTCGACTAACCCAGAATCAAGTTAAGTTTGAGTGGAACGACAAGTGCGAGGCGAGTTTCCAAGAGCTGAAGAAACGACTTACTACAGCTCCAGTCTTAGCCCTTCCAAAGGGAACCAAAAACTTTGTCGTCTACAGTTATGTATCAAAAGAAGGACTAGGAGCAGTGCTCATGCAGGAAGGAAAGGTTATCGCCTATGCATCACGAAAGCTCAAGCCGTATGAGGCCAATTATCCAACGCATGACTTGGAATTGGCAGCAATAGTGTTCGCGTTGAATAAATGGAGACACTATCTCTATGGAGCAACATTCACGGTTTTCACAGACCATAAGAGCTTGAAGTACCTATTCTCCCAGAAAGATCTCAATCTGAGGCAACGGAGATGGATGGAGTTGATTGAGGACTATCACTTTGATATTCAATACCATCCCGGGAAAGCTAACGTCATAGCGACGCCTAACCGTAGAAAGGCGAGCTTAGCCGGACTTATGATTCGAGAGTGGGAATCATTAGAAGAGTGAGCAATTGGAATCGACGAGAACCAATACTCGATTTCATGTGCTAACATTTGGTTACACCCGATCTGTGAAAGAGATCAAAGAAGCACAAGAGAAAGATACACATCTTCAAAAACGAAGGAGAAGATACTTAAAGAAGAAAGATCGAATTCTCGGTACACGAAGATGGAGTTATCGATTCCCGAATCAAGTGTGTGTACTTGAATGACGAAATGATTAGGAATAAAATCTAGCAGAGGCACACCGTTCAAAATACACTATACATCATCCTGGAGGAAACAAGATGTATAAGGATTTGAAAAGGAGTTATTGGTGGGTAAACATGAAGAACCAGGTAGCGGAATTCGTTGCGAGATGTTTGACTTGTCAACGAGTAAAAGCATAACACCAACGACCGTCTGGTTTACTACAACCGTTGAGAATTCCCGAGTGGAAATGGGAACATATAACGATGGACTTCGTGATGGATCTACCAAGGACCGAGGAGGGCCATGATGCCATTTGGGTAGTTGTAGACCAACTCACGAAATCGCACACTTTTTACCCATCAAGAAAACGATAGCTTGCGAAACTTGCACGCATTTATATCCGAGAAATCATTCGACGCATGGAGTACCATCGACATAGTATCCGACAGAGACCCGAGGTTTGTCTCCAGATTTTGGAAGTGCCTGCACGAGAGAATTGGGTACCTCGCTAAGTTTCAAAGACAACAAAGACATCCACAAACCGATGGACACGAGCGAACAATTCAAACCCTTGAAGATATGCTGCGAGCCTGCACATTGGATTTCTAAGGAAGTTGGGATTCGCACTTACCATTAGCCGAGTTCGTCTACAATAACAGTTATCAGGCCACGATTGGAATGGCACCCTACGAGGCATTTTATGGGCGAAAATGTAGATCCCCACTACACTGGGAGATTGATGATCAATGGACTCCGAAAGAGAAACGAAAGTCGCCCTCGATTCCAAAGGTCGACTTAGTTCAGGAGGCCATGGAGAAGGTCAAGCTGATTAAGGAACGGATTCGCACAGCTCAAAGCCACCAAAAGAGTTACGCGGACAAGAGAAGAAAGGATTTGGAATTTGAAGTCGGTGATGAAGTATTTCTCAGACTCTCACCACGGAAAGGATTGATCAATCCGAAGAAAGGAGGCAAGTTGAGTCCGAGATATGTTGGACCTTACAAGATTTTTCTACAGAGGATCGGGAAGTTAGCTCTACCGACTCGAGTTACCAGCCTCATATGCGGGAATGCACGATGTATTCCACGTATCGAGATTGAAGAAGTATCAACCAGATCCCGAACACATCATCACTCGAGATACTCCTCCTCTAATGGAAAATCTATCCTACACCGAGAGGCTGATCCGGATCATTGATCAGCAGATACGACAGTTGCGTAAGAGAGAAATCCCGATGGTTAAAGTGGTGTGGCAGAACCACAACCAAGACGAAGACGCAACGTGGGAGATGGAAGAAGACATGAGGAATCAATATCCGGAACTATTCTGAAGAGAATTTGGGGACCAAATTCTTTTAAGGAGGGGAGGATGTGAAGCCCCGATTTTTCCAAGCCTATAATTGATCCTTATTGTCGTTTATACTTTTGATCGACTATTTTACCGCGTCATTTTGACGGGTAATTATTAATAATATATTTATTTTGTATTTTATTTTATTTTATTTAATTACTTGTGATCATGATCATCATTAATTCTATTTTGCAATTATGATCACTTGATTGATCATTATTACTATTTTTGTATTTATTAGTCACCTTAGAATTTTAAGAGACTATTTATTTTAGAGACTTTTACCTTATAGAATTAAGATTTTGATTTAGATTAAGTGATCATGAGACTTATAAGTGATCAAGGAAATCACTAATTATTTTGGAGATTGATATATTTCATCTATTATCATCAAATTTGGGACAAAAAAATATATGGAATTACCATAATGCCATTATAGTGGACGGCCAACATGGATATTTTTGGAGTAAAAATATCATCCAACTCTTGTACATGTACACCTTATATTAGTCATCTTGTGTATAATTATACCATTAATTCAAACATTATACACATAATCTCTTATATTACTTCTTTAATAATATTTTTGCCAACATGTTGGAAGTCTTCCAACATTCCATTCAAACCAAGTCTTGCCCATACCTTTGACCTTCAAATTGTCTCCCATGCATGAGGCAAAATGCAAGACACAATTTGAACAAAATTCCTCCCCCTCTCTCCTCAAAATGGACGGCCATAATGGCCATTTTGTGCCAAAATTTCATTTCATTTTTATCACTAACACATTCATCTCCTACACAAAATTCTCCTCCTTCTCTCTAAAAACTCTCAACTTCTCTCTACTCTTCTTCTCACTTTCTTCTTCAACACTTAGAAAATTTTTCAAGAATTCTCTCCTTATTCTTCAAAAAAGTCGAACATCCCCCCCTACAAGGTAAGAAATTTTATCTTCAATCCATTTTTGATATCACATAGTTCACCTCTTCCACCTTCTTAACTTAAGTTTGAATTTGATTTGGAGGTACATTTAGAAGACTTTGAAGATTAGAGCTTGACATCATTTTGAAGAAGGACTTCAAACTAGAAGAAGAACTAGTAGAGGAATTTGGACTACAAGGTAAGAATTGAGTACTAGACCCCTTCTTTCCTAATCTTTCTATTTTTTTCAAATTTTAACACCCCTTTTTCATTTTTGAGAAATAGGGGCTGACCTTAGGTGATTTTGGAGTTGAACCAAAATTTCCAATTTTAAAGCTTCAACTAGTCTCCAAACTCCTACTACACAAGGTAAAGTGTAGTCCTTCTCATTTCCTTATTTCCTTCTTTTTTTCTCCTTAATTTTTCTCTCATTTTTCTAACTTCAAATTTTTGATATTTCTTGACTTAGGGGCTGACCTAAGAAGCCTCATCCAAAAATTGTGAAATTATCCTTTTATTTCACAATTTCTAATTTTAAGGTGGGTGGAAAAATATTTTCCAACTATTAGGTGTTTTATTAAAATGCATGTAGAAAATTTGATCATGAGCCTTGAGATATATATAATCTATGTATTGCATCAAGTCGTGAAAATTCTCAAGATTTGCTCAAATTTGCTATTTATTGAATTTTAGGTGCATGCATGTGCAATTTAATGTTTTAATTGACGAATTCTTGTATGTATTGGACATGCATGTGTATGATCTTTAAAATCTATGTTTTGGATGCCTTATAACCTGGAAAAGTCGAGCATAATTGATTAAATTTCAATTTTGGACTTAAAAATGTAAAAATGGAAAGTTGGTGGACTAAATTGCAAGAAAATGAAAGTTAAAGGACCCCTCTGCAAATTTCGACTTTTGGGACTATACTCAGGTTCAAAAATGACTTTTGGACATTTTAATAAAGTTTTAAGAGTTTTAAGATAAATAAAATCAACCTTTAAAAGCCCAAGGTCTAGGTTGTAAAATTTTGAAAGTTTAAGGGCTACTTTGCAATTTTTAAAACTGCACCAGACCTAAACTTTAAAATTTGAAATTTTTACTCTTAAGGTACTGGGAATTACATATTTTAAAAAAGTATTCCAAATATCCAAGTGTTTAGGGCTTGGAAAGTAATTTTACAAAAATTGAGGGATTAATGTGTAAAATACTAAACTTAAGGACCCAAATGAAATTTCCAGGACTTATGCAGTCCATGCACCTGGAAATACTAACTTAACTATAACTTAATTATATTTTGGACCCAAGGTTCAAATTTCATAACAATTGGACCCCTAAAAGCCTCAAAGGCAATTATTTCAAAATGGGACAAAAATGATATTTTCAAAAGTTGAAGGACCTACACTTATTTCTTTTAAAAACTGCTTTTGTCCCAATATCCCGCTAACTTTAGTGACATTTTCCAACTGGAATCACATTAAAAGCCCTTCCAAATTGGCAATTTTTACAAATTTGGGACCAATGTGAGAATTTTATAAAAACTCGACCTCAAAACTTTAAAACCCTGAATCTCTGAACAATTTAGAGAATTTAGGAACTGACCTCATAATTAGGTCGGGATATTTATTTATTCAATTTTTAACCCCAAAAGTGTTAGTTTTTACAAAACGGGGCTAGATTACAATTTTTCTTTTATAAAGGACCTAACTCAAATTATTTTCTCTTTTACTAAAATAGCCCTGGACCCTCTGACTTGGAGATTTAATTAAAGTATTTTATTTTCCCAGAAACCCTTGACTTATCGGATTAATTTGACCAATTAATACCCGATCGCGGAGCGACTTCCTCGCCTTGCGATTTGAATCTATAACGGGACTTATGTTCCACCTAATCTTTCAAGATATCGAAGGTTGCTTATCCTTCCGATAATCATCTTCATCCAAAAACTCCACCAATGCCAAAATTGCCCTCGCGTTATTTCAAAAATTTCTGAATCGCTTCTCAATCAATAATACTCATTGCACTGTTGATCGCATGTACTTGTATTTACTTTCTGCTGAGTCAACTTGGTGTGTCGAGCTCACGATCGAATGGATACGTCGGGGATGGGCAACCGGCTGGCCGCTATTCCACTCTTCCGGACCCATCGTCCCTAATCCCGCAATCGAGGGAGGAGTTTGTCCAAGGGAAGCGGGTCATAGTACTTGAGGTATAATCCTGATTATGACAGATCCGAGCCTTGCAAGCTCCACTGTGGATTTTGTCTTTGCCATGGAGCGATAAGGTGCCGGTCTTGGACCATCCCGCCTGGGGAGTTACAAGGAAGAACGAAGGAATCGCTGTCTGATCCACATGATTCCGGAGTTATCGGACCCGTTTGGTTGGCGCTACAAATCCGTACGCAATCGCTACTTGTTTTGCATTGGTTGGCGTTACAAATCCGTATGCAATCATTAATTGCCTTGCATGGGATTGGCGTTACATTTCCGTACGCAATCCTACCTGTCTTGACTGAATCACATAGTGCCTGTGTGACCATGAACTATTTTCTCAAACTGTATAAGTATATTATTTAAATATATTTATCACGACGCTTGCGATCTGTGTGTGAATTCATGCATCATACTCACGCGTTTTCATATAACTGTTTTCTCACATTAACTATATTGTGCCACACTTGTACACGATCACCCCATCCACTGAGATTTCTGTCTCATCCCCACCTATTTTCTAACCTTAGATGAGGATTTCATTGAAGATGCTGAACCGACCACGGATTGAGCCTTGTACTCTGCTTGTTGGATTTACTACTTCTTCTTGTTGTTGTTGGACTCTTTTCTTGTGTTATTGTTGGACTCTTGTATTTCTTTCCATTCCGGTTTGTAACTGAAGGGCGTAGGACCCTTTGACTTTAAGTTGTTATATTTGGTTGATTCTTCGGGTATGTAATTTGGATTATGGATTGTGGACTGTAAGTTGTATTTGTACTTGTTATTTATTTCCGCTGCTATTTAGACTCTGTTTCATTGGGTTCTCGTTGATATTTGTCTAGACTGTTTGGTTATTGTATTTCAGTTGTGGATCGTCGTCGCGTCCCGTTTGGGGCGTGACAATATAATCTTAATTATATAATATATAATATATATACATATCATATAATTTATATATATATATAAATATATATACATGTGTGTGTGTATGCGTATATATAAAACAAAGGAAAAGTTGTAATAAGAATCAACTTAGCTTAGTGGCAAATTGTCACTTCCACACATAACAAGTCGTGGGTTCAAATCTACTTGGTGGCAAAAAAACAGTATTTCTACGAAGTGTTACATAAGATTCATATATTTTTAAAAGTATTACAAATATAAAAAGTATTACAAAAAGTGTTACATAAGATTCATATGTAACACTTTGGAAATATTGTTTCAAAACGTTACCAATAGAGAACTTAATGTAACACTTAGAAAAAGTGTCACTAAAAGCTAATAAAAGTGATACCTTAGACTATAGGTAGCACGAGCAAGTGCAGCACCATAAAAGTGCTACATATTGTCTATAGTAACATTTTATGGCCATTAGGTAACATTTTTTGGGTGTTACCTAATCTCATTTATGTTGTAGTGAAATAAACACAATAATTATTAAGCCTAAAGCCTTCCCGGCCAATGGCGCCAAAATTTTGTTCGACCGCTAAACACCTATAAAAGTCTAACAATCCTCGCAAGAGAACAAGATCAATTGTCCGCGCACCCTCGAAACGTCAGAATTTGCTCTAGGTGTCTTCTTATACATTGTAGCTTTATCTCTTAGCTTTCCGTAGCCACTTTAATGACCTTAATATCAATTTTCTAGAGAGAGTTATGGCCAAAATACTAAGACATGTCATTTTCGAAATTTCATCACTTGATTTCCACTTTCACATGATTTTAACACATCCAAACGTTTTCATTTGCATTTAGTACCAAAAATAGACATTGTAGAACTCTCTCTTAGCTTTCTAAAGGCATAAGAATTAGGCCAATTGAACTTCGGATGAAAAAGTTATGTTCCAATACGAAGACTGCCACAGTTGCGCGAAATGACTTTTTGACCTTTTTTGCTCCAAAACTTGTTTTTTCCACCAAACCTATAAAATCAATAAAATAACACAACGTAACACTAAAACATGCAAATGCAAATAATACACGCCAAAAATATGTATAAATCATCACACAAAACACACACAAAATATGCAAAATATTATTATCAAAATTTAATAATAAATTTCCTAACAACATTGTTTTTTGTTAAATTCCTTCAATAATTTGACAATTGTTTAGCTTTCTAAACCTTAAAGAGTATTAGAATTTGAAATGACTTTATTATTGATTGTACTGAAAATACAATATATTAAATAGTCACCATTGGGCAATAAAAACGTTTTTCAAACTTTACTTTCATATAGATAAACATGTTTTATAAATAGATACAATTCACATCCATGCATTTAAAAGGGATTTTTTATTTATAATAATTTATTATTTTTAATTTTTAATCATATGATTATTAATCAAAATAATTATCTTTATATTTTAATTATTTATTGGAATTTTAACATTTTGCATTACTATTTTTTTTTAAAAAAAAATTACAGTTTGTGCATAGCACGATTTAGAAAATACCAATTATAAGAACCGAAATAACAGTTAAAAGATCCAAACAATACAATAAAAGTCCCACCAACAAAATTTTAAAAAATTAAAAATTAATTTAACAACATGAATAAATAAAATACTTGATAGAATCCGTACAAAAATAAAAATCCCCAACAAAATAAATCCAATAAAATCAATAATATTGCTAAAACTATGTTTTATTGTCTCCTATTTTCTTAATTATTGTGCTTAGTAGTCCTATTTACATGTGTTAATTTTTGATTTTTTGTGTGATCAGCTTTTGCAAAAATTCCTACTCTTAATTTACACATACGAACAACTTTGACAAAAAAATTACATCCGAATTTGCTAGTACAACCTTGAAAAAAGTATGACACTTATTTTCACAATTATTAAGAATTGAAACATGACCAAAATGTAGTGGACGATGAAGTTGCGTCTTGTGAGGCCCCAACTTTTATCAACATAAGATACGAAGTTGTATAGTGATGAATTATTTGGCTAAATGTTACAAAACCTATTATATATAAAATGTGGCGCTCATTTAATTATTTCTTCCAACATCGATTACTCCTTCATTATTTTGAGTGGACCTATCATATTTTCTCCTTAAGTATTAAATCCTTGATCGATTATTTATGCCTTTAATTAGTAATATTGGACCCCTTGATAATTTAGGAGTACATTCCAATCCTTATACAAATATTTCACCTTATTCTATAATACATTTCCAAACAACTTCCTATTTATTTTGAAAAATACACATTTTGTTATTTCACATCTTTATATTAACCTCCTATATATTTATATATATACTTACACATTTTATTTTCTCTCAACTTTATAAAAGACAAGAAAACAAAAGTTTTTCATCATACTTCTCCAATTTTCGGCCATAGCCTACCTTAGGGGGCATAATGCCATTTTTTTATATCACACCACAATATTTTATCCTTCTCAACAATTCCCTTCAATTAAAAAATAGAAATTATTACCAAGACAACAAAATTAATCCCCCTACTCCCTTAATTTCGGCCATATCAACTTTTAAGGGGAATCCCACTTTTTATTTATCCTACAACATATAAAATTACACCTATTAATCATATTACCATAAATAAATACCAAAAAACAAAATTTAATCCTCCTACACTTGGAACTTTCGCCATAGTGATTCTAGGTGGGAATCAAATCTATTTTTTTTACCTTATCACACCACTTACCTCCCTACAATCCTCATTCCAAGCTTAATCATCAAAAACAAACAAAAAAAAATATAATAACAATCCTACTGTAAATTGGCCATTAAGGTTCTAAGGGAGAACAAAATTCATTTTCATCCTATCACTCCCCTAACACAAAACACACAAAAGAAAATCCCTTCCTCCTCTCTCATTTGGCCGAAAACACAATTCTTCCAAGGTAAGGAATTTTTGTTCTTTCATCTTTCAATTCTTCTTGTGAAAAAACTCTAAACTTAGCCCTTCATTCCTAACTTGATGAATCCTTTTTGTTGAGGTAATCCTAGAATATTTTTCTTGAAGAGTTAAGGTAGACCTAGACTTGACTCCAAGCTTGAAGAAGAAATTCAAGACAACACACATCAAGGTAAGAAATTGTGGTTGTAGTATTTTTCCTGTTGACAACTTGAGGAATTAATTTTGACTCAAGGATTTGAATTTTTGGGGCTTATGGGCTGACCTATAGAGCTCAAGTTTGAGGATAGAAGCTTGAAGAGAGAAATTCATTTTTGGAGACTACTTGAGGATATTAAGGTAAGAATTAATCCATTTATTTTAAGATATTTTCTTTGGACTTGAGACCTCAATTTAACATCAAAATATGGACATGCTGATATTTAGGGGCTGAACTTGGAGTATCAGGACCAAGAGCTTGGATTCTTTAGAAGATCTTCACTTTTAAACACAACCCGAAAAATTACTACTAGGTGGGTGAAAAATATTTCTACAAAAATGTCTTTCTACTAGTGCATAAAAATGCACGCTCATGTGATAATATGGTATTTTATGAATTATAGCAAATATTTAAGAGATTAATATTTTAGTGAAATTTTGAGAAAATAAAAAGATGAGTATGATATTCTTTCTTGCATAAATTGTTGATAAGATGCTCATCATTATGTCCTTTATGATTTATGAAGCTATGCATGTTCAAATATGTTTTAGAAATGTTTATTATGATTTTTTTATATATTATTGGAATTCTGGACTTGTAACTTGTACAAAGAAAATCGAAACTTGGGTTATTTTTGCAATTATTGTGAAATATGGGACCAAAAGTGTAAATATGAAAAACTATGAAGGCCTCCTCTGAAAATTCTAAATATTGAACCCAAGACTTTGTAAATCTCATAGATGAAGTGACTTGAAAGATTAGGACCCCTTCCGAGCAAGAAAACACAATAAGGAATAAGTTTGATATCAAAATGTAAAATTACAAAACTTGAAGGACCAAAACTGAATTTTTCTAAACATGGGCAGTCAAGGTGCCTCAAAATATTCTGACTTATTTAATATGGTATTTTGAACCTTTAGTTCAAATTTCATAACCATCCAACTTAAAACGAGCCATTAACGACAAAAAATCGCTTTTGGGCCAAAATTATAATTTTCAAAAATAAGGTACCTAACTTTTGAATTTTTCAAAACTGTTCTAACCACAACTTATTACTATCCTAATAAGTATTTGAAAATTAGAATCACCTCAAAACCCTTCGCAGTTTAAGAGTTACCTAATTTTAAAATATCAAGCCAAAAACCACAATTTTTGGAAACTAGAGGACAAATCTACAAATTTTATAAAATAAGTCCCAAGTCTCTGAATAATATAACCCTCTGGGAATTTAGGAAAATTTTGGAACTAGTCTTACCCTTTTCCGAGTCTGTAATTGAAACTTATCGAATTTTAGAACCCGGTAAGGAAATATTCTCCTTAGTGAAAATAATTTTTAATTAAAATTCGCTAAGGACCTTGAAATAGATATTTTCTAACTCGGTTACCTTATTAAAATTTTAAGATATATTTGTCATACTTATCTAACAAAAATATCGAACTTGAATATAATGCACCAACCAAATATTAAAACCGGCTATATTATTCGCCCGATAACTAGACCCATGAGTTTTTAAAATAAGGGCGGATATTGTGTGACCAAGATCACCCTGGACTTGCTAACTGCTTTTATCAATTCTTTCGAACATTATAATATTAAAAGTGTAATTGGAAGAGAAATTTTGAAGTGAAAATTTAAGTAAAACGTAAAGTGGAATTAAAAGTGAAGTGAAATTTGAAGTGAAGTGAAATTTAAAGTGAAACGTAAAGTGAAATTTGAAGTGAAATGTTAAGTGGAACTGAAAATGAGAATAAAAGTGAAAAGTAAAGTGGGATACCGGCTACGGCCCTATCCAAGTGAAGTGGGATACTAGCTACGGCCTTATCCAAATTAAGTGGGATACTGGCTACGGCTCTATCCAAGTGAAGTGGGATACTGGCTACTGCCTTATCCAAATTAAGTGGGATACCGGCTACGACCCTATCCAAGTGATGAAGTGGGATACTGGCTACAGCCTTATCCAAATTATGTGGGATACTGGCTACGACCTTATCCAAATTTAAGTGGGATACTGGCTATGGCCCTATCCAAGTGAAGTGGGGTATTGGCTACGGCCTTATCCAATTGCAAGTGGAAGTAGATTTAATAAGACAATAATAAAGCTTAACTGGTTCTGATCAATCTAACATAATGGTTAATGGAATCGTAATATCAATAACGAGAAAAAGTCATATGCACTATCATGCATTGATTTCCATGAAACCATTTTCCATGCATAAAAGTGAGCCACACTTGCACACCGCACCCACCCACCGAGAATATTTGTCTCACCCTACCTCTTTTATCAACCGGAGGGATGAAGAACCGTGTCGGGACGCTAGTGGCGGCGACCCCCAAGACGTAGTCTAGTTTGTAATGTGGATTTGATAAGGTAATGGAATTTTAATTAATGGTTTAGACTTTGAACTTATTTAATGTAATAGCAGGGCGTAGGACCCTGAGGTACAATTATTATATTGTATGATATTTCGTTTGAATTCCGCCTCAACCATACTCCTCGACTTAGTTATTCCCTTATTTATGCTTAATCGGGATTTTATCGTTCTATTGATGTATGTTGGGGGATTATTAGGCAGGCTTGGTAAATCGGTATAAGTTTGTAAATTGTGTCACGGCTTCCATTTTGGGCGTGACACGCCTTTTGCTGTTATATGAAAAATCAGTTTTGAAAATCGTACATATTTACATAGTTTTGAATGCATTTTTTTCATGATTCTGAGGTATGCCATTTTTTTCTCTTTTGACTTTAACAATAAAAAAATGTTAAATAGTATTTCTCGTCTATTGTCTGATGTTATTTTAAAATTATTACAATGCAAAGTATATAATTCATATAATACTAGAAAAATGTGCACGTCACATTAAAAAATGGAGGCCTCATAGATATACATAAAGGTGGCAATTTCGGACCCAACACAAACCTAACACGAAATTAATGGGTGAGGTTCGAGCTTCATGAGTCCATGTCAAAATCGGGTCGGCCGAATAACCCGCCCATTAAACAAGTCGGGCTCGGATCAACCTACTATGATCAATTTAAGTTGTTTAACCTGTTTGTGAATTTAAAAGAAAATTAAGTAAATAATAAATTGTAAGAGAAAACAAAAAAAAAAAAAAAGACATATCCTTAAAACTTAAATGTTAAAACATCATTAACTATGTATGTTGTTATTATTTTGGATGTCTTTTTGTATGTTGTTCTCAAAGTATGATTAGTATGTTACATTATTTATGTAATTATGTTGTTTCTTTTTGAATGTCGTGAATTGTAATATCTTTTTATTGTTGAATAGTGTGCCAAGGTAATTGTTTTTAAAAAAATTAAAAATTTTTCATGTTAAATTATTAAATATACATAAAAATAAGTTTTTAAATAAGTGGGGTTTGGGTTACCAGTGAAACAAATAGGTCGTATTCGGGTTTAAAATTCCAACACGAATAATTAAGCAAGTTGGGTTCAGGTTGGAATATTCTGACCCGCGAACTGGCCCAACCCTATTTAACAACTCTAGATATACATCATGTGCATTGCACGAGTAAAAGACAAGTTATAAATAAAGCAGTGTATAAAATATTTCTTTAAACAAACATTTGATTATATACTAAACACACTTTGTATATATCTGGAAGATAAAATAGATGATTAAATATAAATTAAAAAACAAAGATGCAGAATAGTGGAGCGAAACACTATTTTCCCCATTTTCTCTCTCTAGGAGAGTGTGAGTGTTTCCCGCTTTGTTTCCATTTCGTTTCGTCCGTACTGTTTCATTAGTTGCTAGGGTTGGTGAGGGTGGTCAGCAGTTCTGGTTCGTAGTGTTCCTTCTTTTCTCCTGGTGTTAGCCTGAGTTAGCTTCTGGTCTGTTTTCTAGGTCTCTTTGCTTTGCCCTTCCCTTCTCCTTTCTCTTTCTGTCTTTTTTTCTTTTTTTTTGTTTTTTTTTTGGTTTTCTGCAGGTGGGAGCCTTGGTGTTGACTGTGAGATAGAACGTGGAGCCTTGCACGATGAACAGTGTAGTGGTTGAGAGTATGAAAAGATTCTCGTTGAGGGATGAGGAATTTGTAGGAGTGGTTTTGGAGGATTATGACGTGGCGAAAGGGGTACACGAGAGCAACCATAGTCTGTTTGGGAAGATCCATGGTGTTAAAAAAGCAAATTTTGCAGGCTTCAAGAACACTCTCCAGGGTATATGGGCCACTAAAAAATCATTTTAGGATTAGGAAAATGAGATTTAACCTCTTCCAGTTTGTTTTCAGACCGAAGAAGATAAAGTCAGAGTGTTTTCGAGTAGAGTGTGGACGTTTGACAACCAGTATATCCTGCTTAAGGAGTGTGAAGAGAACCAGTTGGTGAATGAGATGGACTTTTCTTTTGTGAACCTGTGGGTTCAAATTTGGAATCTCCCGAACCATTGGATTTCCTCTAAAACAGGGGTTAAGATTGGGAAAGTTTTTTCTGAAGTTAGAGATATGATGATCCCTGAATATGGCAGTATAAAGGGTCATTTCATTAAGATTCTAGTCCCTGTTAACCTCAAGAAGCCTCTTTTAAGGGGTACTAACATCAAGCTGGGGGATACTCAATGGTGGGTCGATTTCAAGTACGAGAACTTAATTGGGTTGTGTTTTTACTATGGTATTGTTGGTCCTATGGAAAGAGGGTGTGAGTCTCGAAAGGAAGACCTCAGAAATAACTGCTTGATAGAAGGACAATATGGTGATTGGCTCAAAGCTGATGAAGGCCTTTTGGGGAGTAGGAGAAGTACTGGAATTAATGATAAGAAAGAAACAGCAAGTCTCCAAATATATTGGGGGAAACCAGTGTGAGGAATCAGATGGAGGAAGGAGTTATTGAGTAAAGAGAACTTTCTAAGGCTAGAGATGTTCCCCTGGAGGGCCCCAAGTCTTCAGTGGACAAGGCGCCTGAAAGGGAGTCTCTAGATAAAAATAAGGGAGTGGGGAATATGTTAGATGGAGTTTTAAATGCTGAGCCTACAGTAGGGAGGGTGGGGGTCTTTAATGCTTCTAGTCACGGTCCATTTATGGCAACCAAGACCAGGTCCCCGTTGGGGGATAAGAGTGAGTTAGTTAATGAAACTAAAAACAGGGGAAAGAAGCTGATAAGTGAAAAGAGTTGTGGTAAATTGAATAGTAAGGTGATACTATATCCCAAAATATCAGCAAAAGTGGAAGAAAATATAAGTTCTATTGGAGACAAAAGGAGCAGATCTCTTTTGGATGAGTTTTATGAGGATTTGGAGAAAACTGAGAATGGGCAGAAAGGTAAAAGATTGAAAGTAGAGGGAAGAATTGAATGTTGATTTTATGGTGGAGAAAGCGACCCTAGATTGGCCCCAACCCCCTCAATGATAGCTATGGTGTGGAATTGTAGAGGTTTGGGAGGACCCTCTACAGTTTCCCAAATCAAGGAGAGTTTGAGACACCATCTCCCAGATTTTATTTTCCTGTGTGAAACAAAAAAAAAAAAGAACTTCATTTCTACTGGCTGGATAGAGTCACAATTAAACAGAAGAGATGTAATCAGTTTTGTATTGAAGTTGAGTATGAACTGACTGGTTCTATGAGTGTGGATGGGCTATATTTGTTTATTTAAGTGTTTGTCATAGAGTGAGGAGAGAACATCTGGAATATCTTTGTGACAACAAGGACATGTGGGGGGAGAAGTGGGCTATAATGGGAGATTTTAATGACATTTTGGATGGGAATGAGAAGAGGGGCGATTGTGAGGTCCGAGGGTAGTTTTCAAAGAGCCGGGGACTTTGTTGGAAATATAGGAATGGGAGAAATCCCCTTTTCAGGGTATGAGTTCACTTGGTCTAATTTGAGGAGACATGAGGGATTTGTGGAAGAGAGGTTGGATAGGGCTTTTGGTTCTCCTAGCTGGTTGTTACAGTACCCCAAGTTAAGGTTATAAATGAGATGAGGCGCTCTTCTGACCATCTTATGCTTGTTTTGAGGACTGATCCCAATGTTAACAAATCAAAGAAAAGATTTACCTTTGACGACAAGATGGACTAGAGAGGGAGCTGAGGAAGTTGTATCTGAGGCCTGGGAGTGATGTGTGTAAAATATACGTGCATTTAAGAGCTTAAAATGATATATAATTGATACATTTGCATGCATATTCAGTGTGTTTTGGTTGGTTTCCTTTGTTGGGCGTGATACTGCGTATTCTTGTAACTTCTTACAGGAAATGGAGCTAAATTGGATATAAAACGATATCATGTTCCAAAGTATAGGTCAACAGCTAAGCTATGAGCAAATATGTGAAGGAGAGAAGCACGGACGAACGAACAAAAGGAAATTTCCTTCAAAAACGTCCAAATGCGCTAACAGTTTCCAGCACTAGTAGGGTCCAGTATTTTGGCCATAACTTTCTCTACAAAATTGTTATTGAGGTGATTCAAATGGATATAGAAATGTAAGAGAAAGGGATAAAACTTTCATGAAGACCTCAGGAGCAAATCTGGACAAAAATACGTCACACGGCCAGACTGTGTGGTGTCATACGGTCGTGTGAAAATGCCGGTGAGGAATGACACAACCGTGTGAAAAAGGGACGAAAACAGGGGACGGAACCAAGTTCGCACGACCCGACCGTGTGAGCCCACACGGGCTTGTGGTATTGGGCAAAAATCCACACGGCCTGGTCGTGTGGGACTTTGCCAGACGCGTTTTTTGAGTTCTTCTCCCATTCCAACTCTACAAGTGACCTCTCCAAGCACCTATATAAAGGGGACCAAGGCCTGAATGAATTTTCATCATCATACATCATCCAATACAAAGAGAGAAAACACATCAAATAACATAGGAACGCAAGAATCGAAGATCTTCTGAGCACAGAAGGCTAGGTCGCGAAGAACACTGTTAAGTTGGTTTTTATACCAATGTATTGAGTATTCTAGACTACGATTTTGCGGTGTTTTCGGGTATTTTTAGTGTCGTTTGGGTCGAGTTCGTGTCACAAGTTGTCGTTCGAGAATCGGGACTGGACTGTGTAGCCGAAATTGAGCAAAAACAGTGAAAAACGTGTTGGACGGTAAAGATCGCATTTTAGAAGCGGAAAAATGGGAAAATATCGACTGAGAACGAGCGCCGCAGCGCCAAAACCCCCGCGCCGCAGCGCCAAGGTCGAAATTAGTACATGAGCGTAAGGAAAGAAAACGCTGGCAGCGCCAAGGCTAAGGGGCTGCAGCGCAGCAAAGGCAAAGATAATAAGCAAGCGGCAGCGAGCCCAGCGTGTGGCAAGCGACGTTGAGCGACCAGCCCAGCCAAGCAAAAGCAAGCGGCAGGACGCGTCATCAAGCATGCAGCAACGTCATCCAAAGACAATAAGCAAGCAAGCAAGCAGCGGCGTCATCCAAAGAAAATAGCATCAAGCGGCGTCATCATCCAACAAGACACACAAGCAAGCAAAGCGGGTATGATAATTAGCGCGGCTGCAGCTAAGGATGATGGGTGCGGCCCACGCGTCAACCAAAACGATCAGCGGCAGATGATGAGCAGCGCAAGAAGAAATAGCCAGCAAGAAGAGAGCTGCGCAGCGCGACGACACGGGCTGAATCGGGCTTTATTTTCGTGGGCTTTTGGACGCGTTTTCGAGGGTTTCGAGCCTATAAATATGTTAAGTCACGAACATAACGGGGGTCGGACATTATTTTGAGCACAACGCAAGGCAAGAGACATAGAGCTAGGGTTCGGGACGACAATTGGAGGCACTTCTCGTCTGGACACAGAGAGAATTCCTTCCCTTTTCTTCCTAATTCTTTCTTTGTTTTTCTTTGTCGATTTTTGAGATGTATAATTATTTCTCCATGAGTTTTTGTACATCCATTATGAGCTAAACCCATATTTCTAGGGGATTGATGTAACCTACGTTTGAACCTATATTTTGATTTCCAGTTTATGAAATTCGCATATTATTTAATCTATTTGTGCTATTTGATTTGATTGCATCTGGATTATCTGATCAATAATTTAGATTGTTTGGTGTGTTTGATTTGACGCTCGAGAGAGGTAATTGAACACCTGGCCATAGAATAGCACAACCTAGGGTTTCATAGAATCGAGAGATTTATGAATCTTTTGAAGCCTGTGATAGAATATTCATTGAGCGCATTAGGGTTTAATTTATGATTTTTATAGAGATATCAAAATCAGAAATTGGAACCTAGAATCACTTGGCACTCGAGAGAGGAAGTGACAAACGGTAGGAATATTGGCTTATAGATTAATAACTTGTGATTAATAAACTGGATTGAAAACATAGGGGATAACTAGGTGAAATCAACCCTCTAGAATTCATTTTTCAAGTGTTTGATTAATTGTCTGAACCACTTATTTGCTTAATTTTAGTTTTCTTTTTAGTATAATAATCATCATCTCTTTTCGATTTCTAGATAGAATTAAGCTATTTTAATTATAGTACTTAGTATAAAATTCGATAACAATCCCTGTGGAGATGATAACCCTACTTTCAAAACCTATACTAAAACTTGACACCGTACGCTTGCGGTAAGAAATTCGCGATCAAGTTTTTGGCGCCGTTGCCGGGGATTGTTTTATCCTATTTTAAACTAATACTATTACCACGTAGTCTTAATCCTAATCTAGACTAGTATAGGAGTTAAAATTTCATTTTTCTCATTTGGCTTGTCTGTTTATGCGAGATTCCAAAGATATTAATTTACTTCCTTTTGATCCGAGATTGAAAGGACACTTGAGCAATCCGAGCAAAGAAAGCGAGCACGAGAATCGAGCAATGGCATACGGCGTGACGATGAGAATAACAAAATCGGGTCGTGAATGTGCCACCACAGCCTGAGGCACCAGAAAGGGCAATCCGGGATTACTTTCTGCCGATCGTGAACCAGAATTACTCCGGAATTGTGCGCCAGCCCATTAATGCAAATAATTTCGAATTGAAACCGGGCCTCATAAGCATGGTTCAACAGAATCAGTTTGGGGGGAGTCCAGTGGATGATCCGAATACACATCTGGCCACTTTCTTGGAGATTTGCGACACCATCAAGATGAATGGTGTGACTGATGAGGCCATTCGATTGAGGCTTTTCCCGTTTTCACTTCGGGATAAGGCCAGGCAGTGGTTACAGATGTTCGCCCCTGGGAGTATTACGAGTTGGGATGATCTGACTCAAAAGTTTTTAGCAAAATTCTTCCCTCCCAGCAAGACACTCCAACTGAAGAGCGAGATCGCCCAGTTCCAACAGATTGATTTTGAGCCGTTATATGAAGCTTGGGAGCGATTTAAAGATCTGTTGAGGAGATGCCCACATGGATATGCGGTCGCGAGAGGGGTTCAAGATTTTTACAACAGGTTGAATGGGCATACGAGGACGATACTAGATGCGGCATCAGGAGGTACATTGATGGCTAAAACACCGACTGAGGCCTTACTTTTACTTGAAGAAATGGCCACAAACAGCTATCAATGGCCCTCCGAGAGGACAACGCACCGCCGCTTGCCGGTGTTCTTGAGTTGGATACAATGTCAGCTTTGGAAGCTCAAATCTCGAGTCTGACAAAGCAATTGGCAATCATGAATACCGGTAGCACACCACAAAGAAGCCGCACTCCCACCCGCCGCCGTTCACGCACCGCCACTCACGAGGCCGAGCAAGTCAATTATGTGAATAACCAGGATTTTAATAACCGAGGTAATTCATTACCAACTCATTACCACTCGGGACTTCGCAATCATGAGAATCTCTCTTATAGCAACAACAGAATGTATTGAATCCACCTCCGGTTATCCAAACCCATCCGGTTCAATACACTCGGAGGTGAAAGAAGCGATCGCTTGAGGAGATGCTCGGCTCATTCATCGGAGAGACCAGGAATCGAATGAATAGGAGTGAGGCGCAGATTGATGGTCTGAATACTAAGATGAGCACAATAGAGACGCATATTAGGTCGATCGAGACACAAATGGGTCGATTAGCTCAAAGTGAATTCATTGCGTGAAGGGAAAGTTCCCAAGTGATACGAGAGTTAATCCGAGAGAGCACTGCAATGCAATTTACGCGTAAAAGGAAGCAAAAATTCAGCCTGCTCCCGAAGAATCACCTATTTATGCGAAACTAGTGGAATCCAAGAAAATGAAGTTGGAAGAATTTGAAACTGCCTATCTGACAGAGGAGTGTAGTGCAATAGTCCAGAGTAAACTACCTCAGAAAATGAAGGATCCAGGGAGTTTCACTATTCCTTGTACTATTGGAGGAGTTTGCTTTGAGAAACCACTTTGTGATCTTGGGTCCAGTGTGAATCTGATATCTCTTGCTGATGTGACGAAGTATGGGCTCGGGGAGGTGAAGCCATCCAATATCACTTTGCGCTTCACGATCGATCCATCGCCTATCCGTGGGGAATCATTGAAGACGTATTGGTAAGAATTAATAAATTTGTTTTTCCCGGGATTTTGTAGTATTGACGCGAACGAGGAGAAGAAAAAATACCTATTATCTTTGGGCGACCATTTTTAGCTACAGCACGGGCTTTGATCGATGTAGAAACGGGGGAGCTAACATTGCGGGTAAATCAAGAGAAAGTTGTATTCACCATTCATCCAACCAATAGGCTAAAATTTGAATTAAAAGATGGTAAGCGATGGTTGGGAATATTCTTTCAAGACATTGGAGGTTGGGAAGTTTCTAAGGGAAATGTGGATAACATGCCTATTGGAGCCCCAACTTGAAGATAATCGACATAGTCCGTCAAGATCAAACTTAGCGCTTCTTGGGAGGCAACCCAAGCCCCTTTTATTGCTTTCTTAGTTTTAATTTAGTTTAGTAGTTGTTTTTGTTTTTTTTTGAATTTTTTTTTTTTTTTTGCATTTTTAGGAGTAGTAAGTTGCATCATACCCCACCCCTCTTATTTGTGCAAATCCCACATATCCCACTCATCCTCACAAAGGAGCATTATGACACCACACACACCATCTTCATCTCATTCACTCATTATTTGGTAAGTTTGCAACTTGCCAACCCCCACCCCATTTTCCCCATCTTCTGATTGTTGTGTGATTGGATTGTAGTAGTGCTAGGATAATTGTAGTTGATTTGTGGATTGTGGATTGGTTGTTCATGCTAGACTTAGGCTGGGTGCTGATTTTTGGGATTAATTTGAGTTATCCATTGCATTCACTATTTTGCCCAAATTCATGCATATGAGGTGTTTGATAAAATGCCCCAATGATAGTTTTAAATTGTTTAGTGCTATCTTGCATTTCTATGCTTATCTTTTTGACATGGCATTATATTTTCTACTTGGGTGCATTATGTATGGGCTTTGATTTTCGATTTCTCACCCATAACCGAATTCCTTAGTTCCACGAGTTTTGTTTTCTTGTCTACCTTGCTAGGTTACAAAGATGCGAAACCAAAAAGGACCCGGGCCAAGGCCAATGGGAAGAACAAGACCACACCTCGGAGGCATACAACACCTACGAACTTGTGCGCTAGGATGCATTGTGAGCTTATACGAGACACCTCCTACACGTAGTAGTACCACATGACTTAAGGAGCCTTCGCTCCTCGGCTACCAGGAAAGTCCCTTTTTCCCACCTCTCCATTGGGGACAATGTCGTTTTAAGTTTGGGGGAGTGCAGTCTATTTTTATTCATCGAGTCGAGTCTTGAGTCCCAAAAAAAAACGAAAAAAGAGTCTAGAGTCGAGTCGAGTCGCTTGTAAAAGCTGTGAAACTGCATGACTAAGTGAATTTGTTGAATATGAGTTGAACGGTCAAAAGAGCATGTGTTTAAACTGTGATATATTCTTCTTTCCATTAATTCCATCTATGTGCTTAACTCTGTTGATTTATTTGGGGATGAATTATGCGATTGAGTGTTTCCTTTATGATCCCACCGGATTCTAGAACTTGTTTGATCACGAGTCGAGGCGAAATCCTAGGAGAAGTAACATCAAGGAAGTGATATAGGCCATCTTTGAACAAGCCAGAGCCTATAATGCCTACCTTTGTATTATATTTTCCCTAGTGTCCCCCTTTGAGCCTTATAAACCCGTTTCTTTGGCAACCAATCTAATACCCAGAGCCTAAATGTGAAAATCCTAATTATCCATCACTCATACACATAAAGTATAAAAAAATATTGGAAGTTAAGGAGGGTATGATGAGAAGGGTATGTATCTAATTGAATGAAGTTGCCCGAGAAAAGAAGATATGAAACCCCATGTATGCAAAAGAATAAGTTTGGGGGTTCCGAAAAAAAAAATATATATGAAAAAAAAAGAAGAGAAAAATCAGCAGGATTGAAGGTTCATAAACATTGGGGATGTCAAAAAGTGAAAGGTAGTTGCTAATTGATGATTCGAAGTGATAATTGTGTGTCTGGGTGATCTGAGCTACTTATCATATATTTTCCTACCTTACCCTAAGCCCACATTACAAGTTTTAAAAGTCCTATTGATCCTTGTGTTACATTAGCCTACATTAGTGGAGATTAGTGTGAAAGACAAGCCTATAGAGTCCGGTAAGCATCTTATCTCTATATTCAAAAAGTGGATCATTTTGAAAACACTTGATTGCGTGAATCTATCTGGATAATGAAAACGGGGTTGGCATAAACATTTCACCTTCATGATCACTATGTGAAAATACGTGCTTGATTGATAGTAAAACGAAATTTGACGAATGAGTTTGGTTGTGAAGTTTCGCAGTTAGTTTGTTGAGTCAGTCGTCTTCATTTTTTCTTCATCCATGTTTGTTGATTTTCAGAGTCTGTAATTGCTTGAGGACAAGCAAACGTCTAAGTTTGGGGGGATTTGTTAAGTTGGTTTTTATACCAATGTATTGAGTATTCTAGACTACGATTTTGCGGTGTTTTCGGGTATTTTTAGTGTCGTTTGGGTCGAGTTTGTGTCACAAGTTGTCGTTCGAGAATCGGGACTGGACTGGGTAGCCGAAATTGAGCAAAAATGGTGAAAAGCGTGTTGGACGGTAAAGATCGCATTTTAGAAGCGGAAAAATGGGAAAATATCGACTGAGAACAAGCGCCGCAGCGCCAAAACCCCCGCGCCGCAGCGCGGGGGTCGAAATTAGTACAGGAGCGTAAGGAAAAGAAGAGCGCGGCTGCAGGGCTAAGCTAAGGGCTGCAGCTGCAGCCCGCCAAAGACAATAATAAAGCGGCCAGCGAGCCCGTGTGGCAAGCGGCGTTCATGACCAGCCCGGCCAAGCAAAGCGCGCGGGTCGCGTCATGAAGCATGCAAAGAACGCGTCATCCAAGACCGCAGCAAGCAAGTCAATCATCGTCATCCAACAAGCGCACAAGCAAGCAAGCGGCGGGTATGATAATTAGGAGCCTGCAGCAAATGCTGGGATGATGGCTGCGTCAGCGCGTCAACCAGCGAACGATCAACGGCAGATGATGAGCAGCGCGCAGCAGCGCGCGGTAAGATTGCTGCAGCGCGCGCGACTACGGGGCTGAATCTGGGCTTTATTTTCGTGGGCTTTTGGATGCATGTTCGAGGGTTTCGAGCCTATAAATATGTTAAGTCACGAACATAACGGGGGTCGGACATTATTTTGAGCACAACGCAAGGCAAGAGACACAGAGCTAGGGTTCGGGACGACAATTGGAGGCACTTCTCGTCTGGACACAGAGAGAATTCCTTCCCTTTTCTTCTCAATTCTTTCTTTGTTTTTCTTTGTCGATTTTTGAGATGTATAATTATTTCTCCATGAGTTTTTGTACATCCATTATGAGCTAAACCCATATTTCTAGGGGATTGATGTAACCTACGTTTGAACCTATATTTTGATTTCCAGTTTATGAAATTCGCATATTATTTAATCTATTTATGCTATTTGATTTGATTGCATCCGGATTATCGATCAATAATTTAGATTGTTTGGTGTGTTTGATTTGACGCCGAGAGAGGTAATTGAACGCCCGCCATAGAATAGCACAACCTAGGGTTTCATAGAATCGAGAGATTTATGAATCTTTTGAAGCCTGTGATAGAATATTCATTGAGCGCATTAGGGTTTAATTTATGATTTTTATAGAGATATCGAAATCGAAAATTGGAACCTAGAATCACTTGGCACTTTCGAGAGAGGAAGTGATAAACGGTAGGAATATTGGCTTATAGATTAATAACTTGTGATTAATAAACTGGATTGAAAACATAGGGGATAACTAGGTGAAATCAACCCTCTAGAATTCATTTTTCAAGTGTTTGATTAATTGTCTGAACCACTTATTTGCTTAATTTTAGTTTTCTTTTTAGTATAATAAATCATCATCTCTTTTCGATTTCTAGATAGAATTAAGCTATTTTAATTATAGTACTTAGTATAAAATTCGATAACAATCCCTGTGGAGACGATAACCCTACTTTCAAAACCTATACTAAAACTTGACACCGTACGCTTGCGGTAAGAAATTCGCGATCAAACACCACAAGGCTTTCGCATCTACGGGGGCACAAGAGCTTTGAAGGCTTGGAAGGAGAATCCATCCTAACAAGAAGGGGTTTTCTTTCTATGTCTAAGATCTCTTGTCTGTGCTTAAACGATGTCATAATGTTGATTCGAATTTGTCTATGAGTTTGCAATCAATGATTGGCATATCTTTCGGATCTTAGGGGCATAATCGAAACTGTGGATTTATGTTAAATATGATTATTTATTTCTTCATTAATTCATGCTTTCTATTTTATGAATTCGAGTTCTTATTCTTAATTGCTTTTTACCTAATCAATAATTAGCATGTCATATTTGTTAGTGCGAAATTCGGAAGAGAAGTTCTAACAAAGACGGAAATTGAATTCAGACATAAACGGATGTATCGAGTCGGGAGACCTACAACTGTTTGTGGGGAGTCATTCAATTCATAGATCTTTTGGGAGTTAATAATAATTGTATCGAGTCGGGAGACCTAAAATTGTTATTAATCTACTGTTTATGCGCCGCCCGGGAGGGGGAATAGGCTAACTTAGGAATTGAACCCATAGAATTGCATGAATTGGTTTTTAAAACTTTACTTGCATTTAATATTGAAGAAACATGTTGAGATTATGTGCCTAAGGTTGCTCCAGTAGTTGATGAAAATACTTGTGGGGTTCGCAAATTTATTTATTTTTCCTGTTATTTTCGATTTTGACATAAATTGGATATTCGGTCGCTTCAATAAAATTGGAATGCGATGTTATTATAGCCTAAGTGTTTCACATATCAATCTCTATACGACCTTGCTTGCCATTATTCTATAAACTACATTGTACACTTGCAGTTGTATGATCCAAAATATTTTTGGCGAACAGGGAGTTTGATTCTCAGGGTACCCCAATGTTTCAACTCCAAAACAAAATCATAAGTTGTAGGCTTAAGATGTTAGAGTGGAATAGAAAGGATATTTCTAACTAAGCTAAGATCATTAAGGAAACAAACTTGAAGATGGATGATTTGTGTTGTAAAGGTAATGTGAAGGATTGGAGGATTTGGGATTCCCTTAAAAGGGTGCTTAATCAAGCCTATGCCAATGAGGAGAGTTTTTGGAAACAGAAGTCCAGGAATCATTGGCTTAGAGAAGGAGACAAAATACTAAGTTTTTCCATGCATGTGTGATTGAGAGAGAGAAAATTAATTGTATTGAGAAATTGAGCTCTTCCAGTGGGGTTAATTGTGAGTCTAGGGAGGAGGTGATGAAGGAGATTGATGGGTATTATCAAGAGTTGTTTACTTCTTCGGTGGATACTACTGATACTACATTGCTGGAATGAATTCCATTTTCTATCTCATAAAGTCAAAATCAGTGGCTCTCAAGGCCTGTTGGAGACTTGGAAATCAAAGAGGCCTTATTCTTTCTCAGCTTATTCAAGGCCCCCGGGACTGATGGTATGACCCCTTATTTCTTTCAATATTATTGGCATTTGGTCCATGTTGATGTGTGTAGAGTCGTTAGAAAGTTTTTTGTGTCTCCAAAACTTCTTAAGAGCATGAATCATACCTTGATCTCTCTAATTCCTAAGGTTAAAAATCCTTGTTTAATCTCTCAGTATAGGCCTATAAGTCTTTGCAACACGGTGTATAAAATCATTTCTAAATTTTTTGCTAAGGATCAAACCTTGTCTTAAAGCATGCATTAGTGAGTTTCAAACTGTCTTTGTTCCTGGTAGACAAATTTTGGATAATATCATTGTGGCTCATGAATGTTTTCATTTTTTGAATAGCAATAGAAGGAGTTCCAAGCAGTATATGGCCATTAAACTTGATATGGCTAAGACATATGATATGGTTGAGTGGCATTTCTTAGTGGTTGTCCTTCATAAAATGGGATTTTCCTCTATTTTTGTGGGGTGGATTTTTTCTTGTATTAGCTCCTCGTCCTTTGCTTTTCTGTTTAATGAGGAGGCTGTGGGGTATGTGTGTCCTTCTAGAGGAATTAGACAAGGGGATCCTATATCCCCCTATCTTTTCGTTATTATATCTGAAGCTTTCTCCAATCTTATTGATCAAGCTAAATAAAAAAGAACTTGATTTCTGGTCTTAAAATCTCAAGAACAACTCCTGTTATTAACCATTTGTTTTTTGCTGATGATGCTCTTCTATTTTGTGAGGCTAACTGTACTCAGGCAATGAACTACAAGCCTTTCTGGACAGTTATTGTTGTGCTTCTGGCCAAAAGATCAATTTTGAAAAATCATCAGTTTTCTTTAGTGTCAACACTTGTGAGGATTTGAGGAGGAATATTTGTGGGGTGTTGGAGGGGATGCAGGAATTTAGGAATATGAAGCACTTGGAGCTGCCTTTGACTATAGGGAGAGCTAAAAAGGAGGTCTTTATGTATGTTGTTGAGGTTGCTAAAAAAAGAGTGTTGAATTGGAAGTCTAATTTCCTTAGTCTGGTTGGGAATGAGGTTCTTATTAAGTCAGTTATATGTGCTCTCCCTAATTATGTTATGTCTTGCTATAAATTGCCTTGTGGGATTTATAATGAGTTGTACAAGGTCATTGCTAGATTCTGGTGGGGGAATAGGGAGGATGGTTGTTCCAAAATGCATTGGATGGGGTGGGATAAAATGTCTAGGCCTAAGATGGAATGGGTGTTGGGCTTTCAGGATATTGGGTTGTTCAATGATGCTCTGTTAGTTAAACAGCTTTGGAGGATCATTATGCAACCTAATTCTTTGGTGGGGAAGTTTTTGAGGGCTAGATATTTTCCAAAAGGGGGCTTATTAAATTCTTGCATCAAAGCTTCAGATTCTTGGATGTGGAAGAGCTTCTTGAAAGCTATGTATGTGCTGAAAGAGGGCTTGAGGTACCAAGTGGCTGATGGGAAATCCATTCGGGTGTGGGATCACCTTTGGATTCAGAATTTTCATTCAGTTACTCCATGCAGCACTAGTAGTAATCAAGGTAAGGTGACTTGGGTTAGGGAGCTGTTGATTAATGATGGGAGAGAGTGGAATGTGGGGTTGTTGAAGCAACTCTTTCAGAGCCAGGAAGTTGAGGCAATTATGAGTACACCTATTTGTTGGCAACATGGGAAAGACAGACTGTGCTGGAAGCTTACATCTAATGGGATTTATTCTGTGCACCCAGCCTATGAAAGCTTGTGCTCCAACAAATTACATGGTATGGATATCTGTGAAGGAAGTTTGGATAAGGAGAATAGAAGGAGGACTTGGAAGAAAGTTTCGAAGTTGAAGATCAAAGCAAAAATCAAACATTTTTTGTGGAAGTGCCTTAATAATATGCTTCCTGTCTTGACTAACCTGAAGAAGAGTGGAATTAAAGTGGATACCTTGTGTACTTGGTGTGGAGAAGGAGATGAAACTATGGATCACATCATGTTCCATTGCATCCGAGCACAAAGGGCATGGAAGAGAGCCCCAGTCAGCTGGGATGGTGTGCATCATCCAGCTTTGTCATTTAAAGAGTGGTGGTATTCCATTTGCTCTCTTTCCTGGGACCCTGCGTTTGTAGACTGTGTCAACCTATCTTGTTATCTATTATGGTGGTTTTGGAAAACAAGAAATGTGTGGCAATTCCAGAATCAGAAAATCCCTGAGGTGGAGGTGGCTAATCTGACTCAAAGGGAATGGATGGAGTTTGAAGAGGCTGCTGGTTGGAAGGAAAATCATCTTAGGGGACTGGCTCGATTAGATTCATTTTTCTTCAGTTTTTGTTTGTTGGTTGGGACCTGGTTTTTGTCATCTGTTATGATTTTACATGTAATTAGTTTTCAGGCCTCTGCTATTTTTTGTGTTTGCTTTTGTGCCCCATTGTTGGGGGTGTTCTACCCGTGGATGAATGTTCCAGGGTGGTGTTGTGGCAAGTGTGCCTTAGTCTGTTGGGATTGGTTTTTTGATATTAATCTATCGCTCAAGTTTTTTTTTTAAAAAAAAAAAAAAAAAAAAGAAACACTCTTTTCCCCCTGGCACCATTGCACCCCATTGATTGGGGGGGGGGGGAATATTATTGTGTTATGCCTTTAAATTTGTTTTTTTTTTTTTTTGTTTAATAAACTTACTTTCTAAAAACACCAAAAAAAAAAATTATAAAAAAAAAAAAGGTAGGGGAATAGGTAGTAGTGTAAGATTAAATTTAACATAAGATAAAGAAGCAAATAATTCTTCTTATTGAAAAACACTCATAAGCATGGAGCACTAAAACAAGCACTTGCTAAAGTCGACACATTATGGGACTGTTTGCAAACTCAAAAGAAAAAGTTAACTGAATCTTCTACCTAGAAGTTGATAATCACTTTTTTTTAGAGTTTGCAAACATTCCTACAAACGGAAAGATCGTCTTAAAACGCACAAAAGATCTGGTCGCTAACAACAAGCTATACACACTGCCATTGTTCTGCTTGTCCGTTAACCAAAATCATCCCAAAAGATTACTTGAGAACATAATACAACAGCCCTCGACTGAATTTCAAGGCAATTAATTTCCATTTACATCTGCAATCAACTACATCCACCAGAAATTTACAGTTAATATTTGATAACTATAGACGAAAAAAAGGTTGCTTTTTATATCAATTTCCGTCTACCGGTTATCCAGAATGCGCTTCCAGCACCAGAGTCGGTGAATGCAAAGCTGTTTCCATTCTCTGGAAACTTCACTCTGCAGAAAATTTGCAAGTTGTATTTAGAACAACATATGGTTCATCAGGACAGCAAAAGAAAGAAGGAAAATAAAATGCATAACAGAGGTTATATTTAATCAATAAATTATCAACGTATCAATAAATAAATAATTTATTAATTTACGGAAAAAACTTACATGTAGCTTTTGTCTTATCAGAATTCATGCATGATTTATAAATAAGATAATGGTAAGCAGTTTAAAAGTTAGGATGTAATTGTTTGTGCTTTCATTCCGTTCATTTTCATTCTCTGAGTAAATAGTGATGAAATTTTTTTTTAAGTGAAAATTAGATGTGTAGAGAAAATATGATGATTGTGTTGATGTGATAGACAATCTTTTAGAGATATTGATTGTTTGTGAAATAATGGAAGATTGAATAAAAAATAAAAATAACTAATCCAAAAATAGGCAATATGGATCACATTTTATTCCTCTTTTTTATCAAAATTAAAGGAAAAATAACAAAAATGATGGTAAATTAAAAAAATCACCGAAATTCTTTATTTGAATAGGATGAAGAGAGAAATTAATAGTGTTGTTGGGTATTGGGAAGTGTGAGAGGTGAAAAGAAAAGTAAGTTAATTTTGGAGAAAAAATGAGATTTTCTTTATAAATTTTTTTCATTGTTTCCACAAATAATCACATCTCACAAAATTTTCTCTCAAAGATGAAAATTATGGAAATGAAAAGTCAAGGTAGCGATTGGATATGAAATGGATTCCATTTTTTGTTCCGCTGGAGAATTTTTTTTGACCAAACATACGACTGTTTATGAAAATTTTCAGAAAATATACTATTCTCACACTTTCACTTTTTCTTATTTTTTCTATCACTCTTCCATAAATTTCACTATTCACTCACTCACACATTTCTAACTTTCAATCATATCCAATCATTATTTTACTATTTTTAAATCAAATCAATTTTCATCATTACTTTTTCATCTCACATCCAATCACACTTTCAAATTTCATCTTTTTTTCTTCTAAATTTTTTTTTACCACTATTCTCTAGCAAAATAAAAATTTTCAAAATGAAAGTATATTCAATCGCGCCCCAAGCAATCAAAGCTTAATATTCTGATCACACTTGTGAATGTTAAGAGGTTTAAAGTGGCAATTTTGCATAATTATTTCATTAATGTTGTTTTTGATAATTTTTATATCTCTTGATGAATTTTAACAACACCAATCGGAAAGATTCACCAAAATGAAGAAGGCGAGCAAAAAGATCCACAAAACACAGGAAGTAAATGAAAAAAATTCCTAACATAAGGTATTTCCCGTCTTTTCTAGGCAGCTTCGGTATTTTGGCCGTAGCTTTTGCTATAGATATCAAAATGATGATTTGATATGAATTGCAAAATTAGTTGTCAAGGAAACACATCTATATTATTATGACTATACATATATTTCTTTTTCGTTAATTATCAATTTATGTATTTGTAGGGTCATATGCATTTAGCGAGATTATTAATTTAGTACATTGACCCAATATGGGATCGGAAGTTTTTACAGTAGATTTAGAAGCTAAATTTCAACAAATCATCAAATGCAATATTACCTCCAAAATTTTCAAGTGGTCATTCATCTCATCTACCCTAGAATGTAAACTATCACAGAGATATCAGTCTCTACGTTGGCAACAGAACAACATACTATGTTGCCAGCAGCCTTCGTTTACTGATTAAAATGCTAAAAGAGTTGGGATAAACAACTATGCTGGGAACTTGATATCCACCTGCGTTTATGGCTAGACAAAAAAGTGGCAACTTATCCTAAACAAGCCCCACCAGAGGGAAAAATAAAGAGAAGGCGAAGAAAAGGATACTGACTGAAAATAAAATAAGTTTTGTCGTGTTTTGACATGTGTAAACTACTCAGAAATCCAACGCCAACTGATGATCATTTAGGTCAACCACAAATCACAACTACATTAGCTTCACCCTCTTATTTCCACTAGGATTCAAGACGAAATCAAGAAGGTTCATATACAACACACACACAAAAAAAAAAAAAAAGCTCATCTAGATAAGTAGAGCCAGCACTAAAGAATCAGGCTTCAGGTTTTTGTGTTCTTATCTTCGCTTAACAAAAGAATAGGTGATAGTCTTCCACTTAAGTGACAGTAAGATTATCCTACCTTTCCTTCAATAATATGGGTAATCCTTTTTTCGACGGTTTTACATTATATCAATAGATGATCTAGGCAACCCAGAGTCAGAATGATTTATACAGCTCTCAACATGCACCCAGCTCCCAACATGGCACCCCTATAAATAAATCAAAACACAAGCTTTCTAAACAAAGATATCCATGCATGGAGGTCCATACGTACAAACTTAGTAAGAAAATAACAGTTGCATACCCGTCAAGTCGCCAATACCTTGAAAACAGTTTTAGAAGGTTCAATTGGCTGACGTGAATTTCTAAAACTCATGGATTTTTCGATATCAGGTTCGGTAAAAAGAACAATTTTTTTGTTGTCAATTATTTATCTATGAAAAAAAATCTGAAAACCGTTTTATTAACTTGTCTTTTTCTATGAGCTTCGGGAATCCCTTGCACTGCAGTCCTACTCATGTCATAGTAGGTTATTTTTGTTTAAAAGAATACTATTTTAGTTGACTTTACGACTGTACCACCCGTTTCTTTGTTTGTTTTTTTTAAGCCAAATTGAATTGGTACAACTATGTTACTGCACTATTATTTACATTGTTATCATGAGTTGAGGGGATAACTAGGATTCGCACAAGGAATGTTTGAACCAAGGGAAGTGAATACATGTTAGGAAATTTGTTGTATTGATTTCGATGATGCCAAAGGTAAATTGTAAAGAAATGGTGGTGTTGCAATCGACTGTGTGGAAGACATCGGCAGAGAAACAGGCCCAAGCCTCACTGCAACTATTGCCAGTAGTGTTTGAGTGAGAACTTATAGACTCGAAGTGAACTTAGTGGGTAGAGAACAGTAGAGAGGTTACGCCACTCTCAAAGCTCTATAATTTGTGTTTTTACTGCTTAATTTTTACTGCTTTACTTATTTTTTCAACACTCACGCAAACTGCAGATTTTCATAGCATTAAAGCAACTTCAGTTGCATGCTTAGTCAATGGTCGACTGCAGATTTATTCTATCAATAGTCAGTTGAAGTAAACTGTTGAGTGGTTAAGTCCGCGGCACAAGGCTTAATCTTGTGGTTTAAATTGAAAAAGAATTCTAAATTCTTATGTGGACTTTTTAACCTCCTTCTAAACCCCTTTCTCACTTGGGACCAACAATACACCAAGTTGATAATAGGATAACAGATGAGAAACCATCATGTCGAAACCTTTTACCTAGCAAAAAGCAGTTGTCTCTAAAACATACACTGGTAACAATGACAACAATCTCTCACCAATTAAAAATGGCAGCTGAGTATTAAAAATATTTCATCATGCATAAATTGACATTGTATTAGAAAAGGAGACTTGTATTGCACATGAAAAATATACTCTGGGGTGGACGCAACATGCAGAAAAGTGACTCGACAGTCCGAGTTAAACTTGGAATAAAGATTGGAAAATCATGGTAACACAGTTGCACCCCAGGTAACTACCAGCTTCTTTACTCAAATCTCTCACATCAAGTTATATGGCTTTCCATGTCACATCTCCCCCAGTCAGCCCCAACCCTCCCGGAAATCCCTCACCTAGTCTAACATTTTATGAAGATATACCAAAATGGTACACAATACTCAAGTCTCTAGTCTCACACTTCTCTATATTCAGTTAGATACTAGGTTGTCATCTTACTATTGGTTTCATTATCTTGATGATATGGACTTCGATCTGACTGCGAAAAATGCTGCCAACTCTCCTTTTTTTCCCATCACGTATCTATGACCTAGGGCCCACTCGAACTTCCACCATCCAACCATGAAAACTCCATTTTTAAAAGAACGTGTTGTAGTGGTTATTAGGACAACATACTATTATGTCAATCATCTGGAAAGAGCAATTCCATAGCTAAACCTGTATTTTTAAAAACCTAAAAAGCTAATCCTAGGTTACACAGAAAAAATATCAAAGAATGTTAAGCATGAAAATGAACAACAGAAAATTACAAGGTAAAAAGGAAAACTAGTTAATATAACGATCAAATATGATGCCCAAGAATATAGCAGATGTAGGCCTGCAAATTGATTTTTGCAAATGCACAAGTCATATAATATACTTTTTAAAAGGCATCAATCAAAATGAAGAAAGTAGTAAGAATGCTCACCATGGTAGTTAGGTTACAACTGAACTTTCTCCAAATTTCATGGCATGGGAAGATTCCTTGTTCCATTCTGATAGCTTAACCCTTTCTTCCCAATTCCACATATGTGAACACGCATTTCACATTTTCCAACAAGCTCAAAGATGCAAATATCTCCCATCTGAATGTCATTATCACGAACAAAAGCCATCCATCCTCCACAGAAAGTATGCAACGTTTGCACCTTTAAAGTGGGGATAGAATTCACAGTCCAGCATTCCCCATTTAAATTACGAAGAACAATCTCTGTTTTGCAGTTCGGCAGGTGCTCCATAGAAAACTGATAGGGGATTTTCTGAATGATAAAATTGAGAAACTGACTTACTGATCACAACTTAAAAAAAGCAATTTGCCAAAAATATAACATAAATGTAAATTAGCACAAAATTAAAATGGCCCAGGCCCAAAGCCTGAAACACACGCCAGGTATCACAGAAGACGGCAACATCCTAGCAAATAAATTATCAGTTTGCAAGTTAAATTCAATAGCTTCAATGATAATACCCTTTAGTTACAGACTAACAACATTCGACAGTAGATTAACAAATCAAATAACCCTGATTCTTCTCCCATTCGCAAGTAATCCTAAATTATTTCTTGTCCAGATATAAAGAAAAATAGTTACATCGAACATGCTACAGGACTTAAGAGAAATATTTCATCAGCACAAACAATCTAAGATGGACTTAGTGCCAACACTTAAGTGCTGCATCCCAGCCGCTGATGAAGTTTTGTCATAAAGTACTATCTGTCAATTGACATCACTATTTTTTATATCTCACAGCATAAAGTATTGATGCCTTTCCTGTTTCTCACTTGGACCGCCAGATCAGAATGAATTACAAGCTATTCAAAGTTTTAATATATAACATTAGGCCGTAGGATTATTAAGGATATGATGTGGCCAATAATTTTGACCAAGAAAAAAATAATTAAATAGCATGAAGAAAGGTCCTTCTGTGGAGTGGGGCACGCGATTTGTGTACAAATGTTGTACTTTGACTTTGAAAATAAACATAATTGAGCCAAATAAAATAAAATAAAAGAGCAGAACAAAACAAAAGAAAACAAATAGAACCTCACCAGAGTGTATGAACCACTGATGTTGAACTTTTTCATAACTCTCACAAAGTGCGGAAAACTTGAAACAAAATATTGAGCAGCCATTTTTTCTTCAGGTGCCGACTTCATTGACATACAACCTTTAGTTTGAGAACCTTGTTTGTCAAGGGAGCCAAATCTTTTATGAATCTCTGTTCAATTTTTTGCATGTAAAAATTTCAAAAAAAAAGGCATCTCAGAACATATATATCAATCACTTTAGCATAGAATGGACATATATATTACCTGATTCAGCGATGCAATTGTTTGATTCAGAGGAGAGAGCAGAACCCTTAATACCACTTGCACTTATTTTCTTTGATTTACGTCTGGACACTTTATTCGATGTTTTTGTACAACCATTGTTTCTCCCTCCATGAGCTGCCTCACCATTATGACTATCTATCCCATCCTTTCCTACTCTAATAATTCTCACTTGCAGCTCAAAATTACGCAGAAGCTCAAAAATGCAAATATCTCCGATATCAATGTTATTATCGCGAACAAAACCCAACCAACCTCCACAGAAGGTATGTGATGTTTGGACTCTTGTAGTGGGAATTGAATTCACCGTCCAACTTTCTCCTTTTAAATTACGAAGCACGATCTTTACTTTGCATTTGGGGAGATGTTCTGTTGCAAACTGATAAGGGACATTCTGCATGAGAAAATCAATCAGAAATCAGATAGAAAATGGTAAATATCGATGACAGAGAGGGAACAACAAATGCTCGATCCATTATATGTGATGCATAGAACAAAATATGCTCAAAAATCATGAAACCAAGTAGCTGCACTTGTTGATAATCTACTGCCGTGAGAAGAACAAGGTCTATAAGTCATTAAGACTCCATGTCCAAAGAAGGCTAAAGAAATTTACATAGATGTGTTAGCAATATGTGTGCAGTAGCATTAAAAGTCCAATTCATCAAAAGACAGCTTCAAATTAGACAAAGTCATATTAAGATGACCTGCTCAAAACAATTGTCATCCAATGTTTTCATTTTTATTACGTAGTTTCATTTAAAATGAGTACTACTATTTACTCAATACATAAATAAAATCTTTCAACAATAAGAAAAGAAAGGGCTCAAGGTAAAAAGCTACTCACCAGAGTGTAAGAACCACTTATGTTGAATCTTTTCATGACTTTTAAAAAGCTGGGGAAAGATGATTTAAATGATCCGGCTATTCTTTCAGCTTCCGATGCTGACAATAGCATATCTAGCTTTGTGGTTCTACTCCTGAAAGATGGATCTGCGTGAAAAACCCAAAGAGATAAATTTCAAATAGCTGAAAAATATATTATACTTGGGGCTTCAAAAAATCAACTGTAAGCATAGCCAAATTGCAATAAAAACATAGTTGTCTTTAATATATACATCTTTCTTTGTCGTAACAACCAAAATCTCAAATCCTAGTTCCGCAATTATGTACAACGTAGTTTATTTTAAATAAAATATTATTTTTTCTGTTGCCTACAGCCGAATATCAGCAGCTATCCCAATTTTCTGAGTAATACCTATTCACCTACGATAAATGGCAAAGATTAAATAAAACTCAAGAATGCGGACATTTAATTACTCACAAACCATCAGAACATGATAACCTGCAATTGCAAAACCAATATTACCTGGGCTGTCATGTGGAACAGCTGTAAGAGGTAGAGCAATAGTGACATCATTTCCCAAGTTACCATTGCCGTCAGCTTGTTGCATCCATTCTTCTGAAGTGACCACATTTGTACTGTTTCCGTGGTCACTACACGTGCTTTGACATTGCACTTGAGAGCATCTCATTTTTTTCGGAACACCTTCAAAGATGCCATCTGACAGAGCTGATCTTTCCCTGTCCCTTTTTTTCATCAAATCAATACCATATTTACTTAAATCTTGGCTGCTTTCAGCAGTAAATGCAGTTTCCTTCTCGCACATACTCCGGTCAAAAATTTGCACTATGAAATTCAAATCTCCATCATATCTAAAAACCATAGAATCGCCTTGTTCAAGAAAGTGATCTCTAACAAAATCGCCCCATCCATCATTGAAGAATAAACCATTTTCAACAAGAATTAAGTCAACATACCAACTATTCCCACTAGGACCTACTAAAAGTGATGTACCTGGTGCTCTGCCTTCCATATATTTTACAAAGTTACATGGAATATTCTGAGGAGCAAAAAAAGGTGCTAGGCATTTCAGTATGAATATAGCAGATCAGAATGCATCAAAATCACAGTTAAGGAAGTTAAAGTGCGATAAAAAGATATTCACACATAGAATATATGATAATATTCTGAAGGTATATTAGAAACCTTCACATTTTAAAGCAATCTCTTGTAGGCTACTAATATACAAAAAAAATCAGTCTGATCCATACATAACAAGTTTACATTGAATGCTTTCCTATGTGAATGGTTCAATTAATTGAAATGCTTAGACCAAGGAAGAGAAATCCATTTACTAGACAGTATCATATACAACAGTGACCTTTATAGCAACTAAAATTAAAAAATTAAAATGATTCATTAGTTCTCTAAAACGAGGAAATTTTCTTTTTAAAAAAACTATAGTCAGTGGAAAAAAATCGATCAAAGAAAAAAATTCAGTGAAAGAAGAACTTAATTTATACCTAATTTTGCAGAACATTACTTTTAAGTTTTAACAAACTATAAACAATTGTTGCTAGTATGCAAATCATGTCCAATTCCATGTGATTCAGCTATCTTTTCCATTAAGCTATTGAAAAACATCATGTTTATTCTAAGTATAAAATGTTTATATGCAAAATCCAACCCATCAAGTACAATATTGAACCACATTACATCTAACATATATTTTAAATCGTGAATTTTAAAGTACATATATGTAATGCAGGTAGAAATTTACTGTTACGGACTAGCAAAGCATATCTATATAAATACATTTAACGAATGGGAGAAGAGAAAAAATTACCAGTCTCTCAGAGCACAGAGAAGGGTCGAAACCCATAAGAAAGTGAGGCCTCCTCGTATTCCACATCTCTCTCTCTCTCTCTCTCTCTCTCTCTCTCTCTCTCTCTCTCTCTCTCTCTCTCTCTTTCTCTCTCTCTCGAAAAACCCCGAAAAAAATGTTGAACACGATTCTGTTGTAACTCACATCTTCCCAAATTGGGATTCTGAATTAGAGTTCAAAGATTGATTATGGTTTATGAAGCAGTAGAGAGAGCAGAGAAAATCTACAGGTTATTGAGTGAATTGACGAGAAGGGTTTGAGGCCTGAAGCGAGGAAAAAAAAAGTAATAATAATTTTTTTGCATAAATAAATGTAAGTATATGAAGTGAGCGTTTGTGTTGGTCGTATCCTGGCGCCTGTACAGGGAGAGTAAAGTACAGTCATAGGGTGTAAGCGAACTAACGGATCCAAATATTAGACGGGTCCAAATAAGAAGCCCGCGGTTAATCTGCCGATTGACATGCACAATTACTAACACCATATCCACAGCAACCACAAACGCTATACGCTGCTAATATTTTTTAGGATGACTGCTAATACTTTTTGGAAGAATTGCTAAAGTACCTTTAATCGGAAAACCTAATATTTTTCAATAAAAGTATTAATATGTTTTAAGAGGAATACTAATACTTTTGCGGGAAAAAATCAATATTTTTCTTGAGAATTATTAAAAAAATTGTTCAATGGGATTAATAATATTTTTTCGAGAGACTGCTAATACTTTTAACGGGAAAAACTAATACTTTGATGGTTGCCTAATATTACGTCATTGTCTAATACTTTTCAAGTGGCCCGTTAATACATTTTAAGTGGATTACTTATACTTTTGAAGGAAAAAATCAATACTTTTCATGAGGCTACTAAAAATATTGTTCAAGGGCATTACTAATACTTTCCAGATGTACTACTAATACTTTTTAGGGGGGAAACTAATACTTTTGACGGCCCCTAATATTACAAAAATGCTACCGTAAGATCCTATGATACCGCCCAAGAATATTAAAACAAATGTCATATGTGCATGAAATTACAAAAAATCTCGGGCTTGGTTGGGTCCGTCTAACGGAAAAGACCTGTTAGACGGTTTGACCAAAGTGTTTGTCATAAAGTATGTTCAAGCTTGATTGAATTTTTAGATTGTATTTGAATTTGGTTTGTTAATTCATCGAATCGAATCGAGTTTGAACGAGTTTTAGTGGAGCCGAATATGAATGGAGCTCGAGTAGCTTGATATTTTCACACATCTTATAATATTTTTTATTAGTCGAATTGAGTTTGAGTCAAACTTTATATTTTATCGAATGAAAAATTGTGTTCAAGTTTGGTTCATTATCCTAACGTACCGAGTTCAAATAAGTTTTTAACGATCTATCTCAAGTCGAGTAGCTTAGTTCGATTTTCACCCTAAGTACATAGCCTTCCCAGGTAGAGCTGTCAAGACTTGGCCAGGCCGAACAGTGATACTGTAAGCCCGAAAATAGTTGGACCTATTTGGCCTGGTCCATTAGGCTCGAAATCCTGAGTCGGTTAGTCTATTCGACTTTTCATTTGTATTTTCATGGGTTGGGTCGGGTTTGGGCCTCTAAAATGGTCGGCCGGTGGAATTTCAGCTTGGATCAACCCAATTTTTTCTTTGGCCGACGGGCTAGTATCGGGTCGGCCAGGCCCGGTCCATTTGACAACTCTATTTCTAGGCCCGGTCAGCATTCAACACCCATATTTAATTAAAAGTATTTTTGAGAAAAAAATGAAGTTTTACTTCTTTTGTCGGCAAAATTAGGATTAAATTAATGACATAAATTGCAGTGAATGACATTATATTTTTTCATGCATATTTTTGAGATTTTATTTACAAATAAATATATATGTCAATAAAAGGTGGATAAGAGTTTCTATTGCAGCTTTATTGTATTGCACTAATTATCATCGGTGTGTCATGTGTGTATTACTGTATTTACAGAAAATTTTACACGTGAGCAGTAATCACTGTAATGCAATATAAACACTTAATTTGCATTAGTTGGGTGAGCGAGTATTTTGAATAAAACAGGAAACTAGTGATTTAATATGTATGTTCCATAAGAACAAATAATCATAATGACAATAATAATAATAATGAAAATCGGATAATGGTCGAGTAGTTAAATCTTTCAAGCCCAGATCAGAAGTTTGGAGTTCGATTCCACTCAGGATATGTACTCAATTTTTTTTAAAAAGAAATAATAATTATAATAATATCAACAAGTAAAATAAAAATATGAAGCTATCTTATTGCATGTAAATTTGACTATAAGTGCTCCAAAATATTTATCTAAACATTCTTTTTATGAATTGATTTATAATTTACTTATTTGATCATTAAAATGATATATATTTTTTATTTTTTGATGAAAAGGAGTTCAAACTTCTTCTTTTTTTTTTTTGGGGTGGGGGGGGTACAAAGCATTTTCTCATGTAATTTAGCATTTTTATCTATGATATATAGTTGATTGAGGTAAATTTGACAACTTTGTTCAATATGTTAACTTGAGTTGGCATATTAAAAATTCAAAAGCATGATAAGTTTCAAATTAATTTATTCCATACTTGGCTAGATTTCACTACTTTGAAAAAAAATATTGGCACAAGAAGTTATAAATAAATAGTATTTGCACTTTCGTGTTTATTTATTTGTTTATGTATTTATTGTGACAGTAAATGAAACTTCATAGCCAAACACTATATAAAGATGGCTTTTGGCATCACTTTTTGAGTAAAAGTCCAATAAAGATGATTTCTCAATTCAAAACTTTTGTGAAACTGATTTTCATATTTTATTATCAAATACCAAGATTGTGCACTTTATTAAAGCGTTTAATAGTATTAGTTAATATTCCAGTGAGATGGGAATAAACAAGAAATTTAACAATCAAATAGACGATAATATGGTGGGAGTAGCTTTCATATATTAACTACACTTTCCTATTGGCTGCCAAACATGACCAACAGTGTGTAGTTCATGTCATCTAAATGGTTAGCTACCCAAAGTAGATGCAATACATTGTGTGACATTTAATATACGGATAAACTTTTTAGCTCAAAAGACATTTATTTTACTATTATTAGCTTATGAAATCTAAATTGTAAATTTTCCGAAATTGCAAGTTTACTAGCGTAACAAAGCCCATGCACAAAGTGCAATCTCTACTACGGCTTCATTTTGCTCTTAACGGGGTGCATAGCTTTTATTTTCGTGGGTGTCAACTTCTTTATATCATATCACTTTATATTTGTTAAGTTCTTTGCGGAGTTGGAGCGCAATCTCAACTTCTATGTGATGATTTTGGGGCTATCCTCCACACTGATGATCTCAACACCTATATCGTTACATTATTAGGATCTAAATAGGTGTGCGTACTCGCATTTACTCATTCGTATTTGGTCCCCGTCAATTATAAACCCTGGGTCCACCCCTGCTCATGCCTCTATTATATCATTCACATCTAGTAATTAAGGAGGTTACCCCTTGCCGTGGGTATAACTTATGGGAGTCACCATGTATACTAGCTTCTCTCGTTCCTCCAAATTTAGGCTTGATGGCAAAACCAGAGTGTCGATACAGATTTCTCACAGACAAAGCCAAAATTATATTTTCAAGGTTAGGTGGTTGCACCTTGAACCTACTCCAATGATCGAGAATTGACTATTTGCTACATTTCATTTTCTCATGATTTTTCATTTTTGTCATTAAGTAAGTGATAAATAAGATCATGTTGTTAAAATATAATATATATGGCAAAAACTTGTGTCAGACAGTCTATGGGTCAAAATCCATTAGACGGATCCCAACCCAAGCACAATAACATTAGTAGTGGTATTTTTGTAATATTCCGCGGTGGTTACAGTTTTGTAATATAAAACAATGATATAGTATCACTGGCTCCAAAAAGTATTAGTTGTTTCCCTAAAAAGTATTAGTATTTACTCTTAAATGTATTAGTAATTTTCATGAAAAACATTTTAGTAGTTCCTTGAAAAATATTTTAGTATTCATTCATCTGAAAAGTACTAGTATTTCCCCTAAAAAGTATTATTACTCCCACTGAAAAGTATTAATTCTTTCCCTGAAAAATGTTATTAGTGTCCCTAAAAGTTATTAGTTTTTCTGTTGAAAAGTATTAGTAATCCCCATCAAAAGTATTAGTCGTTTCATTGAAAAGTATTAGTTTTTCCCTAAATGATGTTTTAGTAGTTTCATTGGATCCAAATATAGACCCGCTAACATTTTTGTTTTATTAGCAGTAGTGCTTTTGTAATATTCAGGGGATATTAGTAGTTCTTCTAAAAAGTATTAGCAGTCCTTCTGAAAAGTATTAGTACATAGTTCACTTGAAAGTAATTTTTGTAATATTGGACAATGATATAGTGTCACGAGAGCACTGGAAAGTATTAGATTTTCATCTGAGAAGTATTAGTAGTCAATCTGAAAAGTATTAGTACGTATTCACTTGAAAATATTTAATAGTCTTCCTTAAAAGTATTAGTCTTTTCTCTCAAAAGTATTAGTAATTCAACTAAAACGTATTAGTAGCTCCCTTGAAAAATATTAGTTTTCTCATGAAAGTTACTTAGTAATTCCCCTGGAAAATGTTAGTTTTCCCCCCTAAAAAGTATTAGTAATCCAACTAAAAAATATTAACAATTCATCTGACAAGTATTAGTTTTTCCCTCCTATGTTATAGTAATTTCCTGTAGCTATGTTCGGCTAACATGAAGATTGCGTTACATTCCCATCAAATATGACTGTTAAATTCACTAAACACAAAACACTCATAAACAAAGAGGGTATGTTACAGTACTAATTAGCCAAATACAATTAAACTTTTTATACCATGAATCTATGACATGGAAATGTAAAGTAACGAACCAAAGTGAAAAATGCGTAGGATAATTTCTTTCGTCTTTTTCTAGAACTAATTTGAACTTGTCATTGGTCATGAGAATTCTTAAGTTTAAATCAACTACAAAAAAAATATATAGCATTTGGAGGGTAGCAGGGGTGTGTGTGTGGCATACGAGTGATGGAAAAAATTACAGTTATTCTTAGGTCTTGGTCAGCTTTAGGGAAAAAGAGAAAGGGAGAAGAAACGGCAAATTCGGTTTTGGAGAAAATGGAGTTTTTCTTTTGTGGGTGGATCGAGTCAGTCTGGGTATGTGTTTGTTGGCTGTTGGGGCTCTGTCTGACGGATTAGATCCGTTAGACCATCTGACAGGAGACCAACTCAATATATATTAGGATTTCTTATTTAGTTATACTCCCTTTTATGGTTAAGATTTGTAGTCCTTTTAGGGTTAGATTTTCTAGTCGCCTATATAAGTCACTCTTTCTTTATTTTGTAATTTACTTTTGGTTTTGCGTCATAAGAATACAAGTCTTTATTTTCTCTCTTAATATTTATAGATTCTTTGATTTCAACATGGTATTAGAGCCAGATTTTTAATCTTTGCCACATCAATCGCAAATCAAAATTTTTTGGCGTTCATTTTTGTTAGTTCCAATTTGGTTCGGTTTTTCGATCATTGTTTGGTTCTGATTGGGTTCACCGCCGCTTGTTTTTTGGTTCGGTTTTGATTTGTTTTCGCTCGTTATTATTTTCTTGGGGTTCATATTTAGTATGTTTTGTTTTTTCTTTATTTCGTTCGCCATGGATGCTCATAAGGATGATTCTCTTCAGGCAATTACCGTGAAATTAGATGGAAATAACTATTCATATTGGAGTTATGTCATGGAAAAATAAATTGCAAGGTAAAACTATGTAGGTTATGTTACTGGACAAAAGTTAAACCTACAAAACCTGATTCAGATTATGCGGAATTATTAGAGGTTTGGATAGCGGATAATTCGAAGATTATTACTTGAATCAACAATTAGGTTTCACAATATATAGGGGCTCAGTTGGAAAAGTATGAGACTGCGATAAAAGTTTGGGACCATCTGGTACGATTGTATACACAGTCCAACTTTCTGAAACAGTATCAACTGGAGGCTGATATTCATCCTTTGAAGCAGAAGGATATGAGTATTCAGGAGTTTTATTCCACGATGTCTAATTTATGGGATCAATTGTCGCTTATTGAATCTGCAGATTTGCGAGCTTTTTCGCCCTATATTACACGCGGAGAAGAACAACGACTGGTGCAATTTATGATGGCTCTTCATTCTGACTTTGAGGAGTTGCGTGGTAGTATATTGCATCGTAGCCCATTACCTTCTGTAGATTCAATGGTTAATGAATTTTTAGCCGAAGAGATACGACTTCAGGCTCACACTGATGAGGGGATCGTTTCAACATCTACTGCATCAGTTTTTGCCGCACCATAATAGCCGATTAGTAATAATACCAATTAGTGAATTCGATGATACCCTCTAATGAATGTGCTTTTTGCCACCAAAAGAACCATTGCAAGACTTAGTATCCCCTGTTATTGAATAAAGATAAACCACAACAACCAAGGTCCCAGCAGCAGCAACCGCAAAATGACCAGAAATCTTAACCATAAAAGGGAGTACAACTAAATAAGGAATCCTAATATATATTATATTTTAACACTCCCCCTCAAACTCACGATGCAACTGCAAGAAGCATTGAGAGTTTGTCAAACAAGAAACGAAAACATGAAGATGAATGTATCTTGGTAAACATATCAGCAATCTGCACCGAAGAAGAAACAAAAGGCAACATGATGATACCAATCTAATAATAATGTCGAATAATATGACAATCAATCTCAATATGTTTAGTCCTCTCATGAAAAATTGTATTGTGGACAATCTGAATAGCACTCTTATTATAACAATGTTGCGGAGTGGGACGATCAAGAAAAACACACATATCTGCTAGCAACCAACATAACCAAACTATCTCACAAACAGTAGTTGCCATAGCACGATACTCGGCTTCTGTGGAAGATCTAGAAACCACGTCTTGTTTCTTACTCTTCCAAGAAATAAGAGTCACCCAGAAACACACAAAAACTAGTGATAGAGATGTAATCCGTAGGATCACCAACCCATTCAGCATCAGAGTATGCACGTAGATCTAAGGAAGAACTAGATGGAAGTAAATGACTTTGAAATTTAGTTCCCTAAAGATATCAAAGAATACACAAAACAACAACCCAATGAACTGTAGTGGGAGAAGTAACTAATTGACTAACAACATGAACACCAAGTGCAATATCTGGACGAGTAACTATGAGATAAACCAAACTGCCAACAATAATATGATACAGACTGGGATCCGACAAGGAGAACCATCAGAGGGAGAATATCGAACATTAGTCTCAAGTGGAGTGTCAACAATCTTGTTATCAGTAATACGTGCACGCTCAAATATATCAGCAGTGTACTTGGATTGAGACAAAAGATAACCTTGTGGAGAAGAAGCAACCTCAATACCAAGAAAATAATGGAGCGGACCCAAATCTTTCATTGCAAAAGAACGAGCTAATGTAGACTTCAAAGTTTATATCCCATCAAGATCATCGCCAATAATAATCATATCATCAACATACAATGAAAGTAAAATACGACTTGCTGCAGTATATTTGACAAATAGAGCTGAATCAGGATGATTTGGTCGAAAACCAAGAGAAGTAACTCAAGAAGTGAACTTCTCATACCACGCTCTAAAGGTTTGCTTAAGGCCATAAAGAGCTTTACGAAGCTTACAGACTTCACCTGGTTGATGAGCAACACCAGGAGAAGGCTGCATGTACACTTCGTCAATAAGATCACCATTCAAAAAAAGCATTCTTTACATCTATCTAAGATATACCCCATCGGCGAACTGAGGCGATGCAAGAAGGGGTACGGATAATTGTCATCTTTGTAACAGGCGCAAATGTCTCCTCATAATCAATTCCATACTCCTAAGTATAACCCTCAGCAACCAGCCGGGCTTTATATCTTTCAATAGACCCACCAGATTTTGTTTTGATTTTGTAAACCTAACGACATCCAATGGCATGTTTCCCAGTGATAAAGGTACCAAGTCCCAAGTATGAGTATGATGCAAAGCAGTAAGTTCCTCAATCATAGCATCTTGCCAAAGTAGATCACGAATCGCTTCTCTATAGGATGAATGCTCATAAATACGTGGAAGATATGCTAAAAAAAAGGTGAAGGAACTGGAATACAAAAGTAAACAAAATATGGTAACTTAGTAGACTTACTGACACGTTTGGATTGACGAGGAGCAACATCAGGAGCCATAATTGAAGAAGGTGAAGAGACATTATCAGTAGCATGAGAATCAGCCACATTAGAATCAGAAGTTATTGTACCAGAACCTGCAGAACCGTTAGTAGTGGATTCATTATCATTAAAGAGGTCAATATGAATAAGGTCGGACCTGGATACATTATGGGAGCTAGTTGGGACAGAAAAGAAAGGAATATGTTCAAGAAACACAACATGACGCGAGACATATAATTTTTGGCTAAATGGATCAAAACAACGATAACCTTTCTGTCCTTCCCCATAACCAAGAAAAATGCATAAAGCAGACCACGAGGTCAACTTATTACGTTCAACTTGAGGGCCAAGAACAAAGCAAGCGGAACCAAACACGCGTAAAGATAAGTGATCAGGAGCATACACATACAACTTCTCAAAGGGTGTCGAATCTGAATTATGCGAGTAGGAACTCTATTAATCAAATAGCTCACTGCTTCCCCCCAATACACACTAAGAACACTAGCCGACAATAAAAGAGACCTAACATTTTCTACAAGATGTCTATGTTTTCGCTGTGCAACACCATTTTGCTCAAGGGTATCCGTAAAAGATGTTTGTCGCATTGCACCATCTGAAGCGAGTAAAGTAAGAAAACCATTAGAAAAATATTCTCCACCTAAGTTACAACGAAATAGTGGCTGAATATTGGGTTCTCACAGGCGCTCTAAAATGGCAGAAGATATTAAAGAAATCAGAACGACACGTCATAATATAAACCCAATAATAACGTGTATACTCATCAATAAATGAAACATAATATCACAATACATCCTTTGTATTGATAGGGGAAGGTCCCCATACATCAGAATGAACAAGATCAAATAGTGCACGAGAAACATAAACATTTTTATTGAATGGTAAAGCAGAAAATTTAGCTAATTTGCAACCATTACAATCTGAAATATCATGAGATTTCAATTCCCCTAAAATAGCAGTAGAAACCATAAATGGTAAATGAGATGCAGACATATGACCTCAACGAGAATTCCATAAGTAAAAGGCAGAAGACGAGCGACTCAAACAAAAAGAGGACAAATCCACACTAAAAGCTGTAGCTTTCAGTATTTTGAGCTGATCCAAAACAGTAAGTCCCCTTTGCTTATGGCCTGTCCCAATCCACTTCTAAGACTGCGGGTACTATACAGAACAAGTAGAAGAAGAAAATAAGACTAAATAACCAGACACACATAATTGGCTAACTGAAACCAGATTCAAGGTGAGGTTAGGAACATAATAAACATTTGGAATGGAGAAACAAGACGTGACAATGGAACCAATTCCTGCTAGTGCCATTGGAGTACCATCAGCAGTTAGAACTGACACACGGATTAGGAGCAAAGAGACAAAAGAGGACATACTAGGTGATATAAGATAGGAAGCTCCAGAATCTAATATGCACAATAGTGAACACATACCTAAAGAATTGGAAGGAGACAAACCTATATCTGATAAGGCAGACATAACATGTGGCTGTGAGACAATGAACTTTTGAAACTGCTTAAACATATACAGATCCAATGATGGTGCGTCGACTACATGGCTTGGCTGAGGTGGTATAGGAGACCACTAGGATGGCGATGGTGTTGGTGGCTGTTGTGGAGGACGTGGAGGTTATTGTTGCTGGAACCTCGGTTTTAACACGAACAAATAGTTAGGGGTTTTCGAGGTTAGTCCAAGAATACCTCTTCCACGCTTGTATCATTATAGAACTTAAAAGAAAACGATTGGTACTAAATTAAATTGGGTAGCTTGAAATGGTGGGAAGCCAATGGTATTTATTCCAAAAGCTGGAGAGGGTATCTTGTGGTATCATGCATAGAACATTTAAGGCTCATAAGCTTATAGATTTGGAGATACTCATATTACGCTTCAATAATTTGGTCTATGGCCTTTACATGTATTATGTATCGACCTGCTGTATAAACTGAGCGCCATAGCCGAAAAATTATAAATAGCTAACGAATAAACTATTACAGAATCAGCCTACGGGGTTCGGGTTTATGGATTACAAGCCTTCTAATAAATAACCAAAAATTACAAGTTGCGGTAGAACCTAAAAGCTCACGAGCAGGTACTTGCTCCATTCAAGAGTTGCACAAAGCAATAAACGAGTAAATAAAAAACTGAAGAATAAGAAAGAACCAAAACTAGAAAAATAGAACAAGAAGGATATCACCAAGTCTTCAAGCTCATTTCGGATAGCAGTAATGGGCAGCTCCGGTTGGCTCCTTTGGACAAGGTTGAAACGGGAAGCTCCGATCAGCCCAGAAACTGACTTTATACCCCAACAACATGCACCAAGAAAGTCAAGGTAAAAGACCCAAGAGAGGAGGTCACAAAGACCAAGCCCAAGCCCTCCGAACCCAACAGATATCGATTGGAAAAACTGAAATCCAAAATCACTCTTCCACCAGAGAAACTACTTCGATCACTTGAACCGCAAGGAGACTGGAATAGAGTCACACAACACTCAAAGAATATCTCTAAAAAGGAATCACATAGAATCAAGATGAGAGAGACAAACAACGTATCTGGAAAATAAAGAGAGAGAGAGAGAGATTTCGTCGCTAAGTGAGAGAAAGAGAGCCGAGAGTCTGATTTTAGGGTTCAACCAATGTGGATAAATGAGGGCAAAGAGTGGATGAGATGAAAGACCTAAAATGTATGATTGAGAATAAATATCAAGGATCTGCAGTCAACAAACTGGGTCTTTGGTCAATTCGATTTTAATCCTTAGGCTGGTTGCATTGAGCTTTAATGTATGGGCCACAATAATGTATTGGGCCACACAACAATATTCTCCACCTTTGACCAATACCAGATCACTAAACACAGGGCTTAATAAACAGTTATCATCACCGCCAATTTATTATATATATTTTTTCACTTATTGCACACACAATACAATAAAACTGGTTTTAACAAGCACATAACGATTTATAACCAGAAAACTGAACAAGTGCAGTATATGTTCAATCACCTGTATCAGAATTCATAATTTTAAGACAAGACATAAATTTAATAATAGGCAAACACTTAGTTCCCATATCTGCAAGGTTAAATTCAGAGAATCTTTTCAAGATAGACTATACCTTTCGCAACAACATCACAAATACAATGAAATCTAACATCAATATGATTAATCCTATCATGAAAAATAAGGTTTTTGCACAGTTGAATTCCAGATTGACTGTTAGAAAAAACAATAACATCACCTTTAAGAAAACCAATTTCAGTTATCAAACCCTTTAATAAAATAACTTCTTTTAATGCCTCAATAACAACATATTCAGATTCAGTCGTAGATAAAGCAACAATATGTTGTAATTGAGATTTGTAGCTCACACAAGAACCACACAAAGTGAAAACATGCGATGTTGTTGATTTCCTATTCATTAGCATAATTGGAATCAACATAACTCATTTAATTTAACACCTTTAGCAGATTTAGTAGATTTTAAGCCAAAATTCACAGAAAATTTCAAGTACCTTAATAGCCATTTAAGAGCCTGCCAATGAGGCATACCAGGATTATACATATAACGACTCAAACATCTCACATCATAAGCAATATATGGCCTAGTACTGACCATCAAGTACATAACATATCCAATGGCATTTGAGTAAGGCACATTTTTCATAACACTCAATTCATGTTCAGATTTAGGAGACTACTCTTTGCTTAACAGAAAATGACCAGTTAAAGACACATTAACAGGATTAAAATCAGTCATAGGATATTTACTCAAAACCTTCTCAATATAAGAAATCTGATTTAAAACAATCGTAGAATTTTCCCTATCTCTAACAATGTTCATGCCAAGAATCCTTACTGCATCTCCTAGATATTTCATGCCAAATTTGGCACTTAGACATTGGACATGTTCAACTGTTTTTATGCAAGAACTAATGAGCAACATGTCATCCACATAAATTAATAAGAAAACAGGAACTTTAGCATATTTTTTAAATTACAAAAAATGATCATAAGAACTTCTCTTAAATTTTAAAGAAAGTATGGACTCATCAAATTCTTCGTTTCATTGTTTAGAAGATTGTTTTAAACCATAAAGCAATTTCTTCAGCAAAAAACATAATTAGGATTTCTTTTATCAACAAAACTAATTAGTTGTCGCATATAGATTTTTTCATCCAAATCACCATACAAAAAAGCAGTTTTGACATCCATTTGTTTTAATTTCCAATTAATTGAGCACACAAAGAAAGCATAATTCGGACAGCCGTGAACTTCACAACAGGAGCAAAGATTTCTATATAACATATCCGCTCTTTTTGAGTAAATCCCTTATCCGCTAACCTAGCTTTAAATCTGACAGATTTTACATTCATTCTTGACCTTAAACAACCATTTGCAGTCCACAATAAAGCAATTTTCAGGTTTAAGTACAAGAATCCAAGTATTGTTAACATGCAAATAATTCATTTCCTCATTCATAGCATTTAACCACTCAGCAGAATTTGCAGATTTTAAAGCTTCTTCATAAAGATTGACTCGGAATTATCAATGGATTGAAATACACTAAAAACAAATGAAGTCATATGAAAATCATCAAACCTATAAGGTTGTCTAGTGTTTCTTCTTGCCCGATCTCTAGCAATTTGATAATCATGTACATTTTCAAGTTCTTGTTCATTTTCATCAACTAACTCATCATGCACATTATCATCATCAAGATTTTCAGGCACAATAAGTTCAAATTCAGGCAAAACAGGTTTAGTTTCCGACATATAATCATGGTTTTCATGCACAGCAGCGCCAGAAAATGTGTCCAAACCAAAAAAGTGCTCCACCTTATTAGGTGTAGTAGTTTAAGAATTAGGCATAGGCACAAATAAACAAGGCATTTCAGATTCATTATCACATCCCTGCTAATTAACACTTTAAATCCATGTTCAGATTTTAACCATAGCACATATCCCTTAACACCTTCAGGGTATCCAATAAAAATGCATTTTACAGCCCTAGGTTCAAGTTTATCATTTTGTTGATGAGAAAAAGCAGAACATCCAAACACTTTCAAGTTAAAAAAATCAATTCCATACCAGTAAACACAGATTCGGGTATTTTACCACTTAAAGGCATAGAAGGAGATTGATTCATCATATAAGCATCAATTAAAACAGCTTCACCCAAAACCTTTTTAAAAGTCTAGAACAAGCAAGCATACTTCTCACCCTTTCAATAAAGTTTGGTTCATTCTTTCTGCTACACCATTTTGTTATGGTGTATACAAGACTATTTTATGCCTTTTAATACCAGATTCAACACACAAATTATCAAATAACTGATTGCAAAATTCAAGTCCATTATCAGTTCTGAGGATTTTAATTTTCTTACTTGTTTGATTTTCAAATAAAGTTTTCTACTATTTAAACGTATCAAACACATCATATTTTTTTTTCAACAAAAACACCCAAACTTCCTTGAAAAATCATCAATCACAAATAAAACATATCTAGAACCACAATGACTGGGAACACTTGCAGGACCCCACACATCAACATGCAAATATTCAAGAATTTTAGAACGGGCAGATTTGTTAGGGGTAGAGAAAATAGGAAATTTTGTTGGGAAATTTATTGTTTAGATTTTGATGAATGCCATGTAAAACATAAACTAGAAAGTTGGCACCCCATTTTTCTTGTAATTTGTATTGTAATAGATAGGGCTGAATAAGCTGAGTCAAGTCAGCTATGCCTGGAAATACAAGAAGTCAACTGAAGACTGAAGTGAAGACTCCGCTATGGAACAACTGAGTATAGGCAAGAAGAAGAGTCAAGAACTCGACAGATGGTGTATCAGCTGAGGAACAACTGTATGAAAAATCAGTCAAGTCAACTCAAGGAGCCAAGTCTCAAGTTGAAGTGACAGATGAGTCATCCAATGTTTGGAAGCTAACTCAAGTCACCTGGGGAATAAAAGACTGCAGTCAAGTCAAGACAACTGAACGAGATCCGTTGATGAAAGTCAAGAATGTTACTCGAATAGTAACCTTGTTAAAGTTGTCCAGAGATAAAGTATTAGTTCCATTGTGTGCAAAAGGAACAAACCAATGGGAAGCACCGCACTGTGTCGAAACGCCGCAATGCAATCTTGCAAGACATTAAATACGAGGAAATGTCAACATCAAGGATCGCAACAAGACAAGCCAACGAACACAAGTGACTTTTGAAAATCAGCCTATCTCTTTAACGGGCAGATTTTTGAAAGTTCACTATAAAAGGCTGAGGAATCACATTGAGAAAAGGTTACCTTGCACACCTGAGAAATCAAGCTTTATTCAAACTGTAACCTGCAAAATATTCTCAAGATATTAAAGCAAAATCCTCAAGCCTAAATCTCAAAGGAAATCGATCCAACACAAAGTTGTGAAGGAAAGACAACTTTAAACTGTTGAAGAGGAAACTTTTGAAGAATCAAAAGGGGTCTACTTTTCAAGGAGGATTGTAGGAAGGTTCAAGGTCGAACCAAACTCAAGTTATTGGAGGGCTTCGTGATCAAATCCAAGAAGCTTGAGAAAGTGGGCTGAAGTAGCAAGGCAACTGCCCTGTGAAGAAGCTGAGTCAGACGAGAAGCCAGCTGAGTGACCAATGCATCTCCAGACTGAGTCCAAGGAGCAAGTCAGCTGCGTGATCAAGACTTGTCTCTAGACTGATAACCACTTTGTAAACTGATCATTACTTAGTGGATTCCTCCAGGAGTTGGAGAAGAGAGGAGTAGAAGAATTACCCCATCTTCGAACCTCTATAAAATTTACTTGTGTCATTTACATTTCATCATATACATTTCTGCACACATATTTTATATCTGCTGATAATTTGCTATCCAACTGATAATTTACTAAGTGCTAAAATCAAGTGTTAAAACAAAGATAAATCAAATTCAAGGGTGTTAAGTCTTCCGCTGAAAAACTCATCACAGCCAACTTAAGGTTTATACTAAACAGCTGAGTTATTCTATCAACAGCTCTATCGAGTCTGTTGAGTGGCTAACTCTGCTGATTAACTAACTTAGCTGTCCCTCAAGGACTTAGTTGTGTATTAACTCTGTAATAATAAGGACTAAAATCGAAAAGTTGGTAAGGTTTATTCAACCCCCCTTCTAAACCTTACTTACACCCCTTGGGACCTACAAATTTAATGCTAGACTATTTGCTAAGAACACAAGAATCACAAAATGGCATACAAGATAATTTATCTTTTCCAAAATAGCCTTTTTTATGCAAAATTTCAAGACCTTTAGCACTCATATGACCCAACCATTTATGCATGTTCGAGATTTTCTTACCGCAAGCCTACGGTGTTAAGTTTTAGTATAGATTTAAAACTGGGGTAATCGTCTCCACAAAGATTGTTATTAAATTTTAAACTAAGTACTGTAATTATAATAGCTTAATTCTATCTAGATAATCGAAGAGAGATGGATTTTGATTAAATTAAAAATAAAACTAAAATAAAACTAAAAAATTCGTTCAGACAATTTATCAAACACTTAGCGGATATGAATTCTAGAGGGTTGATTCACCTAGTTTTTCCCCTATGTTATCAATCAAGTGTATTAATCACACCTTATTAATCTATAAGCCCAATATTCATACCGTTTATCACTTCCTCTCTCGAGTGCTAAGTGGTTCTAGGTTTCAAATTTCAATCCTAATTTCAATATCTCTATACAAATCATAAATTAAACCCTAATATGCTCAATGAATATTCTTTCACGGACTTCAAAAGATTCACCAACTTCTCAGTTCTATGAAACCCTAAGTTATGCTATTATATGGCCAATTTTTCAATTATCTCTCTCGAGTGTGAAATCAAACACGCCAAACAATCTAAACTATTGATCAGATAATTCAAATGCAATCAATCCAAATAACACGAATAGATTTAATAACATGCGAATTAATAAACTGAAATATCAAAACATAGGTTCAAACATTAGTTACATTAATCCCCAGAAAATAAAGTTTAGCTCATGATGGGTGTACAAAAACTCATGAAAAAGTAGTTATACATCTCAAAGGTTCAACAAAGATAGTGGAAAAATAAATTCAGAAGATCAAGGAAAGAATCCTCTCTATTTCCATAATATAGATGCCTTTGAATCTCGTCTCAAACTCTCTCTCTGGTGTTCCAAGTCGTCCCTTGTGCTCGATAGAAAGTCCAACCCTTTTCTCGTACGTACCTTGTTGTATTTATACCCTAAAATCCGTCAAAAAGGTTCCTCTTCAACTGTTTGAACAACTTCAATCTTTCACTGAAAATGTTGGATGAAGTGTCTTCGAATAAGCTTGAGGGTTTTAGAAGTTAAACTTGAGAGAGAGTATTTGAATTTCTTGCTCGAAAACTCTCTTTGTGTTCTTGTTGTCTCAGTTGTATTGCACATTTTCTCTCTGAAAAATTCCCAAACTTTTATAGTAGGAGTTTGAATTTTGTCCGTTGAAGAGATAAACAAAATTTCAAACTCTATTTTGTGTTCGTTGGCTTGTTATGACTTGCAGCTTTAGATGTTGACCCAACCTTGTTCTTCAGCTTTCTGCAGGTATTCTGAAAATATGTCAGCGCCTGCAAGCTTCCCATTTGCTCATTCATTTTGCATCCTTTCAGCATGAGCACTTTACGGTTGTAGGTATGTCCTTATCACCAAAATAAGTAAATTCCTCGATTTCAATGCAACAGACTTGTTCAGTTAACTAGTGATTCAACTGCTTTACCCTTTTTGACTTCAGCTTGAGTCTTCTGGCATATTCTTCTGATGGATTCTGTTGTAAGTCTTTTGAAAGACTTCGTTGTCGCACTTGGGCCGATAAATGTCGATGCAAACTCACCAAGAGTCTTCTGATGATTTCTTCATCAAGTCTTCTGCAATTTTACCTAGTTGCTTTTTAACTCAACTTATATTCTATCTATTACAAAGTAGAATTTACATTGAAAATAGGGTGCCAACTTCATAATTACAAAGTTTTCTAAGCATCATAAAAATCTATACAATAAATTTCCTAACAATCACCGGTCAGTTTAATGTCTTGAATCAATTTGAAAAACTCTTCCAAATTTTTATCCACATCCTTGTTCAAGTCCAGTTTAAATCTGAAAATTTCTTCCAACAAAAACAACTTACTAGGCAAGAAGTTTCAGTATGCAATTCTTCTAACTTATTCCATAAAGCTTTCGCAGAATCAAGCTTACCAACTTTTCTAAGCACAGAGTCAGAAAGATTTAGAATTGTAGAAGAATAAGCATACTCATCGATTTCAGCAATTTATTTTTCACCATAAGAACCAATCACGACTTTAAAAATTCTTTACTGAATTAAAATTCCTTTCATTTTCTGTTGCCATATCGAAAAATCAGTTTTTCCATTAAATGGTTCAATATTATAACCAGGCATAGCAATTTTAAAAAAACAATGGTTTTTAGAAAATAAAAGGCACACAAAGCAAGTTATAAGCACAGAACAAGCAAATTAACATAGATTTCAGAGAAAACAGCAGAAGCAAAAAATAAAACGGCCACAGACAAGAACCCCTCATACCATAGGGTTCCACTGTGTAGAGTCAAGTGGCTTTTTTGCTCAGAGTTCCATTTATATGAAATAAAAACTGAAATACGAGCAACTACCAATAGAATACAACGAGCAAATTTAAGCAGAAATAAGTATCACACAAAATCCTAATATTCTACAGCAACAAATCCCAACACACAAACCGCGGCAAACGGTATTTACACTATAAAAGCAGTAAACCCACGACAAGTAGTTACACTACGAAAATAGTAAACCCGCGACAAGCGGTTACACTAAAAAGCAGTAAAAGGGAGTTCTAAGCCGCTTTACCATAGCGAAATCCAACGGTAAGTGTCTCGTACCACCACAACGGGGGATGCTCTGATACCACTGTTAGGTATCGACCCCGTTGTATAAACCAAGCGGCATAGCCAAAAATTATAAATAGATAACGAATAAACTATTACAGAATCAGTCTACGGGGTTTGGGTTTAGAGATTACAAGCCTTCTAATAAATAACCAAAAAATACAAGTTGCAGTACAACCTAAAATCTCACAAGTAGACACTTGCTCCATTGAAGAGTTGCACAAAGCAATAAACGAGTAAATAAAAAATTGAAGAATAAGAAAGAACCAAAACTATAAAATAAAAGAAGAAGAATATCACCAAGTCTTCAAGCTCATTTCGAACAATGGTAAAATGGGCGCTCGGTCGACTCGTAACGACTTTATACTGCAACAACGTGCACCAAGCAAGCCAAGGTAAAGATCCAAGAGAGGAGGTCACAAAGACCAAGCCGTCCGAACCCAACGAATATCGATCAGAAAAATCGAAACCCAAAATCACTCATCCACTAGAGAAATTATTCCGATTACTTGAACCACAAAGGAGATGAGAATAGAGTCACACTACACTCAAAGAGTATCTCTCAAAAAGAATCACAGAGAATCAAATGAGAGAGACAACAGTGTATCTGGAAAGAAGAGAGAGAGAGAGAGAGAGAGAGAGAGAGAGAGAGAGAGAGAGAGAGAGAGATTCCTTCGCTAAGTGAGAGAAGGAGAGCCGAGAGTCTGATTTTAGGGTTTAGCCAATGTGAATAAGTGAGGGCAAAGAATGACTAAGATGAAAGACCTAAAATAGATGATTGAGATCCGCAGTCCAAGAAACCGGTTCTCGAGTCAATTCGATTTTAATCCTTGGGTTGGTTGCATTGGGCTTTTTGGCCACAGAACAACGTGCTTTAACATAAGCATTATTGTCCATTTTAGACAAACTTTAGTTTATGAACTTTATTGGCCTTTTGAACACAACAACTTAACGAAGTTTTCATGAATTATGACACATCAACACTGAAATATTTATTATCGTGAATTTTAATGGAGCATCTCTCCCATTGATTGGTCAGTAGAGTTTCTGATATTTTTCCTGTAATATCATATAAAATTGATCTTATCAAGCGCAATTGAGTTTCTCACTATCATGAAGAAATATTAAGAAAAACTTCTAATTTTAAATACGTATATAATAGTATAATACATATATATACAATAATATATGGGAACAAATTTCTTGTTCCACTTTTTGTGTTCCACTCCTTGTTCCACTACTTGGATGATGGACACGTGTTTACAAGATAAACACGGACGGTTGATTTTTGGATGTATATACATGTGTCCACTATCCAAGGTAGTAATAGAAATGGGAATGAAACACCAAAAGTGGAACATAAAATCTATTCCTATAATATATATATATATATATATATATATATATATAAGCATTATATAAGTAGGACCAAATCTAGACCACAGATCTACCTATTTTAATGGCTAGTATTAAAATCTGTTTAATGTTTATAAAATATTTAATAAAACCCAAATGGGGCAAATTAGTCCATTTAAAAAATAGAGGGGTTGACTAAATATAGTAAATCCCATGAATATAGGAGCAGTTACCCATAATTGGTTCTACCTTACCTTACGGATCATGATATTAATCTTGATAAATCAATTAAATCCCATGAAAATAGGAGAAGTTACCCGCGATTGTTTAGAATGTTGCTTAGTTGTGCATAAACAATTGCTTGTGAATATGGAAAATGTTGCTTATTTATTTACTGTATTTTGCGTTCTCACATTAAATATAGTTTGTTGAATAGAAACTGTGATGTTATGCAAAAAACAAAATATGCTTATATAATATACTCATAATGCTTGTCTAACGAGTAATTGTTGCATATGGAACACCACTAATGTGTGTCTGTATTTAAGGGAGAACAATTTGGGGGTTGCTTATTGACGTATTAAGTACTGCTTATGTGTGCTTGTTTTACTGGTTTTTTAGCAAATTGTTCAGGAACCAAACAAATTGCTTATTTAGTCCATATGTTTTACTGCTTATTGACGCATTAGATACTGCTTATGTAAGCTTGTTTTACTGCTTTTTTGAGCAAATTGTTCAGCAACCAAGCAAATTACTTATTTAGTCCATATGTTTCACTGCTTATTGACGTATTATGTACGACTTATGTATGTTTGTTTTAGAGCTTTTTGAGCAAATTATTCAGGAACCAAATAAATTGCTTATTTAGTCCATATGTTTAACTGCATATTGACGTATTAAGTACTGCTTATGTATGCTTGTTTTATTGCTTTTTGATCAAATTGGTCATGATACCAAATAAAAAAAAAAGTTGTCCATGTACTCAATTATGAATAACACAGCTTATGTTATACCAAAAAACTGAATATTCATCAAAGAAAATATGCAACTAACTCAAAACATTCCTATAGCAAACTACGCATGTACGTCAACTACTCAAAACTAACCATAAATATAAATTCAAAAAAAAATTACAATATTCAACCATTTGATCAAAAATAAAAAACATAATCGTTTCGTTATGATCCCAATTCGTTCCAGCAAACTTCTTCGCCTCTCCCAAATTCAACTCACTATGCTCATTCATATCATTCAAACAAATTGCAGTTGCATATTTCCTTGCGGTCTTCCTTTTCCTACATTTTTTGCCATTTCCAAACCAAAATCTATCAAAAAAATAAGCACCAGTCTACTATATGAAAAAATAAGCAAAATAAAAAGCATACATGAGCATTAAAACAAGCATATATAAGCATAATTAAAAGCATCAATGAGCAGTCAAAAAGCATGTTTAAAGTATAAAAAAAGACCAATCCAAGTTTAACCATATTTCACCAATTAATATAAGCATAATATAAAGCATACATAAGCAGTAAAACAACCATATATAAGCAGTGAATATAAGAGAAAGAGCAATCCTATTTAACCCATGTTTCACCATTTATTTTAAGCAGAATATAAAGCATACGTAAGCAGTTAAACAAACTTGAATAAGCATTGCTAAAAACCTCAATAAGCAGTTTCCAATACATAAAAAATGTAGCAATCCTAATTAACCCATATTTCACCACTTTGTTTTTTCAATTAAAACAGACACTCCTAATTAATCTCTATTTCCCCAATTTATTTTTCAATTAAAAACCCTATTAACTTAAAAACAGTAAATAGAGCCTACCTAAGCAATGAAAAAAACATAGATAAGCAATATTCAGAAAATCAATAAGCAAGCACATCATTCGATCATTCAAAGAGGTAATCATAATTTTAAATTTTTTTCAATCACGGTGAGGTAATCACAATGTAAACTGTGAATTTGTGTGATATTAGATGTCAGAAAATTAGATGCGAATTCAAAAAGGAAATCACAATTTCAAAAATTAGATGTGAATTCAATGAACCTATCTAAGCAAAATTAGATGTGCTTGCTGACATCTAATATCACACAAATCACAAAAATTCTCTAAAAATTCACAATGAAAACTGAATGTATGGATTATGATGACCTCTTTGAATTTTTAGCCATGTATGGATTATGATTATTTATCACACAAATCACAATGAAAACAGAAACCACAAAGGGCTTAACCTAAAAATTCTTGAAAAAAATTCCAAACAAAGAAGAAAATAAGAAAACCTTTTTCCACAGTGTGGGCGTCGACACGGTGAAGAAGACTCAATAGAGATGGTGACGTCGGAGATGGTGCCGTTCAGACCAATCGGAGACCAATTGGAGATGGTGCCGTTCAGACCAATCGGAGACCAACCTTCTTCTGATTTTCGACCGAGAGAGAGTTTTTTTGAGTGAGAAGACTTTGAGGTTTTATAGTTATCCAAGGGGGAAGATTTGGAAAAGAATCACGTTGAAACTGATCCCTTAATTGTAGCCACTACCAAATATAACTTCTTTTCCTAATAACTGATATAAGATGGATTTACCAAAAAGTCTTTTTATCCAATAAATTAACCATTAAAAAATAATAAAACCTGTTTAATCTAGATGTCTAAAAAATAATTCAACGCTCCAGATTTGGTCTCACATACTCACATAACTTATGTGGACTCACCAGATCCAAATCCTATATATATATATATATATATAAGTAACAAAAAAACTTAATATATTCAGATTTGATGGCATACATTATCATAATTCGTATGCATTAATGGATAATTTGACAATGTTGAATTCGTTTGCATTAATGAATAATTTTTCAAAGGCCTAAAGAAGAAATTATGGTGTCAATTTATGACATGACACCAAAAACCCAACACAAAGTTACAAACACCAAATCGGCCCGACACTAACTAACTAAATTGAATCCGATAGAATTTACCAATAAACCTTATATTCTAAAAAAAACTGTAAGAACACATGTCCACCTCAATATTTCGAGACATGTGGCAACTCCTCATTTTCTCTCAATTACACATGGTGGCTTCACATTTTTTTCATGGTTAACTATTGTTTTTCATATTTTTTCTAATATAAAATCTAATAGGTAAAAAAAATTATAAAAGGTAAAACATAATCTAAACAATCTATCTATATAATCTAAATAAGTAAACTACTCTAAAAAAATAGAACATATATTTATTGTCTATTTTTGATTAATAAAATTAGCACAATTTACTAAGTAATTATTTAAATGAAAATAAATTAAATATCATCTATTGAAATATACAATTAATTTTTTGAAAATTAATATGAAAATGGTTGTAACAATGTAATTATTAATTAAAATTTCATGTCATTTTGACAAGCCAAAACCCACACAAAAAATAGCTCAAATTTTTTAATAATAAATTTATGTGCTGCTTATCAAATATCATGCAAAATTAATTAAAGTGGTCTTACCCAACTACATTGTGTGGAAAGCTAAATAAATAGTATGTATCCACCTATTTAAATCTTACATAAATTAAAAAAGAATGGAAAATATATTGGATATTTTTGAACGATTTGCATGATACTCTGTTTCGAATTTCTTTTTTAGTATTTCTAATTAGTATTTTGGATCTCCTATAACTATCACAAATAAATTTGCGACAACCAAAAATTGTCTTTTGACAGACCCTGTGCAACACTAAGGCTGCTGTTAGTTTATTTTAAATGTAGTGCTTGTATGGGAGCACTTTTGAATTGAACTTTTGGACCAAAAAATCCATTTTCATTTACAATAAGTGTTTGGTGGTTAAAATAGAATGGACTTTTGAAAAAATCACTTCTCCAAAAAGTTCATTCTCGATAAGTGGGAAATTATGATGTTAGGAAATTTATTGGTTAGATTTTGATGATACCATGTAAAACTTAGACTAGAAAGTTGGTACCCCATTTTTCTTGTAATTCTGTATTGTAATAGATAGGACTGTAAGAGCTGAGTGAAGTTAGCTAAGTCAAGAATGCAAGAAGTCAACTGCAGACTAAAGTGAAGACTCTGCTATGTGTCAGCTGAGTATGGCCATGAAGGAAGTCAAGGACTCGACTGAAGAAGAATCAGCTGAGGAAAAGCTGTGTAAAGGTTGATGAAGTGTCAGTCAAGTCAAAGAAAGGAGCCAAGTCTATCAGTTGAAGCGATAGTTGAGTCAATCTTATGATTGGAGCAGACTCAAGTCACAATGGACTCAAGTCACAAAGGATAAAGGCAGCAGTCAAGTTAATACAACTGACATTGATCCGTTGGAAGGAAGTCAAGAATATTACTCGATATACTAATATGTCAAAGCTACCAGGTCTTAAAGTATTTGACCCAGAAACGTGCAAAATGTATAAGCCAATGGGAAACACTGAAACTTGTATCAGGCCCTGTAAAGCTGCGAAGCCATTTAATACGAGGAAGGGACAACATCACAAGTGTTGCAGACCAAGAAAAGACAAGCCGACGAACAAGAAGTGTCATTTGAAATTAGCCTATCTCTTCAACAAGCAAATTTCAAATGAGCACTATAAAAGGCTGAGGAAGCAATTGAGAAAATGTTACCTTGCATACCTGAGAAATCGATCTTCAAGCAATATTCAAGCAAACATTAACATGCAATATTCTCAAAGCTTATCATAGAATTCCTCAAGCCTAAAACTCGAAGAAGCTCGATCCAACACACGCTATGAAGGAAAGATAACTTCAACCAGTTGAAGAAAAAACATTTTAAGAACAAAAAAGGGTCTACTCTCCAAGTTGAAGGAGTTGTAGAAAGGTTCAAAGTCAAACCAATAGATTCAAGTTGTTGGAGGGCTGTGTGAACAAATCCAAGGACTTGAAAGTGAGTTGAAGTAGCAAGGCAGTTGCCTCGTGAAGAAGCTGAGTCGCAGGAGAAGCCAGCTGTGTGATCAAGGCTGTCTCCAGACTGTTTACTACTTTGTAACTTGATCTGTTACCTAGTGGATTCCTCCAGGAGTTGGAGAAGAGTGGATTAGAGGAATTACCCCATCCTCGAACCACTATAGTAAATTACTTGTGTCAATTTACTTTCAGCACTTACATTCTCGAATATACTCTTATATCTGCTGTTAGTTAAATTTGTTGTCCAACTGATAAATAACTAATGCTAAAACAAGTGTTAAAAACGAGCTTTAATCAATCTAAAGGGTTTTAAGTCTTCCGCTGTTAAAAACCAAATCAACTAAAGCTAAGTGTTAGCTTAAACCACCGAGTTATACTATCAACAGCTTTATCGAGTCTGTTGAGTGGGTCACTTAGCTGAATATAGCCAATCTAGCTGTCCCCCAAGGACACAACTGATTTGAGTCAACTCTGTTGAAAATCTTAAAAAGACTAAAAGTGAAAATTTGGTAAGGTTTATTCAACCCCCTTCTAAACCTTACACCACACCACTTGGGACCTACAAGTGGTATCAGAGAGGTTGGTTCATTGAGCCTTCCACACTTGTTACTGAACTAGATCTCATTCTTTTTCAAAGGTTTTAACACTTGTGTTTTTCAAAGTATTTCATCTTTAAAGCAAAGTTATTATCATGGAAACAAATCTAACTCGTATTTCAATGTTCACTGTGGAAGAGTTTGATGATTGAAAGATTCGTATGCAGGCTCATCTATCCGCTTTACACGATGAAATGTGGCTTGTGATAGAGGATGGGCCATTGGAAATACTTAAAGTCAATACGACTGTAAGAAGAGCAACTGCAGCTGAGGGAGAGAAAGTTGTTGCTGAGGCTAGAACAACCATGGTTGAGAAACCACGCACTGAATGGACAAATGAAGATCTAAATAGATATAACCTGGACAATGTGGCCAAGGATATACTCTACAAGACGTTGGACAAGGCGATGTTAAACAAAGTCAAGTCGTGCAAATCAGCCAAAGAAATCTGGATAAGCTAACCCTAACTTGTAAAGGATCAGAACAAATTAAGGAGAATAAATTAACTGTTGCTTTTCAAAAATTTGAAAATTTTTGTTGGGAAATTTATTGTTTAGATTTTGATGAATGCCATGTAAAACTTAGACTAGAAAGTTGGCACCCCATTTTCTTTGTAATTTGCATTGTAATAGATAGGGTTGTATTTAGCCGAGTCAAGTCACCACGCCCGGATATGCAAGAAGTCAACTCAAGGCTAAAATGAAGACTCACGTGTGAAGCGATTGAGTATGGCAAGGAGGAGAAGTCAAGAACTCGACAAGGAGTATCAACTAGTTACAATCGTGAGAAGTGTCGGTCAAGTCAACTCTAGACAACCAAGTCAAGTTGAAGTGACAGGATGAGTCATCCATGATTGGGAGCCGACTCAAGTCACCTGGGGAAGTTAAGGAACTCGCAACAAGTCAAGACAATCGAAAAGAGTCCGTTGCACGAAGTCAAGAAAGTTACTTAAATAAGTAATACTTCCATGCCGCAATATTTTAAAGTGCTCATCCCGAGAAGCGTGCAAAAGGAATAAACCAATGGGAAGCACTCGCACCGTGTCGACTCAAACGCTCGAAGGTTCATTTAATACGAGGAAATGTCAACATCAAGGACGCAACAAGACAAGCCAACGACCACTAGTGTCTTTTGAAAATCGCCTATCTCTTCAACGGGCGATTTTTTGAAAGAACACTATAAAAGGCGAGAGGAATCAATTTGAGAAGAGGTTACCTTGCATACCCGAACCACGAATGGTTAAGCTAACATTCGAATCGTAACCAAGCAAAATATTCTCAAGTTATTCAAGCAAATCCTCAATCCTAAATTTCAAAGAAATCAATCCAACACCAAGTCATGAAGGAAAGACAATTTCAAATCATTTGAAGAGGAAACTTTTGAAGAATCAAAAGGGTCTACATTCCAAGGAGGATTGTAGAAAGGTTCAAGGTCGAACCAGTCTCAAGTTATTGGAGGGCTTCGTTATCAAATCCAAGAAGCTTGAGCAAGTGAGTCAAGCAAAGCAAGCGCAAAACCGCCCGTGAAGAAGCCGAGCCGGACGAGAAGCCGGTTGTGTGACCAAGGCATCTCCAGATCGAGTCCCAAAAGATCAAGTCACTTTGTGTGATCAAGACTTGTATCCGGACTCAAACCACTTTGTACTGATCAATACTTAGTGGATTCCTCCAGGAGTTGGAGAAGAGAGGAGTAGAAGAATTACCCCATCTTCGAACCACTATAAAATTTATTTTGTCATTTTCATTTCTGCATATTACATTATATCTACGATAATTTGCATTCCAACTAATAATTAACAAAGTGCTAAAATCAAGTGTTAAAACAAACTTAAACCAAATTCAAGGGTGTTAAGTCTTCCCAATAAAATCTCATCACAAACCAAGTTAAGTATAAGACTAAGCGGTGAGTTATTCTATCAACAAATTTCTCGAGTCAGTGCATTGAGTGGCTAACTCTGTTTGGTTAACTAACTTAGCTGTCCATCAAGGACTTAGCTGTGAAATTAACTCTGAATATATTTAAAAGGACTAAATTTTGAAAAGTTGGTAAGGTTTATTCAACCCCCCCTTCTAAACCTTACACTCACACCCCTTGGGACCTTCAAGTGGTATCAGAGCGGTTGGTTCATTGAGCCATCCGCACTAGTTACTAAACTAGATCTCCAATCTTTCAAAAAATATTTTAACACTTGTTCTTTCAAAAGTCATTTTTCTAAATAGCAAAGTTATTATCATGGAAGCAAATTTGACACGAATCCCTATGTTCACCATTGAGGAATTTGATGACTGGAAAATACGTATGCAGGCTCATCTATCAGCTTTACATGATGAGATATGGATAATGATAGAGGATGGGCCACCGCAAATAATGAAGGTGAACACAACCGAAGGAGAGTCCGCCGCACAAGGAGAGGAGGTCGCTCCTCCTAGACCACTATGGTTGAAAAATCTAGAGTTGAATGGACAAATGATGACAAAAAAGATACAACTGACAATGTGGCCAAGGACATACTCTACAAAACTTTGGACAAAGCAATGTTCAACAAAGTCAAATCTTGCAAGACAACCAAAGAAATCTGGGATAAACTAACCTTAATTTGTGAAGGATCTGAGCAAAACAAGGAAAATAAATTATCTGTTGTTGTTCAAAAATTTGAGAACTTTAAAATTCTTACAGTGAAACAACGGATCAACCGGATGCTAGATTCACCGAAATTACAAATGAGCTCTCAGCACTTGGGAAAGAATACACACAGAAGGACATGTGTATGAAGATACTAAGGAGCCTCCCAGCTGAGTGGGAAATGAAGACTATGGCTCTAAGACACTCGATGGACCTATCAAAAACGTCCAATCATGAACTATTCTCAGACCTCAAAGCTTATGAGTTTGAGCTGAGAATAAATGATCAAGAAGAGATAGCTGTACCCAAAACAACAACTCTCATAGTCAAGGAAGGGAAGAGAGTCAGACCAAAGAAGTCATTGACCAGGAGGAAATTGCCTTGATGGTTAAAAGATTCAACAAGTTCTTCAACAAGAACTACAAAAGAAATAAAGGTGAATCCTCCAGAAGGCACTCGGCTCCCTCTCCAAGTCAAGGGAAGATAGGCCACCAAAGAGAGCCGAGTATCAAAAGATCGAATATCAAAGAGTCGACAACCCAAGAAATGAGATAGGCCGATCAAAAAGTCGAAAACTTATGTTGGAATTGCAGATGCCAGACACTTCGCTCTCGATCATCCATATCCTCGTAGTCAATAAATAATGGAATGAAGAAGAAAAAAAGTCTTCAGAGAAAGAAGACAAGAAAAGAAAAGAGCAATGTTGGTCTGCCAAGCTGCTAAAACAAATAAGTCGAAAGATACATCGTATTCGAGAGTAGTGAAGATGACTACTCAAGTGATTCTCAAGAAGAGGCTATGATCCGTCTAATGGCTAAAGAACAAGATCAACCTCGACCAAGAAGATGAGGTACACTCTAACTCATCTCACTCGATTCTAGTGATAGTGATTGTGACACACACACTTCATCACCCACTCGATCTTTATGATTCATTAGGCAAAATGATGAAAGATTTTGAGCACATTAAATCCTCACACACACTATTAAATGAGGAAAACAACCCAAAAAAGCCAAAACTCATAGCCGACTAAGGAGTCGAATACTCTAAGTCACATAGCCGATGAGAACAAAGAGTCAAGGCCGAAAAAGCTAAACTAATAAAGCAGAGATAGTGCTATAGAAAAGAGAGAAAATGATCTCAAAAATGTGATTGCTTCATTCACAAAGGCATCTAAATCATTGGATGACCTTATCTTGAGCCAAAAGAATGTGGAGACAAGACAGACATAGATTCAATTCCTTTGTGCATAGTCAAACTCCCGAGTGATCTTAGAAAAAGGGTCTTCAAGTAATGAAGCTTCTCAAAAATCCAAGACACCAAATGTTGCACACACATCCATTCCTAAGCACAATCACAAACAAACGGCCTTGGTTATAAAGGAAAAAGAAAAAAACCAATGAGTATCTTTGAAAGGACAAATTGAGAAGAAATCCAAAGAGAGTTCCTCAACAAACTCCAAATAGGAAGTACTGTGAAGAAGAAACAGAGCTACCAAAACCCCGTAAGTTCTATCAAAGGAACAAATATGATGGGAATGGTAGAAACTACCCAAGTCAAGTGATTGGAATAATGTGAAATATCACCAAGACCTATGGAATACATGCCAAAATGGCAAAGACCTAGAACTCAAAGAAAGGTCATTCCAAAGGCCAAAGAGCCATTATCAAAGACACATATGCACCCAAGCACTACACTCGGAGATATCACAATTATCCAAAGAAGGCAATTGCTAAAACACACACACAGCATACAGAGAAAAGAGACAAATTGTATGAACCTAAAGCCCCCAAGCAATTTGCCAAAGTGAATTATGATTATGTCACGTATAGATGGCAACCTCTTAGAGTCAAATCATTTGGCTATAGGTTGGTTGGATCATCTTACAACACTAACCCCTCAGACCTGCATAAGTATGGGTACCTAAAATCGACTTCCTTGATTGCAGGTTCAAGGAACAACAGTGCCAAGGAACCTGGTACATGGATAGTGGTCGCTTCCAGACACATGACATGAAACAAGAAAATCTGTCAAAATTCAAGGAAATTAGAGGTGCAAAAGTCATATTTGGAGGAAATGAAGCTCCAGGGAAATATGGGGCAATCGGATCCATCAAGAAAAATGGATTAGAAATCACGATGTTGCATATGTTGAAGGCCTAAATTTCAACTTACTAAGCATCACCAACTCGTGACAAGTGGCTATAATGTTGGATTCAACATGGGAGTGTGCCAAATCAAAAACACTGAATCAAATGAAGTAGTGTTGCAAGGATCCAGACAAAAGAACATGTACGTGGTAGATTAGTCGACTGCCACACCAAGCACTTGTCTGTTAGCAAAAAGTACAAAATTAATCAAGTCAAGTTGTGGCACAAGAAGCCGAGTCACCCGAATTTTTCAAAACAATTAACAAGCTTGCAAGGAGTAATCTTGTAGAAGGATTACCAGACTCAGTATACAAGAAAGAAAGTGTTTGTGATGCATGCCAGATGGGAAAGCAGATCAAATCATCATTCAAAGAAAAATCAAGTCCATCTTCAACAAGAATATTGCATCTGCTACACATGGATCTATTTGGTCCAGTTGAGGCAACCAGTATAAGTGGAAAGAAATACATTCTAGTTGTGGTGGATGATTATTAAAGATTTACATGGAAAATTTTCATGTGTAAAAAGAAGGAAACTTTGCAGAAGTTACCTCAGCTGATGAAAAGAGTTCAAAATGAGAAGAGTCAAACCATTATAAAGATAAGATCTCGAGAGAGGGACCGAGTTTGTCAATGGAATAATAACTCGATTGTGTTGAAAATGGTATTACTCACGAATTATCTCAGCAAGACTCCACAAAGAATGGAGTTGCGAGAAAGAAGGAATAGAACTCTCAAGGAAGCAAGCAAGGACCATGTTAGCTCAAGCAGTCGCCTAAAAGATTTTGGGTGGTTATAAACAATGCATGCTATACTCAAAATAGATGCATGATAAATAGACAATGACAAAGACTCCCTATGATATTTGGGACAGGGAGAAAGCCAAATGTTGCATATTTTAGAATCTTTGGATGTAAATGCTTCATCCACAACAATGGCAAGGATAATCTAAAGGCTTTTGATGCTAAAGTTGATGAAGGTATCTTCTTGGGATACTCAGCTGAAAGCAAAGCCTATAGAGTGCTGAACAAAAGGACTATGGTCACAGAAGAGTCTATCCATGTGGTTTTTGATAAACCTAACGTAAATGGAGAAGACATTGAGGAGTTAGCTGATAAGCTAAATCAGCCAACCATGCAGAAGAGTCCCTATGTTGAAGCTGAAGCTGGAGCAACTAATCAAGGTGAAGATGAGATAGCTGAATCTCAAAGACAACCGGAAAATCTGCAGCTAAGTGATGAGAGAGAGGTCAAGATAACATAGCCGCAAGACGATCAACCCACCGACTTACTCCAACCTCGATGTAAGATGGCCGAGAGACCATCCACCGTGAGCTAGTCATTGAAGATGTAAGAGATGGTGTAGAAGAACCGATCCGAGCTCAAGAAGAATCCATGTTCACTTGCTTCATTTCCCAAATAGAGCCAAAAGATGTGTCCCAAGCATCGATGATACACATTGGATTCGTGCCATGCAAGAAGAGTCAATCGCTTGAAAGAAACAAAGTATGGGAATTGGTTCAAAGACTAACCCATCAAAATGTCATTGGCACAAAATGGCTTTTCGAAACAAGATGAATGAAGAAGGTTCTATGGTAAGAAACAAAGCAAGATTGGTAGCCAAAGGGTATTGCCAAGAGGAAGGAATATATTTTGATGAAACATTTGCTTCATTTGCAAGATTAGAAGCAATAAGGATGTTTCTTGCCTATGCTTGCACACAAGAACTTCACCGTATATCGATGGATGTGAAGAGTGCATTTTTAAATGGATCTTTAGAAGAAGAAGTCTATGTTGAGCAACCTCCAGGATTTGAGCGTAAACTCTTGGAGATAAAGTGTACAAGCTCAAGAAAGCTCTATATGGATTGAAACAGGCACCTAAAGCATGGTATGATACATTATCTCAATTTAATTGACAATGGATTCACCAAAGGCAAAGTGGACAAGAACACTCTTCGAATTCAAGATGGAGAGAGTATACGCTTGTTCAAATATATGTGGATGACATCATTTTTGGATCCACAAACAAAGAGTTGTGTGATAAGTTCTCAAACCTCATGCAAGACAAATTTGAGATGAGCATGATGGGAGAGTCGACATTCTTTCTAGACTTCAAGTTAAACAATGAAGGATGGAACCTTCATAAGTCAAACAAAGTACACCGAGATTTAATGAAGAAATTTGGTATGGAAGAGAAGTCTTCCGTGAAAAAACCAATGAATACATCGGCAAGATGGATATGGATGCGAGATGGAAAGCCTCGTGGATCAAACAAGATACAGAGCACTTATTGGATCACCGCTTATCTCACAAAGAAGAAGGGCTAGACATCACCTTTGCAATAGGTGTATGTGCAAGATTTCAATCTGCACCAAAAGAAAGTCACATGACCGCAGCCTAAGAGAATCCTTAGATATTTGAAGGATACCAGAAGTCGCTTATGGTATCCAAAATGAAGGTGGATTCAAGCTTATTGGTTACTCAAATTCGACTATATCTTTGGATGTAGAGTTGATAGGAAGAGTACTTCATGTACATGTCGATGCTTGGAAACAGATTGGTTTCCTGGTTCAAAGAAGAAGCAAAATTCAATAGCCACATCCACAAAATTGGTCGAGTACATAGGCATGGCAAACAAGTTGTGCCAAGTCTTATGGATGAGACAACAAATGAGAGATTATGATGTTGAAGAAAAGAAATTCCAATTATGTGTGATAACACAAGTGCTATTGCAATCACTCAATCCAAAGTTGCACTCAAGAACAAAACACATTGATGTCGATATATCATTTCATAAGAGATCATGTGGAAAAGAAAGACATCACCTTGAATATATCTTAACCGATAAACAAGTTATGACATATTCACAAAGCCATTATGTGAATCAAGATTTGAAGAACTCAAACATGAGCTAGGGTTGATTGAGCTGAGTTAACACTCGTAAGACTCAAGAAGAGATGAAACAAGAAAAGATGAAAATGGAGTTAAGTTCGTAAATCGGCTAAGTGAATCACCAGACGTATCGAAAAATTAATCGACGAGTTAGCCGACAAAGTACCTATGTGAAAACAGAGAGAAGAAGAGTTGAATCGCCTAAGGAGTAAGCCGAGTCATTTATGAGCTAAGTGACAAAAACGCAATGTTTTACGGCGGGAATGTTTTAAGGATGACGCAACAGAATAATGACAGTGTACTAAAAAAGTCGCACGACAAAAGCATATGATTGGATATAAATGTTGCCACATTAAATGCAAATCGGCAAATCGGGCTAACTGAGCCGTTGATCTTGATCAAATTTCAAAACCGTATGCACGCCCTTTCATAACCCACATATATACCCCTTTCGTCTGCTTTCTCTCTCACTTTACACAAACTGCTCATCTCTCTCAAAAGCAAAGAAAGCAACTTTTCTCTCGAAACCCTATAGATCTCCGTAGTAATTTTCTAAAAGTTTCGTTCGAAAACTTTAAGTAATGGCATCCACTTACGATTTTGTTAAGTTGGGAAAGCAAATCCACACCGGCTCTACCGTGGATTTTGAAGGTATGATCAAAAAGGGTTGGATGAAACCATTGTGAAGAAGATAGCCGAGAAAATGGAGAAATGCAGGGCAACAAACCCTTTCTCACTATGGAGTTTCGTGATGACTTATGTTGAAGAAGTCGCTCGCTTCAACGTGAATGCCAAGTTCACGATGAGGGCATCAAGTCCTCTGTTCACGGAAAAAGTTTACGATCATCACCGAGGATCTAGCGGAGCATTGTTTGCTTCCGTCGGAAGGAAAGCCAAGATATTGGAGGTCGATGTAAACTTGATTTCGCTGTATGGAAGGAAGTGGCCAAACCTGACTATGCTGCGAAGGTGGTTTACACAGCTGATAAGAAGCTGCTGAAAGAAGACTACCACAAGTTGTTGGATATTGTTGCTAAGTGCATAGACATCAAATTTGGAAGCTTTAATCGCCTATCCAAAACTAAGTTCTCGATCGTGATGGTCGATCATGCGCAGAGAAGAAGGTAAATCAAGGCCGAGTTTGTATACAAATGCATCACAAAACGCTGAAATAAGTCTTTCAAGGAAGATGGATCGTTCGGAGGATCCTTAGGGGTATGGTCTTATTATTGGCCTACCGATGAAGGTAAAGGGAGTTCCACTCCGACATGGAAAGGCATTCCATGTCAACAAGAAGATGTTCCGATCGAATCTTTCAGGAGCTCAGAAGAGAGCTTATGCCAAGTGGGCGGACACTAGTGAGGGGAATCACCACCCCGAGGAAACAAATGTTGTCTCCCCTCCGAAGAAGAAAGCTACCCATGCAAATGAGAAGATCGCTGCCCTTTGTGAAGAAGACGAAAGATGCACTGCCCCCGCAGCCGAAAGAGTCACCCGCCCCAGCCCATGTCTCTCGCCCTCCGCAGCCTTGCAATGAGAAGAACCTCAAATACATTCTCCAAAGTTGTCAAGAAAAAGAGGATCGACAAACCAAGAAAGCCAGCTCCTCCTTAGAAAAAGAAGGTAGCACTCGCCCCGCCACCCAAGACTCATAGAAAACCATATCCGAACTGTAAATTCCTCCGGTAAGGACCAAAAGAAGAAGACTCTTCAAGCGTTCGGAGCTTGAGAAAACAAATGAATCGCCACTCACCGGGAATGAACAGATCCAAAACAAACCGGAGAAATAGAGTCTCCAGAGATTATTGATGCAATCGCCAAGTCTCGAGGCCGATCAGCGTCAAGTCGAAGACCCGGGATTGTGGACATGACAATCGAGGAAAAAGCAACAATGAGACAGTCAATCTCCCCGTCGACAGGACTACATCTCCACATGCGACGACGCCACAGGGTGAAGAGCAAGAAGCTCTACTACCCTCCATTCCCCGAGATGTAAGGACAACACGAAGATGATGATGATGATGTGATCATGCTATCTCCACCATATCCGCACATCCAAAATCGCCTCGTGAATGGAGGAAGTGGAAGCTAAGTTGATCGAGGGAACAATTCCAAAGACCTGAGTTTATTGAAGAAGAAGAAGAACTGATGAATTTCCTCGGTTTGACCACAGTGGTCCAGGCATTGGATGAAGAGAACTGCATAGATATTTTGAATATCTTCAAAGAAAAGGAGAATGGGCGATTAGCGAGAAAGTCAAGCCCGAGAGAAGGCCAATATTTGTCCCTTCACCGAACCATCGATCATACTCATCCCCACCTCGATGTTCTCTTAGGAAGTGATGAGGATCGACCTCTTCACCGCTACAGAAGAGATGGAAATGAAGCAAGCCATGCGGGAATCCAGAGTGATGCATGACCAACAGCTGATGGAAGGACCTGGAGAGTCTTCCAAGTCACACCGGAGATTGACCCTATGGGAGTGGTGCAAATGTTGCAAATCGTTGTTGTTCTGCGACCACTTCCCACTCACTCGAGGAAGGTTATAAGGGTAATGGCGATGAAACTTGGAATTCGGGGGACCCAAGTCGAGCCAACCCCTATTGAAGGTATCTTACCACCTGTCCCCAACTGAACACTCAAAGAAACAAATGGGAGTTTGGAGAAAAGAGTAACCCCATTCCAAGTCACTCACCGGGTGTGCCACCAGGGAAACTCCCTCCACTACAAATTAGGTCGGAGGTTGTTCTGCAGATGACTCCACAACGAATCTAGGAGGCGAAGTGGAGAAGGAACAAGAAAAAGATACACAACAAGTTGTCACCGACGAAGCTCGGACGCTTGAGACCGTCTCGGTGAAGTGCCAACCGCTCTGCAGCCGAGGACGCCGCGATGCAAAGCCGTAATGGATCTGCCCTGGGAGTTAACACTCTAGGCAATGAAAGTGCAATCCATAGAGTTAAGACTCATGTGGATGCCACCGTCGAAGACCCTAAGACAGCTGAGTCTGTCGAAGGAAATGTCCAAGGCCTTGTTGCGCTTGAGACTGGCAGAGGTATCAAGGCCTACGGAGGTTGAGACTTCCCGAGGTAAAGAAGTAGGCACGAACATCCCTCCGCCATCATCGATGCATCCGAGAAGGAGATAAGTGCCCTTCATGATTCCCAAGACAACCCCGATGTAACATTTCTTGATCCGAAGGTGAAGATGAAGCCGAGTCATCCCCAAGTTGCAAGTCCAAACGACTCACCGAGGATGTTCTTCCCAAAGACGCAGTAAGCCGTAATTCAAGGTCGCTCGTCAAAAGTTCAATTTTGATGATGAGCCACCTCTACAAGTCTCATCATCGTCCGATGACGCCATCGATACAACCGAGGACCGTATAACTCGTGAAAAACCGGTTAGACCGACGAAGTCTGACCCAGACATACCGAGGTTAGCCTCAATTGGTCAATACCACAACAGACCCACCAATCATTACCAATCAAGCGCAGCTCCCAAAGCTACAAAAATCGACTCAACCGGGGCACATCACGGCCACAAGTCACAAACTTGAACAGATTCCCTATGTCCGTGATGATGCGTTTGAACAAACTTTCCCTTTCTCACTGAGTCGCCGGGATCTTGATGAAGAATCATCTAGAGATCAACGACATTTCCATAAACCCCATCCCGTAATTCCAATGTATACCATCGTTCCAAAGCAGACTTTGACTTTGACGATGCTTGGCCGCCACCGAGACTAGAGGAACAACTAAGGTTCGAGAAGTTTTCAAGGCTATATTTGTGGAGATAGAGAAGATGGAAAGGCACTGTGCCTCATTAGATATGCTACCGGATAACCGAGATGCTAATCTTTACAAGATCTACGTGGAATAATTGTCGATCCGGAATGGTGGCAAATAAACAATGCGACGCGGAACAAGTTCGATACTTCAAGCATTGTACAATAAGATGCTAATCGAGCGCTCGATAATGTCGACATGAAGAAGAGGATGCAAGAAAACATTGATAGAATGCATACCTCTCATACCACGTAAATGGAATCGCTGCTTAATTTCATCGTAAAGAACTTCTCAACGAGGAGAACATGAATGAAAAATTCAAAGATTCTTATATGGCTGAAATGAAGTTGGTGACAGCCAAATCCAACGCACTCGCTCAGAATTTCGAAAGATACTCCGCACATAATCCAAACAACTCGCTATCACGCCTAGATTTCATGTTTGCTGGCATGTTTCAGGGTTCCTCTCCTTTGATGATGCCAAAAAGGGGGAAGAGGAATACCTAAAGACGTTGGAAGGTCCGCACAGAAGGACGCAACTGTGAAGGAGAAGACAAAATTAAAAAGGTCGGAAAATAAAAGGGAAAATCAACAGGGGGAAGGTTCGAAAGACATGACTTTAATGGTTGCTAGAACCCTCAACAAGACTTGTCACACCGACATAATCAACAAACTTCCAAATGACTCTGCTCCAACACTCGGCCGTGCCCATGTCCGAAAAGAGGAAGATAGTAGAAGCAGAGATGACGGAGATTGAAAGAAAAAATGGATGCCCGTGCGATGGACATACCAAACAATACGGAGGCATTCCACAGAAGAGACACTGATGCCATTTCGGATGCTCGAACCAAGCCTGATCTATTGATGAATTCAAGACGCCGCATCCGGGATACTTCAAGAACATGACCATGGCCCAAGCCTGGACTTGTATTGGGAAAAAGGCCTCAAGTTGTAAGAAAGCCGATAAAATAGACCCGAGCAAATACTCAATGTCACTCGGTCACTCTTGAAAGTTAAAGGCCCCAAAGACAATACACACCCCCCGAGGAAGAAGTAGAAGCGATGGAGGAAGAGGTTTGAAACCAAGACCTCTACCCAAAAAACATTGAATACATAGATCCAGGGAAGAAAATGAGGGATCTATTGAACTGGTTTGACAAAGTAGCCAACCCGCAAGTGGCCAAGAACAATGTCAATATGTAAAGAGAATCAAGAAGAAAATCAAGACAAACTCAAATGGGAAGAGAGACAAGAAAGAAAAAGAAAAGATGAAGTCAGCCAAAGAGCTTATGAGAAAGAAAAATAGATGAAGAAGAGAAGAAGAAAAAAGTCGAAGACGACAGAGAGCCGATGAAGAAAGAAGGAGGCAACAAAGGAGATGAAGTGTTGCCGCCCACCCTTCATGTAATTTACTATTGTAAATACATAAGTATGTAAGTCTTATACATTGAATAAGAAATTTGTAATTTCTCTATTTTTTTTTTTATGTAGACATAGATGTTTGCTCGATACACTTTGTAAACAATGTATAAAGGACAAGAATGTTATGATCAATAAAAAGATTGATTCTACGCATACATTCTCTCTCAAGTTCGCACTACCTGTATGTATCTTTGATGCTTACATTTTTGCATGTAT